>OZ012663.1:85294715-85894715 GCA_963942545.1 Oxycera nigricornis
GGCCATTCCGCTGACCCCCTCAGTCGATCGCTGTGTTCCAACGAAGGCGCGTGTGTACAGAGCTCGCGACGACCGAAAATTATCGAACTTGATGTTATTTTTCGGTAATTTTTACTCATTCTATTTAGTCAAATAATCTTTGGTTTTTGAGGGTACGTGTCAAAACAATGGGAAAAAAGTGAAAAAAATAGTTTTTTGCTTAGTAGTAAAGCTTTTCGAATATTAATTCCGTTTGTAACAACCTATATGTGCCTAGCTGGGCTTCAGGCGGTCGCAGTTATAAAAAGTAAATATCGCTCGTTGAAAAAATGAGGGTCGCCATATCCAATTTTATTGCGAGATTCGAGAAGTTGTGTAGTGAACATCAAGTCCATCCATCCCATTAATAATTTTAGTAATATTAATCAACAATGAACGTTCAATAAATTGTTTGTGAAGTTAAAACTCGTGTTTAGTTTATTTTTCAACCTTCCTAACTACATGGTGGTTGTCCAGTCTCAATATTCCTAGTATAGCCATAAATTCTGTCAGTAAAATTGCGCATGTATCCAGCCGAGAAATTCAAAGCGGAAAAAGTGGTAACACTGCAGTCGTGTAGCGTGGTGGCCTCCCTCTGCTCATACCAAGTTTTACGATCTCATCAGTATTTGTTCCGTTGTCAAGCAACAATGAAGTTCGCTCTGTATGAGAAGCGTGTCGCGATAGTCGCGTTCTTCAAGTGCGGGAAGACGGCGGAAGAGATTTACCAGTTGCTTAAACCGCTTTATATGAACGAACGTTTCGTGTTTTGTACACTACAACGATACAGAGAAACAGCTGATATAGAAGATAGGCCCAGATAGGAGCGTCCGAGGTCGGTACGGCTGTCTAATGTCATCCATGCAGTTCGTGAACGCGTCCGGCGCAACCCTCTTCGCAAACAGAAGCGTCTGGCGGTCGAAATGAATGTTTCCAAGCGTAGTATGAGTCGTATTTTGCGTGAAGATTTGTGCGTATCGGCGATGTGTTAGTCATTTATTGACGCCTAGACTGAAAAAATACGACCGGAACGATGCAAAAAAAAATCTCCTAAAACCGTTCAAAAACAACGGGCATCGTCACGTCCTCTTTTTAGATGAAAAAATCTCGCCAATAGACGAGAAAATAAACCGGCAAAACAATCGTGTGTATGCCAACACCTGTTATGAAGCTAATCAGAAAACCCCGCGTTTTACTAGGGCTTATCACCCCCCCCCCCTCCCGGCAGTGATGTTGTGGTGGGGCATTTCGTATGAAGGCGCGATTTATATATGCGATGCGAAAACAAACGCTGCGGTTTATGAACGCATTTTGGATGACGTAGTTGAGCCATTAAATCATTCATTATTCGAAAACACAGATAATTGGTGCTCCCAACAATATTCCGCGCCCGCTCATAAGGCGAAAAGGATTCAAAGTGGCTAGCGGAAAATGTACCAGACTTCATCGCCTCGGTTGATTAGCCGTCCGGCAGCCCGGATTTAAATCCGCTTGATTATTCACTTTGGACGAAGTTAAAAGAACGTGTCTGGACACGTTCTTATCAAAATTTGGACTCTCTGAAGAAATCTATCGTGAAGGTGGCGCGCAAACTACTACTACTTGCCACAATTCGTGAATTTATAGAGCAATAGCCGAAGCGTTTACGACTTTTTGTGAAGAAGATTCGATTAATTTTGCCAAAAATGTTAACTTTAGATATTTTTATACCTTCAATACAAATTTTAGCTTTTTATCTAATTTTGTTCTTAAACCACTGACAGAACTTATGGCTATACTAGGTAGATATTCCCGAAACAGTCGAAATTAGATATTTTATATTATCCCAAGGAAAATAGAAAGTACAGTAGGACCACGTTAATTTGGACTCCCATATATCCGGTGATCGCTATAATCCGGACGGGCGAGAGACGGTAGGTGCGTACGCGACAATTTGTTTTGAGTCTTTTGTCAATCGCCTTGCATATATGTAAACAGTATTGGTAAATTTCGCGCGCTCACTACCATAATGGCGCCATCGAATTATAGAAATATTATATAAAGGTGACAGTTACCTTATCATTGCTCAAAAATTTGGTATAGGCAGGTCAACTGTAGGTGATATAAAAAAGAACAAAGATAAAATATTGAAGATTGTTAGCCTAACAGAACGTGGTTCCGGTGAACGAAAAACACTAAAGAAATCGCACAATCCCGCTTTAGAAGATGCTTTGTTTAAATGGTTTTTGCAACAAAGGCGATTGCATGTTCCCGTAAGTGGTGATATGATTTTTGAGAAAGCTCATATTTTTCATCATCATATCACAACTCCAATATCGGGTTTAATGCAAGCAGGGGATTGTAATATCGTGCTTTGCTTCCCAAACTTTTCTATATCGAGTTCAAATTTTCTTCCGCTCAAAGCAATATCGAAACCCTTCATCACCCGAAACGTACTCACGTTATCCACCACGGTGTGGCAGCAAGGAGCCGATCTGGGTGGGAAGAGAGAGTCGTGTGGAGCTTGAGCAGCGGGAAGGTGGTTGAGTGTTGTTCGTTTTGGGAGGTTTTCGAAAACTCCAAACAACCTAGAATGAATAGGAAACAAAAAAAATGATTGACACAAAATACCTGGTATTTAAATGAATTTAAAAAAAAAGACATTTTAACGAGAGTTCCAACGATTGTTCTACATTTTCTTTTGGGGACCTAGGAGCCCGGCATAGGTAAGGATTAATAGGGGATTAGCGCGCTACACATGCCTACCTGGCAAGCGCTGAGCTAAGGCAGGGACAGTCCGGACCAGGGCGCCTCCAGTGACGTCTTCTGCCCTCGAGCAGTGGTTCAGCCGCCCGAGAGCTAGTTGTTCGCGCGGTTTCCATTTTAGCTCGTTTTCCGTCGGTTTTCTTCGAGTATTTCGCTGGTAACGTAGATGTTAGTTTATCTCTCGGGTTGACGTTGCATTCGCGATTGTTTTTCGATGCGCGCGCAAAAGTAATCTTAAATTAAAGTAGGAGGTCGAGCCTCAGAAAGTTTTGTTGTTTCATTTGAAGTCCTTAGGACTATTTTTGTCGAACTTGTAAATCGGGCAATTTAGATGGCTGAATCTCTCGGAAATGAGATTCGGGACTTGGTCTAGGCAACCGTACCTACGACATTACGCGCCGAACTGAGCTGGCCTGTCAGCAGCCATCGACGTCTAGCCAAGTAGAGGTCGAACTCAGTTTGTCTACACGACTGACAGGTTTGTTGCCTCGTCCCAGGACTTAACGTCCATTGAGGCCAACGAGACGAGAGTCTCGTTACATTCCATTTTCGTAGCGACACCGTTCGCAAATCAACATTTCATCACAGGATGGTTAGATAAATTTAAGAAGCACCACGGAATAAGAAGTTTAAAAATGCTGGGTGAAAAACTATCAAGTGATGAAGCTGCTATCGGACCATTTCAACAAGAGTTTCAGAAAGTTATTAGAGAAAAAATCTAACAGCGGAACAGGTTCACAATACTGACGATTCTGGATTATAGTGTAGCCTCTGGAAATGAGAGGCCGGCTTCCGGGAGAAAAATGATAGAGATGAGAGTCACATTTATGCCTTGCGCAAGTGCGGCTGGAGCCCATAAACTTCAATTGCTTGTTGTCGGAAAACCAAAAAACCCACGAGCATTTAAATCATCACGTCTTCCTATTTATTATCGTGCACAAAAAATGGGTTGCTTGGGTTACCAAAGACTCGTTTATTGGGTGGTTTAAAACGGAATTCGTTTCGGTGGTCCGTCGCCATCTTTTGTCTTTTAATTTAATTCCTCAGGCAATGTTACTCTTGGATAATTGTACCGGCCATTCATTAGCAGATGAACTTGTCTCTGAAGACGGCAACATTTTTGCAATGTTCCTGCCGCCTAACACCACCGCGTGTGTGCAACCAATGGATCAGAACGTTATACAAAATGTGAAGTTAAATTACCGCAAATCACTTTAGATTCGATGTCTTGCATTATGTAGTGAGATCCTCGTGGATAAATTAAAATCTATATCTACAAAAGATACAGCATCCCTAATTAATAAATCATGGAAGAATTTGCACCCTGGATTTCTCACTGATAATGACTACGAACCAAAAGATGATGTTCCTTTAGCCAAGCTTTTCAATAGGATGAGGGGGGCCAATGATCCTCAAATAAGTGCGGCAGATGCCCAAGAATGAGCTGCAGATGGTGCCGAAAGCGAGTTACAAAAATATGAAGTGTCAACTGATGAGGAGATTGTGAAAAATATGTCTGAAAAAAGGTATGAAATTGTCCTGTTACAGCCTATATTATATAATACAATTAGTTAGTAAGTCATTAGTAAATATTACTAACCATTGCTGTTGTTATAGTTTTGGTACGTAAACGTTTTACTAGTAACTAATTCGTAGTTATAGTCAAGCTTTATGGCTTAGTGCTTATTTTGTGTTACTATTTTTCAGCATGGCTTCTTTGAGTGTAGAGCAAATTCGTGAAATATTATCGAGAGCGGAAGACGAGGACGAAACGGATCATCCAAACGATTTGGATAGTGAAGTCGAGGACGATTTGGAAACAGATAGCGATCAACCTACAGATTCTGTAAGCGATTCTGATGACGAACCTCTTCAAATATCAAATCTTTGTCGTCAACGCCGTTGTATAAATTCTTCTGAGTCATCAGAAGATGAAAGACATACGGAACAAATAGGCTCAGACGAAAGACAACAGCTAGGTTAAATAGTGTTGCCATCAACTCATAACATGCATTGAACACAAATGCAGAAATTTATGCAAAAAGAGAAAAATATACGGCAAAAACAGCAACTGTTAGTAATACTTGTGTTGAGGAAATATATGCCTTGATAGGATTGCTATTGTTAACTGCAAGGAAAAAAGATAACCATCTGACAACTTCAGAACTGTTTGATCCATCTGAAAGTGGAACTAAATTTGTGCCAGTCATGTCCTAAGATAGATTCGATTTTTTGTTGAATTGTTTAAGATTCGATGATAAGTCAACTCGCGAAGAACGAAAAGCGTCTGATAAGTTCGCACCAATAAGGTGTTGCGTACCAATCATAAATTATATTCAAATTATGTTCGCGCCTTTTCTGCCCGAAATAACTAACTCCGAGAAATACCTATCTGGCAACGATTAGCTGAAATTGTAAAGCTAGCCACGTTCCGAAAAAGCTGTTCAAACGCGTCGTCTCGCTCCAATCCTCGGATCGTGCTCAAGCTTTCGCGAATACGAGTGATCGATCATGCCACGCTACGCGAAAAGTAGCTTTTCGATGTTCGACGTGCTGGAAATGGTGCGTGAGTGTGAAGAGTTGCGATTAGACTGTCGGCCTCGGCGGACGTGAGATTTCACAGCAGCGAGTGGAAAAGAAGAAAAGTTTTTTATTTGGGCTAGACGAGAAGCCAGTTTATAACTTGAAGAGATATAACTCTCGAGCCGCCTTAGCCTGCCGTTCCAACTTCCGATAAAGGAATGGAGTTCTTGATCGTGTGGTGCCGGCAGCCAAGACGGAGTATTCGCTGAATGAATGGAATACATCGCAAGTGTATCACACAAAATTGAAGAACTGAACGTTGAAGTTGGTCGGTAGATCGGTCTTTCTGCTTTGATTACTTTTCGCTACATATTTTTGCTGTTTTCCGTCTTGCTTTTCGCGTTTCTGCAATTTCGGTCGTGGTGCTTTCGGATATACGTATTCTGTTTCAGTGATCTATGGTGCATCATTTCTGTAGAGCAGTTTCTAATTTTCTAATTTTGCAATTCTGAGCTCAGTGGTTTTCCCTTTGTTGTGATCTGAACTCTGAACTTTGACCTGAACCTGAACTTGAATAACGTTTAAAAGTGTTTCGCGCTTATTTCGGTTCCGTTGTGCTTTCTGCTTTTATAATCAATTTGGTTGTGCTATTGACTGTTTTACTTTAAGCCTAGAAGTAGGCAATTCCCTATATTTACTCAAATTTTTATTTTTACAATTGTACTTAACCCTTATCTACCATGGCTATGAACTCGCCTCCATTTGGTACTACATGTGTTACATGTAACCAACCGGAGACTACTCGTTCGCGATTCATCCATTGTGATGGATACTGTGGAAAGTCTTTTCATGCTAAATGTATCAGTGTTCAGTCGGTGCTGGTTGAAATTATTGGCAAGCATCCAAACAATGTATTCTATCGTTGTGATGCCTGTAAAAATACAACGTTAGCTGAAATTATAAAAATATTAAACCAGCACTCTGCCTCTCTTGCTTCAATTAACTCGCGAATTGATGCTATCTCTGTGCTGCCGTCAACGTCATCTTCGATTGCCGCTACTTCTTCGTCTACGGGTGCTGACTGTTCACTACCATATTGTGGTGCTATACCCATAACACTTGACTCGGATCATCGTGCATCTGTTCCTGTTTCATCATGTTCTTCAGCGCCAACTAATACTGTGGAGTTATCAGTTTCAAAATTTACCACCGCATCAACATCTCAATCACATGCTGCACCTCAATCTCCAAGGATTGATTTTACATTTCTGGCCTCAGAAACTTCGTCTCAGCGTCCATCGCCTCTTGCTACTATAGAGCCTTCGTTGGGTGCTCCCATCTTGTATGATTCGGCTGCTGCAACTCTCGTGTCATCAAATCTGCAGCCGACATTAAACACTGTTTCTTCACCTGCGTTACCGAACTTGCAGGCATCAACATCTACAACTACTTCATCTAATCCTGCATTACTTGTAGTGGCACCTCCTCTACAAATCTTCGTCTCTCGGCTGGCGTATATTACTACTATTGGTAATATTCAAGACTACGTGATTGCCAAACTTGGTTTTGTTCCTGCATTTATAAGTTGTAGGAAACTTACTCGTGATAATATCCAGAATAAGATTATTGCCTCCTTTAAAATAACTGTGCCTCCGGAACTTAAGATCATGCTTAAAGAGGACTTTTGGCCATCTGGAACGCTGGTCAAAGCTTTTGCTAACCGTGGTTCAAGGGATTTTCGTCAGCCGCGTCCTCGTCGTGCTCTAAATTAGTAAAGTCATATAATTTGCCCAATACTTATTCTTCATTATCTTCTGCTGTATCGCCCAATAATATGTTATCAATCTACTATCAAAATGTACGGGGCTTAAGAACCAAGCTGCATGCATTTAATCTTTCCGCGTTGACTTCCCTTCACGATGTTATCTGTGTCTCCGAAACCTGGTTGAATTCGAGTATTAACTCAAATGAAATTCTTCAATCTTATAACATATTTAGGTGTGATCGTAATCTTCTCCTTACTGACAAACGTGATGGTGGTGGCTCTTTGATTGCTATCCGCAAACACTATTCTAGCTTCTTAATATCATCTTCCACTGATCAACTTTATGATTGCGTTAATGTTCGTGTTTCCCTTTCTGTGTCTCATTCTCTTATTGTGTCCTGTGTTTACATTCCTTGTGGTTCTCCTCTGTCCATATATGAAACTTTTTTTTCTGATATTTCCACCTTGCTTAATATTAATTATCCTACTGCTTCTTTTATCCTGTGTGGTGACTTTAACCTGCCTCAGCTCACTTGGCCGGATTTTCCAGGTTTTCCACTTAACTTTTCTGGTTCTTCCATATTCTTATCTGTTTCTTCTTTTATGTCTCTTTGCTCACTGGTTCAGCTAAATACCTTGAAAAATCAGTTAGGTAAGACCCTTGATCTCATTTTCACTAATTTATCTCCCTCTTCTATTTCTCATTCTCGTTCTCTTTTTCCTTTTGTTCCAGTTGATCCTTATCATCCTCCACTTTTGCTTGATTTATCTTTGCCTTTTTCATCCTCTTTGATTTATTCCAAGCCTTCCAAACTTAACTTTCGACGAGCAAATTACCCATGTATCAATGAGCGAATCCAGAGAATTAATTGGGAGGCTCTGTTCTCTTCGCTTGACGTTGATTCTGCTGTTTCTGCATTTTATTCTACCTTAAACTCTATTATTTCTGAGTTTGTACCTGTATGTTTCCCTAGACCTCCCTCTGCCCCTGTATGGTTTAATCGGCGCATTTTGAACACTCTTCGCGCCAAAAACCGCTGCCGTTTAAGGTATAAACGTTATAAGCGGCCTTAGGATTTTGCACTGTTCCGCTCATTCCGATCTTTAGCTAAATCTTTAATTAAAAAAGCCAGAGCCAATTACCTTCTTTGTATAGAAGAATCGATTAATAGGGGTGAAAGCAAGCTTTTCTGGTCATATGCTCGGTCTTTTCGTTCGTCGTCCCCTGTTTCCTCCTCTTTAACTTATGATGATAGAACAGTGCATACGCCGTTAGAAAAATGTGAGCTTTTTGCGAAGTTTTTCTCGTCTGTTTACTCGTCTCATCCTAATACTGCTCCTTTTCTCACAAATATCATGCAAAATTCTCCTTCTTCCTCTGATCTTGTTATAACTCCTGTTGCTGTCAAGTGCCTCATATCTGGACTGAAGTTGGATGGTGGTGCTGGTCCTGATGGTCTACCGAACTATTTCCTTATAAAGACAATTGATTCTATTTCCCTTCCCCTTTCCATTATTTTCAATAAAAGCTTTAATTATGGGTGTTTTCCTAATGCGTGGAAGCATACTCTCGTTTTTCCTATTTTTAAAAAAGGTGATCCTTCTCTTGTATCTAATTATAGACCTATATCAATAGTTTCTGCCCCATCTAAACTCTTAGAAAAAATCTTTTATAATTTCCTGTTCACGTCTTTCTATCAGTTAATTAGTCCTTGTCAACATGGGTTTCACAAAGGTAGATCAAAAAAAAAAAAAAAATGTAGGCGGTGGTAATGGAGGTGATGAAATCTCTTCTTTCTTGTCGAGTTTGCAAGCCAAAGTACAGCGTTTGGATTGCCGGATTGCTATAGATGCGGTCGCGCTGGGAGTTCTGCTAAGGGATAGATTGCATCAGCTGGCCGTATATATTAAAAAGATTGTATATATTATAAGAATATTAGTCGCAAAACAATGTGTTATTTTGATGAGTCTCAAATTGATCAAATGTGTATACAGTCAGTCTTATTTTGTTAAATGGAACGAATAAATCGTTAACGTTGTATTTATAATAATATAAAAATAATAATAATGGAATCATAAACGAAAACCAGTGATGTGATTTTTTTTGTTCATTGGTGGCGCGTGTGCGAATGGGTCTAGTGGTTTTTTTCTTTTTTTCTTTTCTTTCAAACCCACAACTCAGTGAGCTAGTCGCGGAAACAAAACAAATGTTAAATCGGGACCGCCACTATGCGGTCGACGTTGTACCAGTCCCGGCGGCGCGTGTGCACACGGGGCGTCCGGGACTGAGGAGCGTCCAAAATGGTGGGGCACTCGATCTCGGATCCTCGGGTGTAGGCGCGTAGTCGGGATTGTGACAAAGGGAAATATGGGACATGTTTATTGCAGTATGTCGTGATAGTTACAAACCTGGTACATATGTAACAGTGGATGAACATCTTCTAGGATTTGGTGGACGTTGTCCCTTCCGAATGTTCATAGCATCAAAACCAGACTAATATGGTATAAAAACTTTAGTTCTCTGTGACTCAACGTCAAATTATATGATAGATGCAATACCACATATGGGAAAAAATGCCAACACAAATGGCATCTTTATTTGTGAAGCAAATTAATGAAACTATTCGAGGCAGTAATCGTAATGTGACCATGAACAATTGGTTTATTGGTCAGTGCCATTAGCAAAACAATTATTGCAGAATTCATACAAATTAACAATAGTTGGTACAATTAGATCTAACAAGCGTGAAATACCTTCCCGACTTTTGCAGTCAAGAGAAACGAGAACTTCGATATTTTGTTATGACGAAAACTCTAAATTAGTATCTTTCAAGCCAAAAAAATGTATTGCTTTTACCCACGACTCATGGCATTGGCACCTTAGTGCCATCTGGTAAGCCGGATATTATTGAATTTTATAATTCTACCAAAGGTGCAGTTGATATCTTTGTGTATTTTTTACTTGTGTGAAATATGCGCAATAATCGATTCAACAAATGTTTTTTTTTCTTCTTTAAGTTTAAAACAAATTATTTACATAATACAAGGTGTCTCAAAAGAAATTTTATATTTATTTAGCTTACTGCGTGAACACAACGTATCCGAGGGGCGCGGGTTATGTCAATCGGTAGCCAGGCTCTTGGGAATTCAGTCGTTATGGAGCGTTTCTCGGGAGCAGACTGCGCGTTGTGCGTGCGAGAGTTTTTCAAAAACGGCGATTCGGCAACTGTAGCGCGTAGAAAATTCTGCAGTTTTCGAGGTTTTCGCCACTTAAATGATGCGCCAAGCATTTCCCTCATTCGACATTGGGTTAAAAAGTTTGAAAAGACTGGTACAACGCTGGATAAATCAAAATCCGGGCGACCTAGGTCATCAAGAACGGTAGAAAACGTGGAGAATGTTAATCAGTCTGTTCGTGACGACCCGAACCTTTCAATTCGGAAGCACGCAAGTGCTTTAAATGTGCATAGATCATCATTACATCGCATTATGCACAAAGACCTAAAGCTGCTATCCTACAAAATTCAATTGGTGCAAGAATTAAAGACCCCAGATGCCAGTCAGAGGCTGAATTTCGTAAATCAGGTGATTGAGCGATTTTCAACGTTTACCAACATTTTGTTTTCGGATGAAGCTCATTTTCATCTTAATGGCCACGTAAATAAGCAGGACTGCCGTTACTGGAGTGCAACGAATCCGAAACGCAAACATCAGAAACCCCATTCGGCGCGAGGAATTATCGGCCCTTACTTTTTTGAAGACGAAAGGGGGCGTGCAGTTACAGTGAATTCAGAGCGTTATGTGGAGATGTTAGACAACTTCTTGGTTCCTGAACTGCAAAACTTTCCTATGGACTTTTTCCTATGGGGTTATCTTAAATCTAAAGTTTACGCCATTAAACATTTGAAAGAAAATATCCGTCACGAAATGGCAGCCATCCCTGAGTCCGCCTGCCGAGACGTCATAAGTAATTTTACTGTTCGATTAAATGAGTGCCGAGAACGCGAGGGTCTACATTTAGACGATATTATTTTTAAGAAATAAATCCCCAAAAAGTGTATTTTAATAATTAATAAACATTTCTTCTATATACGGCTTACTTTTTTTTTAATCGATCCACTAAATATAAAATTTCTTTTGAAACACCTTGTATAACGGTTGAACACTTCCAGATATGATTCTTTTGTTGTTGTTTTTGCTAAATATTAACCAATTGTACATTTATAATGGTATGATTTGTGTAAATAAAAAATAGATAAATTTGAATTGTGACAAAATAAATGTTAAAATTGTTTGAAAGAAATGAAAATATCTTTAGGTTTTCCCTATTTAATTTTGAGTCAACGTATTGTTATTGGGGCATAAAAGTTGAAAAAACATTTGTCAATTTTCAATGTTTATCGAAAATTTGAAATTGGTTTCAATTTCGTAGAGCCATGAACCGCCCGCGTTCTAAATGTTTATGTCAACATGTAGTTTTCTTTGAAAGAGATAAGGTCCATCAGCATCCAATTGCGATGCGATACGTTTAATATCATTAGCAAGTGGCACATTGGAAGCGGCAGTTGGTCGCGTGGATTACAAACCAAGATTCGAAAGGGATCCAAAAAGGAAGCGATAATGCGTAGCCAGCAAAAATCCGTACCCACCAAGTTACTAAAGCACCGTCCATTGGATGAATATGCACCCACCGTACACGTAACAGCCTCAGTTACCACCTCACTACTCCATAAACAAATGGTTGCATTTTATACAGTGTGTTTGAATATATAGGAAGGTCACAGAGGATGGCGTGCGTACCATGGGCATGCACAACGGAAACATTTGTACCAAGCAAGGCACGCAAATAGCGTCCATAGGATGGGTACGCCCGAAGTACGCGAGTTATGTATCCATCAGCGTCCGGGAACGAAACATATGAAACCACTATGTGTAACATTAGAAGTGGAAAGTGCGAACCAAGTAAGCGCCTGCCGGTCGGTCGGTCTTGTCTCGTCTCAGTCAGTTTGCTAGCGAGTTTTTTTACGATTGCACGCTCGTACTGCATACTGTTTTACGTGAATTACGTTTATACTTGGCTACAATACACTCTGTTAAGAATTGATCTAATTTAAAAAATAGTCTAATTAATTTGCTAAGAGTTAACCCAATTGAGATCATTAATTGTCTACTTTAAATAAGCATAAATCTAACGTAATTTTCTGACTTGCTGATTATGCTCTATGATTTTAGATTGTTTACCTCTCAAATTGCTTACCTTTGAAATTGGATACTTTTTCTATTGTTCACAATGCTTAGTTCACGCTGTTATCTCATATAGCAGTAAATTGTATCAAACCTGCTGACGCTTACATTGCATACGCTATGCAGTTTTTGATTTGTATAAATTAACGTGGTGAACTCGAATAAAGGTTAGTTATTATTTGACTTAGCCGGATAGTTTTTCTTTGTTGCAATTTGTAAATTTTTATAAGCTCCACCAGTATCAAGTGCTTTTATTGCATTTTTGGTGCAGCAAAAACTCCAAGTTCCAACGATATAAAGGAAAACATATCCTAACGAATTCAGAAGACATTGTTGGAGCACTTTTTCATATTTTGGATTACATTTATTGGAGTACCTGCTTGGTTATCAGCTGTCGCTACAAATATCAAGCAGAAGGACAACTTTGAATTGTGGTGTCCTTTAAGAACATCTTTTAAACATTAAAGTGATGTATTTATAACCAATAAATACATCACTTCAATTCCATGAAAGGCTATCCTTCCAACATCAAAGTGATGTATTTATCACCAATAAATACATCGCTTCATGAATGTACCGATAGTGATTATCACCTCGTGATCCTTGCACGCATGGACATCGCCTTTTGGTTGTGAGTGCCATGTGGAACTATTAGAGATAAGTTATTGAAATACATAAATTAGAATACTTTATTAGGCCATAAGAGTTTGATTTAGTGTTAAGAATTTGTATAAATAGCAAGTAAGCATTGAAGAAAATATAGTCTTTGGAGAACTAGCGAGCTAGTTTTACTTGTGCCTTTCTTACTCGGCACAGCTTCTTACAATATCCCTGAATTGTGCCTATCATTCGGCACTGCAGGTAATGCCTACAATCGGCATGTAAATTTACCTTGGCCAGTGGCATCAAAATTGTGCCGGCCTTTCCTCAATTATATTTCCCTTTTTTAACTTTCCTTTTCCGGATTTCTTCACTATGGAAATCTGTAGTTTCGATGGAAAAGAACTTCTCATCAAAGGACCATCACATGGCGATCCAGAAACCTTACATGGCGATCCTGAACCATTACATGGCGATCCTGCCTACTAACCTGCCTTCTGGGAAGCAGCATCAAGAGTATGTACCGGAGCCGAAAATCGGGTCAACAGCAAATACACTAAAATATAAACCCACAAAAATCGGACCAAAACCGGTTACCTTAAACGATTACCGTGCAAGGCTTGCACGAAGAAAGGAAGAGCAGAAGTGCGTCATTCCCAAAATAAAGAAACCAAAAAAACGAAGGGGAGGTTTACAAGGAAAATACAGGAGATTAATAGCGGCATTAAGAAGAAAGATAAGCACAGAACCACTTAAAAATTATCAAGTTGCTAAAACTTCGCAACAATATTCTAATGTCAACTCTAGATTTGAAAATATTTTGAAACTCCTCAATTTATAAATAAAAGACGAAAAAGCGAAAAATTCACTCATTGAAATATTCAGAGATTATCAACAAATATTTCACATAGAAGATGAACCACTTTCGACAAACACATTTTATACACAAAATCTTTCTGTCACAGACTCCAATCCAATATACATAATAAACTATAGACTTCCACAAACTCAACAGGGAGAAATTAATAAACAAGTTCAAAAACTACTTAACGATGATATTATAGAACATTCAATTAGCCCATACAATTCACCTTTATTACTAGTTCCCAAAAAAGGATCGAGTGATACAAAAAAATGGCGACTAGTGGTTGATCATAGAAAGTTAAATACAAAAATAATTAATGACAAATTCCCTCTAACTCGCATTGAAGACGTATTAGACAAATTAGGTATAGCTAAATACTTTTCGACACTAGATATGACTAGTTCCTTTCATCAAATAAACCTTAACAAAAAATCAAGACCTCTGACAGCATTTTCAACTTCAAATGGACATTTTCAATTTAAAAAACTTACAGAAGGCATCTCTAGAGCAAAGCGAAATTACTACAAGGACAGTAAAGAGCAATACTATCATTTTTATTTATTTATTTATTTAGGAAAAATTCAATGTACAGATTAGATCCAATTACACATTAAAATTACAGGGTTGCAAGTTTTGAAATTAAACTACGTTTAAAAGAATAAAAAGAATAAAAAGATGAGGACATAGGACCAAGTTGAAGTGCATCATGCTGTCTCATTATTCTCTGCAAAGGAGAGTTATAGTATACAGCTAATTCAGCAGTGGTGAGGTTAAAAAAGTTGAAACTCCTGGTGTTATGGGAAGGAACGCGAAGTGCTATGCTTTCGGATGCAGGACACATGATGAGGCCGGTATATAACTTATACAAAAAACATTGATCGAGAAGTACTCTACGATCAAGAAGTGAGGGAAGTTTCAAAATTCTTAACCGATCAGGATACTCCGTATACAGTAGGCCGAATTTATAAAACAAAGATCGTGTAAACTTACGTTGAACGGACTCAAGCAGTGTACGATCACAAGCATGATAAGGTGACCAAACAACCAAAGCATACTCGAGAATGTTTCGCACCAGGGTTTTATAAAGTGTGAGGGAGCTTTCGATAGAGGAGAACTGTTTGGAAGTTCGAAGTACGAATCCAGACATATGTGATGCACGATTTACTAAGGTGGAATAGTGAAAATTAAAGCGAAGTCTCTCATCGAAAATAACTCGAAGGTCTTTGATAGTGTTAACTCTTTTCAATTCACTGTTGTTAATATGGTAGATGGCGTCAAATGGTGTTTTTTTTTTCAAAGAATAACACATCATAAAGCATTTGTCTACGTTAAGCGTTAGGCCATTTTCTAAACACCAGCTAGACAAGATGTTGATGTTAGCTTGCAGGTTGAGGCAGTCACTATAGTTTTTTATGCGAGCGAAAAGCTTAAGATCGTCGGCGTATAAAAGACATTCACAAGAGAAGCGATGTGGCAGGTCATTTATGTAAAGTAGAAAGAGAAGCGGTCCTAGAATTGAGCCCTGAGGGACACCTGAATTTGGAGAAAATGGACACGAAAAGCAGCCATTGAAAACTACACGGCAGCTTCGGTCGGTAAGATAACCCAAAAGAAAGTCTGGGAAGCCAAGGGTGACTAATTTATTTAAGAGAATCATGCATATTTTTAAACCAGGATGCAGAGACTGGACGAGATTTGGGCATCGTGTACCGAGCTACACCTCGAGATGATGCAAGACCTGCAGCAAACAGCTGATGCACGAAAGAAGTACATGATTGAGTTCGAGGAAGCTGAGCAGACGTATTTGGATCTAATGACTGAGTTCAAAACGAAACTCAGCTCATTCCAAGTTTCGGAGCCTAAAGATGAGAAGAGTCCGGCTGAATTCAGGCAAGCGAGTCAAGTCCGACTCGAAAGAATAACTCTTCCTAAGTTCAATGGAAGTTATGATAATTGGCGGGCATTCATTGATTTGTTCAACTCCATGGTTGACAACAATGAATCTCTTACCCCGGTGGAGCTCTTGGAAAAACAAAATTGTCAACTTTTGTTTTTGTAGGTCACACAAATTGTATTTGAATTTTTGAGTTTGTGGAAAAACGTTGCACATAAAGTCCACTATGGAAGAAAGTACCGCGTTAAGTGTAATTAAAAAGGTAAATAAAGGTAGAAGACGGCAAGTGAAAGTGAATGAGTGGAAAGATATTAAAAATAAAAGACTTAGAAATAGTGAAGAGAAATACAAGAAATAACAACCACAAACGGTTTTTTTTCGTTTCCTGAACATTTCATATTATGTCGCTTGCATCGTTATTCGCGGCGCACATTCAATTGTGGATGATTAAAAGTGCAACTCGCGATTGCTGTTGTCGAAAGAAGGTAAAATATTTTTTCCAATATATGACATTGTTAGCCTACAATTCGCCGATGAACGAATAGAATAGTATATTTAATATTCGAGGTATTGTAATAATTATAGTTTACTATAATTTGTCGTTTTGTTCCAGTAAGTAAGTCTTTCGAATGGTGTACAATCATGGCGAAACGGATGTTAACATACAGGGTCTGTATAAGTAACCGGACTGAGCCTGCCCCGCGCCGTCAAAGCGTCTGGGTGGTGGGGGTCTAGGTAAAGGGAACCGGGCTGCAGCAGTTGCCTCCAAGCGCTTGGAGAGATAGCATCGAGCGAGAGCGGAGTGCGTGTTCAGTTACGTCGTCGGAGTGAAAATGGAGCGTACGATCGAGCAACGTGCTAGCATCAAATTTTGTGTCAAACTCAAGAAAACGGCCACGGAAACTCTTCAAATGATTCAAGAGGCTTACGGTGAGGATGCTCTGTCCAGAACTCAAGTGTTTCAGTGGCACAGAAATTTCCGGGAGGGCCGCGATGACGTCCATGACAAACAGCGCGTCGGTTTTCCATCAACGAGTCACACGGACACAAATGTGCAAAAAGTGCGTGATGTGTTGAACAGTGATCGTCGTCTGAGCATTCGGGCTATCGCAGATGAGGTTGGAATTGTTAAGATGACCGTTCACAACATTATTAAGAACGATCTGGGCATGAGGAAGATCTGCGCGAAGCTGGTACCCAAACACCTGACTGATGAGCAAAAGGTGCGTCGTGTTGCTGTCGCTTCGGAAATCCTTGATCGACTGCAAACCGAACCAGAGTTTTTTAACCACGTTATTATAGGAGACGAGACGTGGATTTTCGAATACGATCCTGAGACGAAGCGGCAGAGTTCGGAATGGCACACACCGGCGTCACCACGACCGAAAAAAGCGCGCATGAGCAAATCGAAGGTGAAGTCGATGCTCATTGCTTTCTTTGACGTGAAAGGCATTGTTCACAAAGAGTTTGTGCCACCCGGCCAAACTGTAAACGGCCAGTACTACAGAGAGGTGCTCCGTCGACTAACCGCCCGGGTTCGCCAAGTCCGTCCGGAGATTGCCGATTCGTGGATCCTCCATCACGACAATGCTCCGTCGTACACCTGCCTGCTCGTCACCGAGCAGTTGGCCAAACAGTCGAGGGCAACGTTGCCTGGTGTGCCAAGTCCACAATGCGTGGTTTGTATGTAGGGATTACAATCCCGGGATCCCGAAATTCGGGATCTCGGGATCCCGGCTCTTTTTTACTCCCGAAAGTTTCGTGGCCGATTTACTACAATCCCAGGATTTTTGGGATTATTAAGTCCATACTCGCTAATAAATAAAAAACGCATTTCCTGAAGCACTTAGAAAGTCGCCGACGAACTGAATTATCGAGCGTTTTGAGGTATCTGCAAAACCCTTGGCGTGATAATGATAACTTAGACACAGCATTATCGCCCGAAATAAACGATTTTTTTACCAATTCTCAGCATCACAACAATTTTAAGGCAGATAGTCTCATCAATTGAAAGAACCAACCGAGAGAACCATTATGAAATTAGTAAGGAGGCAGACACTTTGGGAATCGAACCCACACGAACAAGCAAAATTAAGCTAACACTCAAAGAAAAGCTTCAGTTTGAAATAGAAAACAGTATGAAAATATTGACACCTGAAATAAAAAAAAACACTGATTCATCTAAAATAGTTAAAAAGGAGATGAACCTATATCAGATATCCTGGAGTTCCATTCGAGGATATAATTTGGAGCAAACTTACAAGTATTTATTGTCGATTCCTCCAACTTCAATTGAGCCCGAACGTGCCTTTTCTGCGGCTGCATTTATTTGTAATAATTTGAGGAGCAGGCTCGGTGATGAAACATTGGACGCATTATTATTTCTCCGTTATCATTTTCGAAACTCTAAGTAATCTTTTTACTAGGCTATTGATTTGCATTATTTTATTTTATTTGAGGTAGATTGAAGTCTAAAGTAATTTTTGTAGATTATGTATTACAGATGTCAAGTCACAACGATTTATCTAATCAAAAATTATGTTTGTTGATTTTTTAAAATTTAATTTTATATTTGATTAACAATGTGCAACAAATAATGTTAAACGATTAACAATTGAATACGGAATTACTAATTTAATCAAATGTCGATTTGATTTCTACTAAAACTGTTTTTATTTGCCTCTTGCTTTTTTCATAATGCAGTCTTCAATCCCAGGGTAATACCGGGATCCCGGGATAGGCAATGAAAAATCCCGGAATCCCGGGATTAGAAATAAGAGTCAATATTGGATTCTCTATTTGTATGCCACTTCTTTCAAATGAATCGCCTAAAATAAACAAATTGAAGAGACATGGCGAAAAAGTCCATCCAACGTACGCAAATAAACCGCTTGCTTTTTGGAAAGAAAAAGAAACACAAGCAAAGCGCATGAGACTTGATGCACCATCAAGTTCAGCAACAGTTTCGTTAGAAAAAACGACCTACGCTTCTGTAGACTTTCGGTTTGCAGCTTGGCTGCAACGCATCGTAATAGCTCGCGGATCCGGAGCGACCGTTGACAGCATTGAACGTAGGCCTGCTGACAGATGTCAGAAGTGAAAAAAACGTGTTTTAAGTTAAGTTAGGCGACGACTTGTAGTGTATTAGTCGCTGCGCGTGATTAAAATTGGAAAATAAAAAAACTGATTACACTTCTTTCGAAGTAGCTTTAAATGTAGCTCAATGTAAAAAAAAACCATAGTATTGCTGAGCAGTTGATTAAACCGGCTGCAATAGCCATGGCAAGAACTGTCTGTGGAGATGAAATTGCGAAGAAGCTGGAAATGGTGCCAATTTCAAACGATACTGTGAAAAGAGAATAAAAGATTTAATGTCATTAGATATTTTAGAACAATTATTAACGGATCTCAAAAAACCCATCAAATTTTCAATTCAAATCGACGAATCAGTTGATATTGAAGATTTCCTACAGCTGTTGGTGTACGTAAGACACCGAACTCCACAAACTTTCAATGAAGAGTTCCTGCTTTGTGAATAGATCTCTGAAACTACAACTGGGGCTGATATATTTCTTTTAATAGACAAGTTCTTTGTGGAACACCAATTACTGTGGGACAATTGTCTCGCAGTCTGTACAGATGGAGCACCGGCAATGATAGGGAGTCGCATCGGGTTTTGTGCCAAAGTCAAGGAACGAAATCCAGAGGATGTTTCAATACACTGCTTTTTACATCGAGAAAACTTGGCTACACGTGATATGCAGCCAGATCTACATCAGGTGTTAACGGACGTAATACAAATTATAAATTTCATAAAGGCGCGCGCTATGAACTCTCGGATATTTCGACTGATGTGCGAAGAAATGGATTCAGAACACCAGAATTTATTATACCATTCGTATATGCGCTGGCTATCCCGCGGAAAGATACCAGCTAGAGTTCTTTCTCTTAAAACAGAAATAGAAATATTTTTGACAGATAAGACATGAATGTGCTGATCGCTTCAATGACAACCAATGGATGGCTAAATTGGCATATTTGGGTGATATTTTCCACCACTTGAATCAGTTGAACACAGAAATGCAAGGTCAAAATCGCAATGTAGTAGATATTTACGAGGGTGGGGTGAAAAGTTTCCGGCCTGACCAAGAAAAACGATGTTTTTAAATGTTTTTTTGCTTTATTTTTAAACATAATCTTCATCAACACTGACACATTTCTCATAACGGTGTTCTAATTTAGTTATACCAATTTTAAACGTAGATTCGTCAAGCTCCTCAAAATACTGATTTACAGCTTCGATAACTTCTTCGTTGCTCTTAAATCTTTTACCAAAAAGCCATTTTTTTAGGTAAGTAAACAGGTAATAGTCGCTGGGGGCTAAGTCTTGAGAGTAGGGAGGATGCGGCATCAATTCAAACTTCAATTCGTGGATTTTGGACATGACAACAATCAACGACAAAAACAACAAAACAAAAAAAAATCTTCGCCAAATGAGGTCATTTAATTTGCACCTCGTGCTTCAAACGTTGCAATAACTCTGCGTAGTATTGACCAGTGATATTCTAACCCTTTTCAAGGTAATCAATGTATATAATTCCTCTCGCATCCCAAAAAACAGTAGCCGTAACCTTGTTTGCCGATAAAATTGTTTTTGCCTTCTTTGAAGTTGGTTCTCCTTTTCCAACCCACTGTTTTGACTGTTCTTTATTTTCAGGAGTTTAGTGGTGGACCCTAGTCTCATTAACAATTATGAATCGACACAAAAATTCGTTTGGATTACGCTTATACAGCGCCAAATTGTCGGTAGAAATGTTTTTTCGAATCAGTTTTTGATCGAGCGTTAGCTAATGCGGCACCCACCTTGCGCAAAGCTTTTCCATGCTCAAATGGTTGTGCAAAATATTTCGCACACGTTCAGTTGACATCCTACAGGTCTCAGCTATCTCATGCACTTTCAACCTGCAGTCTTCCAACTTTATTTGATGGATTTTCTCAATCATATCTGAAGTTGTGACCTCAACGGGCCGTCCTGAGCGAGCGACCCATTTAAAATTCAGAAACCCATTGCTTAATAGTTGAATATGAAGGGGAAGAGTCTCCTAGTGTTGAATCCATCTTTTCTTTTATTTGTTTTGGTGTAAAACCTTTCAAATATAAGAATTTGATGACAGCACGTTTTTCCACTTTTTCCATTTTCACGAAAACAACGGAAGCGTCTCGCGCACTGTGCTCTCAAACGCAAACTATTGTAGCGATTGGGCTGAAACTGTACCCATAAGCTCGGTAGGAATAGTACTGTAGGACGCCGCACCAAAAGTAGACCTAGTGGCGCCACCTCTTGGTCAGGCCGGAAACTTTTCACCCCACCATCGTATGAAAAAATTACTGTTTTTAAAAACAAAACGAAACTTTGGCAAAATAAAATTGCTCAATGTCAATTGGCAGCGTTTCCAACAACACTTGTGTTTGGAAGATCTTAATCTTAATGGCAACCGTATTTTCGTGGAGACCATGCCTATTTTTTTAGAACATTTGAGAAAACTTGAAAATGAAATGGAAAGATATATTCCACAAAATGTCCATATCGTGAAATAAAGTTGGGTAAGAAATCCATTTGAAGTAGATGTAATGGGCGTTGAAAACGATTTAGCTGGATTACAAGAAGAATTGCGCGAAATGCAAGTTGATGCAGTTTTAAAAGAGAGATTTGCCAGAACGAGTATCACAAAATTTTGGGCACAATTATCTGGGAAGTCTGTTCTGAGCAATGAAGCTGAAAAAGGCTTGCTACCTTTCCCAACTACTTATTTATGTGAAGCAGGATTTTCATGCCTTGCTGTTATGAAGAATAAGTACAGGAATAGGTTGGATCCTCAGCATGACATGCTGTGTACACTTTCTATAAACATAACTCCACGTATACATGATCTTTACTCAGAAATACAACACCAGGGTATTCACTAATTAATTTGCTGTAAGTTTTTAAACTGTGTTAATGCTGAATTGTTTGATTTTAATACGGTACATTTAAATAAAGTTGTTTATTTCTAATTTTACAACTACATCCTAGAAATTACAAAATATATCATTTTAGTACCTGTCACTGGAAAATAAAATAAAAAATTAGATTAGGATTGCGTATTTCAAATATATTCGTACTTTGGGTCGCCAGCCAAAAAGGTTAAGAACCACTAGTCTAGACGCTAGATCAGCAAAATTATGTTATAAAATAATCCTACACATAATTTCCCGCCGCCAGATGTTCGTACAACTACCTTTCCGAACAGACCAATCTTGTATTTCTAAATAAAATTTATTTGTCCAATCGTACATTTTAAAATAAAGTATAATTGTGTATTTTGAAAATAAAGTGTGAATGTAAAGTTTCACTACGTACTCGGACACGTAATTGGCGCAGTCGGTCAAACTTTAAATTTTTCAGTTAAGTCGAGAAGAAAAACTGAAAAGAATTTAAAGTGCGATAGGTGAATTAGTGCGAATGGATAAACCGCGAAGGTACTCCACAGCACAATTGTATAAACACCTTTAATCGTCAATATAATCGCGAAACCGCGAAGGTACCGCGTAATTAAGAACAATCTTACCTTTGTTTGGGCGGACACACTAAGCCGAAAGTCCGTTAATAAGTCATCTGAGGCTGGTTGATAACCCAAACGCAAAAAGGAAGAATGTACCGCGAAAATAAAGAATAGTGAATATAGTGAAAAAAGGAGTTGTACAGCGAAAGCGAAGAAGTGTGAACAGTATTGTGGAAAAAAACACAGAAAGAAAAAGAGTCGAGAGGTGGGGCTAGGTTACAAAGCCTTTTCTACATTATTTGTTATTTTCATTTCAATTCTTGAAGGACAAAAGAGCGCTAGCAAAAATTAATGCAGTTTTTGTTATTACGCCCACTGAAGAGATTTTGTCGCGTGGTGGCCATTTTGAATAGTTGTATCCAAAATTCCCATGACTTCGGCATAATCATTTAATTTGTATTTTTTCACGATTACTAATACTCATTTCTTATTTTCCGTCAATAATCGGTTTAATTGCATGTTAAAACTAAATAGCCTCACGAATGATGATGGAGGCAGTAATTAAAATCTTACGAACACTAAAGATCAAAACTACTAAAAATTACATTTTTTTCATTTGATGAAAGCTTTTTAAAACATATGATCCAGCAAAGTATTGACTACAAAACATTTTACCATTCAAAGCGTTCATTACCACAAATGCAAATTGGATTATGTTACGAACCAAGCGAAATCCTTCCTTGCAACTATAATCGCATTTAAAAACAAAGACTGGGTCTTCTCCTTGCCTCGGTATCTTCATGGGTAAATGGCAATAAAAACAGGGATCAGCGCTGTGAATACATATTGCATGAGTGGTGACCATCTATGTAAACAGAAAAGGGCCGAGTAGAAAGAACAATCAGTAGGAAAGTAGCATACTAACATTGAATCGCATGAAATTATGGAATAGGAATGTTAAGTGAAAGGAATGTGTGAAAGTAGCATGTATGTGACGAAAAACGATGAAAGACGGTTGCTGGTCCCTGGATCATCAAAGATGATCGTGGCAGATTAGTCTTGTCGATACGCAAGGCGAGGCAAGGAGTTGTACCGTAAGTGTCGAGCGCGAACACAACGAGAATTCTTTTAAAAAATCCGTGATAATAATTCAGAAGTGGGATAAAACCCTGTTAACCGAGTAACGAGTGCTAAAAGTAGAGCGAAACAACGATTATTTTAAAAAACGCTCAGAAAGGAAATTGGTGGTCTTGCGATAGAAGAACTGTGAAAAGTGATCGTTTTAATAGTGAGAAAAATAAGTAGACGCGAATATGGCCGATATAAAGGAAATTTTGAACGACATGCAACGGTTACGGGAAGAAGTTGCGGAACTACGAAAAGTGAACCAGGAAATTGTCGCGCTAAGTGAATCGGTGACACGATCCGGGTCGGAGACGCGAAGTGAATTGGTGAACGTTGAGACGGTTTCTCCAAACCCAGCGTTTTGTGTTGAGGAAAGTTCGGTGCACATAGGGTTTTCAGAGGTGAAGTCCCTTATTTACCCATTTGATCCCCGGACAAGCAAATTCGGAGTTGAAAGCTGGGTACGTGACTTTGAGTCGGTAGCCAGGCTCTATAACTGGACAGAGAAGGTAAAGATTCTATATTGTAGTTTAAGATTAGATGGCGCGGCAAAACTCTGGTACCTGGGATATCAAGAGAACGTGTCTTCTTGGCCGGCTCTTAAGCCCCACATACACGACCGATCCATCAGTCCAATTGGCCCCACGTCGGTCCAAAAACTTGCCGTGTATGGTGAAACCTGGATGGACTCGTGGACTTGAGCTGGCAGGTCGAATATTTAGCACGCCAAATATTCATGACGCCGATCCATCGCTCCATTGTTTGGCCTGTCCGTGTGTGGCAAATGTAGAGCCGAATGGACTGGCGCCAGCCAGTGGATCGATCGTGTATGTGCGTGCTCAGTCCAAAATTTTGGATTAGTATTGATAGCGAAGCCGTAGACAACGTATCTGTCTCTCTACATAGAATTAAACTTTGCGTTTTGTATTTTTATTAATTAAATATCTTAAATATTAAGTAACATGACTTCGGCTAGAGACTTTATATTGGAAGTGATTGATTTATATAGAGAACATGAATGTCTTTGGCGAATCAAACATGAAGATTACCACAACAAAATTAAAAGAAATGTAGCACTAGATGCTATTTTAGAATTGTTTAAAACCAAAGACCCGACTTCAACGAGAGAATCGGTTCTGAAAAGACTGCAAAACATATGGGGTTCTTTTAATAAAGAACTGAGAAAGGTAAGAATATAATATTAAGTATATATTTATGAATTTTATTTAATTGTATACTCATTTTCAATATAGATTAAGGCTTCACAGACATCGGGTTCTGATCCAGAAAGTGTACATGTGCCAAAACTCTGGTATTATAGCAACCTTCACTGCATCACTATATTGACACATTTTCTTTCTTTCTTCAATTAAAGATTTCAAAATAATAATATGTTTTAATAAAAATTTATTTACCTTTACATACTCCTGAAGACTGAACAAAATAGCTTTGCACGTATCAGGAATTATTTTTCCCAAAGCCTGGGGTGAAATTGCCGTAGGGAATTTCAGATCCTCATAGGTACATCCACTTGCTAAGTAACGAAGAGTAGCAGTCAATCTCTCGTGTGGTGTGATCGCTTGTCTCATGTTTGTATCGTTTCTCTTAATTAATGGGGTAACTTTTTGAAGCAAATTATTGTACGTCGTCTCATCCATTCGAAGATAGTTACGCCAATCAGACGGTTCAAGTGAAAGTTGCTGAACCAATTTAACATGACTTAATTCTCTTCTATTACCAAGTCATTTTTTCTGCCACTTGCTTTTAGGTTTTCTTTTTTTTATGTAAATACAAGCAGTTATAGCATATAAAATTTCTAATTCATTCATAATTATTTAATTTTAAAGTAGTATTAAAATAGAATACAATTTCTCCAATATGCAGCTACAGCTCAGATGACCGACTGAGGCGGTTTGTACTCTGGCTCCATGGATTGGTCGTGAGTGGGCCCATTTTTTTGACTCAGTCCAAACGGAATCAAGCCAAATGGACTCAGGCCGTTTGGACTGCTCGTGAATGGCGGCCTTTAAGGCCGAGCTAATCAAAAGTTTCCCTTCGGGCCAAAATAAAACCTCTACGCTTCGGAAATTGATGGAAAGGAAGAGAGGTATCAGGGAAGACGTCGAAACTTACTTTTACGAAATGGTAGCGTTAGGAAAAAAGATTCATCTAGGAGAAGAATCTATAGGAGAATATATCGTTGAAGGGTTAGGTAACAACAATCTAAAGAGAACGTTACTAGCAGTAACATTCACGTCCCTGCAAGAATTGTTAAAAAAATTGAAAACCCTGGATAATTTGGAGAAGTCGACCAGCATTCAAACATCATCAAAAAGGTTTCATGAAAATCGTTCAGAAGATTTTCGCTCTGCTTCTCAGTTGCCAAAAAGATCCAGGTGGGAACAACGTGTTAAATCACAGCCGGATTCTCGACTAGTTTGCAACTACTGCAAGCAAGTCGGGCACAAATCAAAAGACTGTGCAAAAAGATCGAAGAAATGCTTTAAGTGTTCCCAGATTGGCCATTTTGCTAGGGATTGCAAGATCGATCCGACGAATATATGACTAGTGCGCGGAAAAGGCACGCCGGAATGCAAAAACGACGAATACCACCCAGAAATAAAAGTCGGCGAAATAATTGTAAGAGCCTTTCTAGATCTCGGAAGTGACTGCTCTACGATAATAGAGAGCATAGTGAAAGAAAATCGGTGGCCGTTAATCAAATGCAGTCATCAACTCAATGGCTTCGGCGGATCTATTGTGACATCACAGTCAAGCAAAAAGTGACCGTTTATAACGTAGAATTGGAAATAGATCTTCTTATCGTACCCGACAACGCACAACAAGTTCCGGTAATCATCGGGACAAACTTTCTGGATCACGCCGATATCACGTTACTGAAAACTAAGGGACAGTTAACTTTAATAAAGAATTTGAGAAAAATTGAAGTGGGAAAGACATCAAGCCCATATCAAAAGAAAATCTTCGAGAGACAGGACGTTAGGTTCGGTGAAAATATAAACGAAACTGATAAAGTGAAAGTGGTGAATATTTTGAACTCGGTTCGTGACTGCTTCGCGGAAAAAATAGAAGAATTAGGTAAAACTAATGAAGTGATACTGAAGATAAAATTAAAAACCGACGCAGTTGTAAATTATAAGCCTTATAAAGTACCATTTGCCCTATCAAAGATTTTAGACGCAAAAATCAATGAACTTTTACAAGCAGACATTATTGGTCCATCAGAATCTGATTTCGCGAGCCCTGTGATATTAATCAAAAAGAAGGACAATGATTACCGAATGTGTGTGGATTATAGAATGTTGAACGCTAATACCATTAGGGAAACCTTCCTTGTGCCGAATGTAGAAGACGCCTTGAATTCGCTGGCAAATAAATCTATATTTACTTCCCTAGATTTGATGAGCGGTTATAATCAGATACCCGTGGAGGAAGAAAGTAGAAAATATACTGCCTTTGTCACCCCATCGGGCCATTATGAATATAAAAGGGTCCCTTTTGGGTTATCCAATGCACCAGCAGGTTTCTTACGATTAATGAAAAAGCTGTCCGACAGAACACAGGGTAAGGTACTCATATACATGGATGATATTTTAATACCCACACAAACAGTCCGAGAAAATATTCAGTTTCTGAAAGAGATATTAACCCGCGAATGGTGACGCATATGTCTGTGAGACCGGTTTCGTAGAAAAATATGTGTATGAATATAACATAATTTTTTAGTGTTGCAGGGGAATTTTATTATTATTAATAAACGTGATGTGATGTAATAATTTTTTGTGTTTTATTATACTTGAACCTTGTATTTTTAAAGTTCAATTTGCTACATTTACAGAAATTGTGTTAATTTGGATTGATCTTCACTCGAAAATTTCGGTCTCTGAGACCGACGTCACCAACTATGTAAGATAATTTTGCGTCACCACTGGCGGGTTAATTGAAATTCGGAGAATGGGACTTACATTGAATGCCTCCAAGTGTAGTTTTTTTAAAGACAAGATCCATTTCTTAGGCCACGAAATCTGCAAAAATGGCATAACGCCGGGTGAAATTAAACTAGAAGCAATTAGCAAACACCAACAGCCAAAGACAGTCCGAGAAGTTCGACAATTCCTGGGGCTAAGTGGGTACTTTCGAAAATTTATTAAAAATTACTCCTTAATTGCGCGACCATTGACGGCGCTACTTAAAAAAAATGCTGACTTTGATTGGTCAACAAAAGCAAGTGAAGCGTTCCAAGAGCTGAAACGAAAATTGACAAGTCGCCCTACGTTGGCGTTATATAATCCAGCCGCGGATCATGAGGTTCACACTGACGCTTCCCAATTTGGATTAGCTGGAAAATTGTTACAGGAGGATAACAAGGAACGGAAACCAGTTATGTATTTTAGTCGTGCCACAACAGAAGCGGAACAAAAATTTCATAGCTATGAATTGGAAACCCTTGCTATTGTCGAAACATTAGAAAGATTCAAGTACTACTTATTACACAAACCATTTATAGTAGTCACTGACTGTAATTCGGTGAAGTATACCCACGAAAAGAGAAATTTAATATCTAGAATTGCAAGATGGTGGCTGAAAATTTCAAAATTTGACTTCATTATGGAGTACAGAAAGGGAACCCAAATGCAACATGCAGATGCCTTAAGTCGTTGCCCAAATCAACCAGCATGTGAAGCAAAAACCATAGCACATCGCGTCATGAAAATAACTGTCGATACTGAAGACTGGTTATCGACCTTGCAGTTCCAAGATCAAACCCTGAAAATGATCAAGGAATCCTTAGAAATATCGCAAACCTAATATGGTGGTAATTATTTAATAATTGGCAATCGTCTCTATAGAAAAACAGACCAGGGAAACAAATTCGTGGTTCCAGCAAAGCTACGGTGGAAAGTTATTCAAATGGCACATGATAATATGGGACATTTAGGAAGAACGAAAACATTAGAAGTACTGAGAAAGACTTTTGGTTTGCAAAGATGCGGAAATATGTCACAAATTACTTGCGCAGTTGTCTGCAATGCGCGTACAACAAACAACGACCATGTGGTGCTGGTAGGCGGCTATATACACCGAGGAGGCAAGGTATTCCATTCCACACGGTGCATATTGATCATCTGGGACCATATCCGCGGAGTAGAACCAAAAACCAATATGTTATCGGTATGGTATGTAATTTCGCGAAGTTGGTAGTGCTGTGGCCAGCAAAGTCAACGAAGACAGGACCAGTGATTCATATGCTACGGCATGTGTCACAATTCTTCGGCGTGCCCGCAATAATAGTTTCAGATCGAGGAACTGGTTCACATCAAAAAATTTCGAATCTTATTGCACTGATAATTTTATCAAGCATGTTTTGACTGCTGTGCAAACCCCGAGAGCTAATGGGCAAATTGAACGGGTATTCAAAACAATCAAAACGGCTATAGCTTCCATGACAGATGATGTCTCAGACACAGATTGGGACACAAATTTGCAGAATATTCAATGGGGAATAAATTCGTCGAAAAACGCAACTACAAAAAAAAACACCATTTGAGATTATGCTCGGCTATTCGCCTAGAAACACCGTCAGAAATATTTTAACTCTAGCAATCGATGAGGATCAATACTTAACAGGAAATGAAGACGAAGAAGACAATCTCTCTTTGGCTGAGCTAAGAACGCGAATGAATGAGATGCGACAGCAAATAAATAAAAAGGGAGATGTATTAGCGAAAAACCGAGCAGAAGCCCTAAACAACATCAATCGGCTACAACAAAAGCAGAAAGAGCTATTTAACACAACCCATAAAATGCAACCGGTAGAATATCAGCACAGTGACTTGGTGTTGGTGAGACAGTTGGCACCAGCAGACGGAGCTCCACGGAAACTTCAACCTAAGTATCGTGGGTCATATCAAGTGCATAAGGTCCTTGGAAGGGATCGTTATTTATTAAAGGACCCCGATTCTGTTCAAATATCCGCGAAACCTTACAGTTCAGTGCATGCATCAGACAGAATGAAAAAGTGGTGTACGTATGATGATTGCGAGCTGGATGACCCTGACAATTCCGAGTGTTCGGCAAATGACGATTGAAATTTAAAACAATGTATTAATAAACCAAATATTACAAAGCCAAAAACAAAACAAAATAAACGTACACAATAAGCAAGCTATCAGATAAAAAA
The DNA here is from genome assembly GCA_963942545.1 of Oxycera nigricornis. Taxonomy (NCBI): domain Eukaryota; kingdom Metazoa; phylum Arthropoda; class Insecta; order Diptera; family Stratiomyidae; genus Oxycera; species Oxycera nigricornis. The sequence continues at coordinate 85,324,239 of OZ012663.1, forward strand.
GACCCTAAAAACGGTGTGAAGTGAAAACAGTGGTTGTCAACAGATGTACACCAGGCGAAACGACCAAGAAGATGCTGACGGATGAAGTTGGGTAAAGTTGCTGTTGGCTTGGCAAGTCGAAAATGGTATGTACTCTTTTCTATGATAGTGAAATGTTATAGGTCTGGGACCTAAATGAATTTGTAGCGGTCTGGGACCCACACAAATTAGTGAGAAGATATAGGTCTGGGACCTATATTGAAATGTGGAGGTCTGGAACCTGCCTAAAGTAAATAAATAAAAATATACAGTAACGGTGGCCTTCACTGGGGACAGTGAAAACAGAGGATGGCCGACTGTTCCGAACCAAGCGAAATCCTTCCTTGCAACTATAATCGCATTTAAAAACAAAGACTGGGTCTTCTCCTTGCCTCGGTATCTTCATGGGTAAATGGCAATAAAAACAGGGATCAGCGCTGTGAATACATATTGCATGAGTGGTGACCATCTATGTAAACAGAAAAGGGCCGAGTAGAAAGAACAATCAGTAGGAAAGTAGCATACTAACATTGAATCGCATGAAATTATGGAATAGGAATGTTAAGTGAAAGGAATGTGTGAAAGTAGCATGTATGTGACGAAAAACGATGAAAGACGGTTGCTGGTCCCTGGATCATCAAAGATGATCGTGGCAGATTAGTCTTGTCGATACGCAAGGCGAGGCAAGGAGTTGTACCGTAAGTGTCGAGCGCGAACACAACGAGAATTCTTTTAAAAAATCCGTGATAATTAATTATTTTGCTTTTCAAAATTTAAGCAGTTTTTATATTACAATTAAAACACGGCACTCTAAAAACTTCAAAATCTGTTTAAAGTGTGCAAATATTAATAAATATTGATTGGCTTAACAACAGTCTTTAAAGTAATATCATTCATATGAAGACTTTTTACATGGCAACTTTGAATGAGTTTTTTAATTTTAATTTAATTTTTTTAACTTCCCAGTATATGGGAAGTTCTTGTAATGGCCTCGAAAATTGAAATTTTCAACATTTCTTTACGTTTTGAGGTCTATAGAGTATATATAAAGTGTTTTTAGAAAGGGAGATGTATGTGTGTGTGTGTATGTACGTACGTACGTACGTATGTACGTTCGTGGACACTTTTTTCTACGAGCATAACTCACGTAAACAAAGTTGTATCGACTTCGTTGAGGTGTCAATCGAAGAGTCTTTGCAATCTTAAGAGCTGATTAGTTTTTGGAAAACTTCGGTCGGGGGGGTTTGCTGTTTTGCCCGTTTGAAGGTCATTTTTGTCATGCGGTATATCTCGCGAACCAAACGTACGATTTTTTTGAACAAGGTGTCAATCGACGCGTGTTAACATTTATGTGATTCTTTCAAATTTTTAGAAAAATTCCTTGAGCCGGTTTTTAATTTTTTAAAAAAAAGTGCAAAAAATTAGGCTTTTTTTCAAAAACACAAAATTTTTAACCTGATTTTCAAACCTAAGTAATCAATGTTTATATAATTTATATACTCCAAACGATTCTTGTGAAAAAACCAGCAAAAGTTTTTTTCATGATTACAAAAAAAAAATTAAATAAAAAATAAAAAATCATTAAACGTTCAAGGTCATTTACGTCATTCATTATATCTCGAGAACTAAATATAATCTTTCCATCATTAAGCTGTCAATCGACGCGTATTATCATTTTTATGATATTTTTATATTTTAAAAAAATCGTTAAAGCTGTTTTTCTAATTTTTTTAAAAAAAATGGAAAAGATGTATTTTTTTAATAAAAAAATTTATTTTGAACCTTATTTGCACATCGTAATAATAAATGTTTATAGAATTTATAAACTTTTATCAATTTTTGTAAAGAAACCAGCAAAAACTTTTCTCATCATTACAAAAAAAAATTAAATTAAATAAAAAATAAAAAATCATTGTTGTAAAGTCAATCAAAGTTTATTAATATTTGCAAAAATTTGAGCAGATTTTCAATAGTCTTCACAGCACCATGTTTTAACTTTAATGAAAAAAACTGCTTTGTAACCTGTCCCCCCTCCGATTGATCCGCGTGAATAATCAATCAAACCAATGCACCAAAATCCTTACGTAATCAATTGACGCTCGCGTAGATGTTATGATTAATATTAAGTCATTCCAATAACTTTTATGAGGTACATTTTTATTATTTGAAGTACAGTAGAATCTCGAAAAAGTTAACTCGCGTAAAAGTTAATCGCTCGGTTAAGTTAACCGAATTTCAGCTTCCACGTGCCGCTCTGAAAAGTTAACTTTTCAGTTAACAGCCTGCTTTTCAGTTAACTTTTCTGAGCGTATGAATTTTTCAAACCAACCGCATTTTTCGGTCACTAAAGGGGCAATTTGACTCCTATCAATACGATAGTGAAGACGACATTCCGTTGTCTAAATTGATTAAATCAAATAGTGCTAACGACGATACACTTCGAGAAGTTCAATTGTTGATGTCGAAGCTGGGTGATAATGTTGACATCAGCATTGATGTCATTGAAAATTGGAACAAGGATCGAATTGCGGAAGATGACGATGATTTCGAAGTTTCCGATAATGATAACGACAGGTCAATTATCGAGGAAGATATTCAACAACCAAAAGTGAGCTTCTCGAAAGCAGTTGAAAGCATCAATATCTTGATAAAATTGTTTGCAAACAATAACGATGCAAATCAGGTGGCAGACCTTGTCCATATGCGGACGAAAATGATCAAGAGCTATTACACAAAAGAAAAGAAACAAACAAGTCTCGACTGCTTCTTCAAACGACTCCACAAAAATTAATTAATATATCGCACGAAAATGATCAAGAGTGACTGAGAACCATAGACCAGCCGGTACAATTTTTTTTGTAATGATGAAAACTAAGTCATTGAAATAAATTTAGCGTGTTATTTACGAAAAATCTATACTTATTATTGTATTTTTTTCAATTTGGATAGAATAGTTCGAAAAAGTTAATTACCTTTGGGACATTTCGGTTAACTTTTTCGAGATTCTACTGTAGTATTATTTCCATAATTATTATTGTGTTTAATATTTTTAATATCTATGTAGATATTACTGGGAAGTTGACCGTGTGGACCTCATGTGTCGCACCTCACGGCTTGTTTTTTTTTGTAATCATGAGAAAATGTTTTGCATGTTTTTTTTTACAAAAACTGTGTCGAGTGTATAAATTTTATAAAGATTGATTACTGGGTTTCGTAAATTAGGTTAAAAATTTATTGTTTATGAAAAAAATCCTAATTGTTTGCACTTTTTTTCCTTAAATTAAAAACGGCTCCAACATTTTTTTCAAAATTTGATAGATTCACAAAATTGCTAATACACGTCGATTGACAGCTTAATCACGCAAATCGTATGTTTGGTTCGCGAGATATAACGCATGACAGAAATGACCTTCAAACGGGCAAAACAGCAACCCCCCCCCCCCCCCGGCCGAAGTATCCCAAAAACTAGTCAGCTCTTAAGATTGCAAAGACGCTTCCATTGACACCTTAACAAAGTCAATACGACTTTGTTTACGTGAGTTACGCTCTTTGAAAAAACTGTCCATGAACGCACATACGTACGTACGGACGTACGTACGTACATACACACGCATACACATACATACTTCTTTTTTAAAAACACTTAAAATATACTCTAAAGACCTCAAAACGTAAAGATATGTTGAAAATTTCAATTTAGATTTTCGAGGCGATTACAAGAACTTCCCATATACTGGGAAGTTAATAAGTACTATTCCCTAAATAGAAATTTACTTCCAGTAGAAATGGAGCAGCAAATACGACACTTGGAAGAACGTCTGAGAGGAAGGGAAGGAGAGATTGCTCAATTAGCTGCAACAATCCAGGAGTTAATGACGAACAGGAACAGAGAGAACTACGTAGAACAACTGGCGGCAGCGTTACAACACATCGCTAATCGGACACCAGCAGACCGCGAGTTTTACGGGGACAAGTGAAATTTCAGCGCTACGGAATTCTACTTAAACTGTATTGCCGACGACGATGTGAAAATGGCAGCCACCAGGACGATTTTCTAAGAAAAAATTCAAGGAGCAGCAAAAGAAGCAGTTGTAAACATCCCTGCACCGGACGAGTGGGAATCGATCAAGTTAGCGTTACAACTTCGCTTCAAACCGGACACAGAACCAGCGTATACAGGAAAATGAACAACCTTGTTGCGATCTCCGCGTATGGACACTGCGGTCACGGAAAATTTATTTGAACCTAGCCTTCCACCCCCCTGTATAGCGCAACAATGCCGGCTAAAGCTCAGCGCGTGGGTGTGGTTCTTTAGGAGGTTAGGCTAGGCTCGTGTCGATCCAAATAACATGGACAAGGGATGGGAATCAGGATTGGGTGTTGGTACTGAGCCTGAAGAAAAAAAAACTTAGCCCATAATGTGGTTAAACAGAATATATATATTCAAAATAATCCGAATAAAATATGACATTATAATAAACTTATAATAATACAAAAATATAATTCAAAATAATAAAAAAATTAAGGTTTGCAAGAAAACTATAATAAAGAAAATATCAAAAAAAAATGATTAAAAAAAAAGAAATTATGATAACTAAATAATGATAATAAAAAAAAAAATATAATTATGATAAAAAAATTTGTTGCGATCTCCGCGTATGGACACTGCGGTCACGGAAAATTTATTTGAACCTAGCCTTCCATGGTGCCGAACACATCTCGTTGAGCCACTTTTTGTAAATCCATACAGCTTCCCGTTTTTTTTCCGCTCAAATCGCATGATCATCACTCCTTTTTATTTTTTTCACTGTTTCAATCGATCTCTTTTGTGGAATTTATTTTTTTCTTTTTCAACACTTCGGCACCTTTTCTATTCTAGTTCACGCGATCTTTTTTTTGTCGAAAATCCAAACCCGACTTACTTCACCTTCTCATTCCACCACAAAACTCCACTTTTTCCTGATATTTCCTTTCTTAACAAAAATTCAACTCCACGCCTTATCATTCCACAACCAACTGTCTTATTTTCTCGATCCTCCTTTTCAAAAACCAAAACCCGCCTTCCTCCGTCTTCCTTCCAAAATCCTTTTTTCTCCTCCCGTTGTTTTTTCCACTCTCTTCCCATCTTTTTGGGGCCGGGTGAAAAAGGTCCCGCTGGCTTCCAGTTGGATGCAGATTCCAGATCTTTCCTAGTTGCTAGGTCGCATCAGCCCGCTACTTGGCATTGACCTTTCATCCGCATTCCAACTGAAAGCTGCAGATCAAGCCGGAAAAAAAAAATGCAAGAAACAAAATTACAGGCAGCTCTGGGGATCGAACCGACATCCTCATGGTTCTGAGGCATCGACGCTCCCAGAAGGCTACTGTCTAGAGATGACAACGGGTGTGACATTATTCAACTAAATAAAAAAAAACATGTTGCAATTTATTCGCAACAACCTTCGAACAAATGCGGTTAGTGAATTAGCAATAGAAGTTCAAAAAATCAAAAATAAAACAGACGAGCTTATTTTGTTTTAAAAAAATGATTTGTTCATTGATTTAAGTAACGTAGACTCAATCCTTGTAAATAGCATAAAAGAAATGACACAGGGCGTGTTATTGGACAAAATTTAGGAACAAAATGATTTATCCGATATCTTAAAAGTCATGCATTTGCGTAGATTTGAAGACTCTTGTATTAGACCATAGTATAGAAAATTTAAAAACACTAATTCAGTGGGAAATTTGGGTGCCAATAGGAGTAAAAATGATGAAATTAATGAGAATACTTCCAGTGGTTCGTTGCCTACTCAAAAAAATGAAAAATGTTATATGGGTGTCTTAAGTGTGTAACCTTTATTTTTATTAGATAAGAAAAAAATACGCAATGAGGCAAAGTGGAAACGGAATGTTTTAAATAGACGCAGAGCTGAAAGGCAGCGGTATGAAACCACGGCTGGAAATAAAGTCCCCGCAAGAAAATAAGGCGAACCGTGTGGATGCCGAAAATGATGCTTTAGGCCTGATAATATAGACCTCTTAGAACAATGTAACCTAAGGATCGAAACGCGTCGTATTAATAAAAATTTGTGAGTCAAAAGAATGAAGTGTTTAATTTTATAAAGATTTCACTCTTAGAAGAAGTTTTCAAGAAATTAAATCAAATGGGAAATGAGGAAAAACTGGACGCTTATTTATGTGGTCGCGCCGGCGCACACACGGCAAAATGACCACTTTAGGAGGTCAAAAATAGATTTTTTTACTTTAATATAAGGGTTAAAATTTCTCATATTCTTCGAGTCAAGTTGTTAGTCCATGGTGCTGGTCACAAGAATTCTTCGTAATGTTTATAGCAAAGGCGCACGAAGCTCCGACAGAAAAGCGTTATGCAGTGTACGGCTAGTTGCATACGAAACCCGAAAGCATTATAACGTCTTATTTTCGTTCACCTCGTGCAAAAATCTCAATATTTGATATGGACGTAGCAGTCAAAGGTATGTTTATTAATAAGGAAATTTCTTTTACCCTAGTTATACACTATATACAATAATAAATGACGATTTCATTCCACTACTAGTTTTCATTTTGAAAAAATATTTCCTTAGACTTTCAAAAAAAGTTCCGCTTAGTACCGCTTGCTGTCCTCAATATTCACACTTGTGCGTTTGTTGACTACTAGTGTTGTGAATTCTAGGAACTCAATCCAACCAATTGTGACACTTGATCATTTTTTCACAGGTAGTCGGAGTGGACCAAGGCACTCAGAATTAAACATTAGAAAAATAGATCTGGTTTTATTGTTAAAAAGCGAAAACTTTTACAAACAATCATCGTCTCAGTGTGTAGAACGATTAACTGGTTACATATTGAACAAATTTACTGAATATAAACTGTCGAAAGACTATATAAATGAAATCAAGTGTTTTCTGAAAGTGTTTGTTTCAAAATTGTTACAAAAGTGGAAAAAATCGAATTGGAGTATGGAAAGATTTATGAAATGCAATTCAAAATGGTTAGCGAACGATTTGGTCTTGCCTGCAGTAGACACTTCAAGCGCAAACAATGATTTGCAAGTGAAAAAACCCAGAGGTAGACCAGCAAAATCTTTTAAAGAGAGCTCTCTACGAACAAAACGAAGGATGATAAAGCCAATTGTTTCTGTGTCAAGCCCAGAGCTATTGTGTTCTGTTGCTCAAGCCAGCCTTACTAAGAGCGGAAAAAGGACAGCTGCCCAACTAGTGAGCCTAGCCTTAACTACAAGCCCTTACAGATAAAAACGCATGAAGCAAATTCACGACACGCCATCATATTCGGCTATAAAGCCTTACTCTCCTGAAGAAGCTTTAGCGCTCATAATTGACTCAGATATGGGAAAAGAAGATTACATTCGTTGTATGGAGACACTAACATAATTCTATGTTCTATAGTTCCATTGCAAATGTCAGAGGTCACAACGAATGGAAAACAGATTTTCTGGCAAAACCCAAGTCCGTCTTCGTCGAGATATAACCGCATCATTTGCCTGAAGATTGAGAAGGAGACAAAGGAATCAGTAAAACTCCATTACGAACCAATAGAGAAACAAATATCAAGTTTGCAGCCTACTGAGGTCACTGTTGGGGATAAATCTTACACGTTTAATCATCATGCTGTGTGCACAATGATGGACGGGAAGACAGGCAATGTACTCACAAACACTCCGTCATCACAAGCGTGTAATGTGTGCAAGGCAACACCCAAGGATCTCAACAACCTTGACTTACTTTTGCAAAAACAATATCCTACAAAGAATTCATTTAAGTTTGGGATATCTGTACTGCACTCATACCTTAGATGTTACGAGTACTTGTTACACATCTCATATAAACTAGAATTACGGCAATGGCAAGCGAGGGGCACAGAAGCCAAAAGAAATATAAAAAGGAGAAAAAAGAAATAACCACTAAGTTTTACCAGCAAATGGGATTAGTGGTAGACCAACCGAAGCAGGGTGGGGGTAACTCAAATGATGGGAATACGGCAAGGAAGTTTTTTTCTGAGCCTGCAAAATCGGGGGCTATCACAGGCTTAGATCCTGTAATTATAGATAGATTTGCCAACATTCTGAGTGTTTTATCATGTGGGTTTGGCGTGAACTACGTTAATTTTAAAAAATACTGCATCGAAACAGCAAAAATGTGCTTAGAACGTTACAACTGGTACAAAATGAGTGCATCTGTGCACAAACTATTAATACACGGTGCAGACATAATAAAGGAGCTACCTTTGCCTGTGGGGTTGTTTTCAGAAGATGTGTTGGAAACTAGTCAAAAAGAATATAAAGGCTTACGATTTTTCCATGCTAGAAAAACCTCCAGAATCCACAATAATACTGACATTGTGCACTGGATGCTAATAGCTTCTGATCCAATTATTGCATCAAAGAGGAGAAGCCATAATAAAAAAAGAAAACCGTTTCCTAAGGAGGTGCTGGAAATGTTAAACGTGCCACTTGTAGAAACAATCGAAGACACGGACGATAATGACGAAGAAAGAAATGATGATCATGACGACCGGTATAGTAATTAACTACCTATCTGTTTCCAACATAATTCATGTATGATTGATAATTATGTGTAATTTAAGTAATATATACTAAATTTTCTTTTTAATACTATTTTTTTTAGCTTTGAACATCTTTTAGGTAGGTAGGTCCTTACAAACCTTCTCAAGCCTCAACACAAAGTAACCTTTATAGGTCTGGAACATTTCTAAGCTCAAATGCACATATTATTTCACATCTTTGATTTTTGACCTCCTAAAGTGGTCATTTTGCCGTATGTGCGGCCATCCATTTCAAGTCGAGAAGCAAGACGATCCCAAAACAAGCCCCAATAATTTTGTTGAAGTTCCACTCCTGACAAGGTATATGGACTACTGGGCGACGATTCGGCATCAGTTTCGTCATTTTTAGAGGGAGATGGGTTGAGAGGATGCGCACCAGTAGCCCAATTACCTTGTATTCCTGATCTACATCCTCATGGAATCCGGCATATTATCAATAAGGAAATTTTTAGACCGAAACTTGTTTCAATTGACATTCTGAAAGTTTCTTAATTTCTACAAAAATCCCAGAGCATCCTGCAGTCAGGCGCATTTAATTTCAGTCCAAATATTGGAATAATTTATCTACTTCTCAGAGCATTAGTTCATCTAATTGGATATCTTTGAATGAATCGAAGATACTTTCCGAAACCAGATTTGCTTACAACTAGCATACCTGGGCCTGCGTACTGAGCAAAGAGCAAGATTTGTCGTGTTGTGGCCACACTTCCATCGCTAGCGTCGCGTTTCATCAAGTCAGCATGCATCGAAATTCGAACAGGATCAAGACTCATTCCTTCAGGATGTGTGCCGCTCGCTGGCGACCAAGAAATGCAGAACGCAGCTCCAAAAACGACACATCTCGCCGTCGTGAAACACATTGCACACAGAAAGTGCAAGCAATGAGCGATGGAGTGAGAGGTTTGGAGGAGGCAGAGGTGGTTTTAATTGATGAAAATCCGACATGCCGAGAAGCAGGAGCAAATTGGTATTTTTGAAGATTTCTACCTCCCAACGACGAAAAAATTCGGCGACCATGGCCGCATTCCGCCCGACCACGCAACCTTTAGATTGCTTTGTTTTTCGTTGCGCTGTGTCCCAGACCGTTAAAGGCGGATGGGCGCCACACATTGAGGTCCGCTAAGGTTGCACGTGCGGTTTTTGGCTGCCTATAAGAAAATTTAGGTAACGGTTCCTATTCAATCCATCACTTCTTACTTGACGTACTGTTTGGATCCTCACGATGCTACCACAGCCTGCAGATCTGGATACTCTTCGAATAGGATGCGTATGAGGAATCACCATTCATGTCCCGAATTCCACAATATTGTGCACTGCGCAAATGCGAGTAACTACAAAATTTCACCATGTTTGAAAACTTGAAGACAAATTGACGTTTAATTGCACAGTTTCGCAGGAATATCCGCCGATTTCTCTTTTAGAGACTGGCAATTGTCCTTGTTGTCGATTTGCACTAACTTTTACTCGATGCCAATTGGAGGATTTCAGTATATTTGACCAAAATTGGCGGCACGACAATCGGCGTCATGTTTGTGCTCCTGTGCCGGCGTTTCGAACGACAGATGTTGAAGTCAACAGCTGAGCACTCGGAATTGGATTAAGTGGTGCCAACATACAGCAATAATCATTGGCCGGCACATAGATGTCGCTACACGAGCCGAAATTGTAGCCACAGCGACAACTACAACAATGCTTCCCGCTAGATGACGTTGCCAACGCCAAAAATTAATCTTAAGTAAATCAATTGTATCTTAAACTATGTACATATGTATATCACCCCACTCCGTTGTAAGCCACCGTGCAAACCGGTCGCACAATAAACGCGTCTAACGATCTAAAAATAACTTTTGAATTGAGAGTGAGCACCACAATTGGTGACCCCGAGTGCGGAATATATTCGAAAATTGTGTTTCACCTACGATGGCTACGCAATTAGACAAAACGGTTGTCGAAAAAAGTGAAAGTGACGAGGAAAATAGACTGGAAACGTCCCAGAATCCTTTCGCGAGTGCCACTACCAAACGCGAGTATTTTCTCGAAGGAATACAAAATGTGAAATTGCCGCCATTTTGGACGCGTCGACCGACACTTTGGTTCAAACAAATTGAGGCCCAATTTAAAGTGAATCGGGTGACTTCGGACGAAGCCAAATTTAATATCGTGATCGCGTCACTAGAGTCACATATTTTAGACTCCGTCGCGGATATCGTAGAGAGCCCTTCGGAGGACAATCATCGCTACGAGGAATTAAAACATCATTTGATTTCTCGGTTTGCCGATTCGAAGGAGAGCAAACTATCGCGCGTGTTGACGGACATGGAATTAGGCGACAAAAAGCCGTCGCAGCTTTACAGAGAAATGAAATCTCTAGCTGGCGACCAGTTAACGCAAGACGCACTGCGGACGCTTTGGCTTAAACGGCTTCCATCAAAAGCCCGCGCCATTCTCACAGTCTCCTCGGAAGTCGACATAATAATTTTAGCTGAGATGGCCGACAAAATAATGGCGGAGTTTAATACATGGCCTCAAATATCAACGGTGGAGAAACACGAAACAAGCAAACCAAACCCGCTTGAGGATCGCATTAGTCGCCTCGAAAAATGCATCGAAAACCTTAGCCTCCAATTAACGCGAAATATCAGATCTCGATCAAGATCACGATCGAGAAAAGAAAATAAGAAGCAGCTGTATTGCTTTTACCACGAACGATATGGAGACAAGGCGCAAAAGTGTCGCGAGCCATGTTCCTTCAATACTGTTTCGGGAAACTCAAAAAGTCGTCCTCAATAGGTGCGGTGAATGACGACGGGACTAACATGCACCGCTTACTAGTTCGTGATAAAGTTTCGGGCGTACTTTTCCTAGTGGATACGGGCGCGGACATTTCGGTGATACCCCCAGAACGTAACGAAAAATCTAAAGTGCCCTCAGACTATCAACTCTACGCCGCGAACGGTTCCCCCATTAATAGTTATGGTACAAAACTAAAGACATTAAACTTTGGTCTACGCCGACCATTTCAGTGGATTTTCAGAATCGCGGACGTATCTCGACCGATACTTGGTGCCGATTTTCTTCGCGAATTTAATTTGCTCGTGGATATTAGAAATAAACGTTTAGTGGACGGTAATACGCAATTATTTGTTTCCGCCTTCACTACCAAATCAAATGTCTCGACTATTACTACAATAGCGAACAATGATATACAACATTTATTAGCGGAATATCCACGCCTTACTGCAACTGGAAATTACGGGAAATCTGCGATACATCCGATACGTCACCACATCGTCACAAGCGGACCACCCGTCTCAGAAAAACCTCGACGACTTCCACCTGAAAAATATGCAGCGGCAAAAAAGGAATTCGAATACATGGTTTCGAAAGGTATATGTAGGCCCTCCAAAAGCGCTTGGGCAAGTCCTCTTCATATTGTACCTAAAAAGTCTGGTGAATGGAGAGCATGCGGTGATTACCGACGCCTTAACGCCGTAACATGCCCAGATCGATATCCGATTACGAATATCCAAGACTTCGCAACGCAGCTATATGGAAAAACCATTTTTAGTCGACTGGACATTACAAGGGCGTACCACCATATACCTGTCGCACCGGAAGATATCGAAAAAACGGCCGTAATAACTCCTTTTGGATTATTTGAATTTCTTGTAATGCCTTTTGGATTACGAAATGCAGCCCAAAGTTTCCAGCGATTCCTCGACAGTGTACTACGAGGACTAAACTTTGTGTTCGCATACCTCGATGACATATTGATCGCATCTTCGAACGCCGAGGAACACAAGGAAAACACACGTCAAGTTTTCGAGAGGCTTAACAACTATGGACTAAGCATCAATCCATCGAAATGCGTATTTGATGTTTCCAAAATCGAATTTCTTGGCTTCTGGATTTCAAGTGAAGGAACACGACCCCTTCCTCACAGGATTGAGGCAATAAAAAACATGGAAAAGCCCAAAATGGTCAATCAATTAAGGAAATATTTGGGTATGCTTAACTTTTATCGACGTTTCTTAAATAAAGCTGCTCATATTCTCGCACCACTTAACGAATACTTGAAAGGTAGTTTAAAAAACGATAAACGCCTGATAATTTGGACCGAAGAAGCTGAGATTGCATTTGAAAAAAGCAAACAACTTCTCGAAAACGCTACACTTCTCGCGCATCCCAAACAAAACGCAGCATTAGCCTTAACGACCGACGCTTCAAATACAGCAATTGCAGCCGTTTTGGAACAAGTTGAAGATGGAATTTACCAACCACTAGGATTTTTTTCGCGCAAGCTAACGACGACGCAAACGAAATACAGCGCATACGATAGAGAATTGTTAGCTATCTACGAAAGCGTGAAATATTTTCGTTATATGTTGGAAGGCCGCCATTTTCACGTTCGAACGGATCAAAAACCGCTTATTTTTGCATTTCGTCACAGATCTGACCGAGCATCACCACGTCAGGCACGACAACTGGAATTTATAGCTCAGTTTACTACCGACATAATTCATGTATCCGGCGATGAAAACGTGGTAGCAGACACTCTCACCAGACTAGATGCAATATCCAAGGACCCGATGGTCGACCTCTTAGACCCAGCAACAATAGCGAATGAACAGGAGAAGGATGCCGAATTGCATAAGCTGTTATCATCAAACACATCGTTAGCGCTGCAAAAACTCAACGTTGCTAATACCAAGCAGATGTATTGCGACACATCTACAGGAGTAATACGACCCTACATACCATCATCATTACGTCGACAAATATTCAACGCAGTCCACGGCTTATCTCACCCGAGTGGTCGAACTACCAGCAAACTTCTTAGGCAGAAATATATTTGGCCATACATGGCAAAAGATATTACACAGTGGGCCAAATCTTGCCTGCAATGCCAGCGCGCCAAGGTTCAGAGACATGCAGTCAATCCTTTTTTGCAGTTTCCGGCACCCGACAATAGATTCGATCACATACATGTGGATATTGTAGGACCGTTGCCACCATCACAAGGTCAACGCTACATAGTGACGATCATTGATCGATTCTCAAGATGGCCTGAAGCCATTCCAATCTCCGATGCATCAACCGATGCAGTTATATGTGCGGTGTACGGAAACTGGATTTGCCGTTTTGGAGCACCGAAAAACATTACGACTGACCGAGGATCACAATTCGAGTCGATTTTGTTCCGAGCGCTCAGTCAGTTAATCGGCGCATCTCGCATTCGCACAACAGCATACCATCCATCATCAAATGGTATGATAGAACGATGGCACCGATCACTTAAAGCATCGCTCATGTGCCATGAATCGTCTAGGTGGACTGAAACCCTACCGACAGTTCTTCTTGGATTGCGAGTGGCGCTGAAAGAAGACATTAATGCATCAGCTGCAGAAATGTTGTATGGAACAACATTACGTTTACCCGGAGAGTTTTTCCTCGACGAGGAAATGAACAGCGACCCGCAAATGTTCGTGGAAAAATTTCGCCGCGACATGCAGCAGTTGCGAGCTGTTCCAGCAGCACATCACAGGCAAGATCGTGCATTTGTGTACAAGGATCTGTACAATTGCACTCACGTGTTCCTGCGTCTGGACGCCGTGAAACGCCCACTCACACCACCATACAGCGGGCCACACAAAGTCTTGGAACGGATCTCCCAACACGTCTTCAAAATACAAATAGCGGACAAAGAAACAACAGTTTCAACGGAGCGTTTAAAACCTGCGTTTGTGGAAAATTACATCGAAGAACCAGGAACATCAAAACCGACCCGAACGTATAGTCGAAAGCCGAAAAATGTCACTTTCAACATCTAGCATCTCTACCTGACGTAACAAAGTTACTCGGAAGGGAGTAATGTAGCCACAGCGACAACTACAACAATGCTTCCCGCTAGATGACGTTGCCAACGCCAAAAATTAATCTTAAGTAAATCAATTGTATCTTAAACTATGTACATATGTATATCACCCCACTCCGTTGTAAGCCGCCGTGCAAACCGGTCGCACAATAAACGCGTCTAAAGATCTAAAAATAACTTTTGAATTGAGAGTGAGCACCACAAAATCAGATAATATAACGAAAACGAAATAGAATTTGAAATACATATATACGGATTAGATTTATTTAGGTTAAGTTCATCAAATTCTATAATTTTGAATTATATTTATTTAGGTTAGGGATATTAGATAAGAAAGAAGTAATGTTCTCGTCTCGTCGTGTGGGCTAATCATTAATTTGCATGTTGGCACCATTGAATCACGGCTAAGACTGATCAGCTGGCTGCGTTCAACAGGTCGCTGGTCCTTTGATAGGCCGGAACAGGAACTAAAACGTGAAGCCGATTCGTGCGCCGCCAATTCTAGGGAAATATACAAAAATATTTCAATTGGCATCACGAAAAAGTTCTGTAAAATCGAAAACAAGGACATTCCGCAGTATTTTAACGAAACATCTGCGGCTATTCTCGCGAAACTGTGTAACTAAATGTCGATTTGTTCAGAAGGTTTCAAGCGGTAGTGGAATTTCGTAGTTCCCGCGTTTACGTAGTGTTGCGAAATGTGCGAGGAACTTTTGGATGCAATGCGCTATTCGCATCCTACCTGTAGAACAGGTGGAGCCGTAGACTGTATCCTGGGAATTGAAGGAATACGCCAAGTAAGAAGTACAGTGTAACCTCGGTAATTGCAACTAATAGAAACACAGACATGTTGCAATTCTTTTTATATACATCATAATGGCGACTTTATTGCATGTGGTCAGTGTTTGTTTTATATACATCATAATGGCGACTTTATTGCATGTGGTCAGTGTTTGTTTGTACATATCAATTGCGTATTTTTGGAAAATATTTAATTTTTCATTTTTCACAAAATGTTTGTCAGCGAAATGGAACAAAAACGCAAAACAACGTTTTTTTAACATGGAAGACAGATAATCTCCAGATCTAAGGAACCGATTCTCAAAAACTTTAATGTGTTTTATTTGTCAGAGATTATGAAACCGTAACCACCAGAATATTAGTAAAAACTTTAAAAAAATTGTCATTAAAAAACGAAAAAACTCTCGATTTTTGACATTTTTTCACAAGTCCGTCATATTTTTAACTGATTTTTTTTGAAAACGGCGGTGGATTACGGTGTAAAAGACCTTGCTTTTTGAAGTGCCGTTTAAATTTTGTGTTTCAGATCTAACAATCCATAGATTATCTATCCGCCGTGGAGTAACGATTTTTTAGAACTTAATTTCAGCGCCCTCTATAAAAGGGAATAAAAAATATAAAAAAAATTTATTTTTTGGATTACTCATATATGAAATAAAGTTCAATAAAGTTTCTGAAAACCAAATGCTTGAAAAATGGTCTTTTTTCGCCTTCTAAAGTGGACTGCTAGCTTAAGGAATTAACCCCACTTGTAACTTTTAGTTTTGTTTTTTGTTGTTGTTGCATTTTCAAAGTATAACTATCTGGGAATATGTCCTTAAAATATTAAGTCGATTCGAACAAAATTGACTGATATATGAGCGTTGAAAAAGAAGAATCTGTTACGAAAACGACTGAAAGTGAACGCGTTCTTCTCGAAATGACATTTTTGAAGTCGGTGACCAAAATTACTCGAAAACTGCTGTACCGATCATTTTGAAACTTGACAAACTTATTTAATACATAAAAATGCAGTGCTTAATCGTTCGCTTTTTTTTTCGATAAAAAATGGCCGTTATATAGCCAAAAGAGGATCGTTATTTTGAGTGAAAATCGAACCATTAACTTTGACTATCCGCTTTTTTTGTGAGAAATGTATATTTTTTTAAATCCTTCGATTAAGCACTAGTTTATACTGTTGTTTAATTAAATCCGTTAACATTTTTTGTTTCAGATGATGCAATTCGCCAGAATGTTGGTCACCGCAAAACGGAAAAATTAAAATACAATTGTTTTGACGGCCGTTTGTAACTCAAACATGTACTATTTTTCAAAAAAAAAACACTTAAAGGTGTTTAATGTATGTATTTTAATAAAATACAATGTTCATTGAAAAAAGTTTCGTAGTTTTCTTTAAAAAAATTCATGAAAATGACCTATTTTTTGGCGCTACAAGTGGGGTTAACCCTTAAATTACTCCTTAGGCATAGACCTTAAAACGTTAAGATATGTTGAAAATTTCAATTTGGATTTTCGGATGGATTACATGAATTCCTTTTTACTGGGAAGTTCAAAATAACATAAAAGCAAAAAAGATCATTCTTTTCCCGATAATTACTAACCCTTCGATAGATGCAATAAAAATTATCACATGATTAAACGCAACGTATCTGACAGATACACGAAGTGCATTACAATTAAACCTGTAATTTTATTGATTCAATATTTTTTTTCTTTTGTATGATTTTTTTTCAAACATCACCATGCTACTTACGAACACCAGACAAAAATAAATTGCAGTTGTGTTTCATTATATTCTATAAATATAATGTAATAAATAATTATCAGTCACCAATTTGGATTCTTGTCAGTTAGTTAAACATGACATGCCAGGATAGATTCACTGGTTCATCCAAAATTCCATACAATTCATATTTGTAACAGATTCGCCAGTCTGGTTCATTTTTCGCGGGTCCTTGATACCGCTTTAAATACGTACCTTGAAAATATCAATGATTCCTTCAAATTCCTAGAATGAAATGAGGACCATATTTCACATTCAAACATTAACACAGGATGATTAATCGGATTAAAAGTTCACATTCTTTATAGTGTTCTCCTACTGGATAATCGAATTACATTTCTTGTACGCATTTTCCAGCCTCTGCTTGGCTAAAAATATCCTATCTGTTGTTAATATAATAACTCTTCATACACCCTCAAAATTTCATAAATTTAGTAGAAAATGCAAATATATATGAGAACTTTATAACCAACTTTATGGCGAATGTATTTTTATTAACAGAAATTTAGAAAATACACGAATTAGCTTATAGCGATGAAAACACCAAAACAACAAAATTCAGTAAGGACAAAAGTGTTTATACATTGTGTAATTGAACTGCAAATTCCACATTATTCAACATATTTTTATATTTCAATATTTTGTTGGGCCACCGTTGGCATCAATAACAGCCTACAACCGTTTTGGCATTGATTCCACCAAATTTTGATTGACTTCCGGAGTTATTTCTCCCCAGGCTTGTTGAAGCGCAGTTTTGAGTGATTCCTTGCTGCTGGTTGCATTTTTGAGATTTTTCTTTTCATAAGTTCCCAAATATGTATGTTCAATGGGATTTAAGTCTGGCGACTGACGAGGAGAATACAGCTGATTTGGTGCATAAGAAAAACAAGCAGTACTTTACAAAGCGTGCAGTATGTTTAGGATCGTTGTGCTGTTGGAATATCCAATGCTGGCCAAGACCCAAATTGTCCACGGAAGGTTGCAAGTTTTCTTCCAACGGTCTTTTATAATACAATTGGTCCATAATTCCGTCTATAAAGACCAATCGGTCAACCCCACCCCAAACAATCACACCATCACCACCGCGTGTTTTACTGTTGGTATCAAATTGTTCAGTTGCAATGCCGTTCCATTTTTTCACCAGATTCTTTCTTCCCCATCATTAGCGAAAAGTTGAACTTGCTTTCATCAGTAAATAAGACAGTTTTCCAGAACTTTAACTCCTTTCCTAAATATCGCTTTGCAAATTCAAATCGAGCTGCCTATTCTTTTCAGATATTAGCGGTTTTTCATGAGGAACTCTACTTCTATATCCATTGAAACTTAGTATTCTTCGGATGGTTTTAGGGTGAACACACTTATTCGAAGTATTAGCGACATATTCTGCCAGTTGCAGACCGGTTACCCTTGGGTTTTTGTCCACCTCTTTAAAATCATGCTGATATCCCGCTTGGAAAGTTTCCTTGGTCGTTTATTTCTTGGCGTATTTTCCACTGATCCTGTGTTTTTATGCCTTTGAACAATGTATTGGACAGTTGCATTGGATAAATTCAATAAAGCTCTATTTGCGCCGTATGATTTTCCATTTCTATGCTCAGCAATAGTTAATTTTATTATTTCAACACTTATTTCCTTACGCTTGCTCATTTTTCACTTCTTTTGCTCACATATTATTGGAACAAACTAGTCATAAGATCGTACTCACGCTTTTCATGGGAAATATAATGGTTCTTTGCAGAAAAACAACAGTTAAGCAATGTGTCACAATCAAGACTTCGCGCACAAACCCGAGGATCCGAGATCGAGTGCTCCACCATTTTGGATGCTCCTCGACCACGGATGCCTCGTGGGTACACGCGCCGCCGGGACTGTTTCAAAGAGGCATAGTGGCGGTCCCGATTTAACATTTCTGGTTTCCCCCGACTAGTTCACTGAGTCGTGGGTTTTAGGAACGAAGAGAAACACCTGAACCCATCACTACATGCGTCACCATTGAAAAGAAAAAAATCACATCACTTGTTTTTTTTATAAGATTTACATATTCCTATATTTATTCCTTGTTAGGCATATCCCTACTCCCTACTCACGCACCATTTCCGGCACGTCGAACATCGAAAAGCTACTTTTCGCGTAGCGTGGCATGATCGATCACTCGTATTCGCGAAAGCTTGAGCACGATCCGAGGGTTGGAGCGAGATGACGCGTTTGAATAGCTTTTTTCGGAACTTGGCGAGCTTTACACTTTCGAATAATCATTGCCAGGTAGGTATTTCTCTGATTTAGTTAATTCGGGCAAAAAAAGCGCGAAGATAATTTGAATTTAGTTTATGGTACGTAACAAATGCAATGAAGACCAAAGTACACTATCTGATCAATGTGTGAAAACTTTTGTCTTTAATGAATTCCATTGTTTTGGTGTTGTTACAGTTATAAGTTAATTACTTTTTTTTAAATTTCTGTTAATAAAAATACATTTGCAGTAAAGTTGCATATAAAATTCTTATATATATTTGCATTATCTACTAAATTTATGAAATTTTGAGGGTGTATGGAGAGTTTTGTCTCTGACTGTATACACATTCGTCAAAACAATCGCTCTACAGACGTCCTGAACGATGCTCATCTTTTGTGGAAGTACGGCCACGTTTGAACTCACATACACAATTATAAACAGTTGCAAACACAGGATCAGATATACCATGAACTTCATCCAACTCTGCTTTGATATCTTTTGGTATTAAGTCTTTAAAATGAAAGTGTCTGGTCACACGACCACTCGAAACTCACCTTTTTCCATTATTGTATACGAACTAAAGTTGGCCACTTCAATCAGCGATAAAACTAAAACCACCGGATGAATAGGTCTAAAAATTTAGCAGCGCTCTAGTGACGAATGATATTTACTAAAAACAAACCATTTTCAATGCTTCAAGCGCCATCTTTAAGATTTTCTAAAGACTTATTGACGGATCCTCGTACAATATGCGCTGAATCTCTGATCTTCATTGAATTATCAGTCATAAAATAATGTCCATATTCGAATACATTAGAAACAATGAGTTAAAGTAAATTTCACTTTTACATTTTATTGTCGTTTCTTTTACAAAATCAAATTTTTTTTCAGATATCCAATAAATTTGTATATTTTTTTAAACTTGTTAGTGAGAAATCACAAATCTGTGAGTAAATATAAAAAATAACTTATTTAAAACATAAAAATTAACCAACTTTGTGGTTCATACAACAGACCAAAAATTTAGTAAATTCAATTTTCACACGTGAAAAACGTGTTTCAAAACTCACTATGTGTATTATTTATTAAAACATAGATGCAATGAAATTTTTGCCAAATAAAAAAAACATCAATCTGGGACTTGGTGCAAGAGCTTTTTGTATCAAATAAACTACTTTATTGAAGATAAAAAAAATTAATTTCAATCAAAAAAGTTGTTTAAACGATTGATCATTCAAACCACACTTGCAGGATGATATACAGGAATTCACTAGTTCATATCCATAAAACATTCGAGTTGTATAATATATAAAGCACCCTAACTGAAAGTTCTGAAAAATAGACAAGAGTAATTTTTGCACCAAGCCACATATATATGATGTGTAACTAGGCCTACATTTGTTTTAAAATTATTTAGATTGTTAACAAATCGTTTCATATGTACAGTTTTCATTTCTATAAATTTTAACATATTTTTTATATATTCTTTCCTACATTACAATCACATTAATATTAGTTGTAGCAATAATTTCAATTTAAATTGATATCAATTCCTTTTTCATTTATACTTATTTATGAATTATTTAAAATCTTAATCATAGCCAGTTTTTAGTAGATTTTTTACACTTTTAATTTATTATTTCTTACTTATGATAATTCAACTACTTTTGCATGATGACTGAAAAATAAATTAACTTTGATTCTGATAATGCGTGATGCTTTGGGATTGATTTTGTAAATTGTAATTAGTAAATTTGCATTTTAATTCATTTCACTTAAAACTTATAAAACAATCGAAACAAGTTTCACTAAAATGTTTTGTTGTCGCTACGGCAGTGACAATAAAAATATATGAGTGTGGCAGGATACCCAAGGTCGTCGAATCGACGTCGCATGATCACATTTTCTCGTTTTTTCTTGTTAATTTTCGTGCCCAGACATTCGATGTGTGCATTTGTATAACTCACTGCAAACCGTGTTTTCTTGGAATGTGCGTCGTCGAAACGACGAAGCATGAACTTTGAGTAGCTTGAATCGTTTTGTGTTAGTTTTTTTGTAGTTTTCTGTTTTTACACTTGTTTTATATAGCTGAGTATACAATGAGCGCCACAAAGAGTTTGACAGTTGATGAAATTGCAAAATTTTTGTCGATGACGGACGACGAATATGAATTGTAAGACGAAGAGAGTAGTGTGGATAACAATGTATCTCATTCAGAGTATGAACAAAGCGAATGCTCCGAAAATACAAGTTCATCTGAGGAACAATTCAAAAATGATGAAAACGACATTCCTTTAAATGTTTTGAGGACCAAATCAAACGTTATTTCCATTTAGAAAAAGTATTTTACGTGGGTCAAAAGAAAGTCTCATCGCTATGGGTTAAACATTGTGCATCAAGTTCGAGGATCAATTCGTCAATGCAAAAATATTACCTAATACCTAATGCAATGCTTTCAAATGTTTATAACGAAGGGGATCATCGATGAAATAGTAAAGTTTACGAATGTTGAGATTGTGAATCGTAAATCGATCTTAGCTGTAATATCAGATGAAACTCAAAGGAAAGAAACGACTTTAACAGAAATATCAGCCCTTATGGGAATACTTGTGCTAACAGCTGTCAAAAAAGATCAGCATTTATCTGCATCTGAACTTTTCGATAGGTTCTTCGATTCGATGATAAGTCTGTACGAGTTCAATTAACTGGCGACAAGTTTGCTCCTATTAGAAAAGTGTGGGAGATATTTATCCAAAATTCCCAAAAAAAACTATACAGCAGGACCATACCTTATGGTTGACGAGCAACTGCTCGCCTTTAGAGGCAAATGCAGTTTTCGTATGTACATACCCAACAAGCCAGCAAAATATGTGTTACAAATGTTGATAATATGTGACAGCACTACAAAATATATGGTTGATGCATCACCATATTTGGGAAAAGGCTGAATATTATGTGGTGGAGTTAACTAAAACTATAACAGTTGGACTGAAAAGTCCGTAGGCTAACACATATCGATGGCATTACTAGGATTAAATCCATATGATTTTTGTTAGTACCAACCTTCAAAAGATATGTGTATAAATTTCCCAGCTGTCAAGTAGTTTGTTCGTGAGATATAGAATTTTGGGTGAAACAGCTTTTGTTATTTGCAAAAAGGTTGATAAAAAAGATTTTCGTGTGTTAATAAAATATTGCTTTTAATTGAAAAAAAGGACTGATGAAGCCAAGGTTGATAAACATTATTCGGACTCTGCACGAGAAAAATCAACCGGTCAGAAGTGGTTTGCAAATTATAAACGAGGCAAAATGAGCGTCGAAGATGATACACGCAGCGGACGACCGAAAGAGGCTGTCAACGACGAAAACATCAAGAAAGTCCACAAAATAATTTTCAATGACCGTAAAGTGAAGTTTATTGAGTTAGCTGAGACTCTAAAGATGTCGAAGGAACGTGTAAGACATATAATACATGAATAATTGGACATGCGAAAGCTGTGTGCAAAGTGGGTGCCGCACGAGTTACACATACCCCAATTATACCTACACCCACAAAGCGCCTCGACAAAGACATTACAACCGTCCGATCATTTAACAAGACCACACAAGAGGTCCAATAACAAACTTCTTATCTTAACGTAAATTTATCCTATCATTCAATAATACCATACAAAAGTCCAATAATACACTTCTTATCTCAACTTACCATCCCATCATTCGATAATACCACACAAGAAGTCCAACAATAAACTTTTTATCTTAACTGCAGAATTGCATCCGCAAATTCAGCTGTAAGCAGCTATTTACTCGCCGACTCAGAAACAGCATATGGACAACAACTGCGCTAATGTTGTTGGGACCACATAATGTTTATAATACGGGGATGTGAGGGTCGTATCTCGTCTACTGGTAGGTAGACGAGATACGAGGAAAAGAAAGGTAATAAAATGTTTGAGATACTGCATTCGAGCAGACGTGTTTAATTTGGAAGAAAACGAAGTAAATGAATCTTATACAGTCATAATATACTAACAAATGCAAGCATCCCAAATCATGAGAAAATAAAGATAAGAATCAGATATAAAAGGGCTGATCAATAGATCTTAAGCAGAGTTAAGTTTGAATTCGGACCAGCACAGAGCTGAGTACTTGTATCGAAATTGAAAGAATAAAAGTTTTTAAATAAATACAAAGTGTCTTTTGATTCAAATAGTTTCCAAAGTGGTAGGAAACTTAAGACATTTTTTTGTTACTCATCAAAAGTGAATACGTAACTGGCGCAGTCGTCCGTCAAAGGAGGGAGGATCCCCTTTGAACACATTCAGAACGCGAATGCAACAATCGGGTGCGTTAATTTTTAAACAATTTGAAATTTATACGGGCAACAAGCGTCTGACAAAAATTTACAAAAAGCATTCAGCGACATTTTCAAAATGCAGCAGCAGAAAGTGCAACCTCGCTTCCCTTGCGCTAAATGCACGGAAACATTTACACTGCTGCAGAGCCTCGCGTACCATATGAAAGTGATACACGTAAAGAGTGTTCGGGAAATTTTTCCTCGGTTCACTGCGGGATGGCAGATAAAAGTAAAGATGAAGGGGGAAAGGCTATCGGAAGCCAAAGCAATTTTCATAAAACGAGCGAAGAAGAAACTGAGCCGTCTCTGTAGGGAATTCGGGAGTAATGTCAAGGAAGACATTTTAATGGATTTAATTACCGACTGCAGAGTCGGCATCATTGCTTCAGGCGCTAAAGCGTTGTGTGTGACGTATCGCGAATGCAACAATCGGGTGCGTTAATTTTTAAACAATTTGAAAGTTACACGGGCAACAAGCGTCTGACAAAAATTTACAAAAAGCATTCAGCGACATTTTCAAAATGCAGCAGCAGAAAGTGCAACCTCGCTTCCCTGGCACTAAATGCACGGAAACATTTACACTGCTGCAGAGCCTCGCGTACCATATGAAAGTGATACACGTAAAGAGTGTTCGGGAAATTTTTCCTCGGTTCACTGCGGGATGGCAGATAAAAGTAAAGATGAAGGGGGTGTAGTGTATTCCCAGTTCCAAACCCGGTGCTAGCCAATACACAACTATGTGTAGTGTATTCCCAGTTCCAAACCCGGTGCTAGCCAATACACAACTATGTCCCAAACGACCAATACACAGCTATGTCCCAAAACGAGCTTTTTGTGACAGCATACTCAAATATTTATGTCCTACAAAATTTTAGTAAGCTCTCTAATAATCATATTCTCGAACCCGCGTACCGTGAGAAACTCTTTAGTAGAGCATTGTGCCCAGAGTAGGCAAATGTGCAATTAGGCCATTGCAAGCAAGCAATATTCCGTGGGAACGATTGGTTATGGTAAGTAGAATTAAAACTAGAGTAAGAATTTTATAGAATAAGCAAATCGATTGTACAGCAAAAGTTTTTGTAAATAAAAGGAAGGAACGAGTCTAGCACAAGGCAGAATCGTTCCATAGCCAGACACAGTTGCTCGTTTTATTTAGCAACCCTTGCCTTCAAATCGGCAAAGTGTTTGGTAGGAACATTCAAATAAAAGTCTGCCTTTGAAAGTTCGGCAGATTAAAAGTTGCCTCAAGCTTCGGCAACAGTTTTTAATTAGAAATATCGGCTGCCTGTTCTATTGAACTGCGCCAAACATGTGGCAATCTACGGAATGCCGGTAGGTCCATCTCGCGTACTTATTATCACCCTATCTAAGTATAGCTTCTTTCTAGAGAAAAGAAGTTCATATCATTAAAGGAATACAGAAGAAGACGCTCTTCACCTGGCCAGCACGATGAGACAACAGTAGTCTCATCGCATCCACCTTCATTACAATCAGTAGCATCTTTACATACATTACATGGCGATCCTGCGACCCACGATCCTGCGACCCACGATCCTGCGACCCACGAACCTGCGACCCACGAACCTGCAAGCCACGATGTTGCACTCTGGAAACCTGTATCAGGGCGATTCGGCCCATACGAAGCTGAAAGTTTTTTAATAAAATTAGAACAAAAATTTAAATTCGAATGTCGACGACTAATACTGCGACCGAAAATGGAATTTAGACGTGAAATAATGGATTTGGAACTTCAACCAAAAATTTGGAAGACAATTGCGACTAGGAAAAAGGCGAAGATAAAGAAGAATTTTCTGCATTATTTGCGATTGAATTAACAAAAAATTTTAATGATGACTTAAGGATTAATCGGCAACGACCAGAAACTTACAATTCAACACTGAATATTTTAAGTCAAATTTTAATTTTATATAATATGGACTAGAAAAGAATATCATTTTAATTAGGATTTTTCTAAACAAATTAGTAGAATTTTAAGAAAGCATAAGATCATTATGAGAATTCTTATGAAAATTGTCACAATATACACTTTATCTTTGAAAGGGAAAATATGATTAGTGATGTTAATAATGATTGATAAATGTATAGAATTAACAATTGGTAACGCGCACTAAAATAACACTTAACACTCTAGTTAAATCAGACATCAATCGTAAAAATATTAGAAATATTTAATTTAGAATTTGGTTTTTAACTATTCAACAAACAGTTTGAGTCAACACAAAATAATAATGAAACAAGTTGACATTGGGTAAAAAAAAAAAAAAATTTAAAATCAAATATCAATATATCTTGAAACTGCGAATTTGGTTTTTCAAATTAGAATATATACCACAGAAATTTTTTTGGAAGAAATATTCCCGAAACCTACAGAGATAGAGGGTAATAAAACTCAACAAATAGCTTAATTCGCACTAATATCGATTTAAAGCCCGAAAATAAATGCATACTCACGGGCATACAATTCATCATCGAAGACAAGATGACAACAGATTCTTTCCATATAGTAGATGAGGACTTTCCAATAGAAACTGAGTGTATATTAGGTAGAGATATATTCAGTAAATAAATGTGCAAAGTTGATTTCGAGTCCTATACAACTAGACTCAGAAATATTAAAATCAATGATTCCCCCAACCAATAACGAAAGTATCAGCAAGAAACTTATGGCGATAACAAGAAGCAAGGCGACTAAACAAAAGAAACAAACAAATATAGAAATCGATAACGAAAGCGACAAAAGAAAACGGGAGATTGATCACCTCTATGCGTTCGATTGTACTTCACTATCCGATATAACAGGGGCATTAAAAGTAAAATTTAATATGTTGCGCAACGATAAAGAAAGTATAATAATCTCAAAGGAGAAAGATTATTTAATGGTCCACCTTAGCGATAAAGCTCACGAGAAATCCGTTTCCGCCAGCGAAAAACTAAGTGTGAGAATTCGCGATAATTGTAACGATAACTCAAACACGAAACTAGTTTCTGTATTGAAGAAGTTACTGAATTACTCGCAGAAGAATAATATAAATGAACTAGCTCTATCTATGGAAGATATGATATTTAGGTACGTACCCAAAGAGCAATTTAAGAAGATATTTAATACGTTGCAACGAGATATGGATATCCAATTAAAAATAATGATATATAGACCCCCTAAAAGAATTAATGATATCGCTACACAACGAAAACTTATTGAAGAATTCCACGAATCGCCACACGGAGGACATACAGGAATCCGAAAAACATATTTGAAATTGAGACAAAGATACTGTTGGAGGGACATGAGCAAAATGATAAAGCATTATATAAATCAATGTGATAAATGCAAATTTAATAAAATAACAAAGCACACGAAGGAAAGACTGATTAAAACCGATACACCATCTACTAGTTTTGAGATAATAACCGCGGACATTGTCGGTCCTCTAAGATTTTCAAATAACTATCGATACATTTTAACTATACAGTGCGAATTAACTAAGTATATTACCGCAATACCCTTAGAAAATAAGGAAGCAAAAACCGTAGCCAAGGCACTTGTAAATAACTTCATACTACAATATGGTCAATTTAAAATTTTAAAAACCGATTTAGGGACAGAATTTACTAATAATCTCCTAAAGAACATTTGCGAACTGTTACATATAAAACAAATCTTTTCAACTCCTTATCACCACGAGACGTTAGGTGTTGTAGAAAGAAACCACCGTGTCCTCAATGAATATCTGTTAGCATTCGTTGATGACAATAACTGGGACGAATGGATACCATATTATACATTCTCGTATAATACAACCCCACACGTGGACACTAACTACACACCATACGAACTAGTTTTCGGAAAACTTTCTTATTTGCCAAACGACATTTTAGAAAACACAGATAGAATCTATGATATTGAAAATTACGCGAATGAGTTGAAGCTAAGATTAAAAATATCGGCATCAAAAGCCAGAGAATTAATAGAGAAAACAAAATTAGCTAGGAGCAATAAAACAGCATATACAAAACCTCTTCATTTAAACATTGGTGATCTAGTATTGATAACAGTAGAAAACAGAAAGAAAAACCAGAAACCATATAAAGGCCCATATAAAGTAATAAACACAAACAATGTAAATACACTACTAGAGATAGAAGACAAATGTAAATGGATACATAATAATAGACTTAAATTATATAAAACATTCAATCAATCATTGTAAAATTATTGTACACTTTATACTTAATACAAACTTATATCTCATCATCAGATAAGCATAATTGTAAAACAAAATACCACAACCAATCAGTCGTATTTGCAAACAAATACTCTTCTAAAGGAAAGGGGTGTAGTGTATTCCCAGTTCCAAACCCGGTGCTAGCCAATACACAACTATGTGTAGTGTATTCCCAGTTCCAAACCCGGTGCTAGCCAATACACAACTATGTCCCAAACGACCAATACACAGCTATGTCCCAAAACGAGCTTTTTGTGACAGCATACTCAAATATTTATGTCCTACAAAATTTTAGTAAGCTCTCTAATAATCATATTCTCGAACCCGCGTACCGTGAGAAACTCTTTAGTAGAGCATTGTGCCCAGAGTAGGCAAATGTGCAATTAGGCCATTGCAAGCAAGCAATATTCCGTGGGAACGATTGGTTATGGTAAGTAGAATTAAAACTAGAGTAAGAATTTTATAGAATAAGCAAATCGATTGTACAGCAAAAGTTTTTGTAAATAAAAGGAAGGAACGAGTCTAGCACAAGGCAGAATCGTTCCATAGCCAGACACAGTTGCTCGTTTTATTTAGCAACCCTTGCCTTCAAATCGGCAAAGTGTTTGGTAGGAACATTCAAATAAAAGTCTGCCTTTGAAAGTTCGGCAGATTAAAAGTTGCCTCAAGCTTCGGCAACAGTTTTTAATTAGAAATATCGGCTGCCTGTTCTATTGAACTGCGCCAAACATGTGGCAATCTACGGAATGCCGGTAGGTCCATCTCGCGTACTTATTATCACCCTATCTAAGTATAGCTTCTTTCTAGAGAAAAGAAGTTCATATCATTAAAGGAATACAGAAGAAGACGCTCTTCACCTGGCCAGCACGATGAGACAACAGTAGTCTCATCGCATCCACCTTCATTACAATCAGTAGCATCTTTACTTACATTACAGGCTATCGGAAGCCAAAGCAATTTTCATAAAACGAGCGAAGAAGAAACTGAGCCGTCTCTGTAGGGAATTCGGGAGTAATGTCAAGGAAGACATTTTAATGGATTTAATTACCGACTGCAGAGTCAGCATCATTGCTTCAGGCGCTAAAGCCGCTAGTGAGATGGTTCCAAGTGAAAGTGACTGTGACGCATCCGAAATGGAATACGAAACAGGAAAAGATGCAGAAGAAATCACACTGTCAAGTGACTTCAGTGAACCAGCTGGTGATACTGATACTGTATCATGGCCGCAAAACACATCGTCACGAAAGAGATCCACACGATCGCCCCCCGTTGCTTCCGAGAGCAAATCGACTATAATCGAGACTGCAACTCAGTAGTCTGTTGAAAATTCAGCACGGAAACCAACAACGGCTTCACCAGTGAAAAATGCGCCAGCAATCAGCCCCGGCAAAACTGCTAAAGGTATGAGGGTACCTCCAATTGTATGCTTTAAGATCGATCTTAAAAGATTCCGCCATAAAGTAAGTGACGCGTGCAAGAAACAGACTTTACAAGTTCCTTCGTTCCAAGCTCCTTCGCTCACTGTGTCAGTGAACAGTCCTCGCGGATTTCAATCTATCCGCAAACAATCACCGATCACCATTTCATCTTTGAGCTTTTGAAGGGTATGAGCATCCCATGCTTTATCTATACTCCACCAGAACAAAAAAAAACTCTCACTCCTGTTGAAAGGAACATACACATACACGTCATATGATGAAAATGATGTGTTGGATGCGTTAAAGCTAGTGTTTCAGAACAAGATCCACTCAGGGAAGCGTTTTTCCACTACAACTTCTCGAAAAGACCAGAAAATATTGGGTCTTTTCATTGTTCAATTTTTGCCGGGTTTTGAGGCCAAAGAGGTTGCCAACATCAAATATATTTTACGTCAGAAGGTGCAATGGGAACGCATCAAAAAGCAAAACACTACCCAGTGCTTTAATCGCCAGCGATTTGGACATGTGGCTGTCAATTGCTCCTTAGAATCCCGTTGCGTCAAATGCGACAAACGGCACCGCGGCCTAAGTTCAAATAGTTGTTACTAAATGGTGCAACGTGAATCATTGAAATTTCCAAAATGAAATCGAATTAAAGTCTGATATAAAAAAAACCTAGACACGCGTTGTGTGTGACGTATCGCGAATGCAACAATCGGGTGCGTTAATTTTTAAACAATTTGAAATTTACACGGGCAACAGGCGTCTGACCAAAATTTACAAAAAGCATTCAGCGACATTTTCAAAATGCAGCAGCAGAAAGTGCAACCTCGCTTTCCTTGCACTAAATGCAAGGAAACATTTACACTGCTGCAGAGCCTCGCGTACCATATGAAAGTGATACACAGTAGTAAGTAATGTATAATCCCATTATTGTTAACTTCCCAGTATATGGGAAGTTCTTGTAATTGCCTCGAACATCGAAATCGAAATTTTCAACATAATTTTACGTTTTGAGGTCTTTAGAGTATATTTTAAGTGTTTTTAGAAAGAAGTGTGTGTGTGTGTGTACGTCCGTACGTATGTGCGTTCGTGGACAGTTTTTTCAAAGAGCATAACTCACGTAAACAAAGTCGTATTGACTTCTTTAAGGTGTCAATCGAAGCGTCTTTGCAATCTTAAGAGCTGATTAGTTTTTGGAACACTTCGGTCTTGGGAGTTTGCTGTTTTCATCCCTTGAAGGTCATTTCTGTCATGCGATATATCTCGCGAACCAAACATACGATTTTCATGTTTAAGGTGTCAATCGACGCGTATTAACATTTGTGTGAATTTATCAAATTTTGAAAAAAACCTTTGGAGCCGTTTTTTAATTTAAGGGGAAAAAATGCAAAAAATTAGTTTTTTTTCATAAACAATAAATTGTTAACCTGATTTACAAAACTCAGTACTCAATGTTTATAAAATTTATATACTCCAAACAGTTTTTGTAAAAAAAACTAGCAAAACTTCTTCTCATGATTATAAAAAAAAATTAAATAAAAAATAAAAAACTATTAAAAAACATCATGATTTTTAAAGTCATTTGTGTCATGCACTATATCTCACGAACCAAACATACGATTTGCTTTGCTAATGTGTCAGTCGACGCGTATTAACATTTGTATGATCCTGTCAAGTTTTTGAAAAAAATTGTTGGAGCCGTTTTTTTTTAATTTAAGGAAAAATGTGCAAAAAATTAGGATTTTTTGCATAAACAATAAATTTTTAACCTAATTTACGAAACACAGTAATCAATCCTTATAAAATTTATATACTCCAAACAGTTTTTGTAAAAAAACACGGAAAACTTTTTCTTATGATTACAAAAAAAAATAAAATTAAAAATAAAAAACCATTCTAAGTTGCCATGTAAAAAGTCTTCATATGAATGATATTACCTTATATCTTTTATTTTAAAGACTGTTGTTAAGCCAATCAAAGTTTATTAATATTTGCACACTTGAAATCGATTTTGAAGTTTTTAGAGTACCGTGTTTTAATTGTAATATAAAAACCGCTAAAATTTTGAAATGCAAAATAATTAATCAAATTTGCATTTGTGGTAAAGAACGCTTTGAATGGTAAAATGTTTTGTAGTCAATACTTTGCTGGATCATATGCTTTAAAAAGCTTTCATCAAATGAAAAAAAATTAATTTTTAGTAGTTTTGGTGTTTAGTGTTCGTAAGATTTTAATTACTTCCGCCATCATCATTCGTGAGGCTATTTAGTTTTAACATGCAATTAAACCGATTATTGACTTCACATTCAATGTTTTTCAATACCAACTGCAAATAAGAAATAAGTATTAGTAACCGTGAAAAAATACAAATTAAATGATTATGCCGAAGTCATGGCAATTTTGGATACAACTATTCAAAATGGCCACCACGCGACAAAATCTCTTCAGTGGGTGTAATAACAAAAACTGCATTAATTTTTGCTAGCGCTCTTTTGTCCTTCAAGAATTGAAATGAAAATAACAAATATTGTAGAAAAGGCTTTGTAACCTAGCCCCCTCCCCTCCCGATTAATCTGCGTAAATATTCAATCATCCCCCTTACCAAACTACACATTAAGCATTTGCTGGAAATTGTTTTAACAAAAACATATACAAATTTTCATTATTCATTCAAAATAGTGACATTGAAAGCATTCGCGCTTGGAAAATAAACCGAATACTTTACGAATTTTATTGTAGAAGTGAATTTTTGGTAGCAATGCTTTGCATTTAAAGGGATGGATTTCGCTACCAACACACTTTGAAAGCCGATATTCATCAAAAAAAGGTCATGTTATCTCTTTGGTGGGTTTTCAAAGGAATGTTTTTTTAAAACTTGTACCGGACAACACAACAATCGATTCTAAAATTAAAATTACTGTCAGCAGCTCGACAGAAGTGATCAATAGAAAAGGTGTACTGTCACACTAAGATAATGCGAGATCTCATACAAGTCTATTAAGTCTCCAAAAGCTTCTACAGTTTGGATACCACCAGCATATTCTTCAGATGTGGAACCTTCTGGTGATTATTTGCTGCGGTCTCTACAAAAAAAATTTACACGGTAAAACCTTTACTTCAAGTGAGGAGGTCAAAAATTATCTGGATCAGTTTTTTGCCAGCATAAAACAAAATTTTTATGAGCGTGGAATCATTCTACTGCCAGAAAGATGGCAAACGATATTGGACCAGAATGAACAACATATAATTCAATAAAATATTCATTCACTATAAGAAAACCTTACATGATTTTCACATCGATGATGCAAACTGCTTGAAGTTGAAACTTAATTTAAAACATTCTGACGTGATCAGAGTTAAATTTTTAGAATAACCTGGATTTACGATATAACTTTATGAGCATTTTGTTAGGAATATCGTTGATTACGAAAGTGTCGTTACTTCTAAAATGTCGTCGATCCTAGTTACAAGTTCTTTCCCTGTATCACAGCACTTCTTCAAAGGAAACGATCTTCTACAAAACAGCATCTAAAATGAGAATTCCTAAAAAAATAACCCCAACATATACATTATCATCTTAATTCCTGCCTCCCAGGAAAATGTTAGAACAGTACGATGTTACTGTTTTGAATCTCGCAGAGGTTTTGCACTGTAGCTTGAGAAGCATCGCAAACTGTGCAACCGTAACAAAAAATTCGAGTTAAATTGGCATACTTCCATCGCATAAAAAGGGTTAATAAGAATTAAAGTGGTATTTAGTCGGATATCGTGCTTTGCGCGTCGTTTATTTTCCTTTTTCATTAATTTTCCATATTTTTTATGCATCAATTTGAAAATGTCGGCACAATTGCATACAACCTGGCCCATTTCAAAGTCGCCATAATTCCCGCCCAAAGTAGTATCGGGAACCATTCACCACTCGGAACGTGCCCACCTTATCAACCACGGTGTGTTGGTGATCAGCTGGTTTTTGTGATTCGGGGCAAAAGCGACAGGGGGATACGGAACGACAGTAGGTGGACAGATGGCAAGATAAAAAAAGTAATAGACAGTGTAGCTTAAAATTTTAATGAAAAATGCATAGTTTGTATCGCGAGTGATGGAGAGTTTCGAGTGTTGACGGACGAGGCGGTGTCATTTGACTTTTTCCGAGTCGGATGTGCTCGGATGGGATTCCGGAAGAGAAGGTGTCGATTTAGGCGAGGAAGGCTGCTGCTTCGAATGCAGCAAGCGGCATTGACGACTTCAAGCTAAAGAGGGTCGCAAACGACAAGGTAGACGTCCAAGTTAACAACCTGAGTGACTACAAGACCGCAAAAAGTGCGCTAGACAAAGTGAACGCGCCCTACTACACGTACACTCCTAAAGACGAGAAGAACTAGACTTTCCTCTTGAAGGGTTGGGAAGTGAGGAAGAATGCAGCGAAATACTGAAAGAACTACAATAACAGTCGAAATATGTGAAATTCATTAACGTCAGCCAATTTGCCACAAGAAGTACTATGCTTGAAAAACGATCGTTTCCAATCTTTTTGGTGCAGATCACCAATGATAGCAATGCGTCACAAGTACACTAAATTCGTGCAATTAACTACCGGGTGGTCAGATGGGAACACCTCCAAAAGAAGGAAATAATGTAGTGATTCCGCTGTCAGCGATTTGATCACTCCGCAGCTAACTGCAGGATGCAGCCTCGGTCAAATGTCAAATGTGGAGACGCACACGAGCCAACACAATGCCGATTTAAGGACAGCGACGATAATTTAAAATATTTTGCATCAACTGCAGAGCGTTTGGCCACCCTACGTCATTCCGAGGATGCCCAGCTTTTCAAAAAATGAAAAGCAGCAGAAATCTATCTTTCACACATGCAGGTTTGAACTATGTCGGACACTAATCGCGGCGCGTCGTTCTTAGCAATTAAAGAGCTAAAGCTCATTTCGATCAATTAGAAAATTAAGTAAATGTTTGCCATGTGTGTATAAATAATGATGAATAAACTATAAGTGCCTTAGTGGCCATTTAGTTTGTAGGATAGATGATAATTCTCTAGCTTTAAGGATTTTGACAAGTAGATATAACTTTTGGACAATAAAGCTATTTTAAAACTAAAACTAAACTGCCTTGGAGACCAATACGCTGATACCAGACAGAAGTCTCAATAGCGCAGTATATCATCGCGTTAGCGCAGCAGAAGAAGTAATCGAAGAAGAGGCAATCAATGTGTTGACGTTGGCGTTGGAGCTGAAAAGTCTAATTCGGCGCATCGAGCAACGCGATTCCAGAACACTGAAGCGCAGCGTTATGCATGTACCGAAGCAGAATTATTGTGCCTAGTGAGTCAGTCAGGACATTCCATGGTGCTATGGC
Organism: Oxycera nigricornis; assembly: GCA_963942545.1. NCBI lineage: Eukaryota > Metazoa > Arthropoda > Insecta > Diptera > Stratiomyidae > Oxycera > Oxycera nigricornis. The sequence goes on from OZ012663.1 coordinate 85,358,926, forward strand.
GCAAATGCGCCAGCGTACTGCGCAGATACTGGGACTGACGTTGGAGTCAAATTCAATGCGTTACACATGTCTATCCACTACTACATGACGGTTTCGTTCTTCGCGGCAGAGTATCTTTCCTTTTGTTTTCTTTTTGAAAGACTGACTTAGTATCGAATCACAAATAATGTTCAAAGAAAATACATAAATCTTTCTGACAATACTTTAAAAATACTCCAGAGACCTTGAAACGTAAAGATATGTAGGAAATTTCAATTTTGATTTTCAGACCAATTACAATAACTTTCCTCTATTCTGGGAAGAAAATAGTTGACGAAAATAAAGATAAATTGAAAACCGGTAGTGTTGGCAATCTTCCGCAACAAATATTAGTGAAATTTAAATACGAAACAATTCATACCATATATGGTAACAAAACTGCAATCACATCTATTTTTAGAAACCAATCAGAACAGGGAACTACCACCCTGAATATATGGTAAGACGGGTAGAAACACTCGGCCGGGTCAGACGGTTTTTGGCTGTTGGATTTGTCAGTCATACGCCGTTCAACTTAAATGGTTTGACAAGACATACAAACAAAAACAACTGCGTACAAAAGTAAAAAGCAGAATGTTTAAAGAAAATACTGTTCCGCAAATCAAGAAAACCAATAATCCACAAACCGAAAAATGTCGGAAAATCAATTAGTTCGAAGTAGAAGAGCCATCCCAAAGCCCGATAAACCTTGGAAAAGTTTTAAAAGAAAAGAAGGGACCAACCTCGAATGAAGCAATTGCATCAGCAAAGGCCTTCTTAAAGGTATATCTTACTAAGGAGGATGCATCAGGTGTAATTGCCAATTCCGTCATTTGTCTTCTATTTTACCTTAACTGTGATGACTTATTTCGTATAAATGGCACTACACCTGAATATGTCACCTTCTATCAGGGCTCCACATGACCTGCAGGAAAAATGTCCTCTCTGCCTGTCACAGTGAAATATCAAGGATACGAAATTGCAGAAGAACTTTCACAAGAGACGGTAACAAAATGGAAAGCGTTAACAACATTTAGATGCTGTGTCAAGGATTATAGCAATTGGGAACAACATATGCCTCAAATGACAACCTTTAGATTCAGAAATTTTTGGAATTGGAATAAAATATCTGTTTGCAGGTTCAGCTTCTCCAACTCTCAAGAAACACTATGTCATGCAACGTGCAAAAGCTAGAACACACTTATGCTGTATTATCTACTCACTTAGATTAGCAGAAAAATAATTTCCCACACATCAGGCTGTCTTCAAGTTATATTGTTTTTTTTTCACTAACCGAAACTCGACTGGTTCTCTGAAGCCAAAACAATCCAACTCGAAAATTAGGAGAATTGATTCATTGGGCTCATACAAATCAGCAGTAGTCCTGGAGATGGGCCAGGCTATTTTCTGATGGTACATCGACTGGTCTTGCTGTGAAGCCTTCTTCATTACTGACAATGACATAAGTCGCCATCAGGGTTGAAGAAGATGAATAAAGCCTGATGTGGGAAGCTGCATCACTTAGAGACTCTTCTAAGATTAAAACAGATAGCTATTGCTTTGAAAAAACCGCCGCTTTCCGACGCTGTGGTCTGGGAAAGGGGGAGGCAGAAATAGCCTCAAGAACGCCTGGGAAAAGTCGCATAGCCGAACTAGTACCTTGCAGAAAGAGTGTCGACCAGCAGATGCTTAGCACTCGGCCAATAGCAGCTAGGAGAACTGTCCCAAGCCAGTGCAACGGAGGAGGGATTCTGATCGTTTCTAATGCCTACTTCCTTTCAACAAGGAAACTGAGTTAAAAAGATGACGAAAAATTGGGTATATCATATAATTCAGTAATGGTTTAAATAATGAATACCTTAAAAACGGCAATTGATCCGGAGGACTCAATCAAATTGGCTTTGCTTGCACAATCACGAAACCTTACCAGAGGTATACTGGTATCAAGGGAGCCAGGGCCCCAGGGACGGCATTGGTGAGAAACCTATTGGTTGCAACTTGATGGCTGTGGTTAAACCCGAGCGGATACTTTCATTTCGAATACTGGTTGAAACCGGTAGCTATTCGGCAATCCTTCTGTATTGTGGTGCATGCTTTTGCGCTCCCAACAGGACTGCTGCGACCCTAAAAGCAGCAAGGATGTTAGATAAGTCCGGTCTTTACCAGGGATATGAAGGAGTTCAAGCAAGCTCTGGATAAACCGTGACCTAAGAAGCTTGTTGTATTAAGGTCATATATGTCAGGTAACCATGTACAATAAATGGTACGTTCTATTCTGGAAAATTGATGGTTGACAATTGAGAATAAAGTTAAAAAATCAGAAGATATTTGTGGCACTGTGGACACGAACATTGTAGTTTGAAGAATATGCATTGTTTTAACAAATCGAAAATCTACAATAGAAGATCATTAAAAAGATTATTTTCGATGCATAAATCTAAGGTAAACCAAGTCGTTTACTATTCAGGTCAGAAGGACGTGGAGCATACGAACTACTAAAAAATATTCATTCGAATGTGACTGGTTCTATCACACGATGGTCAATTGATGATTGCAGATACTTTGTCATGTTCATTGATGACTTCGCAAAGGTGTTCAAAAGTTTTCTACTCCTTTCATATTATCTTATTCTGAAGAGGAAATGTAAAATGCCTTTAAATTTCGGCACCAAAGAGATAGCAATGTTGAAAGAATCTCTGTTGGCACCAATTTGTGTTCTGGCGTTTACAGGAGAAAGCTTATATCTCTTATTATTAGCAGGTTCAGCACGCCTTTAACCATGTTATAACCTGATATCCAGCCAAAGAGTTAAAACTAATCCATTCACTAAGAACAAGAGTCTTATTGCAACAATCATAGTTGTTCCAACATAAAACACGCTACGACTTTGGCAAGTAAATATAGGGCCTAACCGCACCCCACATGCGGATTGATATGCAATATATATGTGACTTCTCCCATTCGAGACATTTAGTATACGTCTTGTATATGTGTGCAACACATTTATATATTATAGAGCACGCCAGTTTCTGTACATTGATCTCAAAGGAAGCGCGTGTTATATTTTCGTACAAAGTGATTTTCTTAGAAAATGTCTTCATCTGGTGGTTCTCGTAAAGGCAGTCGACAAAATCGTAGAATGAGTTGGTCGAGGAGAGAGGAAAAAAACCCAAGGTAATCAGTTTACTGCCGACAGTAAGCTCGAATTACCAAGTAGTAGAAATTACAAGTAGGCAGAGGTCACAGTGAATGAAGTCTCGGATGTTGTCCAGAAGGAGGTTTTCCCTCAGCTCAGGGTACGCATCCACAATGCCAACAAGTTGAAGACAGGAGAAATTGCAATAAGGTTGCCGTCCGTCAAAGAGCGGAACAAACCTTTTGCAAGCGAAAGTTTTCCTAGATATGACGTGGACGTAGCCGCGAAAGGCAGATAAGGAGCAATGGTTTTTGTATGAATAATTGTGTTGTACGAAAAGATTTGTGCTTTCATTATTCTTTTGTAGGTTAGAGTGGTTGGTCCTTAAACAAACCTATATGTATATAGGTTATTTCATTTCGTAGTGGTATAGTGATAGTGGAGTTTGGTTTACAGGAACGGAACAAAACATGGATAACATGTCGGATGTCCGACTGCCACATTTTAAGACGATGTGCCCCTTAATTTATGGCATCCAATCGACTCGGAGATGAAAAGAAAACACTGTAGGCATTTACCTATGGTAACATCATGTATGTTGAGATTCGCAAATGCTAACAGCTGTGAAAAGTAGACCACATGAATGAAAACCGAAACAACAAATACTGTTTATATGCGATATCGATTCCTATGGAAGCTATCTTTTGTTTTTATAAAATATGTTGTTTATGATTATCAATTCCATTCATACTATTTCAGTATAAAATCCAAACAGTTTCTGGTTTGACCACTATGTTATCAGGTTTATCTTCAAATTTGTATACATTGCTTCAATTTATCAATTCTATAACAAAAATTGTATCCAAGAGGCTTATAGCGATTACCGTATTAGAATTCAACCTACAAATGTGAACTGTGTGGGACAATGTTGCTATTACGGAAAGCATTCAAAAAGAGAGGCCAAAAAACATAAAATGGTGTATTATTGCAAATATAATGGTAGTCAATACTTTTGAAAATTATACGCTTTTAAAATTAAAAAAATGTAGCTCTTTTTAAGGGTTCGTAAGGTCTCAATTACTTTTCCTCCCATTTTTTGTAATTCCTTTTATTTTTACATATTCAGTGTGTTTCGGGATTAACTGCAAAGTAGGATATAATTGTTTCACTCATTGATGTTAGAAGGTGAAAAAATATAAATTCAGTGCTTATGTAGCATTTATTCAAAATGGCCATGGCGCGACAAAATCTCTTCAGTCGGCGTTAAAACAAAAACTGCATTCAATAACCCTGAAATTGCTATTTCGCCCACGTCCTCTTGTTTTTCAAACGTCAATATGAAAATCACAAGTTACGTAGAATAGACTTTGCAACCTGTCTCTCCTTCGATTGATCCACGTATAGATTCAATCCGCACCCCCAACCCCATATCCATCAGAAACCTTACGTAATCAATGGATGCTCCCTAGCATGTTACGATTAATATTAACTCATTCCAATTAATGTGATAAGTTCTTATCATTATTATTCTTTAAAGTAGCATTATTATTATTGTGTTTAATATTTTTAATACTTATGTAGATATTCCAGGGAAGTTGATCGTGTGGATTTCAAGGGTCGCACCTCGCGGCTTGTATCATTTTTTTAGCAAAAACGAAATTTCACCAGTATCCCTACTCAAGTGGTCCATTTTCGAACTTACATACAGATTCGTCTTGGTACCGTGTCCGAAAGATACCCCTGATCTTTCAAAGTACAAGGATGGCCGCGAGTTCATAGCAAACGGCATTGGAAACAGCTTTTCGGCAATTTCTGAGTATTTTCGGTCCTTTAAGATGGACGCACCTACACGACATTGCTCCAATTCACACCGCGCGAAAAATAAAAAAAATGGATTGAAGCCCAAAATTCCAATTTGATGGATTGGCGCCCTCGTACTCTCCGAACTTAAGCACTACGAAAAATGTTGGAAGATGGCTGACGCGAAAAGTCCCCAAAGATGGCAGGTAGTTCGAAAACAAAAATCAGCTGACTGAGGCAAAGACACGACAATCAAAGTCGCTTGGAATGAAAATTCTTTAAACTATCCTAAATGTTTGTATGACACGATGTCAAATAGAATTTTTGAATTATTAGGAGAACAATTAAGTTTCCGCCGTTTTAAGAAAAATGGTGTTTCATCAGGTTTAGGTTAAAATTGTCAGATAAAAGACGGCATAAAGTAAGTTTGTTCATTTAGTAACAACAACAGCTGAAGGTATTATTGCCTTGGTATCAGCATCATATAATTTTCGTCGTCAGAAAATGTCTAAATTTATGGAAAATAAGCATCATTTGCGGAAACTTTTCATTTACGAGGTGTGTCTTAAAAGTTCGCGAAATTCCCTCTCCACGGTTTGTTGCGGAGTAGTGGGGGCAAAACAGTGACCTCGCCCCACTCTTTGTACTCTAACTGAACCTAAATCCAAGCTTCATCGGTTTCTGAGTCTGTTGTGCGGTTGTGTGAATATTTTTCTTAACCCTTTCTAAGTATCGCGTCGCCATCATGGAGATTTCTTCTATTGAGGAACAGCGAATCATCATTAAATTTCTTACAAAACTTGGTAAAACTCCTACTCAAATTTTGACGGAATTGAATACAGTTTATGGTGATGATTCCTTAAAAAACTGCTATTCACAAGTGGGTAACTCGATTCAAGGAAGGACGGGACAGTGTGAAGGACGTCCTTCCACTTCAAAAACTGAAGAAAACATTGATCGCATAAGAGATGCAGTGTTGCAAGACAGACGAATATCTATCAGACTGTTGTCTGATTATCTTGGTTTAAATAAGGACACTGTGCACACAATTCTGAAGGAAAATTTGGGAAAGAAAAAATTGTGCGCCAAAATTGTTCCAAAACTTCTGACAGAAGATCAAAAAAATCGAAAAATTCAATGCTGTGAAGATTGGCTTTCTGATGAACAGGACACGGATTTTCTCGACAGGGTATCACTCGTGACGAGTTTTGGTTCTACGATTACGACCCTGAACTCAAATTTCAGTCAATGGAATGAAAGCAAGCAAGGGATTCGAGAACCAAAAAGTTTCGAAAATCGCGGTCCAATGTGGAAACAATGCTCATGGTTTTTTTTCGATTCGCGTGGCGTTGTGCACCATGAATTCGTTCCACAAGGGAAAACTGTCAATGGACAGTTCTACGTTGAAGTTTTAAAAAGGTTGAAAGCCCGTGTTTTTCGAGTGCGGCCAAATTTGGCTCAAAACAATTCGTGGGTGTTGCACCATGACAATGCGCCCGCGCACACATCACTCGTGGTGCGTGCGTTTTTGGCCAAAAATGAGATTACTGTGATCGATCACCCACCGTATTCGCCCGATTTAGCATCTTGCGACTTCTTTTTGTTCCCAAAGTGCAAAATGCTACTTCGGGGACGTTGAGAACATTAAAAGGAGACGACGAGGCCACTGAAGGACCTGACTGACGATCAACTGAAAACGTTTTTTCAGCAGTGGAAACATCGTTGGAGCAAGTGCATTGCCATAAAGGGGGATTATTTTGAAGGGGACATTATTCCATTACAAAACTAATTGTAAAATAAAACATTTGTAAAAAAATTCCGCGAACTTTTTAGACACACCTCGTACTTCTTCAATTTAAAAAAAACTCTACAGTTGAGGTGCATCGATTGCTTGTAGAAGCATGTGATGAGACTGCTTTAAGTGAGAGAATTTGTCTTGAGTGGTTTCAAAAGTTTAAAAGTGGTGACTTTGGCGTAGAAGACAAAGGTCGCAGTGGAAGGCCGAAAACGTACGAGGACAGGGAGTTGGAAGCATTCTTGGGGAAAGATTCGTCTCAAACGCAAGAAGAACGCGCACTTACATTAGAAGTGACTCAGCAAGCAGTTTCACATCGTTTAAAATCGTAAGGGATAATTCAAAAACATGGTAATTGGGTTCCATACGAAATGAAGCCGAGAACGCCGACTATGCATGAGTGAAATGCTGCTTGCTAGACATAAAAAAGTGGGTTTTTTTTACATCGTATCATTATTGGCGATGAAAAGTGGATACACTATGATATAGTGATGTGTCAACTCGATGTACTAACTCGAGTTAACTCGAGTTGGGTTTAGATCGAGTCAACTCGAGTTGAATTCTCTTTAACTCGATTTGAATACTCCCGCCCTAGCGCGTCAACTGAATGACAGACACTGAAATGGCGCGAAGTTTGCCAATCATTTATGACTACATTCATTTCATTCGCTACAAATGTCAATTATGCCAATGTCACAACAACCCAACATTGCATTGTTGCAGATTTGAGGTTATTTTGGAGTTGTTCTTGTTGTTAGTTTTTCGAATTATCAAATAAATAAGTACTGTATAGAAAATATGCCGGGATCTAAAAGGAAATCCGTTGTTTGGGATGTATTTGAATCGCCAGTGAATGGACATGCTAAGTGCAAACATTGTTCAGATTCATATAAATATAGTGGCAATACGACCACTTTATTAAAACATATTAAAAAGAAGCACCCAAGTATTGACGTCATAGAAACATTGGTAAAAGTAAAATCAAACGAATCATTTACTCAGTTTCATTTCACCCAGTTAACTCGAGTTACGTGAATTTCAACTCGACTTAACTCGAGTTGTGTTTATTCCGAGTTGGCACATCACTACTATGATAATCCAAAAAAAGACTACCACGGCCACGTTTCAGCATCAACAACAAAAAGACATTGCGCCGTCCGATAATTTTCATTTATTCCGATCGATGGCACAGCGAAGCACTGCTCAGACAGACCTTTATATCATATGAAAATACTAAAAATGGGGTTGATTCGTGGATGAAGAATTCTTTAGACGTGGTATCCGAATGCTGAGAAGAAGTAGTGTCGTGATGGACAATACTTCGAATAAACGTAATGTACCGTTCTTTCACAATAAATTCCTAATTTTTTAAAAAAATCGGCGTAAACTTATATGTTCTCCTTTTAATTTTAGATAAAGGAAGATCTACTCATTTTGAATCTAGCAGACAGCTGTTAGCAGACAGCTAAGCTAGCAGAAACCTAGGTTAGCAGACAGCTAGGTTAGCAGACAGCTGGGTTAGCAGATAGGCGGGTTAGCAGGCAGCTGGGTTAGTAGACAGCTGGGTTAGCAGACAGCAGGGCTAACAGACAGCAGGACTAGCAGACAGCAAGGTTGGCAGGCAGCTGGGTTAGCAGACAGATTAGTTAACAGGCAGGTTAGTTACCAGACAGGTTGAACAGCAGACAGCTGGGTTTCGGACAGATAGGTTAACAGACAGTTTGCTTAACAGAAAGATGGGTTAGCAGACGGCAAGCAAAGCAGACAGTTTTGTTAGTGGAGAGCTGGGTAAGTGTCTGCTAGCTGTCTAGCTAGCCTAGTAGACAGCTCATCTAGCAGAAAGCTAGGTTAGCAGACATCTGGATTAGCAGCCAGCTGGGTCAGCAAACAGCTTATTTAGCAGACAGCAAGATTAGCAGACAGCAGGGTTAGCAGACAGCAGGGTTAGCAGGAAGCTAGGTCAGCCACAATTTTACTATTATTAATCAAGACTTCAAATTTTTTCTCGGAAACTTAGAGCAATAAAAGGGCCTTTTGGCGATACTAAGTTTAGCTCTCTGTTATTTTAAAATGAAGGTTTTAAGAGAAACAAGCGGTTGTCTCTATTCAAGTGGCCGGGAGAGTAGTTTCGTAAATTTAGTAAATGCATCAACTACTGAAAGTATGTATTTATGTTTTCAATTTATACGCAGAAGTGGGTCCATAATGATCAACCGTGAATCGTGTCAAGTAGAACGAGGAGACGATAGGATGAAAATTTCGTTCATTAAAATGTTTAAGAGCATTATAAATTACACAATGAATACAATTCTGAACAAAGTCCTGAATTTTACTGTTCAATTACGTGAACTAGTAATGAATAGCGTATCTTGTAGTGAATTTACATTCATATTCAATTAGCATAGAGCGACCGATGTACATGTACAATTCTCGTTCAACTACGACTTTTTCAAAATTTTCCTTTATGGTGTCATCAAAATTGGGATTTCGAGCATGTTTTCATTTTGTAATTATGTCTGTAAGTATTCTGAAGGGGTTTCATGCGCTATGGAAAATCCCGAGCATTTGAAATTCTTTCAAGTAATTGGTTTTTACCTGTACATCCCATATGCTATTATCACATTAAAAGTACTCCTTATGTAAATCGGGTAGAAAACTACAAAGTCGTTGGTCTTCCACAAGTATTTCGACTTTTCTTTTTTTTAAATCACACGAATGGAGAATATTTCTGCTGAAACGATGATGCGAATCAATAAGATTGCGATTGAGATCGAAGAATTATACAGAAATCCTGTGAAAACCGTTTTTCGTCCGTACGAAAGTTGCATCTGGATCTGGTCGCCGAAGGAATATTTATATCGCGGATGACACTCAGGAGACAATTAAGAGAAGCGGTCTTACATGCTAGCCGACCAGCAAAAACATCGAAATTAACGGCGAAAATACGCAAAGCTAGATTGGAATTTGTAAAAACACTTCAAAATTATCCCGTAGAAGATTTTCGAAAGGTAATTATAATTTTGTAATAATTTTCTATTAGTTATTTAGCATAGGTTAGAACTTCTTAGTCTAGTTGACAATTTCGCCTTCTAGTGTGCGTTTTTTCTACATTTTTTCGTCGTTTTAAAAAAGAGTTTTCAGGGGCAAAAGGGTAATTTTTTGCAAAAATCTTGGTGTTCCTAATTTTTTGATCATGGCCTGTATGTCGAAATAAAACACAAAACCAGTTGGCACCTGTGTTAAACTTTGTTATGTTTGCGCCAAAAATACATATTTTCAATCTTATCACAAGCAGAATGTCTTTTGCACTAGAACTACATGTTTTTCAAAATTAAACTGGAAAACAGCAAAAGAGAAGAAAAAGACATTTTGGCCAAATCTACTATACATACCATCTGATCAAATTTGACCCGCACTGGTCCATTTAAACTGCGCGCGCAACCCGAATTGATAAAAATTGTTTTTCCTAGATTGGTACAACCTTTTTTATGTTTGTGCGAAGTTTCATCTCTATATGTCAGTTAGTATGTGTTTGGCAGCTGTTTGTTTACGACGCGAAAAGTTTGTCTGACGATTTTTACCATGAACAAAAAAATTGAACAACGAGCTTGTTTTTCCAATGGAATCACGGCTACGGAATCGTTGAAAATGTTGCAGAAGTGTTTTGGGGAGTCTACTTTATCACGAACACAAGTATTGGAGTGACACAAAGCATTCAGTGAAGGTCGTGAAGTCATCGACAACTTGCCTCATGCGAGTCGTCCATCTATCCTGTCGTCCTCTGTTAATGACGATAACATCGAAAAAGTTAAAGAAACAGTGCTTGAAAATCGTCGTGTTGGCATCAAAGAGATAGCAGAGGATCTTAACATCTCTGACGGATCGACTCACCACATTTTGGTTAATGTTTTGGGTATGAAGCGTGTTAATGCTAGACTCATACCAAAAGACCTGAATCTTTTGCAAAAACAACGTCGAGTAGAGATCACAAAAGAGATGCTTGACAACGTAGCTGAGGACCCTATATTCATAAAACGCATCATAACTGGTGACGAGACGTGGGTTTTCGAATATGATGTCGAAACTGTTCAACAATCTAGCGAATGGCGCTTCAAAAATAAACCAAAACCGAATAAACCACGCCAAAGCCGGTCAAAAATAAAGGTCATGCTCATCGTTTTCTTTGATTACCGTGGAGTGGTTCACCGTGAATTCGATCTACAGGGTCAATCGGTCAATAAGGAATACTACTTGAACATTTTGAGGCAACTACGTGGAGCAATTCGTCGTAAACGACCGGATTTGTGGACAGAAAATTCATGGATCTTCCACCACGATAATGCGCCGTCACATTCTAGCATAATTGTGACTGACTTTTTGGCCAAACACGAAACGAGAGTTATCACTCAGCCACCGTATTCGCCAGATTTGGCTCCTTGTGATTTTTTCCTGTTTTCGAAACTGAAAAATCCGCTTCGGGGAACGCGCCATGAGTCCATTAAAGTCATTAAAAGTAATTCGCTGAAGGCACTGACGGCTATCCCAGCCGAGGCTTATAACAAGTGTTTTGAAACTTGGATTAAGCATTGGCATGCTTGTTTTGGTTAAAAAGGAGCCTATTTTCAAGACGATAATAAAGATTCGTACTAAAATACGTAAAAATGTTTTTTTTTGTCAGTCCGGGTCAAATTTGATTAGATGGTAAGCATACAGTGTGTAAAACTGCAAAGCAATTGGTCCATTTCTCCATAAAATTTCTTCACTAAATGCAACTGCACTTTGCGCTGAAGCCTAAAACTGCAGCAACTGAAAGCAAGGTGTAATTGATATAAAAGTGGAACTTACATTCAAAGGCTATAGCGGGATGAGAGGGTCAAACTGGCACTCGTCTGGATTTTTATTTGGAACCGGCAATTCAAAAGTACATGATTAAAAACCACTTAAGCCAAATTTTCAAATCTCTAAACCTCTTATAAGGGTTTCCACGCTGAAAATAAGGTTTTTTCCTTTTTTACTTTTCCTGGGCGTATTTTTCATTTAAAAAATTTGACAAAAGGCACAAACATGTGTTTCAACATCACAAATTAACATGGTTTTTCTGATTTTTCCAAACAAAATTGAGGTCAGGAAAAATCTTTGAATTTTTCAATGATTTTTAAGGTTATGTACATCATTTTTGGCTAACTTCTAAATAGAGTTTTTTTGTGATTTTTTTTGCACTTTGGAATACTGATATAAAAATTACTATTTTCAGAGTGGAACATAATCAAAATTGGAAAAAATCGTTTTTTCCACATTTTCTCTAACACCAATAGCTTAATCAATTTTTAACATTCCAGTTCCCTATGGGAAGTTAGTGTAATGGCGTCGATTTTGCGAATCTCAAATTTTGGAAAAATATATCTTGAACAAAAATAGATCGTTTCTTCTTTCATCCGAACACATGTTTATGTTTATGTTTCAACATGAGTTTTACATGAAACAAGGAATTGCGCGGCTACGCATTTGTGTTTGTTTAGGGTGATGCCCTGCGCGCATCGTTCCTTTCGAGCTTCACTTGTATTAGATCTTTTACGGAAAACGGTCGATTGCTTAAAGTCGGACTTTCAATGTTTTTATATTGAATAGTACATAATAAAATAAAAGCGAGTTTATTAATATTATTAAGCTGAGTGTTTTATTAAAGTTGATCTCAATAATCTCCACGTTTTAAGGTCTTTAGAACCCAAATCCATCGTTTTTAGAGAGATGTCTGTGTGTGTGGTACGTATGTGCGTTCGGAATTATTTTTCGTCTCGATTATCTCGAGAACCAAAGATCGGATTGACGTGAGAGTTTTAAACGACGCGTAATTACGTAACTTAGAACTGAATGACTTTTCAGCAAAATCGGTTAAGCTTTTTTATTTAGGATGAAAAAACTGAAAAAACGACTAAAAATTGCTTATTTTTAAACTGTTGATACGCACTATTAATTCGTGAAGATACCAAATACCTTCATAGTAATGTTAGTATTGTGCGTTTTAGCAAAATTGTGATCAAATTTGTAAAAAATGTTATTTCAAAAAAAATAAAGATTAATTTATGAAATTCGAAACTTATATTATCAGGTTTGGGTGAATGGGAGTAGAGACGCCAATGCAGTTAATAATTGGATATTGTTATAAATAATTTAATATTGTTAATAACAATCAAATAATATTAGTTATAATTTGATATTGTATATATAAAGTCAATTATAATTATTCAGTAACGATCAAACATTCTTAATAACGAATGATTATTGTAAATAATAATTAAATACCCTCAATAATAGTTGTGGATTCCGAAGCCGAAATGAAGAACGAGGTGGAGGACGAAGCGGAGGACAAGAAGGATGACGAGGACGAAGAGGACGAGGTTGCCGAGGCTTTGGTAGAGGATGACCAGGTGGTGGAGACGTCTTCCTCTACCAAAGCTGGTTAGAAAAAAAATTGATAAAAATAATAATAGTAATTATATTAATTTAGAATAATAATGTTTAATAATAGTAATTATTAATAATAGTAATTAATAATAAAAGCAAATTATAGCATTTTATTCGCCCCACTGGGAAGTTAGTCGTGTGGGCCTCAAGGGTCGCACTTAGACCACATTTTTCTTATTTTTTACCTATGCTTAGTGCTCATTTAGACTTCTACATATCAATTGCGTGGTTTTTGGGGAAAATGTCTAATTTTTCATTTTTCACAATCAGCAAAATGGGGAAAAAACTTTAAACGCGTTTTTCGCAAAACAACGTTTTTTATCATGGCGGACAGATGATCTCCGGGTCTACCGAACCGATTTTCAAAAACTTTGATGCGTTTTATTTGTTAGAGTATATTATACCGTAATCCACCAGAATATCAGCAAAAAATTTAAGAAAAAAATTTTTGGCGTTAAAAAAACTACGATGAAATTTTTGACATTTTTCCACAAGTGCGCCATTATTTTTAAACTAATTTTTTTTAAAAAACGGTGGTAAATTACGGTGTAGGAAATCTTGCTTTTAAATTGCCGTTTGTATTTTTCAAAACATGATCAGTAGAAAGAAAGTTAAAAGTTGATAGCTGCAAAATAGCCTCACATGATTCGAATATTGTTATGATTTCATAGCAGATCCCATTTTTTTGTAGTTACAAAATGCTAAGAACCTGCAAAAACTCTCCAGACGTGTTTTGCTACGTTTGCGGCGAATTTACGATAAAATCTCAACGAAGTTCATTGTCTAGTCTCGTTAAATGTGCTTATTGGCGTTACTTTGGGTCTAAAGCTAAGTGTCCACCTGAGACTAAATCTCGAAAGAAAGTCTCGAGATTAGTCTCAGGGTGTCCACTTGAGATTGCTTTCGCTCTCGAGACAGAGTCCAGAGACTCCACAGCCGAAACAGTCTCGAGACCTAGAATGTTTCACTTTCCACCTGAGAGTCAGTGGAAATGAAGAGTCAGTGAAATTTGCTGGAATGGATTCGTGGCAAAGTTTTGCTTTATTGGTAGCCTATAAAGTTGTCTAACAACGGAAAATGAAAAAAAAAAGGAGTATTGGGTGAGGAAATGGGTGAGACGACGGAATGAATTCGGAGCATGTTCTACACTCGTAGAGGAGTTACGGTTGGAAGATGCACAACAATTTAAAAATTTCATTCGAATGAGTGCAGTGCAATTTGAACTGCTTCTAGATTTAGTGAAACACCAGATCGTCAAGCAGGATACAAAATTTCGTGATGCAATTCCTGTTCATGACAGGTTATTGGTCACACTTCGTTTTCTGGCTTCAGGTATGCATTAATTAGTTAGCACTTTAATTTGCTTTAAATGTCTTCTATGTTCTCCTGTAAATTTTCGATTCAACTAGATATCAATATCAATGAAAATCCATATATTTTTACTTTTGGACTACCTATTCATTTCCTCTACCTTTACCCTCCTATATTTAAAATTGTTTACCCATACAATTGCTACGTTTTTTCGGGTATTCACAAACTCGCTATAATTATAATATAATTTTACATTATATTATAATATAATAATAATAATAATTTTCTTGTCGCGATTCCGATATTGCTTATATTTCACGTTCCACAGGAACTCTTCTGCCTCATACAGATTAATCAAATCCATCACCTCATCATCAGTCCACTCTCTTTTTGCACTCTCTTCATTTTTAGCACTCATTAAATGAATTAGTAATTAATTAAACGAATGAAAATAGTGTAGTATATACACACAACAATAACCAATTCAGCCCAGGCACATGTTAACATTCATCTCGTACCTCAACCCATGTACGATACATTTAGCACGCCATCTAGGCATGCATAGAAACTCCATCCAACTGGTATTGGTATGTAAGCTCATCCAATTCTAATTGAGTGTCCAATTACAATTGTGAATGAAAAACTCTTTGTTTACAAATAGCCAGACGCGGTCGAGTGGTTACTGACCTATTAATATCGCCGTCTGGTTATTGCCCTGTGCTGTGCACTGATACTAAATCAATAACTCATAGCACATATTGATAAAATGGGTTGACACATGAGTATTATGAAATAGATAGAAGAATGTGGGAACCTAATCCCTTTAATTTGGATTGGTTGATTCAAGTTTTAGAGTAAGCATTTTTGTTATGTATTTAGAATTAAAATTTACATTGTATTTAGAGTAAGGATAAAATAAGTAAATAGAATATTGTATAAATTAAGAGAACTGATTAAAGAAAATTAAGTCTGTCTGGTAGAGTCAAAGCCAATTGCTGTTTTATTTAGCAACTGCCTCCTTTCGGCAGATTTAAAATTTGATCAGACTTTGCCTGATAAATTCGGCAAAAGAACAGACTTCTACTTGGGTACAAGTATGCTTTACATTGGCAAAAAAGTACACAGAAATATCGGCTGCTTGAGCATTGTCTCTGCGCCAAATATGTGGCAATCTTCGGAATGCCGGTAGGTAGTTTTCCCTTCTTCAAAGAGATGTGAGTTTTCTCAATCTCCACTTAACATATATTTAATAGAAAGAAGACGCGCATCACTCTGGAACAATACAGAGCTAAGTATAACTTCCAGGCAAAGAAGAACGGCGATCTTGTAACACAACAATAGAATGAAAATAGAAAACAAAACAAATACTCCCAGACGCAGATTTTCAATACTCGAAAAAATCTTCCAACACGGACTGAAGACTGGAGACATAGTCGCGAGAGCACGAATGAGCGTGACCACCTGTGATTGGAACACTCTCCGATACATGCCGAGACTTGTCTCCAAGACTGCTCTCAGGACCATGTCCATCTGCGAGTTGAGTCTCATGAATACTCTCGAGACTGTTTTTTCTCAGATCGACACGTACCTTAAGGTTGATGAAAGAGACAAAAATTGGCTCCCAAAAATTTGCTGCAGCAATTGCTCAAGAACATTACGAGGTTGGCTCAGTGGAAGTCATAAGAGCATGCCATTCGCAACACCCATGATTTGGAGTGAACCTCAAAACCATGAAAACGATTGTTATTTCTGCAGGACCACGACAAAAGGATTTACGAAGAAAAATAAAAATAAAATTCAATATCCGAATATTCCATCTGCACAAAAGCCAGCACCTCGAAGCAAAGATGATTTACCTCCAATGCGCATTGACAGCGGTGAAATGGAAGATGATGGGAACGGTCAGCCTCAAGTGGTGGACAAAGAGATGGCCGAAGCAATGGCATCTCGCTCGTTACCATTTACGGCGAATGCTAATAAAAACAAGATCCACAACTTGACGAACAGATTTAGGTAAAATTAGAACCATGATTAATTTATTTACTTGATTTTAAGTATACATTTTTGTATTACAGAAAGGAGAAGAATAATATCGGACCGTCAGGAGGATCGCCGTCGAAATGGCATCTCTACGCCGTCTGCTCCGTTCAAGTTTCGAATTTATAACTTGCAAAGTGTTGTTGTGCATGTTTCCGAATAAAATTGACAAGTGCACTAAACTCATTGTCTTATAATTTTAACAAAATCCAACTATAACCACAATGTAAAGTTTTAGCTTAAACGCTGCAACAATAAACAAGTTTGATTGACATATAAATGTCAAAACATCTGTCAAGATTATCTCATTTGGGCAGTGTGAATGCGTTTGGCGGTTTACAGACCTGCATGAGATAATCTTGTAGGTGTTAACATGCTATATTATGTTACGATTAATACTAACTCATTCCAATTACTGTGATAAGTTATTATCATTATTATTCTTAAAAGTAGCATTATTTTTATTATTACTGGGAAGTTGATCGTGTGGATTTCAAGGGTCGCACCTCGCGGCTTGTATCATTTTTTTAGCAAAACCAAAATTTCACCAGTATCCCTACTCAAGTGGTCCATTTTCGAACTTACATACAGATTCGCCCTGGTACCGTGTCCGAAAGATACCCCTGAACTTTCAAAGTACAAGGATGGCCGCGAGTTCCTAGCAAACGGCATTGGAAACAGCTTTTCAGCAATGTCGGAGTATTTACCGTCCTTTAAGATGGACGTACCTACACGATATTGCTCCAATTCACACCGCGCGAATAATAAAAAAAATGTTTCTTCATCACTGATGAAGTCCTCAAGTAGTGGACGAAACAATTTGTTTGAAATTTTTTAAAATAAAGTAGAATAAAAGGAAAATTTGTGGGTGTCTCAATTTTATAAATAAATAAGTTCTACTAACAGCGGTTACACCTCTATATTAAAAAAATGTATTGAAGTCCAAAATTTCAATTTGATGGCTTGGCGCCCTCGTACTCTCCGAACTTAAGCACTACGAAAAATGTTGGAAGATGGCTGACGCGAAAAGTCTACAAAGATGGCAGGTAGTTCGAAAACAAAAATCAGCTGACTGAGGCAAAGACACCACAATCAAAGTCGCATGGAATGCAAATTCTTTAAACTATCTTATATTTTTGTATGACACGATGTCAAATAGAATTTTTAAATTATTAGGAGAACAATTAAGATTTCGCCGTTTAAGAAAGATGGTGCTTCATTAGGTTTAGGTTAAAATTGTCCGATGAAAGACGGCATAAAGTAAGTTTGTTCATTTAGTAACAACATAACCTTAAAGTATTATTGACTTGGTATCAGCATCATATAATTTTTGTC
Source organism: Oxycera nigricornis (assembly GCA_963942545.1). NCBI lineage: Eukaryota > Metazoa > Arthropoda > Insecta > Diptera > Stratiomyidae > Oxycera > Oxycera nigricornis. The sequence goes on from OZ012663.1 coordinate 85,376,823, forward strand.
GTCCGAAAATGTCTAAATTTGTGCCAAATTTGCGGAAACTTTTAATTTACTTCTTCAATTTAAAAAAAACCCTACAGTTGAGGTGCATCGATTGCTTGTAGAAGCATATGATAAGGCTGCTTTAAGTGAGGAAACTTGCCGTGAGTGATTTTCAAAGTTTAAAAGCGTTGACTTTAGCGTAAAAGACAAAGATCACAGTGGAAGGCCTACAACGTACGAGTGCAGAGAATTCAAAGCATAATTGGAGGAAGATTCGTCTCAAACGCAAAAAGAACTTGCACTCACGTTAGAAGTGACTCAGGAAACAGTTTCACATCGTTTAATATCGTTTGGGATAATTCAAAAACAAGGTAATTGGGTTCCATACGAATTGAAGCCGAGAGGTATTGAACGCCGACTATACATGAGTGAAATTCTGCTTGCTAGGAATAAAAAAGTTTTTTTTTAGATCGTAGTCACTAGCGATGAAAACTGGATACTGTAATAGCGCACGGCATGGAAAACAAATAATTTTTGTAATCTTTGGTTCACTCAGAAGCGGCAACTTCGCACACCAAGTCAGTCTCGAAAACCAGCTTACAGCGCTCGAACCAGGGAATCTGGTTTGGCAGCTACCCGACCGGTTCTTTGGAGAGAACCGTTATCGGATCGGGAGTTAGATCGCGGGCGAGAGGATTTGAACCTTGGTCCGGGAAGATTTGACGGTACGAGGAGTTGATGGGAGATTCCTCAACGTGATGCAGCAGCATTCTGTCATGAATACGGGCAATCTTGAGTAGAACTAGAATTAATTAAGCATGTTGCTGCAAAAGTGCCTGTTCCGGGACCACCAATGAATCCAAATCGTAGGAAACGTCCTAGTGTTTTTTCTACGATGTAAATACTGTGATAGATTTCGTCGGATACGAAACATTAAACGATTACGATGTGGTGAATGTGCTGAAAAACCTGCACTTTGTGTTGGGAATTGTTTTGGATTGTGGCATGGCGGGATGCATCAATACAAAGTAGTGTAACCGACTGTAACCAACTTCACGATGCAGTCAGTCTAGTGTGAACGTCGAGGTGATCGTGAGCGGCCATATACGTAGTCCCTATCGTTTCTACTATATTCAAAATGTCCATAGCTAAACCAAATAATTTACTTGGTTAATTATACTTACTCGAAGAAAATATATCATATCATTATTCAATTCAGAAGTGGGATACTCCTCGCGCGAATCGACAAGTCGCTATGGCGGAAGAATATAATCGGTGGAACGTGCGAGAGTTAAAAGCGCGTTTAAAAAATATGGATGAGTCAACGGTAGGGAACAAGAAAGAGCTGTGTGAACGGCTAAGCGAAAAGAACCAGCCAAATATCGAACGATTAAACAAGAGTGACTGTGCGCAAGGTGGTAATTGTTTATTCGGTGCCACATTCACCCCAAGCGAAGTGGCAAACATTTTACCTGAATTCGACCCGAGCAATGTTGGTGGCCTGCAAGCAACACAGTGGGTGGCAAAAGTAAGCCGCTGAAAAGAAATTTATGCGCGGCGAGACGATTTACTTTTGTTCGCTTTGGCGGGGAAGTTGAAAGGTCTCGCGCGTGCGTGGTATGATTGTACGGAAGATGTGTATTCACAATGGGACAAATTCGCTCACGATGTGGTTAAACAATTGTCGCCATTATTGAACGACGCTGACACACACATTAAGATGCATCGAAAATGACAAAAAAGTGAAACTGTTTTTCTGATGAGTCATAATATAACATTTTTGGGTCTGATGGAAGACTTAGGGTGTGAAGAAAGCCAGGAGAAGCTTACAACCCCAAAAGACCGTCAAAACTGTAAAACACGGCGGCGGTGGCGTAATGGTATGGGGCTGTATGGCTGCAAGCGGCGTTGGAAATTTAAGCCCTGTTTACATATTGTTTAGTGCTTAGTGCGAGTGTGAAGTGCAGCTGTTTAGTGATTAGTACTAAACATGTATGGACATCAACTGTTTAGTGCGAGTGTTTAGTGATTAGTGGACTTGACTGTTTAGCTGCGCTTTCTATTTTTTTGCGAGTAACCTCGTCCCCCGCGCCCCGACACGACCGGTCACTCGCAGAGTGCCTGCTGTTTCACAGGTTTGGACAGGCTCTGCCCGTTTATTGTTTAGTGCGAGTATAAATACATGAAAATGGCTGAAAAAAAGTGGACAGAAGGTAAAACTTATTCTTTTGTCGAAGAATATTTGAAACATGGATGTTTATACAACTGTGAATCCGCCAACTATAAAAATAAAAGCGCTCGTGAGGCAGCTCTTTGAAAAATAAGTATGGCAATGAACACTACTACTAATCACCTGCATACTAATAATGACTCGTACTCGCACTCTCCCACTAAACACTTTGGGACACTACTCGCACTAAACACTTACACTCGCACTTTACTTGCATTCGCACTCGCATTAAGCACTAAACAAAATGTAAACAGGGCTTTAGAAATAATTGAAGGAATCATGCATCATCAAGCATATATTGAAATTCTAAAAAGAAATTTGAAGTCAAGTGCTGAAAAATTGGGTGTATCAAAAGATTTTTACTTTCAACATGATAATGATCCTAAGCACATGGCTCATAATACTAGGGATGTTCTTGGCGTATAAAACTCCACATTTGCTCAAAGCACCATCGCAAAGTCCTGACCTCAATCCCATTGAGCACATGCTGGAAAAAAGGATCAGGACTCATCATATTAGCTCAAAACCTACGCTGAAACAAGCCCTTAAGCAGGAATGGGCAAAAATATAGCCAAGCTATGCAAACAAAATTGTAGAATCGATGCCACACCGCCTGAAAGCCCTGCATAAAATTAAGGGCTACCCAACCAAATATAAACAAAAAAATTATCTATAGGTTTTCGGATTTTTCATAAACTGTTTCGTAAGTGTACGAAGACATCATTGGCAAATTGTCGACTTTGTTTTATTTATAGTTAATAACTTTGCAATGAATATTTTAAATGGATTAGTTTTTGTTTCTAAATTAAATAAAAATGTTTAATAAATAAATCTGCATTAAAACTTCTTCACATTTGTTGGAACAATTTATTGTTTTTTATCATTTGAGTAATAGCTGCTGTTCGAAGACATTATTGGTACACTGTATGTATTCGCGCTCTAGAACCGTGGGTTGCCGAGTATACTAGGATCGTTTAAAGTAGCGAAACAAGGAATGCACTCGTCAATTACAGTAACGTCCCCTGATGGACTTCTTACTGAGAGACCCGATATCTTTCGACACCAACATGCTTCGAATCGCAAGGAGTCAGAGGCCGAAAAGCGGAGGTTGAACCTGAAACGTGCAGCTGCCAGCACTGACGACAGACCAGCTTCGCGAAGAGTTAGCTGGACTACCAGCGGCTGTACTTAGCCAACTGCCAGAACGAGAAAATCTCCGAGTATCCGCAGAGTGCGAAAGTCGAAGAAAACAACCAGTCCCCGGACACTTGCGGAATTAGAGGAGATATTACAGGAGTACCAGAAAACTGCGACCGGCGAACAGTTTGTAATATACGATTCAAGAAACGAGGAAGGCTTTGATCCGCAAACTCGAGTAATCGTTTTTGGTACGCGTCGAAACTTAGAGCTGCTATTCACGAGTAAAGTGTGGTTCTTAGACGGTACTTTTGAGGTAAATACTTCATTATGTCCCTCGAATACTTAATGTATCCGTATTAATTCTTTTACACCTTTAGGTGTCTCCAGAAATTTTTACACAATTTTCACTATACTGGGAGGTCGTAGCATTACCGTTCGTTTATGCACTTTTATCATCGAAGGAAGCGGCCCAGTACGCGACAATTTTTCGCAATTATTAATGCAGGCAGAGAGCATAGACTAACTCGCGAGCCGCAAATGTTCATGAGTGACTTCGAAATGGCGATTATCAAGGCTTGCAAAGAAGAATTTCCCAACGTAGCAATATCCTTATGTTTTTTCCATCTAAAACAAAGTATGTATCGAAAAATTCAGAAAATGGTAGCAAGTAGCCAATAACGACGAGAACGACAAAACCGTGAAGGAATTTACGCACATGCTCGCAGCTTTGGCTTTCGTGCCAATATGTGACGTTACCGAGGCCTTCCGAACAAAGAAATTTTCTTTCATTCATCTCTCACATAACATAATCTAAAGTGTAGCCGCAGCGACAACTACAACAATGCTTCCCGCTATATGACGTTCCCAACGCCAGAAATTAATCTTAAGTAAATGAATTGTATCCGTAAATTATGTACATATGTATATCAGCCCACTCCGTTGTAAGCCGCCGTGCAAACCGGTCGCACAATAAACGCGTCTAAACATCTAAAAATATCCTTTGAATTGAGAGTGAGCACTACAAAAGCACAAGTGCTGCTTCCATCTACCACTCAATAGTGCAACTCTCATGTTACCCTCTGAGTTTATTAAAAAAATTCCTTAAAGTGATAGTACTTTAACTTTAATTTTATTGGTGAACTTTAATTATTACTTGGTGGTCTCACATCCTAAAAGTAGGCAATACTCGCGTTGTGCTTTTTTCATTTAACCCTTTTTAACATGGCTCTAAATTCGCAACCTTATGGTGCAACGTGTCTAATTTGTAAACTCCCGGAATCTACTCGCTCCCGCTTTATCAATTGTGATGGTTACTGTGGGAACATCTTCCATGCCAAGTGTACTAGCATTAGTTCAACTTTTATCGATCTCATTGCCAAACACCCTAACAATATCCATTATCGTTGTGATAACTGTAAAGGCACTACCTTAATGGACGTTTTCAAAATATTGAACTTACATTCCGCCTCACTTGCAGCTTTAACCAGGAAAATTGAATCTATCACTGCCAGATCTATTGCCTCCTTAATTCCTTTAATTTCTACTTCATGTGATACAATCACTCTTAACCCTGTTCCAGCTGCAACAGTGTCACCTTGTTTACACTCTCCTGATTTGCAGAGTGATTCTATGTCACCTTTAGTGATTGAAGTTACTAACTGCTCTAAATCGTGTCGCGGCGCTGTACCTAAAGAAGCTGAAAAAATTCAACCAGCTGGTCATTCGAAACATTCATCATAAGAACTATCTAATACATCATCTCCTTCATCATATACTACTACAACTTTAGAAGCGACATCTAATGTTCCTGGTACCAGTTATACAACATTAACGTCATCTTTAACCGCAAAGAAGTCTGATGCTCTTGATGCTGTCCCCAATTGGTTATTACTGGTATATTGAAGGAACCTGTTGTTGCTTCACCTGTTATTTCACCTATTCAACAACATATTGTCCCACCGCTTGGAGCATGTCCTGGGTTGCGAGTCGTTGCTCCTCCTCTGCAAATTTTTATTTCGCGACTGGCATATTCGACATCTAAGGACGACATCGAAGCCTTCATTTCCTCTAAGCTTCGATCTGTTCCTGCATTTTTAAATTGTAGGAAACTAACAAAGGACAATATTCCCAACAAGATTGTTGCATCGTTCAAGATCACCGCACCATCCGAGCTGAAACAATTAGTAATGAATGATTTTTGGCTACCAGGTACGTTGGTATAACCTTGCTCGTCCCAACGATCTCGTGTGGATTGTTTATTTTTGCGATTGTATTATCGTTAGTTATTCTTTAATACTACGTTCATAAATCTGTGTGAAAAATGTAAAAATGTGACAAAATTGTTATTTTTGAACAAGAGCAAAGTTTTGTAGCATGTTGTTGCTTGTAGTATTTCTTAGTACATAATTTAGCTTAGTTCCTCTTCTTTACGATCATATATGTCATTGTAAACGGAAACTTGCGGAACTTTGAGAAAACTCTTCTTGCGGGTAATATTTTGTCTATCTTTAAAGCAAAAAAATTATTTTAAAGAGATGGATTTTAGTTTCAGGATCAAGTCGGATGATTAAACGCGTTAACTTGTTTCATATTTGGCGTCAGATAAAAAAGAGCAACACTTTCTGTAAACTCTAGGAGACGTATGAAAGCTTCAAAAGGGCTTTTAATTTAGAAGACGATCGTTATCATCGTTATAGAGTGAATTGTTTGTGCAAGGCGTTTTTATCGAGATGGATGAAATGCGGACGAAGAGAATCGAGTTTCCTAGAAAAATACGGTGACTGGCTTGATGAATTTTAAAACTATGACGCTACACCTGTTATAACACCTCCAGCAGGAGGAAAAGGTATAGGCAGACCGAGAAAGACGTTTTCGGCATGTTCATCGCGAACAAAAAGAAGACGATTGCAAGACTTGGCGAGTTTTGATGATACACTAGCGCATGACTTAAGAGGTATCCAGACAGCCGCGACCATAGAACCAACTCGTCTCCATGTGAATGATGCGGTTTTGTTGCTAGTGGAAGCAAAGCTAACTTAAAATCAATACCAGCTCATTCAGAATCTTGTAGCCGAAAAAACATATTTGGACATCTTTCCGAGCTATGCAAAAATCTTGCAAGCGAAGAAAAAAAGTTATCCAAAGCCGGATACAATAACAATCACTGAATCATCAGCGGCAGTAACTCTTCAGGGTATTCTGGATCATACTGCTTCCCGGTTTCTGAGATCACAGGAAGAAGTATTTGAGACGATGCAAGAAGGTGCCTTTTCCAAATTAAATTCTCATAGGAAAATGGGGATTTGATGGAAGTAGTGGCCAATCCGAGTATAAGCAGAGGATTTCGGGAGACTTTAGCGATAGTGATATGTTTATGACTTCTCACGTTCCATTACAACTATTTAGTCCTACAGGTCCTGAGTCCGAAAAGAAGATCGTATGGCAGAATCCTCGTCCTGGATCAACTAGGTACTGCAGACCTGTGCGGTTCCAACTAAAAAAAAGAAACCCCGGAGCTGAGCAAGGCTGAGCAGGATGACATGAATCAGAAAATAGCTTTCCTTACTCCAACCATTTTAACAGCAGGTGGTGAAACGGTGACAGTGAAACACGATCTCAAACTCACCATGGTCGATGGAAAAACCTGCAACGCACTAACAAGCAATTTCTCATCACAAGTATGCTATCTTTGTGGGGCTAAGCCCACACATATGAATGATATTGATGCAGCACTTAGTAGACCGATAAATGAAAATTGCTTGGACTTTGAAATATCGCCACTACACTCCTCCTCCACGTGTCCTATAGGCTGGATTTCGAAAAATGGCGCACAGGGCTAGATGTAAGGGCACTATCCACAGCAAAAAACAGCATATACAGACAGAGTTTAAAGAAAAGACTGGCTTAATAGTGGACAAACCGAAACAGAGTGATGGAAATTCCAATGATGAGAACACGGCCAAAAGATTTTTTGCCAATCATTCGTTGTCTGCAGAAATAACAGGCGTAAACGAACGCATCATAGAGAGATGTCGAGTCATTCGTAAAGCATTATCCTCTGGCTTCGAAATAAATGCCCAGATTTTTGAGCAATACGCATTGCAAACAGCCAAAGATATTGTTAATGAATACCCATGGTATCCGATGCCAGCCTGTCCACATACATGGTACACATATTGTACGCCATGCAATATTGCCTATAGGACAGCTGACCGAAGAAGCTGCAGAGGCGAAAAATGAAGATGTAAAGTCATTTAGGGAACGGAACACGCGCAAAATGTCCAGGATAGCCACAAACCAAGATTTGTTAAATAGGTTACTACTAAGCTCAGATCCTCTATTAACAAATAAGCGACCATTGCCGCAAAAATCAAATTCCCCTTTGAGTAAAGTAGTTCTAAGTCTTCTTTTGTAGTTTTATAGTGATTTAAGTAAATTGTAAATTTCGTATGAAAATATCGAGAAAATGTTGTAAAATATTATATATTTTTATAATACACATTTGAAGAAAGTGTGTTTTATTTATATAAATGTTGTAATATAACCAAAAAGTACAACCTTTGATTTTTGACCTCATCTCCCATACTAATGAAACCACTGTGCGTCGTGATCGTGACCGTTCTCTTTCGGCTAAATCTGATGGTGGTGGCGTTCTAGTTGCTATTAGCAAGTCTCTCTAGTCTTCTCCTTACCTGCAATTTAATCTTTCCCCTCCCGTTGAAAGTATCTTCGTGAAGGTGTCAACTTCATCGCATTCGCATATATTAGTTGGCTTTGTCTATATCCCTTGTAACTCCCATTTATCTGTTTTTGATTTTTTTTTTTGATGAAGTCTCCACCGTCTGCTGCTCCTTCGACCACTCTCCTAGTCTTGTCATCTGTGGTGATTTCTACTGTCCGTCCGTTGAGTGGCCGTGTAGCCCATCTTCTAATACTAATTCCTCAAATGCTCTCTCCATTCTCTTTTCTTCATTTCTTTCCCACTTTTCTCTACTCCAATACTATTCAATATTTAATGTAAATGGTCGTTTATGATATCTTGCTTTAATAAATCTACCTCCTCAACTTGTTATGCCGCCTGTACACTCTCGTCGAGGCCCAACGAGACACGACGAGTGCAAGAATGAACATGCTACTCTCGTGTTGTCTTGCTTTGTCTCGCCTCGCCTCGTCAGCTCTCCATTTCGTGTCGGTATTTTGTGCGCGAGTCAAAGGGCCTCGCGAGGCAGCGCAAGGGCATCCCTTACACTCTCGCGAGGTTCAGTTTCGTTCAAGCTGTTGAATCGTGAAAACGTATTTTGAAAATGTGGAGTCACGACATAGAACTTAACTTTTTAGAAGTCTACCAAACTGAGCCTGTATTATGGGATCCAACGCATCCATTTCACAAGGACAAAAAAAGCTGCACGATCCATTCTTCTCGGCGATTGCAAACGTAATGAATAAACGAGAATGTACAGGATTGCTCTCGTCACTCGACCTTTCGCGCGAGAGTCCTCGGCGAGGAATGGCGAGTGTACAGCCGCCATTACACTGTCCGCAACTGAATTTCTTTATGTTCCTATCGATCTTCATCATCCCCTCTTCAATATTGTGCTTACTCTACCTATCTCCAGGCCTCATGACTTTCACTTTCCCCCTACTTATAATTTCCATAAAGCTGACTACTCTTCATTGTCCCTTGAGTTATCCTCGTTAGACTGGGCTGAACTTCATTCTGGTCTCAATTGTGACGATGCTGTAGCCAATTTCTATAAAATCCTGTCGAATCTTATCTAATTTCAATTTCCGAAATCAAAAGCTGATGTCAAAAGTTTATCATTTCAAACGAAATGGTTGGAAGAGTTTAGCTGGTTAGCATATTCTGCCAAACAAGACAGTGGATATTGTAAGTACTGCGTAGCTTTTGGTGTTAAAGCCGGTGGAACACATGATGTCAAGCTAGGAAAGCTCGTTACTAAACCGTTCAATGTTTGGAAGCATGCGAAAGAAACCTTCCGAAACCACGAAAATCTCGATTATCATAAAAATCATTTTTTGGTATTGAACACCTACGTGATATTAAACTTGGAAAAAGTAAGCCTATTGATTTGATGATCGACGAGCAGAGAGAAAAAACCATGAAAAAAAATTATGAGAGACTTAAACCCATAATTGGCGATATTGTTTTGTGTCGCAGGCAAGGAATGGCTCTTCGTGGTCACAGAGACGATGGACCTTTGTATAATCCTAGGATTGGCAACGAAAATGACAAAGAATCCTCGAACGAAGGGAATTTTCGTGCAATTTTACGATATCGAGCTGAAGGTAACAATATTCTGAAGCAACATCTCTTAACAGCTCCGAAAAATGCAACGTATTCAAGCAAAACAATCCAGAATGAAATAATCGAAACTTGTCACATACTGATCAGAAAAAATTGTATATGGCCCAAAGCCTGGGGTGAAATGGCTGTAGGAAATTTGAGTTCTTCGTAAGTACATCCGCTAGCTAAGTACCGAAGTATAGCAGTCAATCTCTCGTGTGGGGTGATGGCTTCTCTCATATTGGTGTCCTTTCTCTTTATCAATGGCGTGACCGCAACGTATTATACACATATGTCATCTCATCCATTCTTAAATAATTATGCCAATCAACAGGCTCCAGCGAGAGTTCTTGAACCAAATTTGCATGACTTGCTTCTTTTCGATTTTTGATATAAATACAGGCTGTTATAGCAAACAATAATTCTAATTCCTCGAATTCCTCCATAAATAAGAAGAAAAAACAGAGCACCAAAATTTAACACAACCACACAGATAGACTGATTATAATAGACTGCCAGGCTCCATCGTGTGTGGGCCACTTATTTGAACTGATGCAGTCGAACTTTACTTAGGATATAATAAAGATCTATTCCACGTCTCTCGGAGTTTTATTTTATTTTATGGTTTTTTACTTCGCTCGGCAAGCGACACCAAAACTCGCCTGCATCTATCCCATGGGTTCCGGTTTTTGGATTTTTGCATCCATAAAAAAAAATTTGCAATCTTTCATAGAAAAATCGAAAAACGCAGCAAGGCAAAATATTCCATCAAGAGGGAAACCTGAGAACTTCCTGCCTCAGTTGACGCTCACCGGTCGTTTGTAAAAGATTGTCTGTCGCGGCGCCAAAAATATAATTTTTGATTCCGCCAATGGCCAAGCGTTTCATTTGTTTCGTTGTCAGTTGCATTTAATTATTATGTTTTTGTGTCCGTTCGGCACGAAAACCGTCATTGGCGCAATCGGTGAAAAACCAAACAAAATTGACGAATAGTAATAATAGGTAAAGTTGCAAAGACACATTGATTAATTCGAAAATTAATTATAAAAACAGTGAATTGATAAAGTAATCAGAAAAGCCACGAAGGTACCCCATACCTTTAATCAATAAATAAGATTTTTCTAATTTGGGAGGCCGAGCCTATAATAGTCTTTTAGTCATTAGAAGAGGCCGGCTAATGATCCAGAAGTTAAAGAAAAGTCAATAAAATAAATACACACTGATAGTTAGAAGTGAAACGAAATGAAAAAAACGTGGCTGATAATAGCAAAGAATCCAGAGGACCCTGGAAGAAAAAAAGAAATAAGTTTTTTAACCAAAATAGAGATTTATTTCCAGAAGCAATGGAGGAACTTATTAACGAGCTTAACCAGCAAGTACCTGAGAGGGAGGCAGAATATGTACAGTTAACGACGGTCGTGCAGCAAATTGTTGCCAACCAAAATCGACAGGATCAATTTGAGCGATCAGCGAGTGCCAGCTCAGGTGAAAATCCAACCTACAGTGTGCTGAAAGAAATCCGACATATGAGCGCATTTACGGGCAGAGGCGACGTATCCATTAATGCATTTATACGGAGCACCGAATTTTATTTGAATGGAATAGTGGACCCCAACTTAAGAAAGGTGGCGTCGAGAAATATATTCTTCGAAAAAATTCAGGGACCTGCAAAGGACGCCGTCATAAATATTCAGAAACCGGACAACTGAGAGTCCATCAAAACCATCATATGCTATAGTGATCAACTTAGAAATAGTATGGTGTATTAGAATACTAAAAACGTAATAAAGATTAGAAGAAAATCCAACAGGTTATGAGCCTAAAGCACGCGTGCACAGCGTAACGTTTCAAAGAGTGTGGTTTTAGAGAAAAATTAAAAACTCAAGTGAAATAATAATAATGTGACACAGGTTTAATACCAAAAAGGACACTGGAATATTTTTGGTGTGTGTCGAGGCAAAGAGCTGAGTTACGGCAACACCTGCCGCATTGCCATAAACATCAGTAGGGGGGTCGTCAAGGCTGGACCCTGGTCAAGATCGGACCATCGGTATTTTTTTCTGGATGTATCTAGTGACATCTATGAGCTAACGTGTCAATACTACTTAAATTAGAACCAAACTTTTGTATGGGACTGTCCGTGTCAAGCTCGTCTATCAAAAGTGTAGTGCTGACGTGACGTTTTTGAGAAACCCAATAGTTTTTCTCTGTTCCCTCAACAAGCCGTATAAATTGCATCCAAAACATGGAATTCACAAGGCAAGCATTTTTTTTATATTATATACTTCGTAATTAACAATATATTTTACGGGCTGCTCATTTGTATACTTTATTTTGCTGCGGTGTGTCTCAATGTTATATGATGCATGTTGTCAAGGTTGGGCCAATTTCGTCGTCAAGGTTGGACCAACCACTTTTTTTAAAAAAATATATTGTATTATGACGAATTGATCAATTATCAATTTACAAAAGACATTCCAGATACAAGCGAAACAGCGATCATGGGAAAATCGATGTGGAAATTGTGATAAGGGCAATCAAGGCCGTTAAATTGGAGAATCGCACACTGAGAGAGGCGCTATGTTCAATGTGCCAAGGACAAGTTTGAGGCGATATGTCGAAAAAATATCGTCAAAGTACGAGGATATACAGTGCCGAAAATTAAAATAGCACCCCCACGACATTTTTGCTATTTGTTGATAAAAAAAACATTTCGTGTGGAAAATTGTTTGAACATTACTGAAAATATATATCACACAACATGTTTACTTTATGCACAAAACAGTTTTTTGTTCATAATGATAACGGTTCTTTTCAATTTAAGCGATTTTCTGAGAAAAATGCAAAACCCAAGGAAAAAAATAATAGCACCGCTGACAGTTCTGTTGTAGCGCACATTAGTTGAGTTTATTAATTTGACCCCTGTACAAGTTAAAGTGTTCTTGTTCGGTTTTCGTTAGTTTTTACACAAATTTAATAGTAAAGCCATCGTTTAGGTCACAAAATGGGTCGCGGAAAGCATTGTAGTCCTGAAAAAAGAGACTTTATTCGAAAACTTTTTCAGTGGGCAAAACTTATAGCGAAGTGCGTCATTTTGTTGGATGTTCAAACAAAACCATACGCAATGCCATAAGTTTCCAAGAAAAAGCTGAACAAGTGGACGTAAACGCGCAATATCGAAGTTGCTTGAAAATCGGTTGATCCGCCAGAGCAAGAAGGAGCCCTTTAAGCCAGCAACTGAACTGAAAAAGGATCTCAATATAGCTGCAACGGTGCAAACAGTTCGTAATCGTTTAAGACATCACAATTTAAAAGCCTGTAGCCCAAGAAAAGTTCCACTCCTAAGTGCAAAGCATGTAGCCAAACGTATTGAGTTTGCAAAAGAACATCTGAAATGGCCAGTTGAAAAATGGAGGAACATCTTATGGTCAGACGAGAGCAAAATTGTTCTGTATGGTGGAAAAGGCTCTCGTTCATACGTAAGACGCCCTCCGCATGCAGAAAACAATCCTCAATACACATGTAAAAGCATTAAACATGGAGGATCAAGTGTAATGGTGTGGGCTTGTTTTTCGCATTATGGCACAGGCCCAATACTTCAGATAAAAACAATTATGGACCAACACGTTTACGTTGAAATAATGGAAAAAATTATGCTACCTTATGCAGTGTACAAGATGCCTTTGCTGTGGGTCTTTCATCAAGACAACGACCCCAAACACACCAGCAAGAAAGCGAAGAAATGGTTCAGAGAGCATTCAGTGAACGTCATGAAGTGGCCTGCGCAGTCACCAGATCTCAACCCTATTGAGAATTTGTGGGCTGATGTAAAAAAAGCAGTTGCTGTCACCAAGCCAACCAGCAACGAATCACTTTGGAATGTGATTAAGAATTCCTGGACCGAAATTCCGCAAAGTCGATGCCGGAACTTGGTTGATTCAATGCCAAAACGTTGTGCAGCCGTTATTGCCAATAAAGGTCACGCAACTAAATATTAAAAAGGAAGGACGTCATCAGCTGGAACAGATAACTGTCGCAAACTAATAAAACCAATTCATTTTTTCTATTTTTTTTACCTTTAAGTGCATTTTGGAATTCTGGTGCAATTTTTCCTTTCGCCTTATTTTGAGGTTTTTACAAGATTTGTTCAAATAGTTTTCAAACGGTTAATAAAAGCTTAATAATTTTTACTACACAACTTTTATAAAACCTTTTTACTTTTAAAAATGTGTTCATTAAATGTTGAAACTAACAAATAGAATCACAATGCCTTTGGAAAGATTGTTGGTGACGTTGGTGCTATTATCTTTTGCGCAGCTGTACATTCAGTCGACGATGCAGAAATCGGTAAATCTATTCAAGAGCTTTGTTCATATGCTGCATGATCCGTGCATCAAGTAGGCGAACCATGAAAAATTTAATCTAATAATATGAAAAAATATTTATGCTATGTGAGGTTAGGTTACATTTTAGAAAATTTGCTTTCGCAGATGTTTTCTGCTGACGAAAAAAAGCGCTGGTTGAAGGGGGGAAGTACCTTTAGACACTTCAAAAAATCGATTTTTTTTAAGTTGTTTTAATCGATAGATAAGAATATCATGTCAAAGTTTCAAAAGCAAATTCTCAAAATTGTGGAAGAGATGCATCCCGCATAGCTCGCCGAGCGTCAACGCCGCGAGAATCCGCTAGATAACGAATTCCTCAAATTGAGCGTGATAAGTACGACTTCTTCGATGAATGTGCTTGTTATTTCTGTTATCTAAATATCGATTTTTCTTTGAAAACCCCTGCTACTTTTCTCTTTTTCACCCACAACTTTTTCGATAGTTTCTACGACCAGTTTAAGTCAGTTTCAGTATTGCCTTGATTCTTGATGAGATAAAATGTATCCCAAGAGCAAAGGCGGTTGTAATAAGCGTAGTTCGGTATCGCGAAAACGTAAGTTTTACGGTAATCGGTATACGGAGAAGAATGATGACGATCTCAATGCAAATTCTTCTCGAAGAAAACTTGCAAGTTCAAGTGCTGAAGATGTTATTGTGGATCCGCTTTTCACGTATCGAATTTTGAATTTTTTGACTGTTTTTGGAGCTCTCTCGCAAATGCTGATCTGTGGTACTTGCAAAAAAGAAGTGGAATTCGCGGAAAGTGGTAAAAGATTCTTGGGTTTCAAAATCGTGATTTCATGTTCGTGCGGTCGGAGAGAAATAAATTCGGAGCCAACCCTCAATACAGGATTTGAAATCAATAGAAAAATTGTGTTTGTTTTTCGTCTACTTGGCATAGGTCGAGAAGGAATGAACATTTTTTGCGGTTTAATGGATTTCTGTCAAGGGCTATCAAATAGCTCGTACACGAAAGTGGTGGAGCATATTTACAGTGCGACGAAAGCGGTTTTTAAGATAGTCGCCAAGGAAGCAGTTGACCAGGAAATGGAGAAAAATAAGCATAATGGGCATCCCAAAAATCATTTGAAAGTCTCAGGTGATGGGTCCTGGAAAAAGCGGGGATTCACGTCATTGTACGGTGTAACAACACTCATCGGGCATTACACCGGAAAAGTTCTTGATATGATGGTAAAAAGCTCCTATTGTCAAGCTTGCAATGCGTGGGAATCAAAAAAGAACACCCAGGAGTATGACGACTGGCTTGAAAGCCACGAAGAATCGTGTTCAAAAAATCATGACGGTTCCGCGAGAAAGATGGAGGTGGATTCCATCAATGAAATGTTCGCAAGTTCCGAAGAAGTGTACGGAGTGAAGTATTTGAACTATATTGGTGATGGTGACTCGAAAGCATTCGCGAATATTGTGAAAAACAATCCGTACGGGAATGACTTTCCGGTCATAAAAAGCGAATATGTGGGCCATGTGCAAAAAAGAATGGGAACGCGACTCTGAATTATAAAAAAAGGACAAACTTGGTGGCAAGGGACGGCTCACTGATGCTTACCAAGAAATTGACAATCTTTTACGACTTGGCGATAAGAAGAAATGTGAATTCGATGAAGAACATGAGGAATGCAATCATGGCGATACTCGATCATTATTGTTCAACTGACAAGGAGCTAAGACACGACAACTGCCCCGTGGGTGACGATACCTGGTGCGAGTGGCGTAAGGCCGAGGCTTCCAATTCCTTAAAATCTTACAAGCACCCACCACGTCTTATTTCACCCGATGTCGACTGCAGCTTTCTCCCGATCTACAAAGATCTTTCTAGGGACGATCTCTTAACCAGGTGCTTGGGGGGGGGGGGACACACAGAACGCGAACGAATCCTTCAACGCCACCGTGTGGCGCATGTCGCCAAAACACCTTCATTCGGGGAAGAAAATTGTCGAGATTGCCGCACATATTGCTGCTGGACTCTTCAATGGAGGCTACGGAACCGTTTTGATGACAATGGGACAGTTGAAATTTAATATAGGACATCAGTGCAGGATTTTCGCCTATCACATGGACGACATTCGAGTAGTGCGCGCAGACCGACGGCATAGTGATAGCACGAAGGAGGTCCGTAGTGCTCGCAGAGAAGCACAACTCATTCAAAATGAGAATTTTGAGGAAGCAAAGGGTTCACTCTACAAACCTGGCGGTGCTGATTGAACATCTCCCTTTAGTAAGATCTTTTTCTCTTGACCACAAACTTTAAACGGCCTTTTATCGAAACCATTTTTTTTAAATTGGCGTAAGTGATAATAAAAAAACTAGTGAATCGATTTTCATCATCTTGCTTTCATTTTAAAGAGCATAAAAAACTGTTCTATATAGACTAAAGATTAAAAAAAAAATATTTTGGGACTATTTTTGATTGGAAGTACAAATTTTTCGTCTAAATCGGAATTTTTTTTGAGCCTGTTTTGAAGGGTTAATTTTCGAATTTCGCAAATATTTTAGTCTATCTACTAAAAAAACCTCTCGAGTAAGAAAATGTTTTGCTTGTTGATTTCAGATGAAAATTGCAGCCAGCATCGCTTACGCAATTTACGACTTCAGCGACGACATGGCTTTCAAGATCCTTGAAAAATTTGTTAATTGTCAACTTTCACTTTTGTAGAAAATGTTTTTTTTCAACCTCAAACATCGCCTAAAATAAATATTATACTGATTTCACAAGAACTGTCTTCATTTCCCTACAAATCAGTTGCAAAAAAGACCTTTTTTCGGCCTCTAAAGGTACTTCCCCCCTGAATACATCCAAAAATGCAGCGATCATTATTACGGCTTCAGTGTGTGCGAATAAAGACCACGTGCTCACGAATACACTGAAAAAATCGGCGCAAAATATCCGGACAGCTAGGATAGGGAAGGAACGAGCGGCAGGGACTGGTATTATGGATTTATGCGTCGTCACTTCGAACTCACGTTGCGTACACTCGAGGAAACAAGCTTGAATAGAGTTAAATCTTTCTCAAAAACGAATGTAGATCAGTTTTTTCGCCATTTGAATTCAGTTTTGTCCGAGTACCCATTCGAACCAGCCGACATTTGGAACATGAACGAAACGGCGTTTTCCACTGTGCCTACAAAGATCGGAAAGGTTATTTCCCAGCGTGGCCAGAGAAGAGTAGGCCAGATTTCGTCACAAGAGCGAGGAGCAATGATAACTATGGCCCTTGCAATCAGCGCTGAGGGTAATTTTATCCCACCTTTTTTATTATTCCCTTGGGAAAATATGCAGTCCACGTTTATGGGACATTCCTCCCCTGGAGCGGTTTGCTTTGCGAATGCATCCGAATGGATGCAACAGGAAGAATTTGTTAAATACATAAAACATTTCGTCTCCAAAACCAAATATTGTGAGCAATCGCTATCTGTCAATAGAAGCATTGGATTTTGCAGTTGATTCCGGCCTTACATTACTCTCGTTTCCACCATTGTAGCCACCGTTTGCAACCTCTCGATATTTCGGTCTATGGTCTCGTGAAAGCATATTACAAGTCACAATGTAACGCGTGGCAGAAAAACAACGCTAGAAAAGCTCTGGAAATTCGCCATATACCCAGCCTCATTCGAAGCACATTGGACCTGGCTCTGACACCGCGAAACGTCAAATCTGGATTTTTGGCCATGGAAATATGCCCGTATAATCTGGACATTTTCACCAACTCAGACTTTGTGCAATCGGGGCTTAGTGGGGCGAATGATCGCGCTATTACCGAGGCTAAAGGTTACAATCCCTATTCCCACGATTTCGATATTCCTGGTTACAATCCCTATTCCCACGATTTCGATATTCCTAAAACCCGAGCTCGGATTACTTATCCATAATTGCAGAATCGCGTCTGCACCACACACGAGGATACCCATAAGTATCTTCGCGACGACACTCGACGTTATGTTACACTTAAGATAACCAAGTCGCGTTTGTCTTCATAAATGTCGTTCTTGTGAACTTCGTTTATGAAGACTGTCGCCATCAATGTTATTTATAGGTAGTGTAAATTAGAATATGATCTCCTCTTAAGTAGATTAGAGAAGAGTGCGAGGTTCCATGAGAAGAATCCTCGCGTGTAATAGTCAGTCATAATTGAAGATCACGCGACTCTAGATCGCAAAATATATATGTATATTAAAAAAGATAAGTTTTGCGTTTAATTTTTTCCTCCTCCAAAGTACGGGATATATATATATATATATATATATATATATCCTCTATTTGTTTTAAATATTTGCGAGAGCAAATATAAAATTGCTAAACACCACGACGAAGATTTTCAGCACCGCATTACAGTTTCGAAGAGCCACAAATTTACAGCGAACCAGAGTGTTGCGTCTTCAAATGAGCCTGCAGCATCAACGTCAGGAGGGTCCAACCATTCGTCAATTTTAAATTCGATTGGACCGATGCAAGCTGCCCCGCTGGAGTTATACAGACTTTCCCACAGCGTCATAATAACCATAAATGGATTTGTACGCGCCATCGAATACTACCTCAATACATGATGATATCTAAATCGTCGAGTCACCAGCGCATCATAAATCAGACATTCCACGATTTTTTTATATACAGTTGAACCTCGATTATCCGGGAGTCTATTAACCGGGAACATCTGTTAACCGGGTTACAGAGTGATTGATTTTATACCTCCACCTTCCGTGATTTGCCTCTATTATCCGTGATACAGATTTATGCTTGTGTCAATTTTTCCGTATAATGCTCATAAAATTTGGGAATTTTCCCTTTGCTATTTTACTGCAATGAGCTGTGTATTAAATTTTTTTTAGATTCATTCTCTGTGTGAATTTTGATTAAATAACACCTAAGTAGTTCTTGAAAATGCCACCGTCAAAGGCTAAATTGGTAAAAAGACCAAGAAAAGTTCTTTCAATTAAAGACAAAATGGAACTTATTAATGATCATAGCAAACGTAACATATCGGCTAAAATATTGTCGGAGAAATATTGTGTTGGATTACAAACTGTATACGATTTGTTAAAAAACAAAGAACAAATTTTAAAGTTTTGCTCTGAAAGTGATTCAATATGTGGCCTTAAAAACAGGCGTACGCTAAAAAAATCCGAAAATCCAGAAGTCGATTTCGCAACATATGAATGGTTTCGGCAAGAAAGATTTGAGAGAACTCCAATTACAGGTGAGTTGTCTCAAATTGGTCTCGTATACACCGGTACGTACTAACATAGTCCGTATTAAGGCTCGGTTCGAATTAATCATAACTAGAATAACCTCAACCGAGAACAGTTTAATACATATTCACGATTGCGATGTATACGATGCTATTGAGACATTTTACGAACTCAAACTGAAATTTGCTTCTGAATTTCAGGCGAAATGATAACTGAGAAGGCAAAAGTTTTTCATTCTAAGTTAAAGACAAATGGCGACTGCAAGTATTCATCAGGTTGGCTGAAAAAATTTAAAAAACGACATGGAATTCGTCGATTGAAATCAACTGGAGAAAAGGAGTGTGCTGATTATGAGTCTGCTACGATATTTGTGGACGACTTAGATGAATTCATTCAAAAGGAGCAACTTACAGCCGAACAGATTTATAATGCAGACGAAACCAGTCTATTTTGGAGGTGCTTACCTCAGACTTCCCTGGTTAGTGGTGATAAATATTCTATTGACGGATACAAGCAGTCCAAGGAGAGAATCACAGTGTTAGTTTGTGCAATGCAGCTGGAACACACATGTGTAAATTAATGATAATTGGAAAAAGTGCTCATCCACGAGCTTTAAAAAACGTTGGTGACCTTCCTGTGATTTATAAGTCCAATAAGAAAGCTTGGGTAACACAGGCGTTATTTCTGGATTGGTTTAATAAAAATTTTGTGCCAGAAGCAAAAGAACATCTGCAGCGCATTGGCCTCGAAAAGAATTGTAAAATTCTTTTGCTATTAGATAACTGTCCAGCACACCCAGATGTAAGTGCTATGATATCTAAAAACGTCATAGTAAAATATTTTCCACCGAATTGCACATCCTTGATTCAGCCTATGGATCAAGGAGCAATTCGAAGCTTTAAATGTCATTACCGTATATTGATCGTTCAAAAACTAGTTAATGGAAATGAAAGACGTGAATTCGTTAAATCTTTGAACATCAAGACAGCTATGTGGACAGCCGCGGCCTCTTGGGCCACTGTAACTCCACAGGTTTTACGAAACGTTTGGAGTAATTTACTACAATCTAAAGATGATGAAGATGCTTCAAATAGCCTTGTTGAGATACAATCAGATATAATAATACCGCCTGGATTAACGACTGATGATATCTCGAAGTGGGTAGAGTGCGACGATGACATTGCACCGTTTGCTATTTTATCTGAAGACGAAATCGTAAACATGGTTCACCAAACGCAAGAGGATGAGTTTGGTTCAAATTCCGAGGAATCAGATGGAGAGAATACGGAAACGCCCACATTGCCTCAGGCAATTGACGCTAGTAATGTTCTGTTAATGTTCTTCGAAAATTACAATTGTCCAGGCATTTCAGAGCCTGATAAACTACAAATGTATCGCATACAAGCTCATTTATTCGAAGAGCAATTGAAAGTTAAAGAGAAAAGACAGACTACACTATTAGATTTTTTCAAATAAATGTAATTTCATGTGTCTTTGTTAAAAATAAATAAAAATAATAAAATATTCGAATGTTTATGTGTGCCCTCCTTTAACCGGCATTTTCGATTATCCGTAATGATCTCGGTCCCGAGCATTACGGATAATCGAGGTTCAACTGTAGTTTATACCCCATTAATAGCAGACTTGAACCTCGGAATCGCTACGGAAAAGTAATGAATTAGCATAAACCTTTCTTTAGATGTTCTAATGACTGACAAAAAAGTCTCATGTCATAGCGTGTCTGCGTGATAAGTGATGCGAGGGCAAAGGTATGGTAAATATTTATTGTTGCAATTATTTTAATTCAATGCAAAATACCGCGTTCAAAGTTATTACGAATTTTGTAGTTCATAGAATTATCTAAACTTGACATAATTTTTCCTTTTTTTTTTTAAATAAATTCCAACTTTCTCAAGTCAATCACATATACTAAACCTAAAAACCTATATGAAGTGTGATAGTGGCCGCTCCTTGCTCTAGTGATCACATATTATTTGCCGGGAGAAGTGATTTTGATACTGCATTTTAAAAGTTTCGTAAGTTGAAGTAAAGTTAATACATTACAGGAAATTACACCGTTTTCTTTTGAACTATACATACTTATTGAGTCATAGCAATTTACTTAACTCATCGGAGTTTTCAAGTTAGTCGTTAATAGTTCAATTCATTATAAATTTATCACTTTATCTCAGTACGTGAGGGGCTAATTCCTTTGGTATAATTAGTGTTCCGGGCGAAATCGCTGGTGAATAAACTACAGAATTGTCATAAGGCCTATCGAAACTTTCACCATTTGGTTGTCAATCTATTTGTTTTCAAAATACATGTTGATTTGTTGAAGTTTGTGGCGACAGTTTTTTTTGTGGTTTGTTTGTATATTGTTAATTGTTAAAATTAATAACAATACTTTGATTGGCAATTGAAGTATGCTGATATAAAATTTTATTAAAGAAAACTATTTAAATTGTACTGTACCCACAAAAATTACGGCATGTCCCGTGCAATTGTGATTAGCGCTTGTCGCTGAACTACGAGTATGTTTGATTAGCTTTTGTTAGTTATACAACCGATTACCTAATACTTATCTCATTTTTAAGACGATCAATATCCAAAATGTACATAAAACGTTTTTCAAGCCAACTAATTAATAGGATGAATATTCATTGTAAAATTGAATACTTCAACGCATTAAATAATGATTGGAACTATAGTAAATAAAAATCGTTAAAAATTCAATTGTCATACTGCTGGTTTGTGTATTTTGCAAGAAATCATTTAACGTCTACGCTTTTAAGAATAGAGTGTACTGTTAATGTTCTTCATAAAGGTGATTGAAGCAAACCAAGAAAATTTTTAATTGTGAAATATAAAATTACAATTTAAGATTGTCTGTTTGAATAACTTGAAGAAGGATATTAAGTAGTGTAAAAAATGTATGTAAAATAAAATGTCACAACAATTTGTTGAAAATCCGAAAATTTATTTAAATCGTAGTTTACAACATGAATTCAATCCAAATAGAGCTGACTTCCTTCTATTTCCAAAATTTGTTTGAGATTTTTAAAATTGTTTGCGACAAAATATATGATTTTCCATGTATCGAAAGTTATTGAAATAAATTGTTTAAAATTTTATACACGATAAATGTTAGTTTGTTAGTGAGATGGCAAGCTTTTAAAGGCTGCTAAAAACACATTGTTTTTTAGATGTAGTTGCATCCTTGTTGCATATATAAAATTAAGTGATGAGAATAAAAATGTCATTCAAGTGCGTGAGGTGCATTAGGTTTTAATTTAGTTTTCAAAGCAGTCTAATTTACGGTCATAACTTAAACTAAATAACATTGTGCTAGTATTTCTTGCTTAAAATCAAACGGCTCCGTAACAGTAACTAGTAAGCTGTAAAAAACATTAGCTTGTGAGTATACACTTACATAAAAAGTTTAAAAAACAATATTTCACTAACGTATATGTAAAGTGTATACTATCAGAGTCGACATGTAAATAGAATATTAGACAAATTATTCATAAATTTATAAATTAAATGTGTGACGTAATTTTTACTATTATTCGTTAATGTAACAAGTTTATAAATGTATGACAAATTATAACAGATGTTATTGAAAAGTAACAAAATTAGTTGGTGTTCCCTAATAATAATCAGGCGAAAGGTTTGTGTTATACGCGAGTAGAATAATGATTGGAGCTGTAGTTAATAATAATCGTAACAAATTCCATTGTCATGCTGCTGTATATTTTGCGGCAAACCATTGCAAGTGTCCGCTTTTTAAAAATTAATTGTAGATACTGTTGATGTTGTTCATAGAGGTAGATAGAAACAAACGGCAAACATTTGTACTAGTGAAATAAAAAGATATATTTTAAGATTGTCTCATTGAATAACTTGAAAAATGATGATTTCAAGTAGCGTAAAAATTTATTTAAAATAAAATGTCACAAAAATTAATAGAAAATCCGAAAATTTATTGAAATCGTAGTTGACAACATGAATTCAATCCAAATCGAACTGCCTTCTTTCTATCTACAAAATTTTTCTGAGATTATGTCATTTGTTAGCAATAAAATATATAATGTTCCATGTATCGAAAGTTATTGAAAGAATTTTTTTTAAATGTTATCCACGCTAAATGTGAGTTTCTAAATATAATGGGAAGTCTTTCAAGGATGCTAAAATTACAGTGTTTTATTGATGTATTGGGCCTATAACTTAATTCGTGCGGTTTGCTAAGAGATGGCGTAAGTTGTATAATATTACATCGTTCCAATATTCCAAACCTGCGTTGGAAAGCTACTGTCATTGTACGTCTTTTCAGTGTATGCCATTCATTTGAAGCGTTAACAACAATAATTTTTTTTCACTCAAATATCTCGAACTTTGTGCCTGAAAAAGTGTTTTTGCGATGAATTCTTCTTCATTACTTTAATATGAAGAAAATTGCTGCCGAAAGTCATCGTATTTTGGTGGATGTTTATGGTGAACATGCTCTAGCTGAGCGAACCTGCCAAAAGTGGTTTGCACGATTTAAAAGTGGTGATTTTAGCTTGGAAGACGATGAACGTCCTGGGCAGCCAAAAAAGTTCGAAAATGAAGAACTGGAAGCATTACTCGATGAAGATTGATGCCGAACACAAGAAGAGCTCGCAGAATCTTTGGGTGTCATTCAAGCAGCCATTTCAAAACGTTCAAAAGCAGCTGGATATATTCAATAGGAAGGAAATTGGGTTCCACATGAACTCAAGCCGAGACGTCGAAAGACGGTTTTGCATGTCCGAAATGCTGCTGGAACGCAACAAAAGGAAGTCGTTTTTGCATTGGATTGTTACTGGTGATGAAAAATGGATTCATTACGACAACTCCAAGCGCAAAAAAATCATATGTGAAATCCGGCCAACCAGCCAAATCAACGGCAAA
The DNA here is from genome assembly GCA_963942545.1 of Oxycera nigricornis. Classification (NCBI taxonomy): domain Eukaryota; kingdom Metazoa; phylum Arthropoda; class Insecta; order Diptera; family Stratiomyidae; genus Oxycera; species Oxycera nigricornis. The sequence goes on from OZ012663.1 coordinate 85,400,998, forward strand.
ACCGAATATCCATGGCGCGAAGGTAATGCTCTGTATTTGGTGGGATCAGGGTGTGCTGTATTATGAGCTGCCAAAACCGGGTGAAACCATCAATGGAGCACGCTACCGAACACAATTAATCCGTTTGAAGAGAGCAGTAGCCGAAAAACGCCCTGAATATGCGACCAGACACGAGGCAATACTTTTCCATCATGACAACGCTCGGCCCCACGTTGCTTTTCCGGTTAAGAACTATTTGGAAAACAGTGGATGGGAAGTTTTACCCCACCCGCCTTATAGACCAGACGTTTCCCCTTCTGACTACCATTTGTTCTGATCGATGCAGAACGCCCTCACTGGAATACGGTTCACATCAAAAATTGGCTTGATTCATTCTTGGCTGCCAAGCCGGCGCAGTTCTTTTTGGATGGGATGCACAAATTGCCAGAAAGATGGGAAAAGGTCATAGCTTCAGATGGGCAATACTTTGAATAATACTATTGTATAATTTTTTTCTTAAATAAACGTTCAAATTTTGAAAAAAACCGCACGAATTAAGTTATAGACCCAATAGTTGGATCCTTGTTGCATAATTCAAATTAAGTGATGAGAAGAATAAAGTCTGTAGTATAAGAGTCGACACAGACATTGTAAATTACACTGATTATTCATAAATTGATAAATTGAATGTGTAAGCTAATGTTTAGTATTATTATTAATTTATAACAAATTATAAAATATGTAATTTTGAAGTAACATAATTAGTTACTGTTCATGAAAAATAATCTGCCGAAAGGCTTGTGTTATACGCGATTAGTTAATTGCAAATGCCATTCAGTGTGGGTGCCTCATTTGTGGATGGCAACTGCAGCATAAATTGAGTAGTGAATGCAATTAGCGCCGAAAAGCGCGCAATTAATGCAAGAATCGTAGTTTTATTTGCCGGGTTATCCGACATGCTCCGCGTGAAAATGCGTCGAGGAGTCGTGAAAGCCGCCTTCGGGGGTTGTAAAGTATTTAAAATTAATTTGGAAGTAGGCTTGCCGATGTTTGCTGCCCCTTAATGCCGCATATAAAAAAGAGTCGGGAATGTTTCATAGTAATATAAATTTGCATTGAATATGCAACGATCACGCCCGTGTTTTGTGTCGCTTTATGCACGGCCATGTTGATATAAAATTTTGAAATTTGACATTTGGTTCTCGCATAAGTATCGGCTGAGATTTAATACATGCTGTTATTGTATATAGAAAAATTGATAAAAAATGTTTTTGATATGGATTGATTGTTATAAATATGTTTCGCACATAAATTTACTTAAATATACTGAATGTACCCTAACAAAAACTGCTATTATGAATACAAACGTGCAACAAGTTACAAAAAGTAAGTATGAAAGTTACTGCGTTGCTGCTGTAATACTTAATGATAAAATGGTATTGAGCGCAATGCAGTTGGATTGCGATTAAATAACATGTGCGCTCGAAGTGTGTGGAGAATACGGGGATATAAAAATAAACATGTGACAGAGCACATATGCCTAGTTCTAGAAATGATTTATTGAAATTATTTCCTTGCGAATATAGTATTAAACAAATAAGTGTCGATGTTAAACTTGAGATGGTTTAAATGGTAAGTAGACAAGGAAAATGTGGAAAGGAGTTGTGGAGTATTAAGATAACATATTGACATTCACCCCTATTATGCATTTCGTGTCGATCATTCGTGTGAATGCGTATAACGTATGTGGATATCGATTGACAGCTCTCGTCAGCGCCCCATACATGGACGATCCAAACAATCAGAGTCCATTTGCTCCGAGTACATTAAACTGCAGTGCAAATAGGTGGGCCACAAACGATGGAGCCAAACAGTCTATTATAATCAGTATATCTGTGTGGTTGAGTTAAATTTTGGTGCAATGTTTTGTCTTCTTCTTTATGAAGGAATTCGAGGAATTAGAAAGATTGTTTGCTATATGGCTCACTGCCAACGTATACCTTTGCGATAATTTAACAAAACTACCCTAGGTTTTTGTTGGTGCTGAGACTTTTGCGTTGAACTAAGACTTTACGAAGCCATTTATTCAACAAAGTTTCATCAAAAAGCGAAGGCTTCATAAGTATCGTTTGGCAAAGGCTAGAAGAATTGTTAGAGGTTTTTTGAATTATGGCTAGTCGTTTTCGAAAACAATACACTAACTTTAATTTTCCCTTGTAAAAGATCGATCATGTCGTAAATTATACTGCTTTTTCTATGTAAAAGGGCTTTGCGTAAGTATTTCGTTCATGTAAAAAATTGACTCAATCTACCTGGTGCACGTTCCTATCTTTTCTTTCCAGCCACCGGTGTCCCTCAGAGATCGATCATTGGCCCTATACTCTTCTTCCTAATGTTCGCGCCTCTGTCTCAGTGTCTTCGTTATGCTAATAACTTAAAAATGTTCAGAGTTGTCCGCTCAGAAGAAGATTGTATTGCTCTCGAGATGGATGTGGACGCAGTAGATTCTAGAAATAATGCTAATGTTTGTTTTCTTAATGTCCAAGATGTCACGAAATGGTTTTCACGTTACAACCCTGTCCAATTTATTATATTTATATGTTACATGATGTTATACTCGTGGCAGTGTGTCTAATTAAAGACTTCGGATTGATTTTCGACCCGCAACTTAAATTTTGACTTCACTTTGCGGCTATATGCACTCGCGCTTCTCGTGGATAATATGATTGAAGTTAAGAAAAACAGTGATTATAAAATACAAACTGGCTTAGAACGTTATATAACTATTGTGGAAAAAAGAAAAAGGAGCCCTCATGGTGCCGACACTCGTGCAGCCAAAGTGTCAAGAGAAGACACTCCATCTACTAGCAACTATTATGCTATACTCGGAGAAGAGAACAATGACCGAATTTCAATGAATACCATCCAAAAGCACAAGCCTCCACCAATTTATATTAGAGAAACTAGCAGTAACAGTCTCATCCACGAGATTGAAAATATAGTGGGAAAAAAGGAATTCTACATTGTAGACCTTAAGAAAGGCAACTTCAAGGAGACAAAAATCTAACTACTTCAGGAGGTACACTATACGCAATTAGTCAACTGGCTGCAAAAAAACAAAAAAAAACATTTTACACGTACCAACTAAAAAGTGCTAAGGGACTTAAAGTCATACTAAACGGAATTGACCCTAACGTGGACCCAAAAGAGATAATCGAAGAACTCAAGGCTCAACGTTTCGAAGTAAAGGAAGCACACAATGTTATCAACCGATACAAGGAGCCTCAACCAATGTTTAAAATCGAGCTTACCCCAGAAGCCAGTAAACCACCAAAAGATAAACCGCACCATATTTACGAAGTAAGATATGTGCTCTACAGGAAAATAACGGTGGATGAGCCCTACAAAAACAAGGAACCAATAAAGTGTCAGAACTGCCAAGAGTTCGGCCACACAAAAAAATACTGCAAGCTGATACCTGTTTGTGTAGTTTGTGGGGAGCTACATCTAACTATAAACTGCAACAAGGAAAAAAACAAATACAACCATAAAAAAATGTAGTAACTGCAATGTGAACCACACCGCCAATTACAGAGGATGCCCAGTGTATAGCTTTATTCGTAAACGACAAAACCCTATAGGACAACACTCAACCCAAAAGATGAAGTTCACAATCTATAATAATAAGCAATTAGAAACTCAACCAGCAATGATCAATCATCTCTCGACTCTTCCACCCAGCAATGCCCATGGTTCGTATGCTCGCATCTTAAAATCCAACCCGAGCTCAATTACTAATGACGATCAAGGTAATATCCTTCAAATCCTACTAACCCTCACTAACAATCTTCAACAATTAACAACCACTATGCACCACATGCAAGCTACACTTAACAAACAGACAGAAATTTTATGCAACTTAGTTTTACCATGAGCACACTAATAATAGCTCAATGGAACGCTAATAGTGTTTCTGACCATAAGCTAGAATTAGAATCGTTTCTAAATAGCAACAACGTAGACATCATGCTTCTTTCCGAGACACATCTCACTAGCAAAAATAACTTCAAAGTAAGAGGTTATTCTTGCTATTGTAACAACCACCCAGAGGACAAATCTCATGGTGGAACTGCCATTCTCATCAAAAACAGAATAAAACACGCACCCTTAATACAAGTACCTTTCGATAACCTTCTTACACTACAATCCAGGTCAACGTAAACAATAAAAACCTTATCATTGCCTCGATTTACTGCCTCCCTAAAAAAAATTCACACAATGCAATTCGATGATTTCTTCAGAACTTTAGGCCCCAGATTCTTCGCGACGGGAGACTTCAACGCAAAATCTCCACATTGGGGATCCAAACTTACAACCCCAAAGGGAAAACAACTTTTATCTTCCTTGTACAAAAACGGCCTACATTGCCTCTCAGGGGGTACTCCCACATACTGGCCCACAGACCCTAAAAAAATCCCAGATATAATTGATTTTGGCATCTTTATACTTTTCAATGTTATTTTTCAAACAATGCATAAACAGGCAGCTCTCAAACGAAAGAAATTAAAACATATAACACCGGATAAATTGTCAACTCGGTGGTTGTCAACTCAGTAGACATAGTGTCCTTTCAAATTGAAACCACATTAATCATACTAACTTAGATTGTCGGAATATCTATATTAATTGTACAGAGACTTCAGAAGAGGCATAAAGGAAAAGCTGGCATCAATTAACATTAGCTGAATAGTCGAGGATGATGGATCACATTCACAGTACCACCAAAATCATTGTATGCTATTTTAATAATGTTGTATCAACTTCTGGCACATTTGCAATGGGCTAGACTAAATCACTAGCTTTGAGAGTTGTAATATAATAAGCAAGAGACCATCTAATGGTCTAATTCTTATTATTATGTATAATTCACTGTTAAAAAAAATTCAGTTAGAATGTTGCGACCGGAATCTATTGAGCGAAATCAAAGAAATTTGGAAATATAGAGAATTCGAAATAATAAACAGAAACATGATGCTGGTCAATAAACGATACGTTGTTCATCCAAGAGAAAATCACAACGAACATGCAGGACGGAGAGGCAACCATCATCACAACCGCAAGCTACGGAACGTCTCAAGCTTCTGTATCCTGTGTCACGAAAACAACAAGGGTCAGAGCACCAATTTGAAATTCAAACATATGTAAACTTTTTGCCTAAACACGAAAATGTTATGTTTTAAGAAAATTTATTTGAAGGGAAGACATGTCAGCAAAGAGTTGGGGAGTTTTTTATTTTACATATGCTTGTGGGTATCGGTGAAAAGAACTGCTAGCAGAGTACAATATTGAAACAAAACTTCAAATAAAGTAAACATGAGCGGCGTGTCAAAATCATGTTTTCTAGAAGTATTTTGTAACATATTTACTGCCAAAACTGCTTTACGAGGCAAACTGTAAGTTATGTGTAATAATATTCACACATGTACATGTTTTAGCGGTTACGGTTACGGTTCTTCCGACATATTACCTATTCTTGCTGTTTGCGCGTCGTGTTTCCAATATTTCAAGTCGAATATTTACTGTACTTTTTTTTAAACACCGCTATCCGTAGGAAAACTGTCCCAAGCCAGTGTAAAGGAGGAAGGATTCTGACTGATTTTCAGCTTAAACACAGGCTGCTGAGTTAAAGGTGTGACGAATGATAGGGTGGCATGTTTGTATGTAGTTTTTGTTAGTTATACAGTATTTTTGATTAGCTTTTGTTAGTTATACAACCGATTACCTAATACTTATCTCATTTTTAAGACGATCAATATCCAAAATGTATATAAAAAGTTTTTCAAGCCAAATATGAATATGAATATTCATTGTAAAATTGAATACTTCAACGCATTAAATAATGATTGAAACTATAGTAAATAAAAATCGTTAAAAATTCAATTGTCATACTGCTGGTTTGTGTATTTTGCAAGAAACCGTTTAACGTCTACGCTTTTAAGAATAGAGTGTACTGTTAATGTTTTTCATAAAGGTGATTGAAGCAAACCAAGAAAAATTTTAATTGTGAAATATAAAATTACAATTTAAGATTGCCTGTTTGAATAACTTGAAGAAGGATATTAAGTAGTGTAAAAAATGTATGTAAAATAAAATGTCACAACAATTTGTTGAAAATCCGAAAATTTATTTAAATCGTAGTTTACAACATGAATTCAATCCAAATAGAGCTGGCTTCTTTCTATTTCCAAAATTTGTTTGAGATTTTTGAAATTGTTTGCGACAAAATATATAATGTTCCATGTATCGAAAGTTATTGAAAGAATTTTTTTAAAATGTTATCCACGCTAAATGTGAGTTTGTAAATATAATGGGAAGCTTTTCAAGGATGCTAAAATTACAGTGTTTTATTGATGTAGTTGGATCCTTGTTGCATAATTCAAATTAAGCGATGAGAAGAAAAATGTCGTTCAAGTGCTTGAGATGCATCAGGTTTGAAAATAGATTTGAAACCAGTAAAATTTCCGGTCATAACTGGTACTCCATAAGATTGTGCTAGTATTTCTTGAATAAAATCTAACGGCTCCGGGACACTAACTAATAAGCTGTAAAATACATTAGCTTGTGAGTCTACGGTTGCAGGAGAAATTATTTAAAAAGCTTTATTTCGTAAACGTATATGTAAAGTCTGTAGTATAAGAGTCGACACAGACATTGTAAATTACACTGATTATTCATAAATTGATAAATAGAATGTGTAAGCTAATGTTTAGTATTATTCGTAAATGTAACAAATTCATAAATTTATAACAAATTATAAAATATGTAATTTTGAAGTAACATAATTAGTTACTGTTCATGAAAAATAATCTGCCGAAAATATTGTGTTATACGCGATTAGTTAATTGCAAATGCCATTCAGTGTGGGTGCCCCATTTGTGGATGGCAATCGCAGCATAAATTGAGTAGTGAATGCAATGAGCGCCGAAAAGCGCGAGTTACGGCTACACCATAGCCGTCCATCATACACTTATGTGTACTATGTCTTATGTCTTATAGCCACGTTATCGTAGACTAAACAAATTCCAATTTTGTCCAAAATTAAATGATAAGTGATTCAAGTGCAATAGTTAACGTAGACTAAACATAATCCAATTTTCACACGTTTCGGCGTGAGAACTTTTTTCAGAATATAAATACACAATTAGAAGTAAAAAGGATGAGTTCAATTTTGTAAGCGCAAGCGAAAGCATCGGTCAGAATTTCAATAAATGATTTTGAATTTGAAAAAAAAGTCGGGTTTTATTGAAGTTTTTGAAAAGAATAACGTAGATCCTTTAACTGGCGCAGTCGACTTAAAGGCGGATGGCGTACGTTCGTAAAAGTCAAATTCTAAATCGGAGTTATCGACGGGTTATCGATAGCGCGAAATAACGCGATTCGAAATAGAAAATTGACGGAAAAGGTGTCGTGTGTGTGAAAATACAGCAGCGAGGGAATATCGCTGTAAAGTGCCGACCCAGACAGCGACGAAGGAAAATCGTCTAGAAGGAAGACAGAACAACACTCACTGAAATAATGAGATGCTTGAAAAAAGATGGACCACCAAGATCTTTCGAAAATCTCCTCCAACGTGCACGAGTATAACTGTACAATTCACTCAACCACAACGAAAAAAACAATCGAACTACATTTTGGTCGAACTCCAAGTATAGATCCAGAAAAATTAGAAAAAATCCGTTTATCGAACGTCGAAAGGCTTAAACAGAAACAACAAGCAGACATGAGAAATCATAATAAAACGCGACAACCCACCAAACAATATGAAATTGGCGAAACAATCTTCGTAAAGCAAAATAAAAGAGTAGGGTTTAAATTGACATCAAGATACAAGCAAGAGATAATTAAAGAAAATAATAATTCGACAGTTTTAACTGAATCCGGAAGGATTATACATAAAAGTCACATACGCAATTGATGTTTTTCTTTCAGAATTCTGGCAAACATAGTCAAAGCCAAAATCGAACCTGTTCTTAATCTCTCGGAAGTTAGACACTGTTCCTTTTCATCGCACCTATGCTCCGAGCTTTAGCAAATCGAAAATCTTATTCGTAATCTAAAACCGCGAAAAATTAAAAGGTCACTTGATTTTATCGGTACCACATGGAAATGGAATGCAGGTAATCCAGACCACGAAGATTTTTTTACTATTAAAGCCAAAATCAATAATATGTTAGATGACAATAATCGACAAGTTGTAATAAATAGAATTTATAATGAAAGAATAAATAATATTACGAAAATAGCAAACCAAATTCAAAAATTGTTTAAAGCAAATAGTCAAACAAATTACGAGATGATACTGGATATTCATTTTAAATTATCATTAATAAAAGAAGAATTAAAAAATATAAACCTCGCCATTCATTGGGCAAAATTAGGAATAATAAACTCAATAATATTATCCAAAACAGAAATAAAATTAGCTACGGATATTTCTAGACGGAGAACTACTATCATACTCCACAATAGAAGAGGCTTTAGATTTTGTTAAAATAAAAACAATAACAAACATGTCATTCTTATTGTATGTAATTGATATTCCATTAACAACTAGTCTCAATTACTATTCATTAAACCAGTAAAAAAGAATCATATTATCAATAACATCCAATTTAGTGAAATTTTGAAAAGCAATGAACAAATATTTGGCGTAATTGGAAATTGTAAAAAATTTAAGTATTTGTAAACTGAACGAAATTACGGATATCAACAACACCTCTTGCATACCGAATTTAATGAGAAACCTTATAGCCATCTGCAGCAGAACTAGTAACGCGCACATTTCAACAGTCGAAGAGATCGCACTCAATTCTTTTGACGAATGGAGGACTATCGTACTTAAAAGTGGGCGAGTTAACACCTAAACAAAACGCGCCACAAATGTATGCTGACGTAACGATTGCATTGTTTTCATAAGTGGATCGATGCAACTCCACGTTCTTTGCTGGCACATCGATTTTTCCGTAGTTGTAGAGTTAAGCCCGAAACACATTATTAAAACGCGACGCGACCCGATGAAACGCGATGCGTGTTGAGTCGAATCAAATGTATTGGTTTCTATCAAGGTATATAAACCAGACTAGGTATGATTTATTGCCCTAGGATTCCGCGCCGAGTGACGTAATATCACACAGACACGCCCAGTAGTGCTGCCATCCTGTTTATTTAAAAAATAGATTGGAAAATATTTGGGCAGCCCTGTTCATCTCATTAAATATTTCACAATAGACATATAAGCAATGGTAAATGCGACATACCAGTGCTATTTTTAAAATCACATGCCATTAAAATGAAGCGGAGAGAAATATCAAATCGATTGAGCGTGTCAGCTGTTTTCATCTAGTTAGTTAGCAAGACAATAGAATCAATTTTTAATAATAAAAGTAGGATTGTAACTGTTCGACTTTCAGCGCATCCATCGCCAAACCAATAACAGTTGCAACAAATTTTATTCGACAACTAATAAAGGACTGATTCTTATTGGATTTGAACCTCCGTTTCTAGTCGAGACAAATAGCCTACTAGTGTGCTTTTTTTTTGTTTGGTTAGCAACGTGCTAACACTATTTTTGCACATTAATGGAGGTTCTTTTGTTCCAGATTAATGGTTGGTGCCATAATTAGATAGGGAACGTGGTTTCGGGATAACGAATGGCTTCCTCTTCAGGTGCTGTCATATGCCATTCATTATCAGACAACACGACCACGGGCTAGGCTTGTTGATGGGTTAAGCTCGTTATATTTCAGCTATTTTAATATTTGCATCTGCGAAGTATAACGACTGTCAATATTTTTTCGTTCGTATATTGTGCATACGTTGCAATTTGAAATGATTCTTATTGGATTTGAACCTCCGTTTCTAGTCGAGACAAATCGGCTACTAGTGTGCTTTTTTTTTGTTTGGTTAGCAACGTGCTAACACTATTTTTGCACATTATTTATTGACAGTCGTTATACTTCGCAGATGCAAAGATTAAAATAGCTGAAATATAACGAGCTTAACCCATCAACAAGCCTAACCCGTGGTCGTGTTGTCTGATAATGAATGGCATATGACAGCACCTGAAGAGGAAGCCATTCGTTATCCCGAAACCACGCTCCCTATCTAATAAAGGACATCAAAATTCTCTATGATAAACACCGCATCAAGAGCATAATTATATATAGCATAGTTTGGAAGTGATGCTGAAAAACGTAAAATGTTCCAAAGTGTCGCCATACAATTTGAGTGAAGTTTTTGAAAATTATATTTGATTTATATATTATATACAGTTATATACACTCATCACTTTCTAACTCTGCTAGATAGCACTATTCTCTTGGAAAAAATGACAAAACTATGACATATTCGCATGAAATACATTCCCAGTTGGAAAAAGAAAAATTGGCTTCATTCAAAGTGTGCATTAAATCCCACTTGGGTATATTTGGCCACGCCCTCCCCGCCGGATGACGTAACAACAGATCATACCAATGTAGTTTATATACCTTGGGTTTCTATAGACCAGAATCACACTATGAACATCCGACGCGACGCCATGCACGCACACGCCACCCGATCCAGACGTGCCAGATCGGCGTGTTGCCCATGGTGGGGGTAAACACGTCATCCGACGCGGCGCGCGCGGTATGTTTCTAAACAACACCCAACGCCACGCGTCAGTCGTTCGAGAACTGTCACAGAGTATGCTTTCTTTGACCCCATCCCTATTCTTCAAATTGTTATGCCTTCTTGCCTCGTGCAAGAAGACAACGTACGTTTAATTTATTTTAATAAAAGACTTATAATTTTATTCTACTATTTTATATTATAGCGCGGAGCTTAAATTTTCGGTTTGCGAACTGTAATCCTTACTTACGACCAACTATTGCCTATGAGGTTTCTTCTAACGAGACCGTGCACTCTTATCTAATTTACTACAGAGAAAATCTTACACTTATTTGAGCTACCCATAAATAATATATTTATGGCGACAGTCTTCATAGATAAAGTTCACGAGAACGACATTTATGAAGACAAAACCGACTTGGTTGTCTCAAGTGTAAACATAAGAAAATATCTTCATTGCGCAAGAAAGGTCGAGTGTCGACGCGAGGATATTTATGCGTATCCTAGTGCATAATATCAAATTACAAATTTCAATTGACGTAGCATTTTTACATCTTTGGTCCGTCGGAAATTGGTTTATTAGTGCAGTCCAATTTGAACTCTTAAATCGCGCGGATCTCGCATCTTCTTTTTATCTTTTTCAATAAAAGTCAATTTGTTTTAAGAAAATTTGCATTTTTTTAACGGAAAACGAATAAAGTTAAAGTGATAACAAAAGTGACCACGCTCAACAACACATCATTATAATACTTTTTGCATTTATTTAGCGAAAGGATCGACGAACAATTAATCGAGTTGGTGAAACGATATCCTGTTCTATATGACATGAATTTAGCAATATACAGGGATCATACTGTGAGAAATAATGCATGGGAAGAAATTGCCGAGCAAATGAATACACACGGTAAGTTGTATTAAACATATTATTTATTGATATTGTATACGCCTACATCGTTGTAGTAACTTTTGGCAGAGTAGAATGTTTTTAATTTTGTCTACCTCTCCTCACAATATCAAGTTGCCACGGAACGGCGCCTTCAGTAGTAAAATATTCCTTGAATTTGTTTCTTACTGAAAAAGCATACTGTGTTGAATTTCCACGAATGGGATTTAAGTGTTCAAAGGCTGTAGATTCTGTTAAATTTGCCTGTAGTGAATCACAGTCTGAAGGCAAATCATCCGTGCCTAAATAGTTATGTAAGCAACATGTTGCCAGAATAATTTTGTCGACCATTTCCGGTTGAACTGCCTTAGGACCAGCAAAAACACGCCATCTTGATCTCAATATGCCAAAGGCATTCTCTACAATACGTCGGGCACAAGTAAGCCGATAATTGAATATTTTATTGGAGTCATCGTTACGAATATCATTAGTGATGTAGGGTCGCATTAAAAATGGTTTCAAGGGAAAAGCTGCATCTGCAACAATCACATGTGGCAATGGTTCTGAATTTAGAGTTAATGGTTTAGGGGCGGGAAATTTTAACTTTCCATCTTGTACTAATTTGCCTCTGACTCGTTATTTATTAAATAGTACATGACCTTACACTTCCACTGCTGTTAGCTAACTGTATTGAGAAATTGCTAGTATGTCGTGGCGTCGCGTGTTGGTAATGTGCACGGTGCACATCGGGTGTCGGCACGTTGCGTCGCGTCGCGTTTTAATAATGTGTTTCGGGCTTTAATTGTACCATTAGTCTAAGTTAGTCTTTAGCGATACTTGAATGAACAAACAACGGGCTCAGCCCTAAATATATTATTCTAAAAAAAAACTTCCTGCGTTTAAAATTTATTAACTTATATACGGAAATAAACGATAGGAAGTATAACATCGTACAAGATCAAATTAGAGAACTTTTTTCCAACAATAAACTGGTGAAGTTCGTCAGATGTTCTTTCAGGGCACAAGATGTAGAAACAGAGGTAGAAGCTTTAAAGCAAATATCATTCTATCATGTCAGGGAAAGTGCACATTCAGGCATAAATTAAACTTTCAATCATTACAAAAAAAGATATATTATCCAAAACTATTGGAGTTAATAACTATTGCTATAAGTCAGTGCGATGTGTGTCAACGAACTAAATATGATCGAAAGCCTATTAAACCCAAATTTCACCATACAGAAACCGCAAATAGTGTCAATGAAATAATTCAATTAGATATTTTCATGATAATGAAGTGTAGTTTTTTCAACTATAATTGATACATTTTCAAAGTTTGGAGTTGTCTATTATTTGCCAGACAAAAATCACCATACAGTAATCGAACAACTAGACGATTAAATGGGGAAGCGTGGTTTCGGGGTGACGGACGGCGTCCTCTTCAGGTGCTGTCATTTACCATCCGCCACCAGACAGCACGACCATGATTAGGCTTGTTGATGGACTAAGCTCGTTATACTTCAACTATTTTATAAATTATTTATATCCGCGCAATATAACGACTGTAATTTTTTTCCGTATATTATGCATACGTAGCAATTCTATTTATGGGATTTGAACTAGGGATGGACCGTTCCGATCGGAACTGATAAGAAAACCTAATATTCGTCCGGAACTGGTCGGAACGGTTCCAACTAACGGCTCTTAACAGTTCCAGTTCCGACCAAATATCAAGTCTTTGTCGTTGAGGGCATTCATTTGCACTCGAACAAAATATGAGTATCACATTATGCTTAACCATAGCATATATTAAGAACTGCTTTGCAATTCAGTTCCAATGCAGTTTCGTCGATTGGAACTTGAGCTGGAGCTGTTATCGTGAATGAACGATTTGAGCGAGCATTTGTTTTTGCACATTAGTGCGGCAAAAGTGATATAGTTTTGATATAGTTTCGACCGTTGATTGGAACTACACTTGGGAACTTGGGTTCTTTCTGTTGTGCGTGCGTATTAGAGTAGTCGCGATATTGCAGTAGTTTATATTTAATAGTGATTTGTTCCGATTCTTGTAGTGCTAACTAATTAAAAAAACCGTAGTTTCTCCTTTGATTTTTATTTTCACTTGTAAATACGTATTTCGGTTGCAACACGAGTTACGGATAGTTCATATCCTCAACACATATGGCATCCATAAGATAAGATTCGGAAAAGGATGCTATGAAATAAAACCATAAAATAACCTTTTTCCTAATCTTTCTTGTGATGACCATATGGTGAAAAATGTGCATATTGAAAACGTGGGAAATAGTACATTTAGGCAAACAATACAAAATGCGTACAAGTAATGATCCCACATCTGTTGTACATATGTTCGTAAGTAGAAGATGTTAGATTTAAGATTTTAGTTCACTCTAGTTTAGATTGCGACTAGACGAAGACGTCTTTTAAATAAAAATATAATAAACTAAGTTAAGGAAATAGTGTTTTACTTTGAAAACCCTAATTGGCGCAGTCGGTTTCACGAATCTTATTCCCATAACGGAAAACGTATTTTATCACTATCGAAGTGATATTATTCGGAAGCAATCACTATTGCAGTGAAAAAAAACCGTGAATAGTGCTAGTGAAGAAATATTAAACATACGTTAAGAAAAGAATCAAGTGTCGCACATGTTCGAAAAAGGGCTTAGTATCTCAAAAGACTCGTCTAAAATCAACCGTTTTTGTAAAAAGATACGGATTAAACAATTATTTTACAAACATAAATGTGATAAGTCTAACTGAAGACTCGGAAACTTAGTTGGTTTTGGCAAGAGAACTAAAATCTTGTCCTTTTATCAACAACCGGACAAGGATCTAGTCCCATCGATGCATTTAAGGACCTAAGCAACATAATAAATCAACAACCGGACAAGGATCCAGTTCCATCACCGTATTCGAGGAACCAAGGAATACTCTACAAGTAAGTTGGTACCAATACATGTGAAATGGCATATTTGCCCGGAAACGTTGAGTCAGTCACAGTTCAGGAAGAAAGTCGCAGCATCATAGATCAAAAATTTCCGGCTTTTGATGAAAATTCTGCGGCAAACGGTATGAAAGCCCAAATAGACAGCATATCGAAAAGTGTACAGATTAACCAAAATAGAATTAGCATCAATAATGCTTTAGTGAAAAAGGGATATTCTCACAAGGGGGGGGGGGGTATTGGGAGAATAGGGTAAAAATGCTTTAGTGGAAATGGGATATTCTCACAAGGGGGGGAATGGGAGAATAGGGTTATAATGCTTTAGTGAAAAAGGGATATTCTCACAAGGAGGGGGGTATTGGGAGAATAGGGTAAAAATGCTTTAGTGGAAAAGGGATATTCTCACAAGGGGGCGGTATTGGAAGAATAGGGTTAAAAATGCTTTAGTGGAAAAGGGATATTCTCACAAGGGGGGTTTTGGGAGAATAGGGTAAAAATGCTTTAGTGGAAATGTGATATTCTCACAAGGGGGGGGGGGGTATTGGGAGAATAGGGTTATAATGCTTTAGTGAAAAAGGGATATTCTCACAAGGGGGGGGGTATTGGGAGAATAGGGTAAAAATGCTTTAGTGGAAAAGGGATATTCTCACAAGGGGGGGTATTGGGAGAATAGAGTTATAATGCTTTAGTGAAAAAGGGATATTCGCACAAGGGGCGGTATTGGGAGAATAGAGTTATAATGCTTTAGTGAAAAAGGGATATTCTCACAAGGGGGGGGGTATTGGGAGAATAGGGTTATAATGCTTTAGTGAAAAAGGGATATTCTCACAAGGGGGGGGTATTGGGAGAATAGGGTAAAAATGCTTTAGTGAAAAAGGGATATTCTCACAAGGGGGGGGTATTGGGAGAATAGGGTAAAAATGCTTTAGTGGAAAAGGGATATTCTCACAAGGGGGGGGTATTGGGAGAATAGGGTAAAAATGCTTTAGTGGAAAAGGGATATTCTCACAAGGGGGGTTTTGGGAGAATAGGGTAAAAATGCTTTAGTGAAAAAGGGATATTCTCACAAGGGGGGTGTATTGGGAGAATAGGGTTATAATGCTTTAGTGAAAAAGGGATATTCTCACAAGGGGGGGGGGGTATTGGGAGAATAGGGTTATAATGCTTTAGTGAAAAAGGGATATTCTCACAAGGGGGGGTATTGGGAGAATAGGGTAAAAATGCTTTAGTGGAAGAGGGATATTCTCACCAGGGGGGGTATTGGGAGAATAGGGTAAAAATGCTTTAGTGGAAATGGGATATTCTCACAAGGGGGGGGGTATTGGGAGAATAGGGTTATAATGCTTTAGTGAAAAAGGGATATTCTCACAAGGGGGGGTATTGGGAGAATAGGGTAAAAATGCTTTAGTGGAAATGGGATATTGATTATCATCTTAGTTTTAGTGAAATATTAAGCAATATACAAAGAATAGAAGAATTCACTGATTCCAAGTATGGCATATCTATTCAAAGTTTTTGTGCAACAGTAGACAAATTTTTGCAATTCTGCTCGGAACAGCAAAGACAATTTTTGGAGCCGATAATATTGGGAAAAATTAGAGGAAAACCTCAGCAAGTTGTGAATCAATTTCCGGATTCTCGTTGGGAAACTATTAAGTTTAAATTACTCCAAAAATATGGAATCAATGAGTCCTTCAACTGTCTCATTGCTCAAATGCAAAGCATTCAATTTAAACATAACATAACAATTGTATATAATCAAATCAGCCATATTTTAAATAAATTAAACCAGAGATTTAAGCAAGAAGTATCACCAATTCCATATTTCAACACGTTTAACAATGAATCACTTGCGATTTCCAAATTTAAAGCATGCATCCCTGAATATAAGGCCTTGTTGATAACTCAAAACAAATGTTTGACACTGGATGAAGCATATCTGCTTCTTAGAGAAATGGAGCAAGAGCGTGAGGTTCACCTTCCTGTAAATAATTTAAATTTCAGAAGTAATAGTTTCAACTATCCTCAAAAAAGTTATTTTAAAAATAATAATTATAAGTACAGAAACAATGAAACGTACCAAACTCCATTATTTTCCATCCAAAATAACAACGATCAAGTGGTTTCAGCCAATATAAATAGAAATAGACACTATGATCCTATGGACAGTTTTACACCATCGTATAATTCTAATCTAATTAATCAACGAAATACAAATAACCAATACTATAATCCTCAAGAAAAAAATCCTTTCCATGATTTATCAATGCAGCCAAAAATTCCACGCAATGAAGATATTTCGATGAGAACTGTTAACCCTAAAATTGAAGATGTATTAATGAGAACAGTACAATCAAACCAAACATGGAAACATTCTTTGCAACCTTAGAACTCATAATTTTGCCCACACAAATGAAGTGGAAAATTTTCGAATACTAGCCTCGGAAATAAAAGAACCACCAAATGGGAACTACCAATCATACCAATAACAATAAGAAACATCACTATAAGATGCTTGATCGATACTGGCTGTAACACATCTCTAATTAATAATATTTTTGACCGAGAACTAACTCATAAGTTAAGTAACCCACTAGTTTTAAAAAGCCTTCATTCTACAGAGATAATTAATTTTGGTATCTGGACAGAATTTCCACAAGAATTTAATTTAAACGAATCTAGGATAGAGTGGAAAATCACTAACTTTTTTAACAAAAACTTCGATGCAATATTAGGCCAAAATGTTCTAAGCCCCACAAAGTCAATTATAAATAATAAAGAAGGATATATTGAAATTAATAACAGTAAAGTGCCATTTATAACAAGTAATCAGAATAGCGAAGCTGTAGCTAATTCTTTAAATTTAATAGTAACAGAGCCAATACCAGTCAAAGATCTAAATATTGAAATGGATCATTTGAATAGCGAAGAAAAAAACGAACTATCAAAACTAATTAAGAAGCATGCAAAATTATTTTATAGAGAAGGAGACACATTGAGTTTCACAAACATTACCCATCATGAAATAAAGACTACGAGTGATAAGCCTATATTCACAAGAATCTGTAGATTTCCACAAGTTCATCAAAAAGAAGTGGAGAAGCAAATTCAAGAAATGCTAGACAATAATATAATTGTACCCAGCAATTCACCATACAATGCACCCGTTTGGATTGTCCCCAAAAAAACAGACAATTCAGGAAAACCTAAATGGAGAATTGTTACTGATTACAGGAAGCTCAATGAGATTACTATTAGCGACAAGTTTCCGATTCCAAACATCGACGACCTTTTCGATAAACTTGGGAAAGCATTATATTTTACTACTGTTGATCTCGCAAAAGGATTCCATCAGATAATGGTCCATCCTAGAGATAGAGCAAAAACAGCATTTAGTACACATAATGGACATTATGAATATCTTAGAATGCCATTTGGACTAAAAAATGCTCCAGCCACCTTTCAAAGGATGATAAATTCAGTATTAAAAGAATATATTAATAAAATATGTGTCGTTTATTTAGATGACGTCTTAATATTTAGTACTTCTCTTCAAGAACACATTGATTCTATTAATAAAATATTCAATAAACTTACAGAGCATAACCTGAAAATTCAATCAGATAAATGCACTTTCTTCGCAAAGCAAACAGAATTTTTGGGGCACATACTGACTGAAGAAGGAATTAGACCAAATCCAGAAAAACTGGATAAAATTCAAAAAATACAAATACCAAAAACAATGAAACAGCTCAGATCATTTTTAGGATTAACGGGTTACTACCGAAAGTTTATTAAGGACTATTCATCTTTAACTGTCCCGTTAACAAAATTTTTAAAAAAGGACTCGAAAATAGATATTCACAACCTTCATTATGTAGAATCATTCATAAAACTTAAACAACTTTTAACCAAGCCACCAGTTTTGAGGTATCCTGACTTCTCAAAACCTTTTACTCTGACAACAGATGCATCAAAATATGCGTTAGGAGCAGTTCTATCTCAGAATAAGCATCCGATCGCATACGCATCAAGAACGTTGAATGAGCATGAAATCAACTATTCGGTTATAGAAAAGGAGGAGGGGAACTAAATCCTTTCGACCATACCTATATGGAAGACAATTTACGCTGCAAACAGACTATAGACCGTTAATTTGGCTTACGAATCTCAAAGAACCAAATCAAAAACTTATTAGATGGAAGCTTAAGTTAAATGAATTTGATTTCAATATTGAATATATTAAAGGAAATGACAACAAAGTAGCGGACTATTTATCAAGACTAAATAATGAGGAAGACGAACGACAAGGATACACTGGGGAAATAGACTCAATGCCAAAATCTAAAACAATGAAAGAAACAACAGATATTTCTGCTACTGATTCTCTGCATGTAGAAAAGCCAGAGGAAGTTAATGAGTGTATAACAATACATTCAGAGATTGAAAACACTACAGAACTGATACCAATAAAAGAAGATTATGTTAATAAGTACTCTTTTCAGATAGTTCTAACAAACAGTGAGTACCCAAACAGTTTACAGTTCACAAGAATAATAATAACCGGAAAAGAAATTAGGAATGGAAAATTCGCTGAAAAACTTCTGGACTTACCTATTAATAGAAAAATTGCAATATATTCAGATCTAGACGATCATTTATACAATCAAGTTCAACTTAAAATAAAAGAAATTTACCCTAGTAATTATAAATTTATTAAAGTAACAAGTATTCTGAAAGATTTACAGTCTGAGGAAGATGCGCTGAAACAAGTTGAACAATATCATATAAAAGAAAAAGGTCATGGAGGAATTCATTCAACATATTACGGATTATTGAAAATATATTATTACCCCAGCCTTCAAAGATTGATTACTCGATTCATAAATAATTGTGATATCTGCAATCGGATAAAGCATCAAACTAACCCGATTAAACCAAAATTTCAAATGTCAGAGACTCCAAACGATATAAATCATATATTCCATATAGATATTTTCTATATAGAGAAATTAAAAATTGCTACATGTATGGATAAATTCTCAAAATACGCGACAGCAGTTATTCTCCCAGATCGATCAAAACCATCGTTGAAAGAAGCTCTAATGACATGCATTGCTACCATGGGTAAACCATCGAAAGTCGTATTAGATAATGAATTTAATAATTTAATTATTATAGAATTTTTAAAAGAACATGAAATCAATTATCACTTTACAAAACCTAATACCCATACAGGCAACGCGGATATCGAAAGGTTACATCAAACCATAGCAACGAAATATAGAGCAATAACAAATGAAACACCTATTATAAAAATTCTATTGGCAATCTACTTCTATAACAGACAAGTACATAGTACGGTCAAGGATACGCCATTTAATATACATCATGGTTATTCAAATAAAAGCACTATCGCGAACAATATTAAAAATAATAAAGAAAAATCGATTTCGAAAGCTAATAAAAATAGAGAAGACTACATAGAGACAAGACAGGAAGGGTACGTGAAAACCAAAGAACAACGACTTCCCAAGCACAAAGATAAATATGTAAAGAGAAACTTAGAGAATATAGCTACAAAAAATATCAAAAGACCGAAACGCTTCAATTAAAACCAAAACCTTTAAAATCCTTTTTTTTCGGAACTAATATTTATTACTTTTAAAGAAAAGAAAATGCAGAAGGAACAATTTCATAGCTCCAAAGAAGAAAACAAAACGTTCTTTTGGACACAAGTAATTGAAAATGATGATACTCTAGCGATAGACTAGAATTGCAATTACTGTTTTAAATCATCAGCTGATATGCAATTAAATATGGAATACGCATCTGATTCATTCATTAAACAATATCTTGGTTAACATAAATTAAATATATAGCGGCAACACAAAACGCAATCATTTACATTTGAATACTTCTATCATAACATTTCTGTAGAATAGAATTGATCTTTAGTTTAAGAACAGTGAATTATAAAGTAACTTGGAAACCAAACATAAAAAAAAACTATATATAGCGAAATTATCTTAACTGTATTAATAATTATAGGTAGTATTTAAGCATACCTCGCGTTGAAACTTCTATGTTTTAAAAATAAGTGTCTTTATGAATTCACATAGCCATACCATAAATTATGTAATCACAAAAAATATTACAATATTCATAAATAAATACTGAAGAATGAGCTTCAGTCTAAGGGAAGGGGAGTTACGGATAGTTCATATCCTCAACACATATGGCATCCATAAGATAAGATTCGGAAAAGGATGCTATGAAATAAAACCATAAAATAACCTTTTTCCTAATCTTTCTTGTGATGACCATATGGTGAAAAATGTGCATATTGAAAACGTGGGAAATAGTACATTTAGGCAAACAATACAAAATGCGTACAAGTAATGATCCCACATCTGTTGTACATATGTTCGTAAGTAGAAGATGTTAGATTTAAGATTTTAGTTCACTCTAGTTTAGATTGCGACTAGACGAAGACGTCTTTTAAATAAAAATATAATAAACTAAGTTAAGGAAATAGTGTTTTACTTTGAAAACCCTAATTCACGCAACCTTCTTCAGTAATTAATTACTATGTCCTTGGCCATTTATTTATTTACAAGTGAAAAATAAAAATCAATTGTAGTAGAAGAAACTACTTTGTATTAATTAGTAGTTTATATTGTTCCGTGTAGTTTCCAGTCAAGAAAAAATGAGCAAACGCTTAAAAAGAAGTCCCTTATGGAGTCACTTTACTCCAACATGTGATGCGTTCGCTAAATGCAACATATGTAGATCTTCAATCAGCTACAAATCCACGATCGGAAATTTGAAAAGGCATTTAACGAGAAACCATCCTACAATTCATGTCGAGCATTTAGGGAAAAGTGTTTCTCATACTACTGAAGATCCACAATCTAGTACTGCAGCAGACATTGAGAAAGGAAATATATGTACAAAAAATGCACACAATTCTGATAAGGCATGTTACATGTTGCTTTTGTTTTTCACTAACAATAAGAGGGAATCTTTAGGTAACCTGCAAAAATGAGCACCAAATTAAAATAACGCCGTTTATTTCCAAACAATTTTCAAACAAACAGCAACAATATATAGATAATCAGCTTTTGAAATTGTTTATATGGGATTATCAACCATTTAAAGTTGTTGAAGACAGAGGATTTACAAATTTTGTGCAAGCATTAAATCCAAATTACACTCTACCAAATCGAAAAAAATTGCTAAATATATGATACCATCTTTATATGAAAAATGTTTAGTTGATGTCCAGGATCTGGTTAATAGTGCGGAGAAAATGACCTTAACCACAGATTTTTGGACATCATTAAATAACGAATCATTTATTGCTTTGACGGCAAATTTCGTTGTCGATGACATCTTGAGAAATATACTTATCTTTTGCCAAGAAATGGTAGAAGGACACACAAAGGAGGGTCTAGCGAATGAGATCGCAAATTTAATGCAAAAATGGTGCATCCAAAACAAAATAGTAGTAGTAGTTTCAGACAATGCAGCTAACATCACAGGGGCTATACAACAAAATCTGAAACTAAGTCATCTTGGGTGCACTGCGCATAAGCTCAATTTAATTGTGATGCATGCACTTAACGAGCCCAGCGTAACAAAATTGTTGGGTATGGTGAGAAAGATAGTCACACATTTCCGAAAAAGCCCAAAGTCATTTAAGAAGTTAGCTGAAAATCAAAAAAAAGAAGGGATTGAAACTCCATTGAAGCTAATAGCTTCAGTGGCTACCAGATGGAATTCCACTTACTACATGCTTCAAAGATTTGTCGAGCTCGAAGTTCCATTGAAAACAACAGTGGCAGTAATCGAGAAAGAGCTTCCAATACTTACCACACAAGAATGGAAAGCTGCACGTGATTTGTGTGTCGTTCTAGAAGCATTTGAGCACTTAACGAAGATTTTAGGTTCTGACATTTATCCTTTTGCTTCTTCTTTAATTGTATTGATCAATGGGCTTCTTGATATTTACAATCAAATTCTAACGGACGTTAATTATTTGGAGCTACATAATTCCATCAAAACTGTAATTAAAACGCTCATTTTTGAAATTAACCGGCCGGAAAGATTCGGTTTTATGGAACAAAATCCAATACTTTCAATGTGCACTCTGCTAGACCCTAGATTTAAAAATATACCATTTAAGGATCAAGCTATTGTTGAATCGACAAAAAAAAAAGAATAATTGATAAACTTATTAAAGAAGCTAATAATAAAACCGAAAACTTAGTTGTACGAGTAGACGAAAATATTGGAATTCAAGTTATGGATAATTATTCAAAAAAAAGGTGGAAAATAAATTTGATGTTTGGAGTTCATTTAACAAAGCCGCAAGTGAAAGGATGTCTCAAGGTATAATTTTTTAAACACTATTTTCAGCAGCCAAATATGTATTAAACGAAATTTTTTAGGCACATCTGAAAATTTTGCAATTCTCGAAGTAAACCGTTATTTACAGGATTGCTTGGTGGATCGCAGTGAAAGTCCTGTAAACTGGTGGTATGATCACAGATTTCAGTACCCACATCTTAATATCCTTGCAAAAGAAATGTTAAGTGTGGTTGCTACTTCTGTGCCTTGTCAGCGCCTTTTTTCTAAAGCAGGGCTTATTATAAGTGAGCGGCGAACGAGACTCTCAGCAGAAAAAGCCAAAATGTTGCTTTTTTTGAATTGCAATTATTCAGATTAGAATAAGAGTTTTGAGTTTAAAATTATTATTATTTTATGTTTAATTCTAAGTTTAATATATTTTTTTTGTGATATTAATAAATTTAACAATAAAAATCTTCGTTCACTGAAACATTACCATTTCTGGAACAGGACAGGAAAGATGCATTAAAGGAACTGGAACGGATAACTGGTTCCAGCAACGGAGCAGAACGACTAGAACCAGTTCCTCGATTATTGATGATTTTCCCATCTCTAATTTGAACCTCCGTGTCTAGTCGACAGCACCGCCCAACAGTGTGCTTTGTTTAGCAACTTACTAACTCTGGCGGTGGTGTCGACTAGACATCGAGGCTCAAATCCCATAACTAAGTAGAAGATTACTTCCCGAAAATTGCGAAACCTCAAAAGATACTGGCGTGAAATGAATTCAGTGGAACCTTAATGAAGGAATTTTGGCAAAAAAAAAAAGTTGAACTACATCTTACAAAAGCACATAGCCATACTGGAATAGCCGATATAGAGAGATTTCACAGTACCATCCCAAAAAAATTTAGAGCGCTTACCGTTAATAAAACGAAATTTTCACCAAAAATCATTATGCAACAAACTGTACGAAATTATAACGACAGATACCATTCCACTATAAAATGCACTCCAAAACAGGTGCATACTCATAAAATAGACTTCAAAAGAATTCGAAAAAATATTGAGGAATTTAGAAATAAATGTAAGGAAAGTATGATCTTACCTTTTGAATTCGGTGCGCGACTGGATCGGCAATGTAGACCTTTCAATTAAGATGGATAGCACCGGTTGGAGCCACGCGTGGATCGCTTCGCGAAGCAAGTGACAGTGACAGTGACAATGTGGGATCGGTATCGCGGAGAGTGATTATGGACTTAGAATTTTGTTTCTTTTGGATTTATAGGTAATCTAGTTTAAGATATTCAAATTGTATTCTATTAATAAAAAACCTTTTGGATTTATAGAGAAACGGTTCAAGTTTTTATTCACCTTCAAAAAAAGTGAAAACAAAAAATATAACCTCGCATCATATAAATATTTAATGAACCGAAATACACATAGGGAAGACTACACAGAGAATAGACAAAAAGGTTTCATCAAAAATTATAAGGCCGTAAGACACAAACACCTACCAAAATTTAGGGAAGCCAAACTGGATAACGTTCATCCAACCAACATTAAAAGGAAACCAAAATACGCAGATCTGACGGAAAATGAGCAGAAAAGTATAGAAGAGCAAGAGCTTCAAGATATAAGCGAAGAACAGAAACTTTTGATCGATGAAGTGGTATAAGGTGGGTCAGAAAGGGAAGTGTTAGTTTCCAAGTTCAATTTAAGTATTAGCAGGTCAGATATTAAAACGTTAGTAGAACAGAATTGGCTTCACGAAAACATAATCAATTTTTATTTTGAATTATCGCAAGAACCGGTAAGAGATACAAGGACAACTTTCCAAACGTTTTGTCTATGAAAACCCACTTCCTGATTACCTTCCAACAGGCAGGGTACAACGCAATCGAAAGATGGACCATAAGGACAAACCTATTCACATTTGACATAATCCTGTTCCCGGTTCATGTTAACAACAACCATTGGTGCTTTGCAGTAACAGATTTTAGAGACAAAACGATAAAGTATTATGATTCGTTGGAAAATCAAAACCATATTGTTTTCGATGCAATCGAGAATTACCTGAAGAAGGAATCATTAACTAAACCGAACAAACCATTTGATACTACAAAGTTTACAAAAAAATCAGCTACAAATATTCCCAAACAAAATAATGGAAGCGAACGTGGTGTGTTCTGTTGTATATTTGCCGAAACAATTACAAAAAATCAACAAATAACTCTATTGCATGCATTGAAATGCGCGAACATCACAAAAAGTTTCTTTGTGTGCAAAAATTGTGAATCTTAATAAGTCGATGCCAAGTTTTTACTTTATTTGTGTGTGATATTGTTATCTTGGATTTGCAAAGGCAAAAAATGCATTGCTTTCATTCATAACATTTTTCCCCATTACTTTTTGAGGGTGGTCCAACCTTGACCACATTTTACTTTTTTTGCGTGAGTTCAATAAATTTAGTTTTTTGTCATGTAACCTGCAAAGTGGAATGTGCATGGGCCGATAACGTAGAGTAGTCACCGATGGTGAATGTTGTTATTGTGAATACTAATCCTATTGAACCCTAACAAATGTCATTTTTGGTAATTGTGAAATAAAGTGTCAAGCACGACGAACGCCATTGTCTGTTGCTGAAAATTAACCAGTTACAAATCAGGTGTGGGGTTATGGATATTCCCAACAAGGAAGAAGATGGCGATGCCACTCCAGCATCCCAAGAACAGTACCTCGAAGCACCCGTACTTACCCGATTCGACGCTGAGGACCCACCGCAGGCCACGACGCTGGAAGAACCCGACACGATGACGTATGCCACCGCCAAGTCCGCCACGATGCCGCATGCTACAATACAGCCCGCCACGATTCCGTATGCCACCGCTCAACCCGACACGATGCCGTATGCCACCGCAAAGTCCGCCACGATGCCGCATGCTACAATACAGCTCGGCCAATCTGACTAAGGACCGTCCTCGGGCCTTGTCCTAGTGCGATCCCTGACGGGGCAAGTCCAGCGCCTTAACCGAGCGGCCTACAAGATTCCTTCATAGGGGGTCTGAGTGAGCTGGCAGTTATCGATATCTTTAATGACATATCGGTCATGGAGCAAGACACGGTGGACGACGTAAGGTCCGCGGTATTTCGGAATTAGTTTTTTATTGGTGCCGGCCGAGGTATCGACATTTCGGAATACGACAAAGTCGCCCACTTGGTATTTGGCGGGTGGATGACTTCTTAAGGAGTACTGTTGAAGGTTGCGTTCCTGTGAACGGCGGATAGCAATATCGGCTTCCTTTCTAACCAGGTCTAGATTAACTTGACTTGCCGTACTTTTTGATTCCAGATACTCAGCCAGATCATCAATAACAGGGCCTCGTTGAGTGGTACCGAATAGAACTACGCTAGGAATTTGACGAGATGACGCGAGTAAGTAAAAGTGACCAATCTGCATGCTCCAGGGGCTCGGATAACTTAGCAAGCATGGGAGTTAAAACACGGTTTGTTCTTTCCACCTGGCCATTAGCCTGAGGCGACGCTACGGCTACTTTAACATGAATAATGTTGTGCGATTGTAGAAAGGATGCAAATTCATGGGAGGTGAAGCAAGTTCCGCGATCTGACACGATACGACGGGGGCGACCATAGTAATCAAAATAACGCTGGAGAGAAGCGCACACTTCACGAGTGCTGGTGGAATTTACGGCGTATAATTTAGTGTATTTGGTAAACCCGTCGACCACCGAAAGTATATATCGACGTTTCGAGCGGACATTAGGTAGAGGACCGTAGTGGTCAACATGTAGTTTGTAATCCTTTAACCTTCCTTTAGGTGGTCTTGGAGTGCAAAAATTCTTTTTTAAACAAAAAATTTGGACTTTAGTCGAAACTATGTCCGACCTTGACGACATTCCCCTACACATGCCGATTATTGTAAATAATGCACATTATCCGATTTATTTTCAATATACCTTGACTGTAACTTAATTCAAAGCAAAGCATTTCCTGTTTGTTTCAATTAATTGCTAGAAACATTGATGCCACATTGTAACGCTGTTTCAGCACTTGCTCCATAAAATCAAAGATTCAAGTTGTATCAATTCAAATCATTTTTAATAAATCCAATTTAAGCTACGTAAAATCAAAAACTTGTCTTTCCTTCATGTCCGTCGGTTTAGCGGACATAACTGACGCAGTCGGTAGGATTAAATTCGGTCGGTTTAGAAAAATCAAGAGTATGTGGAGGTCAGAACGTCGCGCCCTAATCCCACACCGTGGCAGCACCGACGCAAGCCATCGCTGACGCCGCGAAGTTGGGCAGTTGTCTCTGAGACACACGAGCGTGCACAACGCAAACCATAAATCCCCAAAGTGGTGACCCCGACGTGATCGCAGGCGGATCACTTTTCAGCCAGGTGACCGCGCGAAACACCACGCCGCCGCCTCGTTCGCGCCTGCCACTGCCTCGTGTGGCGGTTCCGGCTCAGCGCCCTCAAATCGGTCCCCCGGACAGACCAGTTACTCGAGCCTTCGCAAGGCATTTAAACGTCGTGAGTGAGGTTAAACACACACCAAACGTCGTGAGTGAGGTTAAGGACACTAAAAACACAGTGAGTGACATGGTGAACACACCGCCACGAGATGCAGCCCAGTCGGTCGACGCGCTAGTCCTGTCGCAACACCTCCAACAGCAAGTGCAGCTCCACAGCCAGGCGATGACGAACCGTTGCAAGCTCCCCGACTTCTGGGACTTCTCGCCGGAGGCATGGTTCGTTCAGGTGGATTCGCTTTTCGACTGCCACAACGTCCAGGACGACGCGAGGCGCTACAACCTCGTCTTGACGGCGCTCAAACCAGAGGTGCTCAAGGAGCTGCTGGACGTCACGCGACAGCCTCCCACCGACGGCAAGTACCATAACCTCAAAGCGAAGATTCTCGAACGTTTTGCCAAGACGCCCGAACAACAGCTTCGCACTCTTTTCTCCGGCATTTCGACCGCCGGAAAGAAGCCTTCCTAGCTTCTACGTGAGATAAGGAATCTCGCGGGCTCAAACATGGCTGATGACGCCCTCAAGGTGAGATGGCTTGACCTATTGCCTGAGAACTCGAGGTGCGTCTTGAGCGTGCTCGGCAACACCACGTTGGACGAGCTAGCCAAGGCGGCCGACCGCATGGCCGACCTCGCACCGTCGCCAGTCACTGTGGCGGCACTCCGCCACCCGCCAGGCTCACGTAGCAGCTCGCCACATCGCTCGTCGGAGCACTCGAGTTTGGCTAAGGAGCTCTCCAGCATCACAGCCACCATGACGCAGCTGCTGGCGGCAACCAAGCTGGTTCTCGACACGGTGTCACACCGATCTAATGGCGGCCAAGGGCGAGGACGCAGCCGCAGCCTAGGACGCGGCCGCCGCACTCAATCACCGGCGCCACAGAACATGAATGGCTACTGCTACTATCACCATCGCTTCGGGGCCGAAGCGCACAAGTGCAGCAGCCCTTGCACTTTTCCAAAAAACTAGCCCCGCTGCCGACAGTACAGGCGGCACACGGCAGCGAGACACTCCACGAAAACCGCCTACACGTACGAGACAGAAGCAGCGGTTTGACCTTCTTGATAGACTCGGGCTCAGTCGTCTCCTTGTTACCACGTTCGATAATGAAGGACACCACGCAGCCCCTCGTCAAGCAGCCTCTGAGCCTCGTAGCTGCCAACTTGTCTCCTATCGCCACCTACGGCCGCGCCATGCACTCGCTCAACTTAGGCCTCCGGCGCGAGTGCAGGTGGCCTTTCATCATCGCAGACGTCCCAGGTCCAATCATCGACGCTGACCTGCTAGCACATGCAGGCCTCCTGGTAGACGTCAAAAACCAGCGCCTCATCGACACCACTACCAAACTCAGCGTCCAGGCACAAGCGGCAACAGCGGCCCAGCACTCGGTCGCCATCCTGCATGATCCCGCCGGGAACCTGACGAATAGGAGCGCTTTCGAAGCGCTGCTCGTGGACTTCGCCGATCTCACAAAGCCCAGTGACCGCCGGGCCACACTCAACGGCGCCCAGGTCACCCACTTCATCAACACTACGGCAGCACCGGTGCACGAGCGTGCACGGCCTCTACACGGCGCACGGTTACGGCAGGGCAAACAAGCGGTCCAGGAACTCCTGGACGCGTGCATCATCAGGCCATCTTCGAGCCAGTGGGCCAGTCCCATGCACCTGGTGGAGAAGCAGGTTGGAAGTGGCAAGCTCCGTGTCACTGGCGACTACCGCCGGCTCAACGCGATCACGGAACCCGATCGCTACTCACTGCCGGTCATCGAGCACCTCATCCATGACTGCCATGGCGGCGTCGTGTTCTCGGTGATCGACCTCAGGCGAGCCTTTTACCAGGTGCCCATGGCGGAGGCCGACATCTGCAAAACGGCCATCATCACGCCATTCGGACTTTACGAGTTCGTGGTCCTACCGCTCGGTCTGCGCAACGCAACGCAGACGCTGCAGCGTCTCATGGACTCTCTGCTCCGGCACTTGCCCTTCTGCAGATGCTACCTAGACGACATCATCGTCCACTCCAGAAGCTACGAGGAACACCTCGGTCATCTGCGCCAGCTGTTTCAGGTTCTTGACTCAGCGGGCCTCTGCATCAACCTGGACAAGTGCCAGATCGCCCAACCGGAAGCCATCTTTTTAGGTTTCCAGGTCAACAAGGACGGTTTCAAACACCCACCGCGCAAGGTGGACGCGATCGATCGGATCCCGACGCCAAAGACGTACCAGGAACTCCGCAGTTTCTAGGCTCGGTGAACTACTACCGGCACAGCATACCAAACGTAGCTCAGCTGCAAGAGCCGCTCGACAACCTACTCCAAGGGGCGCCCAAGCTGAAGAAAGCCAAACTGAAGGGGTGGACCAAATCCCAGGACGAAGCCCTCCTCGCGTGTAAGCAAGCGCTGCGAGATGCCACCAACAGCTCGTTCCTCGCACCAGACTCCGCACTCGTGCTCTCCACGGACGCCTCAGACATTGCGTTAGGCGCAGCTCTCGAGCAGGTCATCAACGGCCGTCACTACCCAGTCGCTTTTTTCTCATGGAAGCTGACAAGCGCTGAGAAAAATTACAGCACCTATGACAGGGAGCTTTTAGCGGCGTATGTAGCGGTCAAACATTTCCAGAGTTTTCTGGAAGCAAGGACCTTCGTGCTTAGGACGGACCACAAGCCACTCATCTACGCGAGCTGCCAATCGTCACACAAGGCCTCGCCTCGCCAGCAGAGACATTTAGATTTCCTCCTACAGTTCAACGTGGACATCCGGCACATCAAGGGAGAGGACAACGTTGTGGCCGACACACTGTCGCGCGCCTGCACCATAGGCATGCCGTCCAGCCTGCTCGCAATGAACATCGCGACAGCCCAGCAGCACGACGACGAGTTGCCACACCTCCTCGAGAGTGGAGCCCTCGACCTTCAAATGCTCGACATCGAAGGCGCCAGCGTGGCCTGCAACATCACAGACGGCAGCGTAAAGCCGTACCTGCCTGCCTCACTCCGGCGCCAAGCGTTCGACGTGCTCCACTCACCAGCACACCCCAGCCCTCGAGCAACGGTACGAGCGCTCTCGGCAAAATTCACCTGGCCGCACATTAGGAAAGACGCCTACGACTGGGCGCGAGCGTGTGAACCCTGCCAACACGCGAAGGTGAGCAGGCACAACCGTGCCGCACTCAAATCATTCAGCTCGCCAGACAATCGGTTCGAGCACATCCATCTTGACCTCATCACGCTGCCACTTGTCAACGGTTTTCGCTACTGCCTCACCATCGTCGACAGGTTTAGCAGGTGGCCAGTAGCCGTTCCGCTGCCCAACATCACGGCCGAGACGGTGGCTGCAGCTCTCGTCGAGCACTGGATAGCACACTACGGCTGCCCGCTCACCATCACTACGGACCAGGGCACGCAGTTCGAGGCGGCGCTTTTCGGGGCCTTGGCGCGCCTCACAGGAACACACCATATCCACACAACGCCCTATCACCCGCAGGCCAATGGCCTAGTGGAAAGGTTGCACCGCACGCTCAAGGCCGCACTCATGTGCCAGGGCGACAGCCCATGGCCAAGCAAGCTGCCCATCGTACTGCTAGGGCTGCGCAACGCGTTCAAAGAGGACCTTGAAGCCTCGCCAGCAGAGATGCTCTATGGAACGAGCCTCCGTCTGCCGGGTGAGTTTTTCGTATCTCACAGCGTGCCAGTGAACGAGCCAGTTTTCGTCGCCAAGCTGAGGGGCTTGATGACCTCCATCCGCCCTGTTCCAGCCGCCAATCATGGCAAGTACCGCATTTTCAACCTCAAGGACCTGGACACGTGCACACACGTCTTCCAGCGCATCGACGCCATCCGAAAACCCTTGCAGCCTCCCTACAGCGGACCGCATCAAGTCTGTCGCCGCATCGACAGCAAACGGTACGTGATAAACGTCAACGGCCAGGAGAAAACAGTTTCCACAGATGCTCTGAAGCCAGCCTACACCATAGTGCGACAAACGCCGCCGCAGCATCCAGCGCATCACCGCACCGACACCACCAGCCGCTCTGGAGCCTCAACACGCCAGCCCGCGACTACCAGTAACACCATCGCCAAACACCACCTCCGCGGACACGACGGCATCACCCACCAACGACGATGTGCCGACACAAGATCAGAGCCAGAAACCCGTCGAGCCTGCAACACAGCACCCCAAGCCGTCCAAGGCTGTGCCTATGATGCCCCTAATTCTAAAAAAAAGGGTATCGTTCCCTCCGTCAGAAACGAAGGTCTCCAGAAAGGGGGTAGCTGTGGAGGTCGGAACGTCGCGCCCTAATCCCACACCGTGGCAGCACCGACGCAAGCAATCGCTGACGCCGCGAAGTTGGGCAGTTGTCTCTGAGACACACGAGCGTGCACAACGCAAACCATAAATCCCCAAAAGTATATTGATAGTTTGAAAGTACGGTCGGGCTAAGTGTACTAAGTATAATAAGTGAAAAGTATATAGTGAGATACTAATATTACGCGTATTGTGCTATAAGCAACGTCGAAAGCTCATCGGTCACAGTGGTATGCGAGTAAAAAGTAAATTGTTCCAGTTTTAATTAGTAAATTGTTCTTGAAGATGCATATTTTAATTACATTCACCTGGTAAGTTGGATATATTCCTTTTATTCTTTTCCTTACCCAATTCCAAATAAATAGTTAGTGCCTTTAATTTATAAATCTTCAATAGTGTAGATTTTATGGTTTGCAGCTTGGCTGCAGCACCTTATGATAGCTCGCGGATCCGGAGCGACCGTTGACAGCATTGAACGGAGGCATGCTGACAGATGTCCGACGAACATGATTTTCAAAAGTAAGGTTAAGAGTAGTTAATGAGAAAGGAGAAGATTTAGAAGGTTAAGTGAATAGCGTGATGTAAGAATAAATCTGAAGAGACGAAATAAAGGAAAGATTACAATAGTAGTAACTAAATGGTCTGCACGTGCCAATGCTGTTAATGCTTTGCAAAATGCTTATTTAATCATTTCTGAAGCATTGTCCTCCATCACAAGTGACATCAATCAACCAGGAGACACTAGAAATGAAGCCCAAAGCGTAACAAAACAAAATGGAAAAATTGAGACTGCTCTTCTAACGGAAATATGGAATGATCTTTAGGCAATTATTAATAAAACAAGTCCAAGTTTAAAGAACAGCACTGTGACAAGGGACGTTGTAACAAAACTTTACGAATCTCTGATCAGTAATGTCAATAACGCAGGTCACGTTATCAGAAATTACACACACCACAACAAATTCCTCAGACACATATGTCAGCAACGTGACCAGGAAATCAAATTCCAAAGATGCAGACTGGCAAGCGTTTAGTCTGTAACTCTAGAACTTGCACAATTCTGGAAACTCATTTTTGCAATTCAGCAAGCGTGGAACTCCTGAGAACGAACATAATTATAAGTAGTCTTAACACCGCATTCGAATGGAGAAGACGTTTTAGATAATAAAGTGTTGTCTGAAAATTTTGTGTTTAATTTTTTTCGAGATTTAAGATCTTTAAACCTTTTATTCGCGCGCAATAATTTTGATCAGTACGAAACGGCTTCTAAAGAAAAAATCCAGATGCTGACTACAAAGATAAATTTGAAAGAAAAAGAATTCGCAGCACACGCATCACTTTTTTTGAAGGATCATCAAAAACTGCACAGTTGAGAGGCAAGGAAAAGTTTCGAGCAGGTGTTATCATTCCCATAATTGACACATTAAATACCTAGTACTATCTTATGTTTTGGTACACGTATTGAACACACTCGTTCTCGAGAACCATTAAACGCATCCATTCCAACTTGACGGCTATTTGACAAGTAATATTTAAGCTATATTACTGCATCAAAAGTTTTTGGCGTCAGTTGTTTGCAATCATGGAATGGGGTTCACTTGAAAATCGTGTTGTCGTAATTGGCCTGCAAAAATGCGGCTACGAAAAAGGTGAAATCTTTCGGATGTTGCGCCCACTGAAAACCACCCGAAACTTTGTGTATCGTACTGTGAAGTTATTTGAGGATACTGGTGGAATAGTCGACCGTCCGAAATCCGGCTGTCCGCGTACTGTACGAACGCCACAAGCTATCAAAGCCGTGGAGAATCGTTGAAATCCGCATCGCAAGCAGAAAATCTTGGCTCGAGAGATGAATATCAAGAAGGACTGCATGGTACGCATCAGAAAACGTGACTTGGGACTCCATGCGTACAAAGGACACACCGGACACTTGCTCACAGAAGCATTGAAACAAAAACGCGAAGCAAAATCGAAAGCGTTGCGCCGTCAGTACGCGAAGAACAGCCACAGACGAATTCTGTTTACGGGCGGGAAAATTTTCACCGTAGAAGAATCTTTCAACAAACAGAACGATAGAGTGTATGCTCTGTCATCAAAACACGCGCCTGCGATGGGACACTGACTGACTGACAAGACTCTGATTCAGCTCACAAAGCCAAAACGACTCAAAATTGGCTAAAAAAACCACGTTCCGGACTTCATTTCTACGAATGATTGGCCAGCTGGCAACCCAGACCTCAATTCGTTAGATTATAAATTATGGTCAGTTATATAGAGTCTTTGAAGCGCGCCCTTGTGCGTACTGCGATCGATGAGTGGCCAGACCGACTTTGGCGTTGCTGGAAGGCAAAATGAGACAGACCACTTCGAATAAGTTGTTCTACAATTTGTAGTCATTGAGTGACCCAATAAAAAGAAGAAAAAAGTTTTGAAAAATGTCCATTCATTTTCATTTTATGAGCCAAAAACCGTGTACCAAAACATTAGCTAGTACTAGCTACCTACACAATTAAAACAACGTTCGGCAGCATACCAAGAAGTTGATAATCGATTCAGTTTCCTTTGTCAGTTACCGGGAATAGTCGTTCAGTTGTTTTAACTCAACGTGCTTACCGTCGAAAATATCGTGGCCAACTGGGACCGTCTGACAACACTAATCGTCGTTTCTTGTCGAATTTTGTTCAGCTCGGGACAGTGGGAGATTGTCGTCGAGCCGTTCATCAACGACCAAGACGTTTCAATGAACTGGTTGAAGCGGTCAGAATGAGCGTTTTCCAGAACCCAAAAGTATCGTATCGTCGCCATGCTCAGCATTTTGGCGTCAATGGAACCACTATGCGCCGAATTTTGAAGGACGATTAGCATTTGTTTCCTTATAAAGTGCAATTAACACAAAGAATGTTGCCGAATGACCGTCCACGTCGCTTGGAATACGGTCAACCAGTTGCTCCCATGGTGGACACTGAATCTGATTTCTGGAAATCTGGAAAATTCTGACGGCCGACGATGCCAATTTCACACTATCTGGTGGCGTTAATAAGCAGAATTGCTGCATATGGGGAACGAAGAATCTACACGAAATGAAACGCAATTGCATGACCAAAAAGTGACCTATTTCTTCAGAGAAAACGAGACAGTTGATGGAAACAGATATCGGTGGATGTTGGCCCATTATGTCTGGCCGCGAATGCGTGAAAAAGCACTTGACAGTTACTGATTTCAACAAGACGGTGCGTAATGCCACACTGCAAAGCAAACAATTCAGTTTTTGCAACGCCTGATGTCAAAAAGAGATGACATTGAGTGGCCACTCTGATTTCCATTTCACCCCTTCGAACTTCTTTTTCTGGGGCTACTTGTAAAGCAAAGTGTACGCCAGCAAGCCTCATAGCATGGCCGAGCTCAAGGCAAACATTCGTGCCGAAACCATCGCTATAACGCCCGAGATACCCGAAAAGGTAATGGAAAATGCAGCAAAAAAGGCACATTTTGTTTTGGCCAATGAAGGCGGCCACTTAATTGATGTTGTATTCAAAAAGTAATGAAGATAAATTGCGAAGGACCAAATTGAATAAAATACCTCATATATAAAAATCGGTTTTTTTCAAAGCTAGTAAGTGTTTACATACCGACATGAAAGATGGCGCACCTTATAATCAAGTGTGGCAGCACGATATTGTTGCATATTTCACCACTCGATGCGCTGAAGGTAGATGAGTGAAAACATCCTTGATGACACACGAACCGTTTTGGTTTCGTCGTCAGACTAGTCACAACGCCGTCGCGATCCACACGAACGACTTAATGTACGAATTTTGAAAACATACATTTGGAAAACATGAAAAATTTAAATGAAATAGAAGAAATAAAATATGTAACTACTAGAAATACCATTACAATCGGAGCCATCTTAACAATAACAATAATTATACTTACATCCCTTTTTATCCTATATATCTATTGTAAAAATCATAAATCATATAAAATCAGTGTAAAATGTAATAAACCAGAGGAAATTGAATTACCAACAACAAGCATTGTTGAGGACAACAATAAACTTAAGGAGGAAGGAGTTACACCTACCCTAGACACACCTATAAACATTACACCTACCCCAAATATACCCTTACCTAGAGAAATATCCACCAAGTTCATATAAATCCTATTAACAACATTGTATCATAATGTTTACATTCAAGCCCGAATTAATTATCTTCAGACCCAAAAATCCAATCTAAATGTTTATATTAAACCCACGAAATTCAATCTCCACTATTTAATAAACATCCGATTCAATCCAATTTGTTTACACAAACTGCACGATGAGCAGAAAACTTAATTGACCTTTGTCCAGCGAGGATTGCTTGGTCAGCAATCTCGTGGGAAACTCTAGATAAGAATTTAGCATAAAAAGACCGATGAAAGCATCGAAGAGTGGTCTTCGATTAAGTTCAATCATTCAATTAAGTTCAAGTTCGGTTTTGTCTTTTCGGCGCACAGTCGGATTACAGTTAGAATATAAAAAATAAAGTGTTTTAAGTGAAGAATAGTATTGAATAAAAAGTTTCTTTGAATAAAGTGTTTTAATTTAAATTGATTCCGCGAATAGGAATCAATAAAAATTCGTTTTGAATTCAGTGTAAACTGAAAACATAACTCGCGTGTAGAGATGGGTTTCTCGTTCACTTTAGCAATACTGGCACATTTCGTTCAGCACACTCAAAAGATTCGTTCAGAGCGGATCGTTCAAATGAACGATATTCATTTTATCATTCAAAAACACTCAATTGCTCTTTTGAATGAAAATTCACGACGGCACATGAACGTCATCGTTACTTGCTTGTGCATAGATCGTATCGTGAGCTCACGGCACTGTTATGTACCACTCATTCCCTTCACTCGCCTACATATTCAGTATGATTTTCTTAACACGTAAATACCTATTACGAGCGATGACCTAATAGTATTCCCGGGACCCTCAATCCGTGTTGTCATCTTACTAATAGATTTCAATTGTTTACAAGATGCCAAATTCCAAAAAACATTTGCGTAAACAAAACATCAAATATGAATTATGATGTTACTACGAATATTGCCGGTCTAAATATCCAAACTCCCAAGATTCCGAAACAAAGGGATGAGATCATCATTCCACGTGAGATCCAAATCTTAATATAAACAAATCTGCGACACATTAGATCATTATCGCGAAATGTTTATAAAATCGATATGTTCAATCGCGAAATGTTTATCTTAATTGAATTCCCGAATTTGTCACGCGAATGTTTACAAACTTGAATTAGCGAAACTGTCACGTAGGCTAAATCATAAATCAACCGATCTACATAAACAAATCAGCAAGTTAATTAAAATTTGCTGACATGGACATTGAACTAGCGAAACTGTCACGTAGGCTAAATCATAAATTAAGATTTCATTTTGTAAACAAAACTAAATTATAGACTAAGAATTCATTGTAAACTAAACAATAAGTTGATATAAAAGCTAACTCTATGTAGAGAAGGATTCATTCCGTTTTCCAGTGTCCAGAGGACAGTAAATAAAGGTTCCTAAATAAAAGTTCCTTTTGCTAACCAGAGTGGTGGTTTTTCTATTAACAAGTCCATAACAGCACATGTGGGACGGTGGCGGCACATGTGCGACGGTGGAGGCACATGTGCGTCCACAAGAATTTTCTGAAACGGCACATTTTCTGAGCGATTAATGGTTACGGCTCCTCCAGCATACCTATTGCTACGAGGAATATAATATACTGTGCAGTTCTTCGCGCGACGCATTTTGAAGTGTTTAGAATATTTCGTGTCGAGTATTTTTAATTAATAAGTCACTTTCTCTGTTCGTAGGTTTCATACATAATTCAAGTGTGAGTCGTAATGTAATGTAATTTTTTTGCTATTCAGTACTATTTCCCTGCAGAGCTCTATTTGGTCATTTTTCACCGAAATTGGAGAAAATACAGCAAAATGTAGTTTTTGTTCTCAAAAACTGTCATTTAAAGGTGGATCAACATTTAATTTAAATCGGCACATTCGGTCAAAACATCCTGGAGTTGAAAGCATTAGCCAAAGAGTAGAATCGATAGAAAAGAAAAGTGATTTGTCGGCTATTGCCTCGACATCGTCTACATTTTTACATGACGATTTAGGTTCGTCTAAAGAAGTAAGTAAGTTGCAAACCACGCCACAAGAAGGGATAACTAACTTTCTAAGGCGAGCAATGAGTGAAAAAAGACGTTCTGAAATACACCGAGCCATTATTGAATTAATCGTGAAAGATTTTTTACCCCTACATATAGTAGAAAGTTCCAATTTTAAAAACGTTTGCCGAGTTCTTAATCCTGATTATCAATTGCCTTCAAGAAAAACGGTTACAGAAATATTAATTCCGCAAATTTATAACATGGTAAAAGAGACAGTTAAAAAAAACTCTTGATTTGGCTGAATCAGTGTGCATTACAACCGATTGTTGGACTTCCATAAATGCCGAAAGTTTTATATCAGTGACTGCACATTTCATTAACAACGAAAATAAAATGATGACAGTTTTGTTGGATTGCTATCAATACGGAGAAAGTCATTCGGCAGTAAATGTATCTGAACAAATAATGCTTGTTTGCAATGAATGGGAGATATCTGCAAAAATTACAGCTGTTGTAACAGACAATGCCGCAAATATAGTTGCAGCAGTTAGAAGAACTGGCTGGAGTCATGTGACTTGTTTTGCACACACATTAAATTTAATCGTGCAAGGTGCATTGGAAAATATTGATGGCATTCGTAAAAAAGTGAAATCTATAGTCGAGTTCTTTAAAAGAAGTCCTCAGGCGACCGAAAAATTACGAAAAACTCAGTCACAAATGGAAATGAACAGACTCAAACTCAAGCAGGATGTCATAACAAGATGGAATTCCACCTTTGAAATGTTTAAGAGGATAATTGATGTTAAAGAGCCTCTCATGTCAACTATAGCAATTAATTTCCTCCAAATTGAAAATATAACAAATAACGATATTATTTTAATTGAAAAAAGCTGCGAAGTTCTCGAATTATTTAAAGATGTTTCTGAAGAAATTAGTAGTGAGAAACAAATAACTGCATCGAAAGTGATAATCTTCAGCAATGCATTAAAGAAGTTCTGCATCCATTTTATAAATGAGAATCCAAATTTGCCTGATCCAATAAAAGTAATGACAAAGGATTTGCTACAAAGACTAAGCAAAAGATTCGAAAATATTGAATGTAATGAAATTTTCACAGAGTCTTTGTTCTTAGATCCGCGTTTCAAGACACATGAATTTTCGAATGAGGTATACGTGGAAATGACTAAAAAAAACATTATAAATTCCATATCTCTACCAAGCCATATCTTAAGCGACCCATCAGAGCAAGAAGTAGAAGTCATCAGAAGTCATAAACCAAGTACTTCGAAATTGTGGATGGATTTCGATAACAGCGTTTCGAAATTGGTTTCAAATAAGAACCCTCAGGTGGCAAGCTCTGTAGAAGTTGAGAAATTTTTGGAGGAACCTCTTTTGGATAGAACTATGGATCCAATTCAGTGGTGGGAAGACAGAAAAAAATTATATCCACGGCTCTACAAACTTGCAAAACGAAGATTATCCGTTGTTGCCTCTTCTGTGCCATCGGAGCGTATTTTTTCGAAAGCTGAGCAAACAATAACAGACAGAAGAAATCGTCTAACAGGAGACAAAGTGTCTAAAATTTTGTTTCTTAATGTAAATTTATAAAATGTTGCCATGATTCAAGTGCAAAATTTGGAAAAATTGAAAAGTGCGCGTGGTTACGTCCTCTATTTTAGGAGTGTGTCTGCCCCTTTTTTGACCTTTTTGTATTTTTGCTTAGTGCGCTAAAGCCTAGGCTTTTCGTTAGTGAAGGTTTCGTGAAAATCGGCCAACGTACGGCTTTGATATTTTGAAAAGAACGGGGGAAAACGTGCGATTTAATTGAATTAGTGAAGTCTTGAGGGCGCGGTGAATTACGGGTCCCAATTTTCGTGGTCGGTCGTAGTTTTTCTGGCCCTTTTGTATTTTTATCGGTTAGAGCAAAGTCTTGAGCTAGTGCTCACGAAATTTCGTTTCATTCGGTTCGTTAGAAGTGTCGGAATTCATTTCGAAAGTTGACGGTGTCGAGTCATTTGCGGCATTTGGCCGTTACACATTCCTGAGTTCGTGGAATTTTCCATTGGCATGTGCATGGCGTGATGTTCCCAGTTTGAAATTTGGTAGTTTTCTCCCAGTGCGGAAAAGCGATAATACTTTGTAAATTTTTTGTTTTGAAAAATATTTTCTGAAGTGGTAGGGAAAAATTTTACGAATTTTTTTGAAAAAGTTGTGTATGAATTCTCCAATGTAAGAAGGCAATCTTCTGTATAGATTTTAGATCACTGAACGGGAAAAATGAAAAAAATTAATTCAAATTTGTGAATTTTCAAAGTTCTTTCGTTTTCACGTACGGCATACAAATTTACCAGCATCAATTGCGTTTATTCGCAAAATTTACACGAACAAAAATTTGGCGCTCGGCCCACAAAATTTATTTTAATTAAAAAAAAAATCTGGCGCGCTGTTCGGCCATGGAAACCTTTTTGGGAACTGTGGATCGTATTCCTAGACTATTTATGAGTTTGTGAGGTAAACGATGAAGGGCAGTTAATACATCACAAATCAAACAATTTGATCGTGATAGATTTGTTCCAGTATATATATATATATATATATATATATATATATATAGTGTCCAGAAATTGCCGCACATGCTCTTCACCACATGATTTTTTGGACAAGTTTAAGCAGAAAATATTATGAATTTTTTTTCTCGATTTATTAACCCTTTAGCTGCCACAGGCGTTTTAAAATTTTGAAAAAATGACGTTCTTTACTTATTAAAAAGGCAATATCTTCACAGTTTTGAAAGATACAACACTCAAACAAACAATAAAACGCAGAAAATAATTTTTTGCAACTATTCGAAGCTATTTTGTGAATATGAAGTGAGCATATTCGAAAATTTTGCATTATCCCTTATTATTCTTTAATTTTCACGTTCATAATGGAAATTTTTTTTCCAAAAATTAGATCTATATTGTGTTATTGTTAAAAAGTTAAAACATCATTTTACTCTAATTCATCAAACTTTCATTGCAAAAGGACTATAAATGCAAACAATTTTTACCAATTCGCGTCTAAAATAAAATTTGCGTTCTGAATTGAAGTATTCGGCTGTCCCCGCACGAAAGTGCTTTCAATCACAATCTTTTGAATGAACAATAAAACAAATATGTATTTAAAATGTTTTTATTAAAATTATTTACAGCATATGTTCAAAGTGGCTTCCTTCCATTGTCAAACAAGACCTGCTTCTCTTTTTTAAGCTCCGTATCGAACTTGGCAACATCTAGCTTGTTATTTCAGCGGCGGCATTGGTAATTTTCGAAGAAAGTTGTTCCAAGGTGTCAAGAGCCTCCTTGTAAACAATTTCTTTTAAATGTCCCCACAGAAAATAATCCAACGGGTTTAAATCCGGAGATCTTGCAGGCCACCGCACGGGACAATAACGCCCTAGCCAGCGATCCTGGAATTCTTGGTGCAGCAAAGTTGTAACCTCTCCGAAATTATGTGGAGGTGCTCCATCATGTTGAAACCACATCCTCCTTCTCCTTGAAAGTGGTAGGCTGTCCAATAATGTTGGCAATACATTCTCCAAAAAATGTTTGTAGCCTTGGTCAGTTAAGCGGTCCGGGAGAATATATGGCCCTATAAGCTGATCTCCAATAATACCTGCCCAAACGTTAAGTCTCCATCGAACTTGGTGATGTCCTTAACGTACCATATACGGATTGGCTTCGCTCCACCAATGGGAGTTGTGGCAATTGAAAATTCCTTCCTGGATGAAGAGGCATTCGTCCATAAACAATATTTTTTTTCAAAGTTCGGGCTTCGTAGAATTTTTTTCTGTAGCCATTCACAAAAATCCACTCGCTTTGCACCTTCGAAAAGTGGTAAGTGGTGCAAATTTAAACTACGCAAAATGATTTGCACTGTTGACTTTCTAAGCCCCAATTCTCTTGCTATTCCCCTTGGGCTGCAAGTTGGGTCTTGCACAACGAAATTGAATATGGCTTCTTCGACGGCAGGTGTTCTTGAAGACCTAGGTCGGCCCACGTCCGATCGCGCACCTTGAGCATGTCTCCCTGTTTCTCGTCACGAATTTCAAGCCTTCGGAAGACGTTGGCATCTGGATGTCGTCTGTTAGGGAATCGTCTTCTATACTCGACGGATGCACGCTGACTATTTGTTTCACATGCACCAAGCACAAGAATCATGTCGAAGTAATTATTGGCTGAGTACTCCATTTCTGATATTTAGTAGCCAATCAATAAAAACTGTTAAATAACTCTACAAAAAGGTATTTGTCTCGTAAAATACTGCTTTCTATTTGTTATCGTATGACGACCAAGCGTTGCCCCATCCTAATTTATGGATGTAAATTTTCTAGCCTATAAGTGTTGACTGATTATATCCGAATGTAAATGCTTTCAAATCAATTAAAAACTAATTTTCAAAGGTTTTATGACTGCTCTAGCACTAATTAATCCGTTTACCAGAATTGTCTGTGAAGGTTCTACCTGCTCGGTTTTTGTTAGTAGGCATATTAGGCACCTTTTTGATTTTTTGTTTTAGAATTTGCAGGCGTGTAACTATTAGAAATTGGCAAATAAGGATAAAATG
The DNA here is from genome assembly GCA_963942545.1 of Oxycera nigricornis. Lineage (NCBI taxonomy): Eukaryota > Metazoa > Arthropoda > Insecta > Diptera > Stratiomyidae > Oxycera > Oxycera nigricornis. Next base: position 85,443,480 of record OZ012663.1, read on the forward strand.
ATGTTCTAACTTTTTAACAATAACACAACACAGATTTAATTTTTGAAAAAAGATTTTGCATTATGAACGTGAAAATTAAAGGAAAATAAGGAAAAATGCAAAATTTTCGTATAGAAAAAAACATTTCTTCGACTTTCGAGAACTGTCGCTCCCAATATGCTCACTTCATATTCACAAAATAGCTTCGAATAGTTACAAAAAACTATTTTCTGCGTTTTATTGTTTGTTTGAGTGTTGTATCTTTCATAACTGCGAAGATATTGCGTTTTTACTAATTAAAGAACGTCATTTTTTCAAAATTTTAAAACGCCTGTGGCAGCTAAAGGGTTAAGAAATCGAAAAAAAATTTCATATTTTCTGCTTAAAATTGTCCAAAAAATCATGTGGTGAAGAGCCTGTGCGGCAATTTCTGGACACCCTATATATATATTTATATATATATATATATATATATATATATATATATATATATATATATATATATAAATATATAAATTTTTTTTTAAATACATACATTTATATGTTTACATATATATATATATATAAAGTGTTCAAAATGAAATAACACGTAAACATACAGTCCCCCCCCCCCCAACCACAAAAACATATAATAGATTCAATTAAATTATTAAATTTTTTGCAGCATTCGACGGCGATGATGATGTCTTCGCACTACTACCGGATGGCCTATTGGAAGATGCCGCCCCGCCGTAACTCTAAAACATGGAGCGGTAGCGTGGTAAGTATAACGATCGTGCATTTGCAACGTTTGGATTTAATTCAAATTCTTTTGTTGCAGACAAACAGACTCTATCGGACGAACCGCAATATTTTTTTTTTGTTTTAAAGCAACTTGCTTGCGTATGTTGTTTACCGCAGGATGCTGTCGGATGGTTTGCAATATTTTTTGGTTTAATAGTCCGCAGACGAAAAGCCGTTCTAACTTACGTCAAAAGAAAACATTAATTTTTGTTTGCACATATGAAATACAAAGTACAGTACAATGCAAATAGTTCGATTAAAATTAATTAATTTGAAGGTTTGTTTCAGTCCTAAATGTAAGCGAATTATTGACAATAGCTGTCAGTTTGATACTACTGCTATTTAAATATACCTACGAAGTGTGCATTAATGTTAATAAGTTGATGTTTAACAGCAATTTTCAATAATATCAATTAACATCATAATTAACATGGTTGTTTTATTTCAAATTGTACACCACTAACCCTGTTTCTTGCTAAAACAACATAAGTCACGAACAGTTTTTAAGGTTTTTTTTATTATTTATATCAATGAACTATAAAGATTATTAGACATTTCAATTTTGTAGCAATCAAACACTGTATTTAGCCCAAATATGTCCTTTAAAACTCGTTTGTTTGTGAATGGCACAGTTTTTATTGACTCCTGAAAAATTCTAATTGTATGACTTACAAGGTTTTTGAAATGACCGATTCACTTGTAGAGGAGAGCGGTCATTTTCGCAGCTTAAGAGAATCAAAAATGAATTGCGAACAACAATGTTACAAGAACGACTGATTAAGTTATCAATTATGTGCTTAGAAAGTGAAATCCTTTCAGAGATTAACTTTGAGGATATAATATGCAGACTTTCGGTTTGCAGCTTGGCTGCAACACCTTATGATAGCTCGCGGATCCGGAGCGACCGTTGACAGCATTGAACGGAAGCAATGAAAGATGTCAAACGAGGAACGTGTTAGAGAATAGAAGAGATTAAGTGAGAAGCTACTCCTAGTAGCAATAAATTAGTAGGAAGAAGAAAGTTAGTTAATGAATAAAGAGCGGAAAAATAGAAAAATCCTAAGTCTACAAATAGAAGAATTTGATCAACATGAATCCCGAAAGAAACCATTATTGTAATCGTAACCAAAAAACCAGCAGCATACTGATATCATTAATGACACATTATATTATATACGAAGAGTGATTCTTCAAAAGGGCTTATTTCCACCTACGACTTCGAACGAACCCAAGAATGCCATCGCTATTACCATGCTTAAATGTATCGTCTATTTCCAAATCCATTAAAAAAAGGCATTTTTCCAGGAACAACTCGTGATTAAAAACCACAAGTTCACACAAAACGGCACATTTTCACCAAATTTTTGTGTAATGGATAAACACTTTTAGAGTTTGATACAAAACGACGTATTTCCTATAGCTACTGAAGAACGATTCATTAAGTTATTTCAATTGAGACATATTTTCGCTTAATTCTTGCTTATTGGCATTAAAACTACTTGTCGGTCGTGAATAGGAACGTAAATTTATTGATATTTTTTCTACGAGCCTGTATTTTTTTGGCGTGGCAGCACTATTTGCCCACAGACTCCTTATTAGTCATTTGTCCAAGTGTAATGGCAGTTTGTGCTAATACGTTCCGCGCACGTGTCATTAATATAAAAAGAAAGTGAATTTTTTACTGTTTCCGATTTTCTTTTGCTACGAAAATGAATGAAAATACTGTTCGTGATATCAATAGTGGAGGAAGAAAAGCAAAAACGCAAATTTCAAGGCCAAGGAAAGAGTAAGTAATCAGAAAGTCACTCTTCATTTGACTGTAGACGTTACTGGGCTTTTAATTTTATCTAACTAATACTTTGTGTCTCTCGTATCATTTTAAAGTACACGGATAAGGATCCGGCTGCAATAAATTTTAAAATTCCTTGCAGACACAAAAGTTTTAAATCTAAGTTTCGTTGTGCATCTGTAACCTCGGATATCATTCTTTCAAACCATAAACAGTTTTTTGCCAGCACTAGCAAAGTCAAGCAGGCATATTTCCAAATTTTTCACAACAAACAGGCTTAATTCCTGTAGTTTAATCCAAAAGGGCGCATTTCCAAATTATTATTATCTTTTCCAATTTTTACATATATGTATGCTAGAATAAAAACTTTATGCGGATCAGAATTCAACATCAACACACTATTACACTAGAGACATTTAAAAAAAATTAGTTAATCTAAACAGCTCTTAAAGGTTTTTTCTCATTACTGAAATTTTGTTTAACACAGAAATAAGCCCTTTTGAAAAATCACTCCTCATATCATACCCTTAATAAATGATCATAGTGGAAAAATATCAATATAATTCGCTTTCTTCACTTTCCAAAACGACCCGAACTTCTTGTGTTCCTAAGGGCCCCAGCATAGTTTAAGACGGCCCTAAGAACAAGGAGACATCTTATGGCAAATTTTCAAATTCATTTTCAACTATTATCTTTGCACGACAGAATTTCTGAAAGAGATTCTGCGAAGCAGTTTGCACAAAGCTTAACTTATGATCAGTTGAATGACCGATTGAAGAATCGTAACAATCGGAAGGATATTTCAACACAATTGCCAAGTGCTGGATTTTGGATTACGATGAGCATTTAAATGGAAATTTTGCATAGCAGATATTTCCAGATCGATTTTGGGAGCGGATTTCCTGCAATATTTCAATCTCCTCGTTGATCTACGTCGGAAACGTTTAGGCGATGGATAAAACCATATTGGAAGCTATAGCCAAAATTTCATCGGAAAAAAATAACTTCAGTTTCAGCAATTATGAAAAACAATCAATTTCACGAGGTTCTCCCTGAATTTCCCAGCATTGCTATTCCACACGTCAAAATTCAGCCAACGGAATGTCCCATCAAACATCATATCAAAACAAAAGGACCACCGGTAGCAGAACGTATATGTCGACTAGCTCCTAAAAATATAAAGCAGCTAAAAAACAATTTGAGGACACCACACTTAACGATGTTTTAACAAACCTACAGCAGCATACCGCGTCGCTCTCTGCTCTAAACCAGAGAATGGATTTAATCTCTGGCGCCACATTGTCTCCATCACCGGCTGCTGCCTCTGTGAATGTTGACCTTTCCTTCCCTCGTCAAGACATTCAAAGTGCAACCCATTAGACTTCCTGAATCTTCCTGCAGTTCGTTCTGCTTGTGACCAGCTCGACACCTTGAAACCTAATCGCGGGCTATACCAAAAATAACCAAGACATCGTAGTCAACAACCAAATCTGTTGCTGATATGACAACGAATACGACTTCTTCGCCTACATCAGTTCCGAGCGCCCAACAAATAGCAATGGATACAACAAGCACATTAGGAACTGCATATTCACTTAACGTGGCTTCAACTAGTTCGACTTCTTTAATAAGATGCAAGTCCTTGCGTGTTGTTCAGCCTCCAATGCAGGTATTTATTTCTAGGCTAGCATATGACACCACACCGCAAGAGATTTCAGATTTCATCACGGAAGGACTGGGCTATATTCCACACGTACTCAATTGCGTGAAACTTACGGCTGACAATCTAGTGAGTCGAGTAGTTTCTTCCTTCAAGATTACGATTTCACCAAATACCGACGTGGTTCTCAAGTCCGACTTTTGGTCTCCTGGAGTAATAGTAAAAAGATTCACTGCTTCTCGCCGCAAAATTTTTTCCGACGATCAGCCGCTCCTCAATTCAACGAAAGTGACTTTGAACCAGCCTAATTTTACTCTTAACTTAAACTTAAATAACTTATCTCTCTACTATCAAAATGTTACAGGACTCAGGACGAAGTTAAACGATCTCAATACTTCCGCTGACCTTGCGCAACACGATATTGTCTGCTTAACGGAAACCTGACTGAACTCCTCCATTCTTAGCTCTGAAATCCTACTTCAGTACAACGTTTTTAGGTGCGATAGAAATCTCTCTATTGCCAACAAATCTACTGGTGGCGGAGCACTGATTGCTATCAAAAGCCCTATCTCATCTGAACTTCTTTCTTGTTCTTCCTTAAATTCCTTTGATTACATCACAGTCAGAATTTTACCTTCAAAAAATAATCCCATAATTGTGTCCTGCGTATACATTCCATATGGTAGAAACATTTGTATATACGAAGATTACATTACAATCCTTGAGGATTTAATTAATGTTGAATATCCCATGGTTCCATTTATTCTATGTGGCGACTTTAACATATCCTCAATTGATTGGCCAGCTTCCCCAGGCGTTCCTGAACTATCAGAGCTAATTTCGCCAGCTGCTACATCGCATATTTCTTTCATGCATGAAATTCGTCGCTTACTAAAGCAAAAATAATCTTACCGCCTTATGTACAAACGTAATTGTGCTCAAGAATATTTAAATCAATATAAAGAACTTCGTGCAAAGGCTAAAGTCAAAATAAAACAGGCTCGGCTTTCATACCATGAAAGTATTGAAAACTCTGTCAGTACCGGCAACTTCAAGTTATTTTGGTCGCACGTTAAAAATATCCGAGGCTCTCGCGCATCCCCTACAGTTTCATTGTATCTTGGCATTCCGTATGCCAACACCCCCCAAACCTGCTGTAACTTACTTTCAAACCACTTTCAGTCTATTTTTTCTTTACCCAAATCGGCTTTAGACCATAATACCAGATTTTGGCACAACATCACCATTGCCGTCTCACTTCCCTTAACTTCAACGTATCTGGTTGAATCACTCATTGAAACGCTTGATCCCAATATAGGAGCTGGTCCCGATGGTCTCCCTAATATTCTTCTAAGCCGAACTAAGAACGCTATGAGCCTTCCACTGAGCATCATCTTTAATAAAAGTCTCATCGAGGTAATATTCCCATACTTTTGGAATGATGCCCTTCTTTTCCCTATCCACAAATATGGTCCCGCCAATTTCTCTACTTTCATCTTGCTCAAAGGTATTAAAAAAAACATGTTCATAACTACATTCTTTTTAATTTTGGTCACCTGATTGCGAAAGAACAGCATGGTTTTCGCGCCTTTCATTCCACTTCATCTAATCTCGTTGGTTTTGCAAACTTTGTTGCCAAGTCTTTCGAAGCTAGATTTGACGTCCATGCTATTTATACAGATTTTTCTAAGGCATTCGATACGGTTCCTCATAATGTCCTATTACGTAAATCAAGCGGCCATTTTTCCGACAAGAGACATCAGATGACACAGAAGCAAAACGTGCCGCGCCTGTAATCAATATTAAAATCAATCAATCAAAATCACCATTAAGTCAATCAGTGTTTGTTGCGATTACAATCTGTTTTTGGTTCTTATTCTTTGTCGCCTGTCGTTAGTGCCGTGAATACTGAAAATGCCGAGAAAAACAAAAATTTCATCTTCAAATGACCACGCCGAAAAAGATGACAACAATGGAGAAGATCTCGATGCCACAGTTATGAATTTTGAAGGCGCCAGCAGTCTAGCCAGCCAACAGCCGTTGTCAAGTGATAGCGACAAGAGAATAGCGGACATTTTGTCAGCGATGAGCATGTTTCACATGGCGCTGGATGACATCAAAAAGGAAAACAAAAGAAACATGGACGAACTTCGTCTGCAGATCCACGCCATAAATACACCGATAACTACGCCGATTGCAGTTACATCATCGGAAGACGTGCCATCGAAAGTATTAATGCAGACACAAAAGAAGCTGCCACCGTTGACATTGTGTACTTATGTTGAAAGTGCAATTGACATGCAGACGCATGCAAAACTATCACAACCGTCGCCATTATCTGCACAAGTTGAACGAGCAGCTCATGTGCAGACACAAATACAATCATCACCGCCTTTAGCTGAAAATGTCGGGAGTGCAGTGCATATGTAGCCGCAACTATCATTACCGCTGCAGACAACGTCAGCAAGAAGAGACGAGTCAGTGCAGATGCAACCGCAAATGACACATGCATACTACAGTGCCACGTTATTTGACCTTCCTAGATTCGATGGGAAAGCGGAAGAATGGCCGCTGTTCAAAAGGTACTATTTAGACACAACAGCTGAATTCCATTATGGCAACAGAAAAAATCTCATGGCGTCTGAATAAGACATTGCAAGGTGCAGCTAAGTCCGCCGTGTCGGCACTTTTAATTTATCCGGAAGACGTTCCGAAAGCCATGCAAGAGCTCGATTTCAACTTTGGTCGTCCAGACTTACTTGTCCGTGCACAATTGAATAAAATCCAGGAAATACCTTCGATGAATGAGCGCCGCCTTGAACCAGTATTATGTTTATCCAATTTAGTGCGAAATATGGTCGCACTTTTTAAGTCTGCCGGATGCGAACATCACTTGTTAAATTCGACGCTACTCGAGCAGCTAGTTAACAAGTTACCCCAGTCCAAGCAGTACAAATGGGCTAGGTACGCCGCTCGCCTGCCATCCTTTGCAACAGTGGGCGATTTTGCTGAATGGATAGCCGAACTGGTTGTAAGCATGATGCTAACAAATACAGCTACAACACCACGAAATCATACATCAGTGGCTCGCAGAGTGCTCCATAGTGACGCGGTCATGACGCCAAAATCGACGATAGCATGCGCACATTGTAACTATCAGCACAGCATTGCAAACTTCAAAGAATTTGCTGCGCTCGCAATTGATGATAAGCGGGATCGAATTAAGAAGCTGCATCTGTGTTTCGGGTGTCTGAAAAAAGGACACAGTCTTTCGAACTGCCGTAAACGACGATGGTGTCAAATTAACGGATGTAGTAAAATGCACCACCACTTATTACACAACCAGCGTGAAGAGCCAAAAGCTAAGTTATCGCACATTCTGAATTGGCGCCTTAATGATGACACAGTACAGTGGCTGAAGATCGTGCCGGTAGTTTTATCTGGGCCAGCGGGGAATATTTCTGTGTTTGCCATGCTGGATGAAGGCTCTTCTGTTTCATTGATTGATGTGTCGAAAGATCTTGGACTTCAAGGCCATGCCACTCCACTCACTCTGCAATGGTACGGCAAGGGGCAAAAAACTGAGAATTCGCGCAGTTATCGTAGAAATCAAGTGTAATTATAAATCAGCACCCACGTTTACCCTTAAAAATATCTGCACCATTGCCAACTTGGATCTACCAGCACAAACATTGCGTAAACGAAAATATAGTCATATGGTGACTTTGCCAATCATGGACGATAAACACGCCCAGCCGAAGATTTCATTGGGTTTGGACTACGCATTTCTCGGGGTCTATAAATAAATTATTGAAGGTGGATGCTGTCAGCCTATTGCCATCAAGATTAAGCTGGGATGGATCGCATTCGGACCAAATAGCTTAAATCCACAAGATGGTCCTACCGTGTTACGCATTCGCGAGTCACACTCAATGCGACAAATCAACAGTTTAGTCAACGAATATTTCTCTGTTGACAACTTCGGAGTTCGTATCACCAATATTATACTCGAATCTGATGAGAACCAGCGTGCTGCGAAAATTCTTGAAGAAACTACTAAGAAGATAGGAGATCGTTATGAAACCGGACTATTATGGCGTGGTGACGAAATACATCTGCCTCAAAGCTACGAAATGGCGAAGCAACGTCTACTGAAGGTCGAAGGACGAATGTTAAACGATCCAGCTTATGACGCAAGATATAAAACAGAAATCAACAATTATGTGCAGATAGGGTACGCAAGAATGCTCACCGTCGAAGAAGCTCAGGTAGAAGAAAGCAGGACGTGGTATCTTCCACATTTTGGGGTTCACAACCCTAACAAGCCCGCGAAACTACGGATCGTATTCGACCGCTGCTGCTGTCTTGAGTAACACTTCCCTAAACACTGCCTTGTTAAAGGGACCAGAACACGCCATGCCGTTCTTGACGATCCTATTTCAATTCCGTCAGGGAGCTATCGCCGTCGCTGGGGACATTCGTGAGATGTTCTCATAAATACGATTTCGAAAGGCAGATCAAAGCTCTCAAAGGTTTCTTTCGAGGGAAGGAAATCAAAATGAGCCCATAAAAGTATACGAGATGACGTCGACGATATTCGGTGCAATATGTTCACCTTGTTGTGCGGAATACATTCGAAAACGAAATGCAAAGTGTTACATGGAAACTATGCCAAATGAAGCTGCAATCGTTACTGATAAGACGTACGTCGATGATTTAGTTGTTAGTTTTAACGACAAATATGCCGTTGAAGGCGTTATTACGGAAGCCATAGAGATAAATGCTAAAGCTGGTTTTATCCTACGAAACTTTGTATCAAACTGTCAAGAGATTCAGGCCAAGTTGAACGCAGCCAAAAGTGACGATAATAAGGTATTCAACATGGAGCGACAAAATACGACAGACAAGATCTTAGGATTGTTTTGGAATACTGAGAACGACACTTTGCAGTATCATTTTAAATTTAATAAAATACCACGATATGTTTCGAAAATGCTTCGCTCACCAACGAAAAGAGAGTTGCTTGGAATTATAATGGCAGTGTTCGATCCGTTTGGACTCATCAAACTATACAATTGGTTCGAAATTACTGTTGCAAAACACATGAAAGTTGAATAACGATTGGGACGAGTCATTGCCTGAGCAACTGTACAAATACACAATACAAATACAATAACATAGCACATTACCAATAATAATGTCAATCGAAAATTTATTTCGTTATTGGTGTTGTGTACGTATGCCCCTGGTATTATACCTCACTTGTTCGACGCTCGGGTCGCGAAATTGTCATCTTTAATGCTTTATTTATCTACCTCTCTTCTTAGTTATATTCTGATTGATTTTGCCAAATCACTATGGACGGATAAAGCGATCAACAAAACGTGCAAATGATAAAACTGTTTTATCAAAATTTGTGTTATGTTCGGGCAATATTTCGCGTGATTCACCCATTTTACAATCGCCTTAATCGTCGTACCGAGAGGATTATTCGCAGTGTGGCAGTGGCGAGGCGTTCATATAAGCCAATTCCCATCGGTTTCCCTTTCCAAATATGTTTCAAAAATGTCTAACACTTCAGTTTTATAAGGGAATGAAGTGTTTATTTACTTGCATGCATCACTGTAAACATGCACAATCGTTCCACTTGATCTCAGTGTTTATTCTATCATACTCCATTCTTTTCATTCTACACATCCTCATAGTTCCATAATAGCCAGCAAAGCGATCAACATCTGTAAGAGTTGCAGCAAAGCTTTCCGAGTCTCGAGTTCATAAATAATAAAAGGTGCTGTGGGCATTAAATTCCCGTTTCTTGGAATGGTAGCTCGGTTTTCCTCAATAGGATATAGAAACAAATCAAAAAGCCGGTAGCGTTCCCAGCCTGCGAATCAGCTGTGAAAATTGATGCTAGAAAATCATCGAAAACTCCCAATTAGAAATACATACTGTTGTAATAGTCTATATGTCTATACCTTGATTGCTGTAGCAGGAAATTCACGTAAGCTCTACTAGTAAGCTACAGAACGTGAAAAGAGTTTATTGTTATTTGATTGTTTTTGTGAAATTGTGAAAGTGGTATTTCTCTATATGCTCATAATATACTGCTTTGTCTGTTAAGGGTCCATGTCTCTCAAATAGTAAGCGACTTACCCACAGTAATTTTTCACCCCTCGCCATTGCAGTTTGGTGGATAAATTTGAATCCATTGGTTCAGTAAACAATCAAACAACACTCGTACGTCAACGAAACACAAGATCTGCAGAAAACATCGCCGCTGTCTGGGAGAGTGTACAGGAGAATCCGAGGCCTTTCGCAGACCACAACTTGGCAAAGTTTGCGTCGTGACTTGGGCCTGCACTCGTATAAAATTCAACTGACTGAGGAGCAGAAGGTGAACGACCATAGACAACGACGTGTATGCGTTGAATGGGCTCTGGTGCAGTTGGAAAATGACCCTAATTTTCATCGAAAAATCATCTTAAGCGATGAGACCCATTTCTGGATGAATGGGTATGTCAACAAACAAAATTGTCGAATTTAGGATGATACCAATCCACATGAGATCCAAGAACGTTCAGTGCATCCGGAAAAAGTCAGTTTCGTGTGGGTTTTGGCGGTCCATTTTCTTTTGGGAACGACGTTGGCTAGGCCATGATATGATCGTCAACGGCGAGCGCTATAGGTCGATGATTACCAACTAATTTAGGCCTGAATTGGATGATATGGACAACAACAACATATGGTTTCAACATGACGGTGCTACGTGCCGTCATGCCGCATTGAACATTCTGCACGACCGATTTGAGGGCATGGTCATCTTACGTCGAGGTGATGTGAACAGGGCACAGGATCGTGCGATTTGCCCCGTTAGACTTTTTCTGGGGGGTTTTCTTTCTTTTCTTTCCATCGATCAAATTCAGCCTGATTTATGCGTCAGAGTAGTGGAAAATTGGACATTTCGAATGCGCATCAGCGACGGACATTTGAACGATGTAATATTCCGTACCTAATGGCATCGAGAGACCTTTCAAACGAATCAAAAATTTCGATGATATCTCAAACACACTTTGTTTTATTTAAATTTAATGATAAGAAGTGCCTAATGAAAGACGCGATAGCTCAAAATTATGTATTGTTTGTCTGTCGTTCTTACATATTCGATAATTTATTCAATTCTTGTATAAAGGATAAGAACGAAATCAGCTGACGTCTACGCAGTTCTCGCTACGACTCCGTAGCACGCAACATGTGAAAAAGTTGTATATTGATTATTTCTGTTTAATACCCAGGCGGATATTTTGGTAATTTTTTAATTGTACTGATACATATAGCGAAAATTTGAGTGTATTCTCAATTATAGAGCAAAATTAAATCACATGATTAGAGTATTGTTCTGATTTTATAGCAAATTTAATTTTGATTTAAGTACAAAAAGTCAAGACTCGCATGTTTTGTTATGTTTGTTATGGATTTACCATAAAATCGCAACGAAATACATTGTCTGATCTGGTTAAATGTGCTTATCAGCATTACTTTGGGTTTCCGGACGATGTAAGAGATAAAATGATTTGCTCCCGAATATATGCTGCCGCTCAAGAACTTTAAAGGTGAGCCCGCATCTACGCTACACTACGCGACGAAACACTTCCCCTGCCAACAAAGCAAAGTATTCTTTGCATGAGAACACAAGCAAAAACCTGCACCTGAGCGGTGCGGTGCTATGCGGCACCAACTGCTGCGAAGCGTCGCGTGACGTCACTCGTCAAAAAATGCAATCATTCAAGTCATTTGCTGATTGACAGCGCATGGAAGAAGTGCAGTGCAATATGGAAGAGGAAAAATTGATTTTATTGGTGAGCAAGTACCCCGCACTTTTTAATTTGAGAAGTGCTGAATACATGAACCAGGTAATAAAGAAAAACATATGGAAAGACACCCACCAAACATTTTGACGCATTGTCCCCTAGGCGAACTATAGACGAATCGCCGTTTCTTCACCAGAATGATGAAAAATCGTAAAAGAGCATGTGCAAGCCAATTTATTGCTTTCTGCTGTTGTTTTTACACCATTTGCTGAAATTTGGGACGACAATTCTTCTCATTTCTGCCGCATAGACACACGTGTGATGTTCGCGTTTTGAATTAGTCGCAAACCACGGAAAGAGTGACAAAACGCGAAAATTAGTGCGGAAGCTGTGTAAATAAAAGTGCGCTGATAAAGCTAAGTATTTACTGTTTAATTCTTTTTCGACAGGTAAGCGCATTCAGTGAAGCATAGCAAAAACAGTGAAGATACATATATTTTTAAAAAAGTGAAAAACTATTATAATCAAGTGCGTATCGTTTACAATATCACGAAAAGCAATTGAAAAAGAGACTCAGGATATTATCAATAATTTGACAACTGACTTGGATTCATTTCTTGAAACCCATTCGATTTAGCAGTTGTAAAGAATATGGTGGCAATGTATTTCTCATTTATTTTCATGTACATATGTACAAATGAATTTTATTGGTTTATTGTGCACTTCAAATGAATAAATGGAATAATAAAATATGAAATTGGGTTTCCATCGCAAACAACAACTCATAAACAGTTTAATTAAAAGTCTTTGCAGTTTCTTTACCAAATATGTATAATTTATTCATATATGTACGTACTTCGAATGCAAGTAGCAGCCAGTCGTTGACGATTCTTTATGTTTACTGGGACAAAGCGAGGCTATGAGTGTTTCAGGTAAGTGTATGTGAATTGAATTAATAATTCCAAGAACTTAGATTCTCAAATAAATTTGACAAAACTAAGTCATTAAGTATTTAATAAAATTAACTTTATTCCCGTTAAATTAACCAAACATCAAGACATTATTTTCTGCAAGGAAGCTATCATGTTTGCATTGTTTGTTGGTGGATTCGGCCTCTTCTGATGAAACTTTTCTGCCATGATACGGATCCAAGTGGAGATGAAAAATATGTCTTGAATCCATCTGTCACTGTTAGGGCGGCCGTATCGAAATGGTCACCGATGTTAATTAAATTCTTCATTTGCATTGTGCCATGGTCAAATTCTTCATCGCCCAAATCTGTTGTGTCATTTCTTAGGAAGTTATGAAGGTAGCATGTGGCAAGAAAAATTTTGTCGACGTTTTTCGGATTTATCTGGATTTTTCTGTAATAGATTCGGAATTTTTGACACAATATTCCAAATGCATTTTCAGATAGTTGGCGTGCACGTGAATGCCTGTAATTATAGATCTTTTTGGACTCATCATTAGTGACTTGAGGACCAGGATATGGTCTCATCAAATAGCTTGTGAGAGGAAATGCCTTGTCACCAACGATAACGTGAGGCATTTCTTGATTTGTTCCCGGTAAATTTTTTGGAGGAGGCACATTAAGGCTGTTAGATTCTAAACTTTTTCTTAATGTTGATCTCGAGAAAATTCCACCATCGCTATTTTTCCCTAAAGCACCCACATCTACAACTATAAAATTTTAATTAGCGTCTACTAGAGCCAACAGAACAATAGAAAAATGCTTTTTGTAGTTAAAACTGTAAGCAACGGAATAGTGTGATGAGAGGAGAAAAACACCGGCAACGCCGTAATTTCCTGTAGTCTGAAAATGGCAACAGTGTAGTTTTAAGGACATTAGAAAAAGGATAGTTGTAGAGCTTGTCTAGGTAGAGGGGCAGATCATTGTCGGTTTGAAAGAAAGTCAGGATACACCTAAAACGCTGTGTTATTAATACGTAATTGTGAAGCAGAATAAAAAGTGAAGCGATATCTAACGATAGTGGATTTTAAAATATAAAGAACCACTATTCGGCGGTGCGCGAATCTGTATGTGTTTTCCATCTAATGCCCCTATGCAATTAGGATAGTTCCATTTGCTCGCGAAATCTTTTTCGATGTTCTTCCGCTGCTCTACATTCGGAGTAGGCATTACCATTGCTCCTAAAATTGTCCATCGTGTATCACAAGTAGAATAAACAATTTCTTGAACTGTGGTATAGCCCAAACGATAACGAACAAATTTTCAGGGATTATTTAGAGAAAAAAACTTTAAATGAAAACAAAGAGACTCCCCTTACGTCATTCTTCAAAGCTATGGCTGCGAGCACTAATCGTTTATCTCTCCATTTGCAATTGCAAGTAAAGGATCAGGTTTATAACGCAGTATCCGACGCAGAATTACGACATGTATTGAGCCTTGATAATAATCATCAAACATCTACTTTTCCAAATGCCAGTCATTCCTTTAGCAACGTCTGAACAAAACACTTCTCATATCACTGAAAATATAACTCCTCATCGTTACACACAGTTGACTGGCGAAACTTTAGAAAACAGTGCAGAAAGCTTCGAGGAATCATTTTGAAAGACTATGCACATTAAAATTTAAGAAATTAATTTGACTATCTGAAGGTAAATTTTAAGTTAATAGGTTTGATTTTAAGTTGTATTTCTGATTTTTGTTTCGAAAAACTTTTTTGAGTTTTATTAACGATCGACAAACAATGCTGCAATATAGACCTACGCCCAAATTGATACAATGACATAAAATACAATTACATATGTATATAAAACTTAGACTTGCCTTAAAGTGACCATCATCCTTCATCCATCAGTTTGATTCTTTAGAAAATGTAGAAAAAAACAGCACTTTTTTTAATAAATTAAAAAATAAAACCGATTTAGAAATTAATGTGGACCCAACATTATCTTATAGCATTATACTCGTAAAATTTGCGCTCGAATTTGGCAGTTTACATAGCATTTTACAATGTAAATTTTTTGGAGATGATATTATTTTTAAAACAATGTACAGTATGGTCTTGGGTTTAAACTTGTTGTATTGTGTAAATATAGTAAACATTCAATAAACTCTTCTCATATGATTGGAATATTTAATAATGCATACGAAATAAATCGTCGTATAGTGTTTGTATTTCGAATATTAGGCCTTGGGTTGAATATTTTTTACGGCTTGATGGATTTAGATTCAAAATTTCATATAAATATCTATTACAATCTTATCGACATTATACAGCCAACGAAATTATTATAAGCGAATTCTTGAAACACTAGCTAACTTCTAAAGAAAGTATTTCTATTTTTCCGAATGTTTATCTAATGATTTGAATTGCTAAACTAATCGTAACAGCAACATCAAATCTCAAATTAAACTTTTATTTTCTTCAATAAAGAAGAAGAAGTACATAACAGCGAGATGTCAGTGCGACATTCGATAAGCGCACTGAGAAACAAATTGACGCACCGGAGACTTTCTTTACGTTGAAATTAGTCATTAAATAAACACGGTAAGTGTGTAAACTTATTAAAAGGATCAGTGTGAAATTGAGTCATATTTTAAAAAAAGGAAAAAGGAAAAGTTCTAACCGAAGACGAAAAAATTAAAACACACTCTCCAGCGGTTTTTCTAATCGACAAATTGCACGCCTTATTAAACGTTCCGAGTGTGTGATAAAGAACTTTATCAAATTAGGCACAAAATACGGAAAAGTTTTGAAGCAGTTGTGGGAGAAATTTAATGATCCCTCCTGTCCTTGACTATAGAACCTAAATGTTGGAGTGAAAATAAACTTGTAGAAGAATTTAAAACTTCCAGACGACAAGCGAGAAAAGCAAAGCAATTAGTAGATCAGTTTGGCATTTTATCATCTCCTAATCCTCGAGGTGGCCGTAAATTATCCGTTGATACAGAAAACTTGGTGAAATCTTTTTACCTCTGAAAAGACATTAGTCGAATCATGCCCGGCAAAAAAAATTGTATCCCTGAAATTACATGATGGAAATAGAACACACATCCAAAAACAACTTCCCATGTGTAAAATTGACGCACTTTATCAGAAATTTAAAAGTGAATATCCGAATGTTCAGATAGACCTAACAAAATTTTTTACCCCAAGTCCCAAACAATGTATTCTCGCCGGCAATTCTGGAACACATATGGTGTGTGTTTGTCTTTACCATCAAAATGTCAATGCCAATCTAACCGCTAGAACTGCCATGGAACTTTATTCGTACAAAGATTGCCTTCGCAATATAATGTGTCGTAATCTAACATCGAAATGTCATTTAACGACTTGAAAGACACCGCCAACAGAATGTTGTAAATCGTGTCCTGGCTTGAATGCGGTTCGTGATCATTTAAAAATGATATTTGATGACAATCAAGTAACAAACGTGCAATTTGCAAAATTGGTTGGCACAGAGCGCTTCACGATATCTACTCACATACTCCCATCTGATAATTTCGTAGATAGTTTGTGTGACGCTTTGAATAAATTGAAACCCCATGCCCACAATGCAGAAGAACAAGCACTTTATTTCAAAAAAAAGGGAGAACATCACAGAAGGTGAAATCATAGTACAATGCGAAATCGCCGAAAATTATAGATTTGTTGTCCAAGACGCAGCTTAATCTTTTTTGGAATAATCGGCAGGCAACACTACTAACATCCGTCTTTTATTATAGAAATAAGAGTGAAATAAAACACGGTTGCATAGTAATGATTTCATACGATTTGAAGCATGACACAGCTACTTTCTATGCTTTTCAAAAGATACTGCATGAGCATCTTTTAAAAAAAGGAATATTTGCATCAAAAATTATCGACATCACAGGTGGTGCCCCAAAACATTTTAAAAATAGGTTTAATTTTGCAAACCTATTTTTTTATAAACAAGATTTTAAGACAGATGCAGAGTTTCCTTTTCACGTAACCTCTCACGATAAGGGACCATGTGATGGGCTTGAAGGAAACCTAAAACGTTTAGCGACACGTGCAAGCTTGCAGTTACCTCCAAGTAAAGCAATTATTACTCCAATGCAACTGTATGAATGGGCGAATTCAAATTTGAATCAGTCATTCATTATTGCTCCAAAGATGATAGTGAACGCCAAATGAATTTACCTCCAGCCACGATTTCAATCATCAGTAACTATTCCAGGGACAAAAACGTACCATTGTTTTGTTCCAACTACTAAAGGCATACCTATAAAACGAACCCGAGTTGATGACAATAGTAATATTGTAAAATATTTTTCTTTTGATACAATATTGTTTCATTTAGTTGGCAATCATTATTCAGATTATATAGGTATCAAATTTAAAACTAGTTCAGAATATGTATGTCTATATGCATAAATAGGTGACGCCACAGCCATTTCACTATGTAGGTATGTCCTTTTTCGCACAAACTAGCGAAATTTAGCAAGCGCCCAGTGGGACATGCACGGACTATAATTTTTCCTAAACTAATTTCGATCCCATTCTGAAATTTTTATGTTAAAATGTATACATGTGAAGCTTTAAAAAAATAAAATCAAAATGGTCGAAGCTATTAACTTTGTTTTTGAAATATTTACTTCCGGTTTAAAACTAGAAGAAAAAAATCAAATTTGGCATCTCTTTTGAAAATCAAAAAGAACAGTAAATTTTCTATACAAAACACTACATTTATTATTTGATTATAATTTACTTCAATATGAAAATAAAATTTCAAAAAAAAACCCTGCTGTGAAAATTTGAATACTATGGAATCCCATATCTTAGCAACTAATCCTCAAATAAAAAAAAATTATGTGTGCACGTTCATACACCCTAGACGTACAAATATGCCCAATATGAACGAATTTCAGAATCTCACTTTTTTTCGTTGTCTGTTTCTGTTTTAAATTAAAAAACTGCTCCAACGATTTTCTTCTAAATTTGATAGATTCACAAAATTGTTAATACGCGTCGATTGACACCTTATCCAAGAAAATCGTATGTGTGGTTCGCGAGATATAACGCATGATAGAAATGACCTTCAAGCGGGCAAAACAACAAACCCCCCGACCGAAATATCCCAAAAATTAATCAGCTCTTAAAATTGCAAAGACGCTTCGATTGACACCTCAACGAAGTCGATACGACTACGTTACGCTCTTTGAAAAACTGTCCACGAACGCACGTACGTACGGACGTACGTACATACACACACATGCATACTTCTTTCTAAATACACTTAAAATATACTCTAAAGATCTCAAAACGTAAAGATATGTTGAAAATTTCAATTTCGATTTTCGAGCCGATTACAAGAACTTCCCATATACTGGAAAGTTAAAAATACTCTAACCGACAAGGCCATAAAACAACACGAGCAAAAAAAGACGCAGAAGAAGCGAAAGTAAAGCCTCAAAAAGGTAAAGAAGCTAAAGCTGCCGCATCTAAAAAAACGTCTCCGATGGAAAAACCGCTTCCCGTAAAAAAAAAATTACCAATAAAGTAATAAAAAATATGTCAATTCACGATGGGTTAGCAATTGAAGAGCTTGGTGCAAGAAGGGGACAGCTCCACTTTTTGCTGTTTTTTTTATTGACATAAGAAAAATATTTTCTCTGTTTGTGTGGATGAACGAAACAGCTCCAACTATTATTCCATAAGATATTAAAGGAAAGGAGTTGTAACAGTCTATGTTTCGGAGGAAGAATGGGACAGCTCTCGGGAGCTGTCCTATTCTTGTGCCAAACATACTTACGAGGGGTGATCAAAAAGTAATGAGAATCACAATAAAAGACGGTGATGACAGTTAAAAAAAATAATTTATTTTTCTATATAGTCTCCTAACAAGCCAATACATTTAGTCCATCTTTTTTCTAAACCCAAGATTCCCTGAGAATTTTTTTTTGTCTTGACCCTCCCAAAACGTCTCAATAGCGCCCATCACTTCACTATTGTCTTCAAATTTCTTGCCTCGGAGGTGTTGCTTGAGACGAGGAAAGAGGGAAAAGTCACTGGGAGCTAGATCTATCGAAAAGGGTGGGTGTTCCAGCAGTTCGAATCCCGTTTCTTGAATGCAACTGCGGCTTTGTGAGCCGAAACGTTGTCTTGGTGAAACAGCACTCCAGCTCGCAGTTTGCCACGTCTTTTTGCCTTGAAAACTTCCCGCAATCTTCGTATTTGGTCCGCGTAGTAAGAGCCCGAAATAGTGGCTCCCTTTTCCAAATATTCCACCATAATTATTCCTTCGGCGTCCCAAAAAACGGACGCCATAACCTTTCTCGCCGAACTTGACACTTTGAACTTCTTCGGTGTTGGTGAGGAGGTTCGCTTCCAAGTCATTGATTGTTGTTTGGTTTCAGGATCCAAATGGTGGATCCAGGTCTCGTCCATGGTCACGAAACGTGACAGAAATTTTTCCCGATCTGCAACTTTTGGAGATTCACCCTTGAAATATCGACTCGTTTTTTTCTTGTGATCGTCGGTTAACATTCGCTGAATTGTTCGAACTCTACCGTATGAGATCCCCGTGACCTCAGCTACATGTCTGACGGTCACTCTTCGGTCTGCCAACAAAACATCTTCGACCTTTTTCACGTTATCTTCAGTGTGGGACGTATATGGGCGTCCTTCGCGGTGTTCATTTTCAGTGGATGTCCTTTCCAGCTTAAACTCCTTGGCCCAGCGTGCAACTGTGGAATATGGAGGAGCAGAGTTCCCAAATGTTTCCTCTAAGTCGCTGTGTAAGTCTTTAGTAGACATTTTTTTCAAACAGAGGTACTTAATGACTGCTCTAATTTCGTTTTTCTCCATTTTGATGTTATCTCTTCGCCGGTTCGTATTCAACTGAATGTCCCTCTTGTAAATCGTGACCTAGTGAGTCTATAAGCAAGCGAAAAAAAATTTGTTGGATTTTTATGCGGACTGGAAGTAACCGTTTCTCATTACTTTTTGATCACCCCTCTTAGTTCACTGTCTGGCCTCTACAAGCGCTAGAGTTGTCAACAGTGAATACCTCTAGTGATTTGTTCACTTCAGTACAAGCCTATCCTCATCTTGATATTGTTTGTTCTTGTTTCAGTCATGAGTGGTTTCAGTAATTTAGTTAAGTGTGATTCAGACACTGATTATATTCCGGAAAGTGACAAAGATTGCAGTAGGCATGGGCCTAGTAATGTGAATAAAACAGGTGGAGTTTCTAGTCAGGCTGAGGATGACTGTTCTAGTAGGCGTAAAGGTGTAGATTGTGAAAGCAAAGTAAAGTGTACTATCCTGAAGAGGAAAGGAAAAGCGGAAGAGAGACTCTACCAAATGGAAACGCAATGTTTTGATGAAGAAGGGGGCAAGTGGAGAAGAGCTCATCAATCCTACAGATGCAGTGGTCGCAGTTCGTAGCACAGGAACAGATTGCAACTGTAAGTTCAAATGCTTTACCGCTGTAACTGATAATATCAAAACCGATATTATAAACTCCTTTAATGCGATAACAGATACGGAAAAACAGGATATCCATCTGAGTGGTCTCATCATCGTATCGACTGTTCAAAGACGTAGGCCTAGAGACAGGCGGGGGCCAAAATCGAGCCTACGCAGCTCACTACAGAGTAAAACACGGCACTTTTGATCAAAAGGTTTGCAAAAAAGCTTTTTGTTCCCTCTATGGAATAGGGAAACGTAGAGTGGAAAGGCTAGTAGGCTATCTTCAGAAAGGTATCCCCGTGTTGACGGATAAGCGTGAGAAACATGGAAATAGACCAAACAAAGTACCTGACAATATTATTAATCAGCTTGATGAGCACATACAAAGTATTCCTGCTCAAGTATCTCATTATAGCAGAAACAAAAATGTAAACGTACGGTACCTATAACCAGATTTGTGTATTCAAAAAATGCATAGGCTGTATTTACAAAAATATGAGACCGAGGTTTTTTCAAAAATAGAAAAAGGCGAAGAGGGCAAACCAACAGTTAGCTACGATTTTTACAATCGTCATTTTAATCAAAACTATAAACTGTCTTTTGGCATACCAAAAACCGACACATTTCAAAAATGCGATCAACTTGAGAACCAAATAAAATTTCAAAAAGAAACAGAATCTTTGAAGACATTACAACTTGAAAAAGAACTTCATCAAAGAAAAAGTGAGGAGTTTTATAAAACCAATATTGAAGTTCTAACTTTTGACTTTCAGCAGAATTTACCTTTGCCGGTAGTACCAAGTGGAGATGTGTTCTATAAGAGACAGTTGTGGTGTTATAACTTCAATTTATATTGTGCAAGCAATGGAAAATCATACTACTATATGGACAATGAAAGTACCGGAAAGAAAGGTCAGAATGAAGTTATAAGTATGATAAACCATTTCATAACAAAAAATGAAATCAGACCCATCGTGAAAGAACTTTATCTGTTTTCTGACAACTGCTCAGCTCAAAACAAGAATATCGCTTTGATGCAGTACTTTTACACTCTGGTCAAGAGATATAGAAGGTTTGATAAGATTGTTCACAGATATCCAGAGCCAGGACACAGTTTTTTACCCTGCGACCGTTTTTTGGCATCATTGAAAAGGAGAGACGGAAAAGAGAACGTGCTTTTCTTCCTAAAGATTACGAAGACATGGCAAAAAGGACATCAAAAAA
The DNA here is from genome assembly GCA_963942545.1 of Oxycera nigricornis. Classification (NCBI taxonomy): domain Eukaryota; kingdom Metazoa; phylum Arthropoda; class Insecta; order Diptera; family Stratiomyidae; genus Oxycera; species Oxycera nigricornis. The sequence continues at coordinate 85,465,131 of OZ012663.1, forward strand.
ATTTGTTGTTGTACAAGCCAAACAAAGTATGTTCTAAGACTTCACAACCCATTTTAAGGGCAAGTTCAAAACATAACAAACTTTGTACGCTACACCTCAGAATTTAAATGAAAAAAATATTCCCAAGAAACCTATGAAAGGCAAATAAGTTCACAATATCGAAGTACAGGTATGTGGAGTACAACAAAGATATCATGTTGTGCGGTTCTTTGGCAGCAGTAGTGCCTTTACTAAAAGATGCTTTCCTGCTAGAAAAACCAAACATTACTTTCTCTCTACCAGAATATGACAACGTTCTTTACCATGGACCTTTGAAAATAAAAAAGAGAAAGTTCAAAGATGTGAAGGAGTTAGTTGAAAAATATGTTCCCCCAGATTGCTTGTGGTTTTACAATGAACTGATTCAAGAAGATGATGCTATAAGTAACACGAGTGATGTAGAAGACGGGGATTATGATGACTAAAAAGAAATCCTGTCAAACAAAGAAGAAATTAGCTTAGTTTTTCTATTTATGTTTATGTATGATTTTTGAATATTTTTTTTATTAAATATGATCATGCTATATGTTGTTTTAAAGCGCGTTTTTCGCTCTATCTATTCGTTTTATTGGTTTTGGTTTAAAATAATGCAGTCACTTTTTTCAGGACATCAAATAAACATGGATAAGAAGCAAATTCGCACGATTTTTTGTTCAAATTCAAATTAGGCCGAAAAGATGACGAGACAGCTCGCGATATCAACGATGCGTTTGGCCTAGGAACTACTAATGAGCGTATGGCAGAATGGTTCTTCCAAAAATTCCGCAGTGGTGACGAGAGCCTTGAAGATGAAGAGGGTCGCGGCCGCCCGTCTGAAGTTGATAATGACCAATTGAGAGCCTTAATCGAAACCGATCCTCGCAAAACCACACGAGATGTTGCCGAAGAGCTCAGCGTCGACAGTTGTTTGCCATTTGAAGCAAATAGGGAAGTCAAAAAAGCTCGATAAATGGGTGCCGCATGAATTGCACGATAATCCAAAAAATCGTCGTTTTGATGTGTCTTCTGCCCTTCTTCTGCGGAACAAGAACGACCCGTTTCTCGACCGGATTGTAACGTGCGACGAAAAGTGGATCCTTTATGATAACCGGTGACGTTCTGCAATTCTCCACTTTTTCAAGCACCTCGACAACTCCCTTAGCGAGAAATGCTTCAAAAACCAAGACAATGCCAAAAACGCCTTCGACGACTTCATCGCCTCCATAAATATGGAATTCGACGCTACCGGCATAAATAAACTTGCTTCTCGTTGGCAAAAGTGTATTTATTCTAAGGGTTTTTATTTTGATTAATAAAATTTACTATAAAAAAAGTTTTTGAGTTAAAATCGAGATTATTTTTGCATTAACCTAGCAGTGTGCATTTTTAATGAAGGTTATTTATCATTAGTACATTCTATGGAAGTCATGGGAGTGAATGTCGGCCGTAGCACACTCAATTACGTGAACGAACACGATGAGACCAAATTGTACATTCTCGAGCGCCAGAGTTCTTCCAAAGAAGCTAGAATTGCAAAAAAAGAAGAAAAAAGCAAAGGACGCGCAGTTGATTGAAGACGCTGAACGTACCTACGAGGGCGGTTCAATAAGTACCCGTGTTTGAAGACAGAGGACGTTCTTGAGGTAAGTTGGTGTTATCATCGTGTGCTGTCATCTATCAAACGACGCCAAAACAAATTTCAGACTGATTGATAGGTTAGTTTGGATTTGGCAGCCTTTCGAGTGAGACGTGTTTCTTGATTTTCGATGGAAAAAGAGGAGCATCGTTCGGTAATTCGCTTTTTGTTTTTGGATGGGGAAAAATGTGAGTAGGTAAAAGCAAAGTAGGATGCTGTTTATGGGGACTCTTCGCCATCTATGACAACCGTCAGATTTTGGTTCAACGAATTTAAACGTGGGCGAACATCTGATTTTGATGAGCAGCGACCAGGACGACCGGCAGACGTGGATACCGTGGAAATCATTAAAAAAGTCCACGACATAATTCTCGCTGATCGATGAACGAAAGTGCGCGAAGTATCAAAGGCCGTAGGTGTGTCGATCGGAGCGGCAATTAATATTTTACATGAAAAGTTGGCGATGAAAAAATTGTCGACCCGATGGGTGCTGCGATTTCACACGGTGGACAACAAGCGGATGCGGTTGTTAACTTCGAAGCAGTGTTTGGAGCAATTTAAGTGAGATCCGAAGGACTTTTTGCGTTGACTTGTCACCGTTGATGAAACCTGGATTCATGATTACACACCAGAAACTAAGCAATAATCAAAACAATGGATTTCTCCCGGTGGATCTACTCCAAAGAAGGCGAAGACGGTCCCATCGGCCGGAAAGGTCATGGCGACGATTTTTTGGGATGCAAAGGGCGTTATCGCCATGGATTTTTTTTAGAAAAAGGAAGAACGATCACTGGACAATACTACAGTGAGTTATTGGACCGCTTCGACAAAAAATTAAAGGAGACACGGCCGCATTTGGCGAAAAAGAAGGTGTTGTTTCACCACGATAACACACCAGCACATTCATCCGGAGTTGTCGCCGCCAAACTGCATGAATTGCGTTATGAATTGCTGCCGCACCCCCCGTATTCACCCGATCTGGCTCCCTGCGACTTCTTCTTGTTCACTAACATGAAGAAATGGCTCGCGGGAATTTTTTTTAGCTCAAACGAGGAGGTCATCGCCGAGACAGAGGCGTATTTTGGAGAGTCCGACAAATCCTTTTTTTGGAGGGGTTATAAAAAACGGCAGGAACGTTGGGAGAAGTGTATGTTTCTAAAAGGGGACTATGTTGAAAAATAAAACAATAAATTTTTGAAAAAAATGAGTCTTCATTTCTAACACGGGTACTTATGGAACCGAAGTAGTACGAGTTACATGGCTGGATTCACAGATTGAAAGTAAAATGAAAATTTTTCTTTATTTCGGTAAAAAAAAAGTGTTGTAAAAACTTAAAACGCATTTTTCTCGAGGACCTTTTTTTAGTGCCTTTTTTTAGTGCGCGTTGTAGCGCAGAGAAAAAACTAATCGATCGAATCTCTTCAATTTTGGACAGACATTTATTAGCTAATTTACGACTGCAATAGTCTAAATTCAGAATAATTTATCCAATTTTGGCAATTTGGGGGCACGATTTTCAAAAAATTAAGTATCTTATGTTTCAATGCTTGCCAAATTGCGAAAACTTGATATTTATCACTAATTTTAGGCTATTGTAGTAGATTTTGTGTAGAAATACGATTTCTTTTTGTTAAATTGATTACAGATCGCTTGGAGGACCTGCGTACTACAAAGCGCAAGTTTGGTTCAGCGACTTTACTCGCTGCATCAACGGGCCATAGCAGCGGCCATTTTGTTTTTAAAAAAAATTACAATAAAAATATACATATAATTTTCCTATCAATAAATAATCATACTTAATTTCATATCAATTCCTTTGTTCGTTTTTTTTCAACAATTTTAAGTGACTACGGTTTTTTAGCGCCGAGAAGGTAGAATAACCCCTTCAGGTTTCACGGCTCGTGTTGAGAAGCTGCTTGGTGCGTTTGGAGCTCAGTGTGTGCCAAGTCTGCCTGGTTGTCCTGCAGGTTTCTTCCAGCAGCCAGGTCCTATTTGCAGCCTCTATATAATACTGCTTGAATCCTAGCTTTACGGAGCCTAGACGTAGGTCGACTTGGGGTGTATAATTTTGGAGCTCAGTGCCAGCCCTCGCCAGGCCATCAGCTTCGCAATTTCCCGTTATGTATATCACTATGCCCCGGTACCCCGCAAAAAATTACTTCAATGAAGCGACATCCCGTTCAATTATGAGCGGCTTTTCTTAACAATTTTGGATGAGGTATGCACGCTGGATAGTGATTGGATAGCACCTTGACTATCAAAGAAAATGATAAGATTTCTTATAGAAATTTTCTGGTTGCTCAGCCAGTCTACTGCCTTGTATATCGCAATGACCTCTGCCTCAAAAATACTACAGTGGTCTGGTCTGTTCTGAAAATACTTCACAGCCGACTTTGCCATCCATTGTTGATCCATCAGTGTAGATGTCAACCGATTCCTGTATCTAACTTTTTTCTATCGTCCAGTCATCCCGAGTAGGGATGTGGGGAATTGTGTTTAGTGAGTCAGTCAACATCATGGCGCTGATACCGGGACTGAAATTGGAGCCAAGGTATCAGCGCAGTAAAATCCATTGAGTTACACATGCCTAGACTGGACCATGGCGAAAACAGAGATTCGCAGAAGCGAGGTCTAATTTCCCTGGTGTTGGTTCATCCTTCCGAAGTATAGTGGAGTGGCCAATTTTTCCCTCATGCTAGAGATGTAGTGCTTTCAATCGAATTGCAGAGCATTTGCTGGCTCGTAAGGAGTCAGTCGGGATTCAATTTAACAGCATAAACAATGACTTTGTCGGGGTAGTGAATCGAGCCCCGGTGATTGCAATTGCAATCCTTTTGACCTTGTTTAGCAGGTTTATATTTCATGTTTTTGTCATAGCTGGCCACCAAATAACAGCGCCATACAGAAGGATTGATTTCACTATCATCGTATAGAGAAAAGAAAGGAGCTGACACTGATATTATTGCGTCACTTGAAGGCTTGTAGGTATGGGTAGTAGTAATTTTGTTCAAAAAAAGTTGAGCGACTTTTATAGCCCGAATTCAGACGTTTAATTTTAGAAAAATCGGTAAAAAATACCTTTTACAGATATTGAAATCGCCATTAATTTTTTTTTTAAATTGATTCAATTGTGATTTTATTACAGCTTTGACAAAGTCAAACATCTTGATATATACTAATAATAAAGCTTCGATAAACTCTAATACTAAGTGAACATTTTAAAAATCATTTCATTTTTTTCATCGATAACTGGGTAACTGCAACAAATATGCAGTTATCAGAAAACCCACACATCTGCAAAAACATGCAGTTATGCGGTTTCTGCTTATCTGCACAACCCGTATAAGTGCACATATTTGTACGACAATATCAATGTGCAGTTAACGGGGATTTATTGTAAATATATTAAAATATTTTGTTTCAAAAACCCGGAATAGATGGCAGAAAGGAAAGCTCTAAACAGCTCAGATAAGTGGAGAGCAGCATTGGTGGTGAAAGCGAGGATGAGGCCTCAGAAATGAATTCACTAGCCTTCGATATTGGGGAAAATAAAGATAGTAGTCGAGACGAAAGAGAAGCATAAGAGAAGCATAAAGAGGATATCAAAATAAAGAAAGTAAGTTATGTTTGTGTTCAAATTTGGCCAGGTTCTTTTCCCACCCCTTCTTTTCTTACTCCAGATCCAAACAATATAGAGTGGCTAAGTAGAGTTTGATAGTAAAAGCCTTGCGTGATAGAGAAATAGAAAATCCAGTTTTCAATGGGTTCTCATTTTACAAACGTTAGGATTATCGAAATGCCGTCGCGCTCGGAGAGTATACAGCCGCCGCGGCGTAAACAGGAACTAACGCCTCGTGTAGACTTCTCCACGTAGTCCAGTTTCCGTTGGAGAACCGCACAAGATCGACAGAGCCATCCAGCAAGAAGATAAGACCAACACAACCCTGCACCCCCAAGCCCCCTTAGGAGTTGGCAAAGCGGTGACCCTGAAAAAAATAAAATCGTGCCCCATTCGTTACCGATAGTAGCTCTACGCTAATCGCGTTATTTTTTAGTTCCTTTTCCGCGAAAACACTTCCAGCATGGTCAACGAGACCGCAAAAGAAGAAGCAGCCAGTCTTCAACATCAGCACACCTCGTGCGTTGCAGGCGCCACCACCGTCACAGTCAATCAACGCGGTGGGCCAGTGTAAACTACCACCTTTCTGCCGAGCCAGCCCAGAACTCTGGTTTTTTCAGGTAGAATCCCAGTTTCAAATTAGTAAAATTCAAAGAGATGCAACGAAATACCACATGGTGGTGGTGATTTTGGACCACGACACCATTGCTGACGTGTCGGACATTATACGTTCGCCACCAGAGACAGGGAAATACGATTCTCTAATAGCTTAGACAGACGACAGTACTTGAACTAGTTCCTGACGTCATAGTGACGTAGTCTCTTGTAAAAGAACTCGATCTGTAACTGGTTCAAAATCCCAAATTTGAACTAATTCAAAGTGGTTCTATCTACCTTTTAATGCGTTCAGCGCATTCTATTAGAAAAATTATGAAGTGTCGTTGGAATTGGTAGGCGATGAAATGACGTTTAACTGGAATGACATTTACAAAATAGCATTCATCAAGAGCACATTTCTGTGTTAGCGAAAGACTTTTAAGCGAAACATTAGTAATGGAAGGGCCAAGCAAAGACAAGTAATATTGTTATCAAATTTTCATTGTATATCTTATAAATGATGTGATTTATATACATAGGAAAATTCGATTCTTTTGGAGCCAGTGCTTAGAACTGCAATTGCTAGACGTGTGGAGCTCCAACATAAATAATTTGAGGAGAGCGAAGCACAATGGCCACGTATACAAGCAGATGCAGCGAGAGCTGGAGCAAGCATCTGGAGTTTCAATAGAGATAAGTGAAATCACGGCTAAAATTAAGAACCAAGAAAATACCGGTAAGCAAAAATTGACCACAACTAATGAAAGAAGTGTCATTATACTTTCAATTTTCAGTGATGAAAATAAAAAAAAAACTGGGTGCAATGGAGGCTCACCGTCGAAATGGAGCCTTCACCAAAGAGTACATTCAATAATAGGAAGCTTTCCGTCGCAGAATTTAATAGTGGAAGAGAGTATCGGGTGCAACAACAGTGCATGTTCAATCGTAGGGGAGTGGATGTACCATCGTCACCTGCGTCCGAGGATATTTCGATGTCTTTTCCGGTAATGTCGTCTACGCCTGCTGCGAGTGTTGTTCGCTCAGAAAAGCGAACAAAACGACACCACATGGACACTACGAATTCAATCGTACGCCCTTTGGACTGAAATATGCCCCAGCCACATTCCAGAGTATGATGAATGAGGTACTACATGAATACGTCAACAAAATCTGTCAAGTATATCTAGACGACATCCTCATTTTTGCAACTTTCTTACCAAAAATGGAAGTCAATACGCAAAAAATATTCGAAACATTGGAAAAACATAAATTGAAAGTTCAAATAGACAAATGCCGGTTCTACTTCTATTTTTAATTTTTGTGGCGAGTCAGTTCACTTTCGATCGAAATGCAGGCTAGTTTCGTGTCCCGATGCATGGATAAGAAAACGTACATAAAAAAATAACGAAGCTGCTGATACCACTCCTGATAGAAGAAGTGAATAAGTTATTGCGCGAAGGAGATAAACGTCTTTGGACAAGACCGTGGATCTGAAGAAGACCAGATCGTGGCGCAACATCCACCCTTTTTAGGGAGTTGGAGTTAGAAGACCCTGATGAATTTAGAGCGCTTCTAAGAATGGATGTGGAACGTTTTAATATATTATTAGAAAATATTACTCCAATAATACAAAGAGAAGATACTGTTGTGGAACGTCGCACCCTGATTCCGCACCGCGGCAGCACCGACGCAAGCCATCGCTGACGCCGCGCAGTTGACACTCCGACACACAAGTCTGCTCAGTGCATACGTACGGTTGCGGTTTTACTTAGACATACGGTCACGGTTTACTTTAGAAACTAAATTGTCCCCAAACATTTAACTTCTATTTCAATGAACAAACCCCCAAAGTGGTGACCCCGACGTGATCGCAGGCGGATCACTTTTCCGCCACGTGGCCGCGCGAAACACCTTGCCGCCGCCTCGTTCGTGCCTGCCACTGCCTCGTGTGGCGGTCCCGGCTCAGCGCCCTCAAATCGGCCCCCCGGACAGACCAGTCACGCGAGCTTTCGCAAAGCATTTAAGAGACGCCACGGCCGTGAGTGAGGTTAAGCACACACCAAACGCCGTAAGTGAGGTTAAGCACACACAAAACACAGTGAATGACATGGTGAACACACCGTCGCGAGATGCAGCCCAGTCGGTCGACGCGCTAGTCCTGACGCAACACCTCCAACAGCTGCAGCAGCAAGTGCAGCTCCACAGCCAGGAGAAAACAGTTTCCACAGACACTCTGAAGCCAGCCTACACCATCGTGCGACAAACGCCAGCGCTCCCCGCACCGACACCCCCAGCCGCTCTGGAGCCTCAACACGCCAGCTCGCGACTGCCAGCAACACCATCGCCTACCACCATCTCCGCGGACACGACGGCATCACCCACCAACGACGCTGTGCCGACACAAGAGCAGAGCCAGCAACCCGTCGAGCCTGCACCAAAGCACCCCAACCCGTCCAAGGTTGTGCCTATGATGCCTCTAATTCTTAAAAAAAGGGTATCGTTCCCTCCGTCAGAAACGAAGGTCACTAGAAACAGGGTAGATGTGGAGGTCGGAACGTCGCGCCCTGATTCCGCAACGCGGCAGCACCGACGCAAGCAATCGCTGACGCCACGCAGTTGACACTCCGACACACAAGTCTGCTCAGTGCAGACGTACGGTTGCGGTTTTACTTAGACACACGGTCACGGTTTACTTTAGAAACTAAATTGTCCCCAAACATTTAACTTCTATTTCAATAAATTGTCCCCAAACATTTAACTTCTATTTCAATGAACACACCCCCAAACTGTCATGAGAGAAGCTATACCTGCGAAAATTAAATTAGAAGTAGCTTTAAGCTATTTGGCTACAGAACTAAGCTACCGGTATTTACAGGCCTTTTATCGAATATCTCGGGCTGCAATATCACTACTCATACCAGAAGAAATGGATGCAATATCTATCTATTTGCAGCAATTTTTAAAGGTTAGTGATTTTTTCAGATATGTATTAAACCACTATTAAGTCCTTAGATATAGATATTATTAAATAAAAACACAATTTGATGAATTTGTTACCAATAAAGTAAAAGCATTTATCAAAAAATTAAAATTTATTCAAAAGCATTGGTCAAAGCCAATGTTAAAATGTCATTGTTGCCATCCACTGATGTATGATTTGATTGAAGTGACAAGGGAGGGTCATTAAATTGGTGAATCATTGACGGTGTGTAGTAATTCATTGGTGTGCTGGTAAAGACAGTGTTTGCTTAAGGAGTTTGGCGACATTACAATTATGGCGACGAGGATGTTTTTGATTCGTGACTCGCGCAATTTGAAAACTGTAAATTATGCAATTTCGCAGTGAATTTTGCACGCGTTCAGACGATCGCGACGTTGAAACAGGCTGGATTTGGAAGCTTAGTAGAGAGCAAATTATTGTGAAATTGCCAAATCGTGGAATGCCGTTCTACACAAGTGAAAAACGTGATAATTTGCGTAAATTATTAATTTTGACTGTACGGCAAAACACAAAGGATTTCGATCAAAATATTGCAGCAGAGGCCCAAGAAAAGGCGAATATCGGAAAAGTCCCGCAAGCATCGACATCGCCCAAAACGATAACAAAAGTAAAGGTCACGGAGACTGACGAATTAAATAATTCAAACAGCTCTGAGCACGAAGAGCCGTTCGAACCGGATTGCAATTCGGACAGAGACAGTACTATGTCGGATAATAACACAAAAATAAAATTTTGTCTCAATAAAGAAATCATCGAAAGAAGTAACTTTTATAAATCTTGCCAAGAGCAGGATGAGAGTGTTGCTGATTTTGCCGCAAGATTAAAGAAATTGTCCTTGAACTGTAATTGTTCTAGCTTGTCAGATTCTCTCCGTGATCAATTCGTATACGGATTAAGCGATCGAGAAACAAAAGTAAAATTTTTCGAATTGGAAGCTTTAACATTTGATTCAGCCTTCAAAGGAGCGTTAGCGCGAGAGAATGCACAGAAAAATGCATCAAGAGCATCAGCAAGTGACAAAAAAAATGTACAACAAAATTTTTCGTCAAAATCGTAATTTTTTTGGAGCCTGTTTTGAAGGGTTTATTTTCGAATTTCGCAAATATTTTAGTCTATCTACTAAAAAAAACCTCTCGAGTAAGAAAATGTTTGGCTTGTTGATATCAGATGGAAATTGCAACCAGCATCGCTTACGCAATTTACGACGTCAGCGACGACATGGCTTTCAACATCCTTGAAAAATTTGTTAATTTTCAACTTTCACTTTTGTAGAATATGTTTTTTTAACCTCAAACATCGCCTAAAATAAATATTATACTGATTTAATAAGAACTGTCTTCATTTCCCCACAAATCAGTTCCCCCTTAAATAAATTTTTATGCGCGATTTTTGAAAAACCGATCCGAAAATTTAAAACCACTATACGATTTGGCAAATCAAAAGGAGTTCGTGTAGAATGACAAATGCGAAAAGGCTTTTGAATGGGTAAAAAATGAATTAATCTCGACGCGTGTCTTAGCACATTATGACCCGAACAAGAAAATCATATTGGTTTGCGATGCTTCGCAATATGGATTGTCCGCGGTTTTGTCGCATAAATACGAAGATCGATCCCAAAGGCCGATCACACGATACCATAAAAGGATTAAATAGAACAATACTCGATAAAGAAGCAATGGCCATAGTTTTCGGATTTAAACGCTTTCGAGACTTTATTTTTGGTAAACAAATTATTTTACCCACGGACAACCAATCATTAAAACTTATTTTAGTGCCTCGAAAAGGAATCCCTCAAACAGCTGACAACAGATTTCAAAGATGGGCATATTATTTATCGGGATATCGATACAAAATTGAACACATAAGCTCAACTGCTAATGCTAATGCTCTATCACGTTTACCGGTAAAAACTGACGTTGATTTATCCGATCTAGATCCTGACTTTTCCAACGTGCATTTTTTTAGCGAAGGTGTCGCAACTTGTGATGGTAAAATGTTGGCACGTGAAAGTTCAAAAGATGAAATAATTTCTAAAAGTAATAAAATCCACTCAAACAGAATGGCCAAAAGTAAAGAATTTGCCGGATGAATTGAACTCGTACCACAGAAAAAAATGTGAATTATCGTTGGATAAAAATTTCTTATTTTGGGGTTTGCGCGTCGTTATTCCCAAAAGCATGAGACCAATAATCTTGCGCGAACTGCACGTATCACATCTTGACATTGTAAAAATTAAAATGTTTGCCCGCTCCTATGTTTGGTGGCCAAAATCGGTAGAAATGGTAGATCGTCGTCGTGAACGGACGCTTTCCTCGAACGCTCTTGACGCGACTTGCAAAACCAGTTTCCGATACAGTTTTTTCGATAGTTAAATAACGTTTTCGACCGTCCCGGACAAGATTCTGATTTCTGAAAATAATATCGACCGTCGCATTGATATTAACAAGTGTTTTATAAAAACAGATTGTGCTTCCGCCCTGCACCGAATTCTGATTTACGATTTTCGAAGTATACGGAACTGCTGGCGACCTCGTGTCGCAGTTGTTTTCGGCCAATAAGTGTACGCAACTTGGATATCCTTTGGATTCCAAGTTGCGTTTTTGTTCAGTGTTTTTTGGGGCCTTTTTTGTAGTGAGCTCCTTCTGAGCACACTAAAAATTTTGCCCAAAAAAATAACGGTACTTTTTCCGCGTGTTCCAGTGTGTTGTGTCCTCCTTCTGAGTGCACAAAAATTTTGCCCAAAAAAATAACGGTACTTCCAACCGCGTGTTTCTCCCTTGTCTTTCATTTTTTACTAAGTAGCCCGGTTGCTACTAAGTCAGCTTTCATCTTTTTGGATTATCAGTGTCAGTGACAGTGTTACACCCCCTATAAGCGTACCGCGTGCTCACCTCGTGGTCGCTGTCTACAGTTCGTACGGTAACTTGTTTACTTGTTAACAGGTAAACAAGTGAAACCAGTTTTTGAGCTTCAAGTGTCTCCACTAAGTGCCTCAACTAAACAGAAGCTTCAGTGCAGTGCTTCCATGAAGAAAAAGCGCGCGGAGAAGGGCGGCTCATCGCCTCCCAAAAAGAAGCTGCCGTCCAGCTCTAGCATGGACGAAGACGATGATTCTGACTACGGTGCCTCGGTTCCGATGGCGGGAAAACCCCTTGTTGTAGGGAGACCTCCATCACCGAAGACCCACGAAGACTCTAATGAGCACTTCGATGCCCCGAATTCGAGGGTGGAAAAGCGTGTGACAGATGATAAGCCGGAGGCAATGAACACAGGTGGAAGCTCATCAAGCACGAGTAGCCCACACTCGTCGGAGATTCGCCTGCTGACGTTGCAGGCCAAGAAGAGGCTAAGGGCGTCCATGACAAAGTCGGCCCCTCGGAAAAAAGCTGCCGACCCAGGTGAGTCAAATAAAGGTGTTGCGATAACGTCGAAACCGGAACTCGTCAGTATCCTGGCTCGGCGAGTAAACGAATTTTGTTTGCGCCATGAGCTTAATGCCAGCCTCATGGCTGAGCTTGGAGAAATTGTGGAGGCGTTCCGGGCCGAGCACGGCAGAGTGACCCACGAGAATGCGCGGCTTAAAGGCAGACTTGAAGTAACTGCTGTCTCTGGGACAAGTGGCCCCGCGCAGTCCTACGCTGCAGTCACTGCTGCCAATATCCCCCGGTCGCCCCCAAATGCTGTCGCGTCCATCTCTCCACTACCAAAGCCGGCTGGAACTTGGTCGGTGGTGGTGAAGAGCCGAAAAGCGGATGCTAACCCTGTGGAGCTGTCGCCGCTGGCAAAGCCGTAGCCAGGGGGGATAGCCAGGGTTTGATCCCCCCCGAAATTTTCCCATACTGTTCAATCACAGCGCAAGATTTGGGTACTGAGATTTCAAAATCTTGTCAAATGTTAACATCGCCTTGTCTAGATTTTGGTTGGCAATTCAAACAAATAGAGTTTCCGGGAATTGAACCGGGTGCTCCTGTATATAAACCGACGACATTTCCCACGTGCCAGGGACACATCTGACTACTTAATAGCCACACACAAATAAGAGAAAAATCTAATGGATTTGTGATCGACAATGTTTCGATTTTTGTATGGAAAATCGTGTATTTTAGGAGAAATTTCGCGAAATCTAACGATTTTCCAAAATTTGGTGCGATGTAATTAGGGTGTAAGTGGTAAAAATATGTCTCAAAACTGAGCCCGAGGATGTTTAATCATTTATGCATTGAAAATCCAAAAGTGGTTCTAATTCAAATTTCATAACTTATGTCCACTGCACTGCTTCCAATTTGCCAGCCAAAAATTTGAATTCAGTGCACCCTCAACTTAAATTACACATTTTTGGCCGGATTCATATGTCAATTTGCTAATCACAAGTCACGCGACTGAAAAAAGTAAGAACTAAACACTTCTTACTTTTCACTTTGTTGTGTAAAGCGTAAAGTGCAAGTGTAAAGTGTGGATTTGCAAGTTCAAAGTGTTGCAAGTGAGTGATTCAAGTGAATACACTAGTGCAACTATCTTTCAGGTGAGTAGCAATGATACAGTAATGTCTTCTTTATCCGAACAACCAATGGTCCGCTACAATGCAACATTTTCCCTCTTGTCGAAAATTCCCGAGGCTTTCACCAATATCATATCTTTTAAAACTTAGCGTGTGAAAACTTTTGCCCGGGCAAAACGTTGAGTTTATAGTATTTTGATGTTCTCCAGAAGAGGGTATTATGTTATTAATTTTATTTTCATGATATTTAATAGCTTAACAATGAATACTTGCCCTCCCAAAATAATCACATAAATATTTTCTTTTGGCTGTGTTTAAATACTTGTTTTATTCAAGAAACGGCTATGTGTGTATTGTGTGTTATTTGCCGGAGAGTGTGTGGGTAAAGGATCGCATCAGCAATTGAAATCGTTAGTTAGTCAGCCTTTTAAAAAATGGAAAGACGCAATTCACGATTTTAAACGCCATAGTGATAGCCAGTATCACAAAACCTCTGTGCTAGCAGCTGATAATTTCATAAAAGTTTTCAAGCATGTACAAAAAGATATTGTGAGCCAACTTAATACTGGACGCGCATTACAGATAGCTGAAAATAGAAAAAAATGGTTCCTATTATTGAAACAATTAAATAATGTGGTCGGCAAGAATTGTCTTAAAGAGGAACATGTGATTCAGGTCCAATTAAATTTAATGATCCTGAACCTGATACAAATGATGGTAACTTTCGAGCTTTATTGCGGATGCGTATGAAATGTGGCGATACAAATTTAATACAGCACAATGAAACTACAGTGACCGAAATTCAATTAGAACCACATCATTTTTCTACGCTTAAAAGGATCCTTTTACCTGAACTGATGTCAAAATTGCCTTGACGGCTAGGTACTAGCCTGTAATTACTATCTGATTGCATTAAGTGCCAGATAATTTTATCTTGTTTTGTTTTGTTCGAAAAATAGTAAATTTTTGGGTACTAAAAAACGAAATTCAATTGGAACCACTCAATTTTCTCTGGTTGTCAAAAAAGTTGGACGTAAGCTAGCCTTTAAATTTTGTGTTTGGAGTGCTTGTGAAATACAAGTAAATATTAAAACCAAAAACAAACAGATCAACTGGCGTTAAGGAGCAATGGGCAAGCGGCGAATCCTTACGAATGAAGAGCGTGGAAAAAATTTTGCCTACAAGGAGCAAGGCCTTTCAAATCGGGAAATAGGCAGGAAGATAGGAAGATCTCACACCTGCGTTGGGTTTTATATAAAAAACAAAGAGGTTTATGGAAAAAACTACCGATGAAAAGGAAATGTAAAAATATCAAATAGAGAACGAAGGAACATTTTTAGGCTCGCATCATCTAGAAGAGTCACAGCATCATAAATAAAACGGGACCTGAATTTACGAATTTCCGTTTGGAGAATCCAGCAAATTTTAGCAGCGTCAAAGCGATTTAAATGTAGGAAACGTGCTAAAAACCATTGTTGATGGATCGTCATCGAGCAAAACGAGTTTGCTGAAATGTATATAGCTTTTGGAGAAATGTGGAAAACAGTGATTTTCTCCGACGAGAAGAAGTTTAATTTGCATGGCCCGGCTGGTTTTAAGTTTTACTGGCACGATTTGACGAAACAAAAGGATGTCACTATAAGTCGAAACTTCGGTGGGGGCACAGTAATGGTTTGGGCTGCTTTTTCGTTTTATGGTAAATCACCAATGTGCTGGATAACGACCAAAATGAATAGCAGAAAATACCTTGACTTGCTGGAAGATGTTCTCATCGACTTTGGAGATCAGCAACCTACAGACACGTGGAATTTCCAGCAAGACAATGCCGCAATTCATAAGTCATCGATGGTAATGGAGTGGTTCAAAACTAAAAAAATGGAAGTTTTCGATTGGCCAGTAGTATCTCCTGACTTAAATCCCATAGAAAATTTATGGGGAATTCTCGCGAGAGCTGTATACGGTGGCGGAAACCAATATAAATCTGTACGTGAGTTGAAAGATGCTATTTTGAAGGCTTGGCTACAAATCGAGCAAGCAACACTTGAAAATCTAGTTTTAATTATGAAAAACAGGCTAATAGAAGTCAACAGGCAAAAAGGAGGTCACACCAAATATTAATTTTGTAATTGTGTTACTTTTCATTATAATAAAAAATATTCGCTTTACGTGGATCTAATTGAATTTCGCCCTTTGAAACTCATTAATTGTATATTTTTCGAACAAAACAAAATAAAGTACAATTGTTTGCCATTTAATGCATACAGGTAAAAATTACAGGCAAGAAGCTCGCCGTTAAGGCTTTCATGAAATCAATTCAGATAACAGGATTCTTCTGAAACAAAAAAAAAGTGAGTGGTTATAATTGAATTTCGGTCACTGTATAATGCTTAATGCTACTTATTTTAGCGCAACAATACAGAATGAGTTATTTGCTTTATGTGGAGAAATTATTCAAAAAGAAATTAGTTGAAGCTTTGAATTCCGCGAAATGCTTTTCGGTACTGGTTGACGAAACAACTGATATTTCACGGCAAAGCCAAATGTCAATTTGTGTGCGATACGTCCAGCCCGAAGGCAACATTTGTATTTTGCGTGAAGATTTTTTAACATTTATTTCTGTTGAAAGCACTAAGGGAAAGTACTTGGCTGAAAAAATTCTGACGACACTGAAATATTTAGGGGTTGACAGCAGCTATTTGATCGGACAAGGATATGATGGTGCTTCTTCAATGAAAGGCAGTTTTAACGGTGTGCAGGCAGTGATTCGAGAATCCCACCCAGAAGCTATATATGTACATTGTAGTTCACATTCATTGAACTTAGCTTTAAGCCATTCCTGTGCAATTCAATCTTGTCGAAATACCATTAGAACTATAAAATCATTAGGAAATTTTTTGAAATCATCCTGTAAACGCACAAATTGCTTGAAGAGAAACATACAATTAAAATTTCCCAAAACCAAATGGCAAACTCTTACGGCAATGTGTGAAACTCGTTGGGTTGAAAATCATGATGGATTAATTAGATTTGAGGAAATTTTCATAGCAATTGTTGATACGTTACAAGAGTTGACTACTGACGCCGACTGTGAAATGTCGTCTAAAGCGACATCCTTTTTAAAATCTATTTGACTAGTGAATTTGTCTTAAGTTTATGTTCCTTGAGTGCGTTATTTTCGTTTACAGTACCACTATGTAGAATATTGCAGTCTCCTTTGTGCGACTTGGTTGCCTCTTTAGACCATGTTAAGTTAATAACAAACCCATTTGAAAAAATGTGCGAAAATGTTGATTCACGATTTGCACTGATTTTCCAAACTGCTCAAAATTTGCTTAAAACTGTAGACGAACAAATTAAAGTTCCACGAATCGTGCTACGACAACAACAAAGACCAAATGTAGATTCACTAGATCCAGAAACTTATTTTAAAATTACTATTATGATTCCACTATTAGATGATTTTATTGCGCAGTTGAAATCAAGATTCGAAGATCATAATTCTACACTAAAACAATTGCAATTGAACTGCCGAAGGAGTGCCGTTGTCATGTACGACCTGGCTAGCAACTCGCTTCTCGTCAAGTCTCTGTCGCGCCTGTCCAGGAGCCCTGGGTATGTCATGGCGCCGTTTCTGGCCTCCCCTTTGGCATGCGAGTATTCGCTGCCACTGGTCAGGCTGGAGCGGCCGTCGTCATCAACGACGTGAGGCTCGACTGCATGTTGATGCTGGCGGGTGATTGCGGTGTATGTGTACAGGTGATGGGCCCTTTCGGGCAACTATATGTGGTTAGTTTGTATTGTCAGTTTCGTAGTCCCCTGGGTCGGTACCTCTCCTTCATTGAACGGGTATTGCCGCTGGTCGGCAACAACCCGCTTCTAATAGGAATGGATGCAAACGCGCAATCCGCGATGTGGCACAGCAAGACTGCCCCTGGCACGTCTTGTTCCCGTGCTATACGCCGTGGGGCTGAGCTAAGTAACTTTGCGTTGTGTAATCGTCTACATGTTCTAAATGTCCCGTGTGCCTTGTATACGTTTGCATGACCCAGAAGAAATAGTAATATAGATGTATCGTTTGTAAATGATGCTGCCCTTTCGTGTGGTTTGGTATTTTGTTGGACCGTCTCTGATTGGGGTGAGAGTGACCACAATCCTATCCAGATCACCATGATCTACGATGGGGTTGCTGATGGGCGGACGGACTCTGCGACCAAGAGTTGGTACACTCGTCATTGCAACTGGGCCTCATATGAAGCCCTCTACCGGGATTGCTCCTTGAGCACCCCGCTGGTGGACTTTGAGGAACTTTGCGTTGACGAGAAAGTCAGTGTTGTCCTGTTGTGGATGGTTCGTGTAAATGACATGCTGCTTTTGCGGACTCGCCTCACGAATCCGATGCATGTCAAGTGGTGGACAAAAGCCCTCACTGAGAAGCGCAACATTGTAAGACGTTCCAGACGTGATTCTCAGCGTGCTCGTACTCGATATGACCCTTCTGTAGACCAGCTGAAAGCCGATCTTCGTCGTGAAGTAAGGGAGTATCACTCTCTTCTTCGCGATACAAAACTGGCTGATTGGAAACGCTTCGTCGGCGAAAGCTCCGATGATTCGTGGGGACAAGCTTACCATGCTTTCCGTGGAAGACGCAGAAGACATGATATGGCATGTCTGAAGGTTGGTGATAACCTTCTTTCTGCATGGGAGGACTGTGCGACTGCACTTCTGGAAAGTTTCTTCCCGAAGGCGGCATCCCCGATGCCTCCTTGGAGTATTGATGTTGACATCCCTGATATCAGGTTTGATGAGCTTGATTCAAGCGTTACTAGGCTGCGTGCGAGAAAGTCGCCGGGATGCGACGGGATGACTGGAGAGATGTGTAAAACCATCTGGCGGGCCATCCCAGACCATCTTATTAGCCTTTTCCAGGGGTGCATGCGAGAGGCCTACTTCCTGGCAGCCTTTAAGGTTGCTCGTGTGGTCGTGCTGCACAAGGCGCCGGATAAAGATAAGACCAATACCAGGGCATCTCACTGCTGCCAGTACTTGGAAAGGTGCTGGAACGGGTGATGGTGCAGCGGCTGGAGGAGCTGCCACTAAACCGGCCGTCTTGCCGACAGTACGGCTTCCGTACGGGGCGCTCCATCAAGGATGCGTGGTTAACGGTCAAAGACTGCGTCCGCAATAGTAGCTCTGTATATTTAAACTGGCTATTTCCGTGAGGAAAGGAAAGGCGAGCCTAAAGTTTGCATGCGTTTCCTGGATAGTGCTGGGCATTCACACAGAAAGTGTTGGATTGCCACTTCCTCGTCTACCGATCTGCAGCTACGGCAGAAATCGTTGAAAGGAACACCCTGCGTGTCTTCCAATCTGACAGTGCCCCGTCAGTACGGATACGATGGAGCTCAAGGCTTCGCGGCTCATGTTAAGAAGCCGCTTGGTGCGTTTGGAGAACAGTGCGTGCTAAGTTTGCCTGGTTGTCCTGCAGGTTTCTTTCAGCAGCCAGGCCCTGTTTGCAGCTTCTGTATAATACTGCTTGAAACTTAGCTTGACGCCAGTGGATGACCGACAGTTGTGTGCGTCATGGTCGGTAAACAGAATTCAGTAATTGCAATATTATTAAAAGATTTTCCTGATTTAATAATTGTAAAATGTGTCAGCCATTCTTTGCATTTGTGCGCCGAAAAAGTAGCTGAATCATTACCTCGACAATTGGAATTTGTTGTAAGAGAAATCCATAATTGGTTTCCATACAGTCCGAAACGTTTAGAGGAATATAAAGATTTATTTGGACTTATAAATGCTAATAAGATTCCTAAAAAAATTCAAGGTCTTAGTGGAACCCATTGGCTCGCCCGCTATGAAGCAATTACAACAATATTAGATCAATGGGATGAACTAAAATTGCTTTTTTTGACTGCCAAAACTAATGATAAATGTTATATGGCAGAACAGCTGCATAACATTATGAAGCGATTACCATTCAAACCTTTTTTGATTTAAAAAAAAAACGAATTGAAAAATGTAATTCAATTAAATTTACTTTTTCAAAGTGATAACATTGAACCCAGATAGTCCAGTCAATTGGGAGTTTGACCGTGCATTTTGGGTAGGCAGAATTTTTTTTAATGCAATGCGTGGGCAATGGTATAGATAGCTCAAGTTCAAGTTTCTGGGGTCGCAGCTCCTGTCCTTTGGGCTCCATCTTCAAAACAAAAGAAGTTGGGGCGCCCTCATACCTCCGAAACCATGGCTCCCACAAGAAAGTTGTGTATGGCAAACTTGCGTAGAATAAAATGTTTAGCAAGTCGTCCATACATCACTTTTACGTTGGGTCAATAATAAAAAAGTTACAAGCCAAAAACCACACACAAAAAGGGGGGAACATCTTTCGGGCGCCACAACTTTTTTAATTTCACGTTTACCGCGAAACGCATAAAGATACTATTCCAAGATAATTTTGTCACAAATCGTTTGCGGTATTGATTGTTGCAATCACTGCACATTAACGGGAGTTATTCCATCTCAAAGGGGAGAAAGTCGCGTGAAAAACCCGTTTTTAGGCCAAATAAGCGGCTTTTGATGGCCAACACCCGTTGCGAAACTCGCGGAGCATTTTGGTAGGCAAGCAGATTTATAGTGCAATGTGTGGTATGCCTCACTGGCAGCTTAAATCCAAGTTTCTGGGGTCGCAGCCCCAACCCTCTGCGCTCCATCTTGAAAACAAACAAATAGTGGGGCACCCCTATATCTCCGCAACCATGACCCCCACAAGAAAAATGTGTATGGCAAACTTGCGTAGAATTAAATTTTTAGCAAGTCGTCCATACATCAATTTCACGCGGCATCAATAATTAAAAAGTTATAGGCCTAATTCGACATCCAAAAAGGGGGGGATATCTTTCGAGCGCCACAAATCCATTGTTTTCACTTTAACCCCAAAACACATAGAAAATAACTTTAAGGCAATTTTGTCGCAAGTCGTTTGCGGTATTGATCGTTTTGATCACTGTACACTGGCGGGAGCTATTGCATCCCAAAGGGGGAAAAGGTGAAAAACGCAACTATCAGGACTACTTTCCTCATTAGCAGGAATATTATTTGGGGTAATGAATTTATAATCATGCAAATTGAAACTTTCCACTTCGCTATTGTTCTGTTCAGGCAGTAGTTTTTCTCTTGCCTGCTTTACAAGCCTCCTATAGTGCCGTTTGGAGTAGCCTACCGACGACATTCTACTCACCAGTGTTGGGCGTAGTTAACTAAATTTTTATTTGAAAACAATTGTTAGTAGAGACAACTACACATTCAACTAAATTGCTTGTAGTTAGCAGTTTCAACTAAATTTGCTCAACTAACTTAGTTGTAGTTGAAAAAATCAACTACAGCTAATTTAGTTTATGAAATTTAGTTGGAATTGTCAGCTTACAACTAAATTGTTAGTTGCGATATGAAGGCCCAACTAACTAATTTTGTTGTAGTTAATTGGAATTAATTTCTGCCCAAAAACGGTTCTCACCAATTAATACGGCACGCACTATTTTCCCGCGCACGATTTTCAAACGCACAATTTTACTGCTCACAATTTTCAAACGCACAATTTTTCTGTGCACAATTTTTTTAAGTTGTTTAGCGTTAAACACTCCAAACTAGAATGCGATGAATTTCACAATTCGCAATTAATCGCAATTGTTAATAAATTTGATTATGACTTATTTTTACCTTACATATTGTATATGCCTTATATTAGAAAAATGTTTTAGAATATCTTCTCTTAATCACTCTTTATTAAAAACACAATCTTTGTTAGAACTTTTCTTTTCTTTTTCTATATTGAGCTGTTTTGTTGGTCAAAGCAAACCCGGAGATTTAGAAGAATATTTAGAAAGTTTCGTTAAAGATATTAAAGACATACAACAAAATGGCATAATTATAAAGAATATTGTGTGTAAAGTAATTATTAGATTTTTTTTGTGATGCACCTGCTAGGGCATTTATGACATCAACGAAGGTGCATAGCTCGTACCATGGATGTCCCTTTTGTAATCAGGTTGGCACTGTTATAAATAAACGCATGGTTTATTCAAACACAGTCGATGATGCTCGAACAGATGAGACTTCATTGCTGTTCGGACTTTTGAACGGTACGCATAGTGTATCACAAACGGCTGTGCTTTAATCAAAAACAATAATAGTTAATGCATAACCAGTTTTTGTGCAACATTAACTAATCGTGATAAAAGTGCGTAGTACTTTAAAGAGGAAAAGCGTCGACTCGCCAATTGACGATAAACGTGAAGATGCAGTGCGAACAAAACTCGCAGTTAACAGTAAATACAGTCAAACCTGAGTAAGTGAGAACTGGGTAAGCGAAAAAACTCTATTAATGAGAGCATTTACCAGGTCCCGTCATTTTGCCCTCCTAAAACCTCTATAAGGGAGAAACATAAAACCTGTATAAGTGACAGTCATTTTTCACGCGTGAACCTCTTTAAGTGGGATTGATACTTGACTATACCTCTATAAGCGACAGTTAAACGCGTTTAACTTTTGCTATTTATGACTCATTCTTAAATTTCTAGGGACTCTTATTTAATTCAAAGTGCGTCTGTTATTGTTTTGTTATTATAGTTCGAAAAACTCATTCTATTCAAAAAGCCAAATGTGCGCACCGATTTGTTTGTCAAGCTTATTACAATCAGTTCATAAATAGCAGTTGCGAAGAAAGTTACTGTACTTACTCATAATGTCTAAACGAAAACTCAGTGTGTTGTTTTCAAGTGATAAATTAAAAATAGTGAATGCTTTTGAATCTGGGAAATTACGAAATCAAATACAGAGTGGCTTTGGCTTAGCAGAATCCACCTACTATAGAATTATAAAATCAAAAGAATTAATTAAGTCTCAGTGCTCTGAGGGACACGGAAATATCAAGAGAAGCCGGCTTTCTGAATTAGAATGGATTAAACAAACCCTCGATAATAACATTCACATAGATGGACCACTGCTGAAACAAAAATCTAAAGACTTCGCCACAAAATTAGAAATCCAGAACTTTTCAGCTAGTAACGGCTGGTTAGAGGGTTTTAAAAAACGCCATGATAAACCTTTCAAAAAAGCAGCCGGAGAAAGTAGATCTGTGGATCAGGGAGTATGTAACCAATGGACTGAAGATTTGCCGAATCTTTTAAGAGGATATGATCCAAACAATATTTATAACGCCGATGAAATTGCTTTGTTATTTAAATGTCTGCCAGATAAAACATTCATTTTCAAGGACGAAAAATGCCACGGAAGAAAACAAAGCAAGGAACGCCTTACTATTCATCAATGTGTTACCATGACCGGTACAAAATAAACTCCCTCTTCTAATCATTGGGAAATCTAAGCGACCTAGATGCTTTAAAGGTGTCAAGACTCTACCAGTTGATTATGCGAGTAATACAAAAGCTTCGTTGACTAAGGAATTGTTCAAAGGTTGGTTAAAAAAAGTTGACAAGCAAATGAAAAACAAGCGAAATTTTTTTTTGCTTTTTATTGACAACTGTACTGCTTATACGGACTTATCAACACTTGCAAATGTCAAAGTTATATTTTTGCCTGTCAATACCAACAGTAAACTTCAACCTTTAGATCAAGGTATCATTTATACATTCAAACGGGTTTATCGCAGAGAAGTTGTAAAGCATACGCTTACCTGTTTGGAAGAAAACATTAGCCCTGAGATAAATGTACTCTTGGCTATGAAATTTGCAAGAAGAGCAAGGTATGCAGTGAGGGACGTAACTGTCAAAAACTGCTTCAAGAAAGCTGGGTTCAGTATCTGTCCAGCTAAACAAGACTTATTGATCGAGCAAAATGAGGTTGAACTTGACAATGAGCTTAAAAGTGCACCTAGCAATGAAGAATGGACCAAGCTCGTATCCCATAATGAAGAAGACTTCGTGCAGATTGACGACGACATGACTACCGCCGGAGAATACACCGAAGACTATATCTTTCAAAAATTTGTGAGCTCGTGTACTGACGGAAATGACAGTGAAAATAAACCCAGCCAATCACACATTTTGGATAGAGAGGTGGAGGAAACTCCAACAAAACGAGAAGTTTTAAAGGCATTGGAGACGCTTCACAAATTTTATCAATATGCGGCGGTTGATCGAACCTTATTTGATGAAATTTATGAACTTGAAAAACATACACAAAATTTAAAAACAGAATCACAAAAGAAATTATCAGAGTTTTTCAAGTAAATGTTTTAAAATTATTTAGATTAAACATTTATGTTCAACTATTATTTCAATAAATATATAATACACATACATATACGTTCTTTGTTTCTAACTACGTCATATTTTCCGTATTTTTATAGAACTCTATAAGTGAGACAGACCCCTTTCTGTAACTCTGTAAGCTAGAAACTAGGGTTAGTGAGAAACCTCTATAAGAGAAAAAGAGATCGCGGTCCCTTGAGCTCTCAGTTATCCAGGTTTGACTGTACTACGAATTAGTGCAACAACAAAAAGAAACCATGACGTTACAGTCAAATAACCGATTCGCTCTACTCAACGATAGTGAAGATGACAGTGCCCCCAACCTAGTGCACCAAACAAAAAAGCTCCCAAAATTCCACCGTTGATTATAATTAATCAAACTAAGCAAACAATATGTGAAACATTAGTGAAAACAAATATAAAACAGTAAAACCCATGTCAATCGGCATTAAACTGTTCCTCGAAAATGAAACAGATAAAACAAAGCTAATTGAAGTTCTCAAAAATTTTCCGCGAGCAACCCGACACAAACGGTGCAAAAGTGTATTGCACGGGTAGAAGAGGAGGCGGAGCAAGCACGAAAAATTTCTGGCTGCGAAACGTGCACTGACTGGTGCTGCGAAGCGATGGCACGGTAATGTTGGGGGCGTACGGTAATTTCGACCTCTGTGCATGTACGGTAATGACATGTACGGTAATCGCTAAACGTACGGTAATTACAATAAATATCAAACTTTACTAAAATTACTTATCTTGAGAAAATTTTTGGTTTCCTAACTTTTATTTTATTGTCGACAACACTGGCTAACTTGCACATGAGCATGACCGGCATCTTGCTCGGTTCTCGGTTCTCGTTCTCACTTGGTCTGTTTCGGTTTGGCTCATTTGCGTTCTTCGAATTGATTGACTCTGCGGACGACTAACGACCTGCTGACTTTCAAAAACCCGACAAGTAAGTCCATTTTTTATGTTATTTCCAAGATATATTACAAAAATTTATAACCATTACGTCGTAGATGAATGTTTGATCAAAATATTGTGATATAGGTACTCATGTAGAAGATTAGATAAAAAATATAACTGTTCCTGTCAATTATTATTGGGTTTAGGGTTCTCATAAGTTATCTATCTGCCAATAGTTTTTTGTTTATTTTTTATTTAATACTGCCCAATTATAATAATATGAACTTTCTCTTTCCTAGGACATGGATCAAAGCAGCAGAAGTTGTTGGACTGCCTGAATTTGAACCAGCCTCCCAATCCTATGGCCCGTCAGGTTAAAGTAGCAGAGATAAGAACATGCGCCTATATAGATGAGCACAACCAGTCATTAAGGTGTGTCGACCACCTTATAAAAAGGGACAAAGGTATTTACCCTGACTCAAAAATTGCGCAGGCTGTGGTGCTTGGTCGAACGAAAGCTACCTCTATTGTAAAAATGTACTGGGGAAGGCGCACGGGGATGAACTCGCCAAATTGTTAAAAAATGACAAATTTAGTGTAATCATCGACGAGTCGACTGGTATCGGGAGCATTAAAAGTTTAACGGTTTGTGTCAGGCTGTTAATTCAAGAAAAAGGAATGGTCGCAGATTATTTTTGGAAAATTGTTCAAGTTTTTTCCTTCAATGATTCTAAGGCAGCCAATGAGGGAGCGACAAATGAACGTCTGTTCAATGCGCTAATAAAAACGTTCACTGATTCTGAGGTGCCTATAAACAACATAATTGGTTTCGCCGCTGATAATTGCAGCACAATGATGGGCATCCACAACTCTGTAGCTTCTCGATTAAAAACGCTCCTCCCTGGGGTCACCATTCAGAGTTGTGTGTGCCATAGCCTCTATCTGGTGGCTAGTGAAGCGTGCAAAATGTTGGCAAGGAAGCCAGAGCATTTAGCCCGCCAGATATATGGGTATTTCAAAAATAGCTCTAAAAGATAAGCCCAGCTTATAGAATTTCAAATTTTTTGTAACGTTGATCCTCACAAAATTCTAAAGCCTGCTCAAACCCGATGGCTGTCATTGTTAGAAGTGGTAAAAAGAATTTTGGAGCAATGGGAGCCACTAAAGTTATTTTTTATTCATCACCAATTGGATGCTGGTTCTTTAAATCCTAAGATTGCGGACAAAACAACCACTCTTGATTTAATAGTTGAGGCTATGAACGATTCTCAAGTAAAAATTTATTACTCTTTTCTTGAGTGGTGTCTCCCAAAATTTGTCCACCTTAATCAAATTTTCCAAAGCGAAGAATCACTGATTACGACAGTGCACTCAACTTTATCTTCCACCTTCACAGAACTCTTGTCTTGCTACATGGAAAATACATATGTGCTGAGACAGGACTTAGAGAAAATAAAATCCGTACTTGAACCGTCTGAACCTGCCCAGTTAGTTGCACTCAGCAATGTATACTTAGGTGTAAAAGTTATGCAGGAGTTTTCCAAATCAAACATGGCACAGCATAAAGGATTGGAGCTCGAGGTGCGCACTCGGTGCCGAAATTTCATTGCTACAGCATGTACAGAACTACAAAAACTTTTCGACTTTGGTCTTGACTCTCCATACGCGAAAACGTCAGTTCTACAATCAAGGGAAGTTCTATCAAAGGCTTCTAACCAATGTCCATCCCTTGTTTCCTTGGCCCAAATTGTTCCTCGCATAATTTCGCCTGATGAACATGACAGCTTGCAGAACATAGATGATCAGTGGAGGCGCATAGCGTTAACTAACTTTCCCGAACTTCAGCCTTCGGATCCACCAGAAAAAGTCTGGATCACCATTAAAAACTCATTTGATATTAATGGTATAAGTGATTTTGCTGATGTTGCCACGTTCGCTACACAAGTCCTAAGTTTACCACATGCCAGCGTAAGTTGTGAAAGAGTATTTTCTAAAATCAACTTGATGAAAACCAAAAATCGAAACAAGCTGGCAACAGACACTATTAATGGATTATTGCTGACCTCTCAGTGTGCTTCTCTTGGTGGAGGATGTGATGTCTTTCCAATAACAGAGGAAATGATATCAAGGATGACTACCAAATCACTTTATCCTTCAAAGAGACTGAAACAGAGGAGGAAGAAAGCGAAGTAGAATTTACGAACTAATTTTTACGTACTGATTGTGGTTATTGTTTTAAATGATTATTTTCTAACGTCTTGTTTAACAGGGAGAGCACCGATTGTTTATTAAAGTTCTTTTATATTTTTTAATTAAATCAAGATGAGGAGGAAAACGAAGTAGAATTCAAAGACCTCGTTGAACACCTCTAACATACTATCGTTTTTGCTTTTATTTACATGTTTTTGAATACTACTTACGTACTAATTGTGATTAAGATTATGATTGTGATGTTATATGGTATATTATATAAAGTATAAATACTTGTTTATTATCTTAAATTATTATTTTCTTACTCATGTTTAACAGGGAGAGCACCAATTGTTTATTAGAGTTATTTAATATTATTTGATTAAATTAATTGTTTAATTATAGGTACCTGTTTTTATTATTCGCTTCTCTAATTTTCGTGCACCTCATAACTGTTCTAATAATATTTTAAATAATAATATAAGTATAGGAGTACGGTTATTTTGCTCTATGTACGGTAAATTTCGGGAGTGTTGTACGGTAGACCGTGTAGGTTAACCTGGCAACCCTGCATGACAGTCAGGAAGGCATTCGCGACTGGAACCTGCTGCGAGAGGGCATGCTGAGAGTATTTGGCCGAAGAATCAAGTCTTCGGACATTTACCACAAATTGCGCAATCGGAAACGTATAAAAGGTGAGTCTGTGTTTGAATTTGTACACGAGATGGAGTACATAGCATCGCAAGCAGACTTGACCGCAGATGTTGTACGCGAGTATATAGCCATGGGCTTCACGGAAGACGTCCATGCCGGTGCAATGCTCAGTACCGCTCTGTCTAGAGAGCAGTTTACCGACCTTTTGGAATCATACGATAAACTAGGGTTATCGGTTCAGCAAGACAATCTCCGGCGTGGCAAGCAACAACATAGCAACAGCTCTCGCTCGAGGAAATGCTACAGCTGCGGAGACGAGGGACATATAAGCAAATTCTGTCCCAAAGGCGAGCAGCAAGCGCAGGCCGAAGGTCGCGAGAGAAGTTTGATGGTACAAATGCAACGAGATTGGCCATATAGCTTCGAATTGTCCGGTGAACTCAAAAGGGAAAAGTGGCCCAGCAGTAAGCAACACTGTACATTTGTGTAGTAACCGAAGCTGCATACACGGAGAAATCGCTGGGGCAAAAATTCGATGTCAGATCGATAGTGGCGCCGACTGTTACACAATGCGCGAGAACTTTTACAATGTAATAGCCGAGAATTACGCTTTAGATGAGGAGCGAATCGCACTTCGAGGCTCAGGCGGACTTATAGCGACGAAAGGGAAGGTATGCGTACCGACGAAACTTGGCGGGATATTGTATGAGCTTACTTATACAGTCGTTGGCGAGGAGCACTTCCGTGCAAAGTGCTTATCGGGGACCCACTTCACGACGTGGCCGAGATAAAGTTACGTCGCGAGGGTCCAGTAATTGAGCCCATTATGGGCGAAGAGTACGGGCTGCTCGTCGAAGGTGAAACCTGGGACAACGATGCCATTAGCGTGGCGGTCAATCGAGTAGCGGAGCCTTACCGCGAGAGAGTGCGCGAGGCCCTAGTGAACTATGTACCTACAAGGCCAGCAGAAACTGCGGTAAAAATGCGCGTGGTTTCAAAGGAAACGCAGCCTATTGGTAGTCACCCGCGTCGATTGTCACCTGCCGAGGAAGTCATCGTGAATGAGCAAATAGTTGAATGGACACGAAAAGGAATTATTACGCCGGGCGCGTCTGAATATGCAGCACCTTTGGTGGTACAATGGCGTAAAGATGGACGAGAAGGGTTTGCATCGATTACAAGAGGCTCAACAAAGTCGTCGAACGCGACCACGACCCGTTACCACTAATCGAGGATGCAGTTGACGCCACGGTTTAACACTCCACACACACACGCATATATATGTGGGATTTTTCATTATTCAAATCTGAATTTCCCGCGCGCGCTGGAGACAGTGCGTTTACAATGAAGGGCCGACTTTGACAGAAGTGATAGAAGTTTTTCGAAGAACGACGAAAGAGTGAAGGACGCAAAAAACTACAACGCGCGAGACCAAACAAAAATTAATTGTCAAACTGATTGATCGTTTTTAAGAAGGAAGCGAATATCCCATATATATATATATATATATATATATATATATATACATACATATATAATATATATATATATATGTATATATGTATATATATATATATATATGTATATATATATATGTAAATATATGTATATATATATATATATATATATATATACATATATATATACATATATACATATATATATGTATGTATATATATATATGTGTAAATATATGTATATATATATATATATATATATATATATTGTTTGCATATTCTGCGAACATACGAACTATTATTTTCAGAGCTTAAGGAAACGGTAGAAGTTTTGCGGAAATCTTTAGAATTGAATACCAAAGCTGTTGCGGAGCTATCAGTGAAATGCCCAAAATGTACGACATGCTTTTCGGGAAGGAAGCAGCAGATGTTTGGAAATTTCCATTAAAAACCATGACTGAGGTGGAAGCCCTAGAAGAAAGAACGAGTTTTGAAACTGATTTTGAAACGAAGCTCGTAATGTTACGAATTATTTACATTATCAATTAATTAATGAGAATTTTTTACAGAAACTGTTAATTAAAACGAAATTTCCCGGGAAAGTTTCCACCAACCTAAACAACTTTGTTGCTGATAAGTTACTGTTACAAATCAATTGGGATGGTCGGAAACACATGAAATCCATCAGCAGCTTTAGCTTCTTCAAAGTAACGCTATATGGTGGGTGAGAACCATTTGTACATATTTATCTGATACTTAAAACTTTTTGTATATTTTAGAATGCCTGCAAACATCGTATTCTTCCTTTGAAGAATATGAAAAAGATGTCAAGGAAGCATAAACAAAGAGGGAAACCGCATTGACCAGCGAAGACATCAACAACGAGAGCAAATCATCATAAACCATGAATATTTTATTCGTGTTTTTATTATCTTCAAAAGTTTTAAGAATAAACTAATTTGATTCGGAATTATAACCGTTTTCTATTTCAAAGCTTATATTTGCTTCCACATTTTGAATGGTTCCTAGGAGCTGTTTTTCAGGGATATTTACGCTCATAACCGATGAACACATTATACAGTAATAAAATATACTCAGTGCATGAATAATATGCCACCAACATGTGCCGGGTGAATGGCAACCGATTGATGTCAGTATCATTTTGAAATTTCATACGTATGCTAATTGGTACTTTTGCCATACCAACATATTTTTTTAGACTTTTTTATTGTTTAACCTAAAAGGCCCCTTAATTTCTGATAAAGTACAACCTTATCTATTGACGTATAATAAGCCTTATTTATACATAAACTATAAGGCTTACTTAACCTGTTACGTACCTATCATAAACTACATTCAAATTATCTTCGCGCCTTTTCTGCCCGAAATAACTAAATCCGAGAAATACCTACCTGGCAAGGATTATTTGAAAGTGTAAAGCTCGCCAAGTTCCGAGAAAAGCTGTTCAAACGCGTCATCTCGCTCCAACCCTCGGATCGTGCTCAAGCTTTCGCGAATACGAGTGATCGATCATGCCACGCTACGCGAAAAGTAGATTTGCGATGTTTGACGTGCCGGAAATGGTGAGTGTGGGAGAGTTGCGAGTGGATGGTCGAACCGGCCGGACTAGTACTGAGTTACGAGCAGCAAGTGGAAACCAAGAAAAGGTTTATATTTATTGTGAAATTATTGTGAAAATACTAGGAAAGTTGCGAGTGGATGGTCGAACCGGCGGACTTGCAAGGATTTATGAGCAACAAGTGTCGGACATGACTTATTTGAGTCTTACTCGTAAGGTATAGCCACATTATTATCCTTGATTGCCTATGACATCGCCTATGTTAGATTCAGGGATTTTATCCCTGAATCCGGAATGTAAAGTATCATGCAAGCAAAGCAAGTTCCTAAGGGTTTATCAGGCCTGATTCAGTAAGGAAATAATTGTTATGCAGTCAAAAGTAATCGTGACGCTGCGTCACGTTGAAGCCGATAGGAAGAAGTACATAGCCCAATGAAGAAGGAGAAGAGGAACGGAACCCAGCGTGTAAAACCCTATACGTGTGATGGTAGAAGAATTTGGTCAGGGAACTGTCAAAAAATTTCATGCAAAGCTTCAAAGTGACAACCGCGTGTGTAAACATCGCGAGGAAATTGTGTTTCGAAAGAAAATTAAGAGCGTCTGTTCGTTGATATACTGTGAAATAAAGTGCTTATTGTTTAGTGAAATTCGTGGCACTGTTGCAAAGTTTAAAAACAAAGAAAAACTAAGTGAAGGTACTTTTAAACTGCAAAATTTTATAATGAATTGTGTCATTCCGAATTACAGAAGTAAGTCGCGTGCTCGTGATATGGGAGTCTCATTTCATACGTAAGTTAAATTTCAATTACTTTTTTGGCATGTGAGAAGGCGTAACTAATAAAAAATTCAAAACTTTTAAAAAAGCAGATATTTGACATTTCGTCTGATTTCAGTTGATGATGAAGGTCAGAGGCGTGTTTGGAAAAAATACTTTGGGGCAATTATAGGATATTCAATATTATAATTGCACATTATAATAATAGTTATGCAGCAACTAATAATGAATTGAATTTATATTTACTTGTAGTTTCCCATTAGAGGAACACATGCAAATGTTGTGGTTGCGAGCGATTGGCCGATCGGATGTAGCCATTACAAGGAATTCTTGTGTGTGATCTCGTCATTTTGATGACAAATATAAATTCAGATTGGGAGCAAGACGTTTCTTCATCCTTTAGCAGTTCCCATAGTGAAATTGGTAACACTTTATTTACTCAGAACCCCGAAAAAGACACCGTCAGCGAAGCAACATCTCATGTTTTTGTTAACGAAGCTAAGGAAATGCTGAACTAATCGTTGACTAACTGTGAGAATTTTATAATTTATGTATTTTTTTCATGTAGATTTCGTCGTGTAGTATCCTCAGTGACCAGCAACAAAACCATGAGTTTCTTGTTACAGCTGACGAATTTAATTCACATAAATCAAGAGCGATAAGCTTTCAGTCAATAATATAAAAATCTATTGGATCCATTTTATTTTCAATAGATGTTTTTTTTATTGAAAGTACTTTCCGATTTGAAAGCATGATTATGTTTTAGTTATTTAACATAACTGATTCAGAAAAGTGTAGTCAATATTCTTTGGCGATTCTCGGTTTAAGTAATTTATAGAAAAAATTTATGAAGGTTTTGGTGATTGGTGCTTTTGTGGTAGTACATTGTTTAATTAACGCTTGTGAGTCTCCCTTCTATCCTATGTT
The DNA here is from genome assembly GCA_963942545.1 of Oxycera nigricornis. NCBI lineage: Eukaryota > Metazoa > Arthropoda > Insecta > Diptera > Stratiomyidae > Oxycera > Oxycera nigricornis. The sequence continues at coordinate 85,497,256 of OZ012663.1, forward strand.
AGATATTGAGTACGTGTAATTCTGTCGCAGGGAAAATGTGAGGTTTTATCTCTTAAGCTCATTGTAGTTGTGCTTACTGTAGGTTACCACAAAAGAGCATAATCAAAAATTCATCCAAATCCTGCAAATTAAAATAAAGTCGCTGGAAGCAAAGCTAAAGAGCAAAATAGCATCATCCACTATTTAAAGCGGCAAAATAAGCGCCAGAAACAAAAAGTCGGCAATATGAAGAATTTGTTTATGTCTCTCAAAGACAATAATTTAATCAGCGAAAATTTAAAAGAAGTTTTGGAAAAGGTTAGCGGGCCCAACAGACAAATTTTCGAACTCGAACTGTTTAAATCGAATTTCAAAAAAGTCAAAAAACAGATACAGCAACGAAATTAAAGCGTTCGCCTTAAATTTAAATTTTTTATCACCAAGAGCCTACGAATATGTTCGCACAACGTTTGACAGTTGCTTGCGACATACCAGAACTATTCGAAAATGGTACGAAAAGGTGAAGTGCGCTCCAGGGTTCACTAAAGAATCCTTTGCTGCTATCAAGAAAGTGGTAGACACCGTCTCAAATGGAGAAAAGATTGGCGTACATATTGTTTTTAGAGTATCGCTTAATCTTGCCACCAGCTCGTCAAAAGATCGAGTTGGTCGAGATAAACGAAGACAATTTTCTTTTTCAAACACAATGTTCTTAATGAGCGACTCATTTCGGTTTGATCAACTGTCAACTTTTGTCAAATCGACGATAGGACGCAAGGGTGCATTGTCAGCCAAAACGACGCAGATAGAAATGACTAAACTAGTTGGGCTGACATGCCGGCAGAGCGCACTACGTACGCGCGATCCAAAATGGAAACGCGCGGACACATCCATGTCCGCTTTACATTCTAAGCTTTAGTTAGTTTCTTTTGACTTATGTACACTCTTCGCTGATCTGTCGAAGCATCGACATCAGTACAATAAAATATATACGTTTAAATAAATTCCCGATTATCTCTTCTAAAACCTGCCATCCAGTTTTAAAACAAATAGAACAACAGTCACGATTATTTTTGACGCTAATGTGCACCTACACTTATTCTGAACCTTGGTCAGCGCCGACCACTACATTGGCCTTTCGTCATTGCCGACGTCAACACAGCCATTCTCGGGGCGGATGTACTCAAATATAACGGTTTGATCATCGATCTTTGAGGTCGCCGTCTTCATGACGGCCTCACCAGGTGAAATGCGAGCCTTGTTAAAGGCAGGAACATTATTGGGGCGTGAAGGAAATATTTTTGGATAAAGGATTATCGAAAAAGGAGTTTTGGAAAAAGGATTTCGGAAAAAGGGATTTTTGGAAAAAGGACGAGAAAGGCGATAGCAGTCCATAGTTGTCAAAAGGCGAAAAGTGAATCGGGCAGAGGCGACCATTTGCAGTTTGGTCTTATTGGCTACAGCGGAGCGGCAGAGTTTTTAATCAGCTGAGTATAAAATTGAAAATTAAATTGTATCTTTTTCAGCATTTTGGTTTTTGATATATATTCAAATTTTCATAAAGTGGTAGTGGATTAGTGTGCCTTCCCGTAAAGAGTGTTCGGGAAATTTTTCCTCGGTTCACTGCGGGATGGCGGATAAAAGTGAAGATAAAGGTGGGGGGGGCTATCGGAATTGGATTTAATTACCGACTGCAGAGTCAGCATCATTGCTTCAAGCCGCTAGTGAGATGGTTCCAGGTGAAAGTGACTGTGACGCATCCGAAATGAAAAACGAAACAGGAAAAGATGCAGAAGAAGTCACACTGTCAAGTGACTTCAGTGAACCAGTTTGTGATACTGATACTGTATCATGGCCGCAAAACACATCGTCGCGAAAGAGATCTACACGATGGCCCCCATTACTCCTGAGAGCAAAGTTACTAAAATCGAGACTGCATCTCAGCAGTCTGTTGAAAATCCTGTACGGAAACTAACAACGGCGTCACCAGTGAAAAATGCGCCAGCAATCAGCCCCGGCAAAACTGCTAAAGGTATGAGGGTACCTCCAATTGTATGCTTTAAGATCGATCTTAAAAGCTTCCGCCATAAAGTAAGTGACGCGTGCAAGAAACAGACTTTACAAGTTCCTTCGTTCCAAGCTCCTTCGCTCACTGTGTCAGTGAACAGTCCTCGCGGATTTCAATCTATCCGCAAACAATCACCGATCACCATTTCATCTTTTGAAGGGTATGAGCATCCCATGCTTTATCTATACTCCACCAGAACAAAAAAAAACTCTCACTCCTGTTGAAAGGAACATACACATACACGTCATATGATGAAAATGATGTGTTGGATGCGTTAAAGCTAGTGTTTCAGGACAAAATCCACTCAGTGAAGCTTTTTTCCACTACAACTTCTCGCAAAGACCAGGAAGTATTGGGTCTCTTCATTGTACAATTTTTGCCGGTTTGCACATTCGGCCCGACACCAGATGTGCACACCGTCAGTGTTGTCTTGACGTGTTCTATGCCTATAGGATCACTTTGTGGAGTATACAAGGAGCTGATCAGCAACTTTGCGCAGTTAGTTTCGCCACCCGACGAGATGGCTACTCTACCGAACTTGCCGGTTCATCACTAAATTGTTACCAACGGTCCGCCAACTTTTGCTCGACCTCGGCGCCTCACAAGCGAACGTCTCGCTGCAGCCAAGCGAGAGTTTGACCTGTTGCTAGAACGTGGCATCGTTCGATCATCAGCAAGCCAGTGGACCAGCCCTCTGCATATGGTGCCAAAGTGTGGAGGAGATTGGCGTGCCACCGGCGACTACCGTCACCTGAACTTCTGCACCCAATCTTATCACTACCCGCTGCCAATCATCGAGGACCTTCGGCAGGACGCTCAAGGCACAGTATTTTCCGTCGTGGACCTACACCGAGCCTTTTATCAAATTCCAGTCGCACCGAAAGATATCGCGAAAAGGGCTGTCACGACACCTTTTGGTCTGTTTGCATAGCCTCCGCTGCCACATCAGCTTTTCTCTCACCATCTGAACCACTCGCCCTTCGTTCGGATGCATTCAGCACGGTTATCGGAGCAGTATTAGACCAAAAACGTGCTAATGACACCAGGGTCCCGCTGGACTTTTTTTCCAGGAAGCTATCGGATACTGAACAGCGATACTCCACATACATATGATCGTGAACTCCTTGCCATTTTCGCAGCCATTAAATACTTCCAGCGCATCCTGGAGGGTAAAAAGTTTGACGTGTTTATCACCAGCCTTCGCCCTCAAGCAACAATCAGACAGCCTCGCCGCACCTGTGCGATTTCATCCCACAGTTTGACACGCATCTGAGGTAAACATCCGGTGACGAGAACACTGTCGCTGACGTACTCTCGCGTGTGGACGCAGGTTCCACTAGTGATGTATCAATTTGATGTACTAACTCGAGTTGGGTTTAAATCGAGTCAACTCGATTTGAATTCTCTTTAACTCAATTTGAATACTCCCGCCCTAGCGCGTCAGCTGAATGACAGACACTGAGATAGCGCGAAGTATGCCAATCATTTATGACTATATTCACTCGCTACAAATGTCAATTATGTCAATGTCACAACAACCCAACATTGCATTGTTGCAGATTTGAGGTTATTTTGGAGTGCCGGTTGTTATTGTTGTTAGTTTTCCGAATTATCAAATAAATAAGTACTGTATAGAAAAAATGCCGGGACCTAAAAGGAAATCCGTTGTTTGGGATGCATTTGAATCGCCAGTGAATGGACATGCTAAGTGCAAACAGTGTTCAGATTCATACAAATATAGTGGCAATACGACCACTTTATTAAAACATATTAAAAAGAAGCACCCAAGTATTGACGTCATAAAAATATTGGTAAAAACAAAATCAAACGAATCATCCACTCAATTTCATTTCACCCAGTAAACTCGAGTCACTTAACTCGAGTTACGTGAATTTCAGCTCGAGTTAACTCGAGTTGTGTTTATTCCGAGTTGGCACATCACTATGTAATGAAAGAAAGCTGGCAGGATCGCCATGTAATGAAAGAAAGCTGGCAGGATCGCCATGTAATGAAAGATCGTCATGTAATGAAGATGGAGATTTTGCGGCAGCTTCTAACGCCTGAGTCCTTTCGCTATAATTATTTGAAAGTTTAATTTAGGGGAACCGTTGGATAACCCTAATGCACAAACCTACGCAAGCGGTCAAACCGCAGATAGAGTGGCGTGGAGAACATGTCTCTCGGCCGATATTTACTAATAAAAACGCAACGATTTGTTGTATTGCGAAAGGATATGCTACAAGACTTCGACTTCGCTACTAATGCACAGCGTCGCGTAGTAATAACTCCGCGCGTCTAGGTCAGGAAAGCAAATCCTGCCAATCTATATTTTCGTTTCTAATTTATACTATTTTACAATTTCCAAATATGCTTACGTACTAAATTTATTTATTACCTTATGACTAAGTGCCCAATATATTTTTGTTTCACACAGTTCGATGATCTATTTGCCCATGCAGCAACATAGGTCATCGAATTACATTGTGTACGCTGCACAATCGAACCATGCCCACTTGACCCATGGCGCGATGCATGTTCTCACATTAGCCTGGTCAAGTGTTCATTCATAAATCGTTCACACTAATCGATGACATGGCAAACCTCTGCCTTGGCATAGGTTGCGTACATGATCGATGAGTGTAACGGCAAAACATTCAACATGTGCGGATCGATTTATGCATGTGCAATTGTTTACAATTGTAGGATTTGTGACCTACTTTCTTATGTGGGCTAAGATTTCTTACACTAGGTGATAATGAATATGTTACACTATACTACATTAAATGGTAAAGATTATGATACACTACACCTTTACCCTTTTTTGATGAGTCTTATACTTATTAAGACGAATCATTCGATCTGTTCTTTTGTACAATATAGCTTAATTCTATTTTTATGTATTAATTTGGGTGTTCCCTCTATGTCTAATAAAACATTACTTTTATCTAGTTCAATTACTTTATAAGGACCTTTGTATGGTGGCTGGTGCTTTTTTCGGTTTTCTATTCTGATTAATACAAGGTCTTCTAATTTTATTTTCGCGGGATTTATGTCTGTATCTTCAGCGACTCTGTTTGTTTTTACTTTTTCTATGATAGCTCGCGCTTTCGTTATTGATGTTCTCAATCTTACTCTTAGCTCTTTTGCGTAATTGTCTAGATCATAGACCCTATCGTTATTTTCAATTAAATCATTTGGTAGGTAGGGGAGTTTGCCGAATATTAGCTCGTAGGGGGTATAATTGGTGTCTACATGCGGTGTTGTGTTATATGCAAATGCATAGTATGAAACCCAATTGTCCCATTGATAATCATCGGCAAATGCATACATGTATTCATTAAGTACACGATGATTTCTTTCTACCACACCAAGAGTTTGGTGATGATACGGCGTTGAGAATATTTGATTAATGTGTAATAGTTCGCATATTTCTTTCATGAGTTTATTGTTAAATTCCGTGCCTAAGTCTGATTTTAAATTTTTAAAGTGACCATATTTTAAAATGAATTGATTGATTATACCTTCAGCGACTGTACGTGCTTCCTTATTTTCTAATGGGATTGCTACTACAAATTTTGTCAGTTCACATTGTAACGTCAATATATACCTATACGAGTTAGATATTCGTAGTGGTCCTACTGTATCTATTTCTATTGTTTCGAAACTGGTTGTGGGTGTTCCGGTTTTTACCATTTTCTCCTTAGTGTGTCTTGTCTGCTTATTTATTTTACAAGCTGTGCAGTTTATTACGTGTGTTTTAACCATGCTGCTCATACCTTTCCAACAGTAACGTTGTTTTAGTTTTAACAAAGTTTTGCGGATCCCTAAATGTCCTCCGTGTGGTGAATTATGAAATTCCTCAATAATTTTCTTTTGCTCGATTTTATCTGTTATTCTTGTGGGTGGCTTATATATCATTATCTTCAATTTCGTACGCGTACTTTTTGTTCGTTGCAACTTATTAAATTCTTTCTTGAACATTTCTTTGTTTATATATTCGAATATCATGTCATCCTTTGACAGTGAGAGCTCTTTAATATTTTCTTTATGAGCAAATTCCAATAGTTTCTCCATGATGGAAACGTATTTCGCATTTGGATTATCGCTATTGTGCTCTTTCAAGTTTCTGGTACCATTTTTATCATTTTTCTTTGCTAGCTTTCCTTTGGCTGAAACGGATTTCTCGCCAGATATATCGCTGCAATATATTATTATCTCTTCTTTCGTACGTACGATGCTTATATTTTCATTATTATTTTTGTTGCGCAATATTATAAATTTCAATTTTGTTATACCGGTAATGTCTGACAGACTCGTGCAGTCCCAACAATAGAGTTGATCAGATTCTATGTTAGATAGGGTGCAGTTGCTGCTGACTTTCTTCGTAATATTATCTTCATTTTTATTTTTATTTGCCATACCCCTTGTTATTGCTAGTAACTTTCGTTTTGCTTTAATATCGTTTTCTGGAGGAATCATTGCTTTTAAGGTATCAGAGTCTAATTCGATTCTTGATAGGGCATCTGCATTTGTGTTAATGGAGCCTTTCTTGTAAATGATTGTAAAGTCATAATCTGACAGATCGACACGTATTCTCGTCAATTTAGATGATGGATTATTATGAGTAAAGAGAGCAACTAGAGGTCTGTGGTCCGTTACTACCACGAATTTTCTTCCATATAAGTACGGTCTGAAAAAGTTAATGCCCCAGTGTATCGCAAGCAACTCTTTTTCAATAATTGGTTTATTGATATCGTGCTTTGCTAAACTTTTGCTGGCATATGAGATTGGTAAATCTGAACCTATTTCACCTTGTGACAGTACCGCTCCTAACGCGTAGTTAGACGCATCTGTGGTTAATATGAATGGTTTATCAAAATTAGGGTACTGTAACACTATCCCACCAGTGTTACATTAGTTTGGTTTTCTATCATAATTAAAATGTGACGATTTCTAATCTGCAGTATCGATTTAAGCATTGACTATATTGAATGCTTCGAACTAAATTTAAAGAAAGAATGTGATCTTTCATTTTTTTTTATAGGTAATGTCAACTTTTGTACTATTACTTTGTGTTGACTTGATAGCAAACTATTTGTTGAATAGATAAAACCCAAAGTTTAAATACAATACTTCGCATATTAATACGATCTATGGTAAATCTAACTAAAGTGTAAAGTGTTATTTTAGTGCGCGTTCTCAATTAACGATTGAAAATCGCTTATTATACAAATTTATGAATCGTATTCAACTTCATTAATCATATTTTTCCTTTTAAACATGAGGTGCATTTTGGCACAGTTTTCCTAAGAGTTCACGTAGTGATTTCATGTTATCTCAAAATTTTATCGATTTGTTTAAAGAATCTATAGTTAATATAGTATTATTATTCAGTCCATAGCTATGAAAATTTAAATTTTGACTAAAAATAATTAGTGTTCAATTACAAATTCCTGGTCGTTGCCGTTAAATCATCATTAAATTGTTTGTTAGTTTACTCGTAAATAGCGCAGAAAATTCTCCTTCACCTTCGCCTTCTTCCTTTTTGCAATTATCTTCCAGATACTTCGATGAAGTTCCATCTCCATTATCTTACGTCGAAGTTCCATTTTCGGTAGTATTCTTGTTCGTCAACGTAGAAATTCAAAATTTTATTGTTCTTATTTTAAGTAAGAAACTTTCAGCTTCGGATGGGCAGAATTGCCTTGATTTAGGTTTCTGTGGTACGCCTAACGCAGGGTCGTCAGGTGCAGGATCGCCATGTAATGAAAGAAAGCTGGCAGGATCGCCATGTAATGAAAGAAAGCTGGCAGGATCGCCATGTAATGAAAGATCGTCATGTAATGAAGATGGAGATTTTGCGGCAGCTTCTAACGCCTGAGTCCTTTCGCTATAATTATTTGAAAGTTTAATTTAGGGGAACCGTTGGATAACCCTAATGCACAAACCTACGCAAGCGGTCAAACCGCAGATAGAGTGGCGTGGAGAACATGTCTCTCGGCCGATATTTACTAATAAAAACGCAACGATTTGTTGTATTGCGAAAGGATATGCTACAAGACTTCGACTTCGCTACTAATGCACAGCGTCGCGTAGTAATAACTCCGCGCGTCTAGGTCAGGAAAGCAAATCCTGCCAATCTATATTTTCGTTTCTAATTTATACTATTTTACAATTTCCAAATATGCTTACGTACTAAATTTATTTATTACCTTATGACTAAGTGCCCAATATATTTTTGTTTCACACAGTTCGATGATCTATTTGCCCATGCAGCAACATAGGTCATCGAATTACATTGTGTACGCTGCACAATCGAACCATGCCCACTTGACCCATGGCGCGATGCATGTTCTCACATTAGCCTGGTCAAGTGTTCATTCATAAATCGTTCACACTAATCGATGACATGGCAAACCTCTGCCTTGGCATAGGTTGCGTACATGATCGATGAGTGTAACGGCAAAACATTCAACATGTGCGGATCGATTTATGCATGTGCAATTGTTTACAATTGTAGGATTTGTGACCTACTTTCTTATGTGGGCTAAGATTTCTTACACTAGGTGATAATGAATATGTTACACTATACTACATTAAATGGTAAAGATTATGATACACTACAACTAGTTTCCATGCCTGCAGATTTGGACTCTGGCACAATCAGCGCGGCGCAGGGCACTGATGACCAACTTCCGCGTCTGCTTGCCAGCTCTCGTATCAAACAAACTACGCAAACTCAACATTGAAGGACACATGGTATATCACACCGAGTTTAACGGGACCATTAAGTCGTATTTGCCAACTCAGCTGCACCGACAGGCTTTCGGAACAAGCCACAAAGCAAGAAGATAAGAGCAACACAACGCTGCACACAATAGTTAGCCCCCCTTAGGAGTTTGCAAAGATATAACAGTGCAGAACGTTGATCGACAAAATTTTTGAATGCGAATATGTATAAGAGAGCAGATGACACTGGATAATCTTCAACGTTCCATGGAGCAAAATCAAAAATTAATTGATCAATACGCCAAGAAAAATTGGATGCTGTTACTAATACTCGCGAAAGAGTTGTATTAGGAGCAAGAGCAATGGTTGAGATGTTGGCAAAAATATCCAAGGATACTTAAGAGGCTGAGTGGACTCGACTTAAAGCAATAGGGGTAGGAAATGAAAAATATCAAAATCCAAACGTTTAAAGAGAAAAACAAAAGATATAGAGAATGGCATGGCAATTACTGAAATAAAGAGAATAAAAACGACTGACAAGACGAATGTAGAATATAATAGTGAAGAAAAGTCTAAACAGAAAAATGAAAGCTTGGACAAAGAAGTAGAGTATTCAAAGAAAGTTGTAGAAATAGAGTTAGTAGACACAAAATTTCTTCTTAAAAGAAAATAAATATTAAAAAAGGACTCAAATTTTGATATTTGGCTAGATTACTTTTAATCCGAGTTAATGAGCAACGACTTGTTAGATGTATGAACCAAAAATGTGAAAATATGAATCAAAATATTCAAAACCGATCAGAAACATTAATAGCTAGAAGAAAATCTGGATCAGAGATTTAATAATTAATCGTTTGGAAGAGAACATAGGAACATTTAAAATTTTAAAGAACCTCTAGAGATTTTAGAAAGATTGCAACGTTCAAGGAAAAGTGAAGTAAATGTCACTCATACTTCGGTCAGAACACGTTTATATGCAAAAAATGAATAAAAATGAAACCGTAAATGATTTTTGTGACCAATTTGACGCGATACTTAGACAGTGCGAAGCATGTGAAGATGTAATAGAAACAACAGATCAGGAAATACGATCTGCTCATTTATCAAGCTGTATCTTCAGCTATTCCTGAGCTACGAAACGCCAATTTCTTGAAGACACAAACAACTTCGCGAGAAATGACTTAAGACGAAATAAAATCTTACATTTTACAGTTAGAACTAGAGAAAAAGATGATAAAGAGAAAATGTCTGAAATGAAAAAGTTCAGTGCTCTATATACGAGATGTGTGTGAAAAGTAATGATACTGGCAACACAGCACGCGATCTGGCAACGTTGTGTCTACCAGCCTGTGTTGGACCGGTTTGTTTATCCCTTCCACTTTCTCAGTCTGAGTTTCAACTTCGTACAGCTAACACATTATTTTTGACAGCGCCATCGGTGAACTTATGTTTTTGTTGTGTGTTACAAAAATGGAGCATCGGAATTTAGGGCAACGTTGTGCAATCAAATTTTGTGTTAAACTTGGTGAAGCCGCGAGTGTGACTTTTGAAAAGTTGAAACAGTCCTATGGGGGCATTGCTTATCAAGAGCACAAGTTTTCCGCTGGCACAAATCACTTTTGGAAGGCCGAGAGCACGTTGAAGATCAACCTCGCTCAGGCAGACCTTCAACTTCAAAAACTGACGGAAACGTGTGAGGCCTCTTGTGAGATCAGAAAAATAGTGATGCATCCTCGGGCCAGTGTGGCCGCCGTTTTGTTTTTTAATATTTTATATCATCAAAAAAGTTAGTTTTCACATTAATGAATAAGCATGTTTAATTTCAAATTGATTGCTATATTGCCGTTTTTCTTGACAACCATTTAAAGTTGACCCCCGTTTTTAGCCGTTCAAAGGTAGAATAACCCCTAAGTAATTTCAAGAAAAATGAAAATAGACAATTAAGAGCGCGAATAAAAACGACAATGCAGATGTTGTAATAGACAGAAAAGGCGATTTGCTATTATATACAGATTCAGCCAAAAAGAATGTAGTTAAATTGTTAAACGTTTTTACTGCGAAAGACACATCAGAGAATCTATTGTCATTACGAAAATTAGCAGACTCAGGTCTTAGTATTTATTTAGATGACACAATTTTGAGCGTATATGAGTCAAAAAAAACTATTCTGGAGAGAGTTTGTGAGAAACATAATTCTCTTCTGTTTCCATTAAGGAAATTAAACGTCTGATTTTGCTGGAAGGGGTCAACCTCAGTATGAAAACTATAAACAATGGGTTGGCTAAGCTAGGCATCACCCTGAAGCTTGCCCACTTTGAGTTAGACAGGATTAACGCTCCAACGACCATCGATCTTAGGAAAGAGTATGCCATCGAGGTGTCCAGAAGGTGCCAGCAGACGAGGCAGAAGATGATTTCCATCGACGAGTGTGGCTTATTTTACACCTTCGGCGTCGTCAGGCTCGATCAAAAAGGAACACTCGAGCCCGAGTAACAATACCAACAGTACGGGGGCGGAACGTAACTCTTATTGCAGCTATGACAAATGAGGAAGTAGTGCACACCGAAATATTAACAAATGCCACCTGCAACGCGGGAAGATTTTGCTGTTTCATGAGTGAATTAATGGAACAGCTTGGTCCCTATTGACGGGAGCCATTGGTGATAATGGACAACGCAAAAATCCATAAAGGCCAAGCAGTTGCCGGCTGGATTGCTGATATTGTTTTTCCTCCGTATTCGCCAATGCTAAACCCCATTGAAAAGGTTTTTTCAAAAGTTAAGGGACAAGCACGCGAGCGCTTAGCGGATGTTTCGCAGGAGCATGTACTCACGGAGCTAATTCGGTCAGGAGTTGCAAGTATATCGACATCGGATTGTTCCAACTGCTAAATGGACATGATGATGCAACTACCAACTGCAGCGGCTGGAAACGAGCTGCACTAGTATTTTTTGAAGCTTGTACAAATGTAACAATTAATTTGGCTGTTCATAATACATATAATAAAACACTTTTTGTTTATTTTGGTTAAGGATTATCGATAATATTCAAAACAACACCAACATGTTTATGATTTTAATAGCGTTTTTTTTTGATTTGTCAGACCGTGAGTTTTGTTACGTACCATCATATCATAAAACTAGATTCAAATTATTTTCGCGCCTTTTCTGCCCGAAAAAACTAAATCCGAGAAATACCTACCTGGCAATGATTATCTGAAAGTGTAAAGCTCGCCAAGTTCCGAAAAAGCTGTTCAAACGCGTGATCTCGCTCCAACCCTCGAATCGTGTTCGAGCTTTCGCGAATACGATCATGCCACGCTACGCGAAAAGTAGCTTTTCGAATGTTCGACGTGCCGGAAATGGTGAGTGTGTGAGAGTTGCGTTTCGACGGTCGAACTGGCCGGACTGCTGAACAGTATACGGAGAAAAGAAAAAGAGGTTTTTTCGGAGAACCCAGTTTAGAACTGGGAGTTGAAATAAGTACTTCTCGTCGATCGACTTTGAAACAGTCCCAGCGGCGCGTGTGCACACGAGGCATCCGGGGTCGAGGAGCGTCCAAAATGGTGGGGCACTCGATCTCGGATCCTCGGGTTTAGGCGCGTAGACGGGATTGTGACAATTTCATTTGACAATTCGTTGACTTGTCTTGATAAATGGTTAATTTGTGTTGTAACATGGGTTTTTCCATTTGTAAGAGCGTTAATTTGATTTGTTAAAGCGTTATTTTCATTTTTAATATGGTTAAATCATTTTGATGAATCGTGAATTTGTGTTGCAACAACGTGAATTTGTCTTGAAAATGGTATACATAGGCATTTCTCCACTTATTGAAAAATAGCTGTTCCAGGCAATTTTTTAAAAATAGATCTTATTATTACAAACCAAGCGCAAACGAAATTGAACATTTAAAGCTTTGCGTCTTTCTGCATGGAAAACATGTCCGAGTTCGTGTTTGACATTCAGTGTGTCTCTGGAAACAATGGTCAATATTTTGTAAAAGAACTCGCAATATGACCTTACGATTCAACCGTACCAGTGATTTACCACCTTGCTCCACCCCACTCGTATCAGGAGTTAGGTTTGAAAGCCCGCAAACAAAACGAATTTGAAATGAAAAATATCAATGGATTACGTTGATGTGATGGTGATATTAATTATAATGAACTTCCTGCGATTCTGGAAGAATTTAACGGATCTACCATATCCGTAAAAGGTGGTATCAAAGAAGACTTAATAAGAAGATATCTATCAGACGTTAATACAGTACAGATGGAATCAACGAAACTGAGCGATCTGAAAAATTTCAAAACCATCTGTAGAATTCACGATTCACTACCATCGCCACAAAGAAATGTGCGATAAGCATATATGTTCGGAATTCCTCTCTTATTCCACTCATTATGCTATGCTCTATGCTTGTTCCGCTTAAGTTCGTGCCGTGTGCAAAATTGTGGAAGCGGGTTGTTCTAGCGCTATTCCTCGGCCCAGTCTCTCGCCTCGAGCTTAGGAAAGCAGCAGGTGCCAAAGTAGTGATACGTGTGTAAAATAAACAGTGAATTAGTACCGTAACGTAACTGAGTAATTTGGCGAACCGCATGGAATTGAATTATTATCAATTTTTTTGAACAATGTTAAGTATAGCCGGGAGCTTAGAATCATGTTAACACTCTTTATGTAGAAAAATAAAAATAGAAACATCCACTTTTTTTTGAAACATCATTTGACTTAATTCCCTACAATATAATAAAATTTGCATTATTTATTTTTACACCCGAATCGCTTTTTACAAGAACTAGAAATGTCGTATGTACGATTTTTTTTACAGCTACTATTTCTTTGGCAATTTAAAACTCGTTATCCTAACTCATGATCCAGAATATTATAAAACTGCATTTTGACCATGTTTGCTGGACATAACATCTTGGTGCGAGTCGTGTTTTTCGAGATATTGATAATGTCTTCTTTTCAAAATTGAAGGGTTTGCAGCAACAAAGAGTTAACTCCAATTTTTATAATTTTTGGGAAAATAAAAAAAAACCGTTCAAAAATAGAGAATGTATCGTCTTTGTCTTCGTCCAATTATTTGTGGTAGACTTTCGAGAGTCAGCGATGGCTCATTTCTGGTGTCACGGATTTTTACGCTATGGGCTGATTGTTTTTCCCGCCAGTAACTGCTGTAAACTCTGTTTGGCCTAAAAATGGAGTTAACTCTTTATTGCTGCAAACCCTTCAATTGCATTCATATCCACCACTATACGGACGACTGACACATTCTGTATCTCGAATAAGCAACATAAATGACTATTTGCCAGGATCAATTTACAACACACAGCCAACACACTGAAACAATATCGATCCCCAGTGTCAATTTACAATACTCAGTCAACACTCAACGAGTAATGCCATTTTACAGCGCTTCCCCAGTGCTGGGCCAATGCTACTTTACAGTCGTCAACCGGCGCTCAGTCAACACTGCCGTTCTTTGTACGAGAATCGCTGACGGCTGACCGATCACTCTCTCATCAATGCTCGGCTGACGGCAAAAACAGAAAAAAGAATGCATCGATCATGTGCAAAAAAGAATGAACAAACGGTTGAGAAATGTAAAGAATAAAGTATCTGGTCTTGGCGGAAAAGGAAAATTAACCCCCCCCCCCTCAAAACTAGATCAAGTGGAAAAACTGTATTGGATATTGCAGGGAATCGTGCCGTATGCACATTAAATGACGGCACTAGCAGCATAATGAATGTTATGAAAGCTTTGAACCTGACTGTGAGAACAAACTGTTGCAATTTCTGTATCGAGGCAGATGAGCTCCGTATGAATTTATCGGACCGATCGCTGTCTAAGCGCCGCCGCATATTGAGCCCAGCACACGGCCAGCCCACGGACAACCCATGTGCTTCCCGTACACATGGGATGGGTGAGTCTCCACATATTGAACCCAAGTGGACCATGACATTCAAGTCAGAAGTCGCTATGAATCATCACACAATATCAAATTTGTTCTTCGATTTAGAATCAGAATCAGAGGATGAAGATTTTGTTTCAATGTACTTAATGAACAATATTAAAACCAAAAGTGGAACAAATACGTACTTACGTGGCAGAAGTACCCATGGAGAATTTAAACTATCTCAGGACATTCCTGAAGAAGTGTTCAAAAGCAATTTCAGGCTTAGTAGAAAACAGTTTAGAGAAGTACACGAACTGATAAAGTCTAATATAACTGGTAAAGAATGCAACGCCCCAAAAAACCGATTGGAAGTCAAGAAAAATTAGCTGTCTGCCTTAGGTAAGTTTGCTTATTATTTTCTGTAATATATATACGTATATAATATAAGTACATCAATTTTAAATAAACGAAGAAAGACAAAATAATTGAAATTTATAAAATACAAAAATTAAAATATGAGGAAAATGTCGATAAGATGTAATTTATTTCAACTGGAATCTGAGCTTCCCTAGTATAGCCTTAAGATCAGTCAGAAAAAAGGAAGAGAAGATGAACATACATGTGGAAGGTCAACTTTACGGAGCAGGCATTGCAGTTTAAAGGTAAACTATGATTGTCGACCGTAAAGCGTTACTTATGTTAAACTTAAAGAGCTGTTTTCTCGCAACTAAATTTTTCAAAACCAGCGTACCGCTAGCGGCTACAAATCTTTATCGCATCCCTTGAAATTTTTATAGCATCTTCCGACATGTTTTTTGTGTACAAATAAGTTTTAAGGGATTTACAAAACATGGTGTAATTAGTACCAAATTTTATCGGATAATTGGGTAACTGTATTCATGTTAAAATTATATGTGTCAATTTTGAAGTGAAACTTCTTTGCGCTCGGTACAGTAAGTTCGTTTCATGGGAATGGCTATGTAACGAAAACGTGCAACGCTATCCCCTCTACCGCCACGCAGTCGAGTTGGTAGTGAGGATCGCTAGAGCTGTGCGCGCCACAATGCAACGTTTCGTTCTCACGCATATAGCCCTATGTGAATAGCCCCCCTTTACACTTGCGCGCTTTCCTGTCGGAAAGAGCCTCCAGCGAGAAAGAGTGTATGTGTAAAGGCTGCGGTTGGAGTGCGCGATTGCGTACGCGCCGACATGCAGCAATCCCGTGCCTATAGTGTTTTTCAAGTCGATGCGCGCTTTCCCACACGCTTTCTGCTGACAGTCGTTTATTATTAGATTTTAGATTTTACTTTGAAATTTATTTCGTTTCAAAATGGATGTTCGTCTCTAGTCAAAAGAGTTAATTGCAGTCTTTATTAACCTATATAAATCTTTTCCCTGTTTGTGGAAGAATAAAAGTAAGGACTACAAAAACAAAAATTTTCGGGTTACCGCATTTAAATCTGTAATTGATTTTTCAAAAACCCGTGGATTCCCGGAAGCAAATAAGGATTTCGTGGCGAAAAAAATTCAAAGTCTTCGTGGCTCCTTCAGAAAAGAGTTGAAAAAAGTACAAGACAGCGAACGAAGTGGTTGTGGAACAGACGAGATATACACGCCATCGCTATGGTATTTGACCTCCTGCTCTTCACAAAGGACCAAGAAGTGCCAGCAGAAAGCATTTTCAACTTAGATTCTATGGATTTTAGTAAGGAAGGAGACAAAGATGAAGTAGAAGAAGGGGACACATTCGAAGAAGAAACAATACACGAAGTGAGTATCATTTATTTTATAAGAAAAAACATATTTCAAACATTAAAATTAATTCTTACACGTTAAACGTTCATCAGCACTGATACTTTTCCTCAGGTGGGTATCTTGTCTCGTTATTCTGGGTCCTACTTTTTGAAGTAACACATCATAAGACGAAGGACTCATTCTCAAATAGTTTACGAAATCTTTTGAGTGATTTTTGCGTAGCTCATTTATTAACGGTAAACGACCATAGCGACGTTTGTATTCTTTCACCCAAACACTCTTTTTTCTTTTTTTTGTCAATCCTACATTTTCTATTAGTCCAATAATTGCCAGTGTGGCGTTGCGTCTTCTTTGCAATTCCATTACCAAAAAATATCAAAATTAGTACACACACTATGCACAATACTGCACACGCCAGAACAAAACTGTTCGTTTGACGACCACTCCACGCGCCGGGGATTGCGTGCAGGATTCGCCTTTACACTTGCGTTCTTTCCATCGCGCCATAAAATGGAAACGCTTTCGTGTGAGAAAGCGCGTTCTCACTTTTTGGCTATCAAATCTTTCCCACACGATTACTCGGACGGTTTTACTCGCGCGAGTTACGTCCTCACTAATAGCTTCCCACTACTCAAAGCAGTTTGACCACACTATTCCCTTATGAAATCATATCTAATAATAGAAATTAAGTCGTGATAAGAGAATGCAAGCCGACCTCAAGACAAAGAAAACCGAGGCTATAAAAGTCTCTAACTCGAAGACTTAAGAGCCTTTTTGTTAGATATAATTCATTGGCTTAAGTTCGTCTAAGGCTGAGGCCCCACGTACGATTCCAAACCGATTATTATTTGGAATGCGTAAACAATAAGAACGACGGGCGTCAAGGCTCCACGTCCGATTCCAAATCTGAAATAAGAACGTGCGAGGCTCTTGAATCAGATTGTTTGTTTAGTGTTCATTCTCGTGTCGGTGGTCAACGTGAAAACATCTGTCTTGTGTTGTTGATAGTGTCAGTGCTAAAATACTAAAATGGATGAATTCGATTTTGAATTATTAGGAGCGGCTTCAGAAAAAAAAGAAAACATCGTTACTGGGTTCACCCTCTGAATACCAGGAGGTTAACAGAGAGCCAATACTATCAAAAACTGCAGCGATTGCGTGCAGATCCAGTGAAATTTTTCGAGTACTATCGAATGTCGACGCAAACATTCTCCCACGCCGCATCATTCAACTCCCTGTTGTGGTAATCTTTCTCCGCAATACTCCATATTACCGGATTATTTCCAACTGCCGTTATCACCTGCTCCATGGCCTTCTCCGTTCACTGCCTTTTAACGAATGACCACAACGCATGCGCATACAGAAAATCGGTTATGGAAAACCGGCCGTGGAGCCGGGTGTCATCCGATCTTATGGCGAAAGCGTGTAAATGAGCGAGAAGGAAGCGCCTTCGTTATGATTATGAATCTGAACGTCGACCCGGGTCGTTATGAACCAGACGGGTCGTAAAACCGGCGTTATTGATCGAATCGGACGTGGACGCAGGGTCGCCCGGTTCTCATATAGATAACATGCAAAATAAGAAAAGGTCGCGCCGCTATGACGTTCATTCTTAAATACAAACAAACCGAAACCGATTTGGAATCGTACGTGGAGCCTCAGCCTTATAAAGAATTTAATTTTTTAAAAAGTGTTTTGTTCGGTTAGATTACAAAAGTCGCGCTTTCCTTCACGCTCCAAGCGCGTGGGAAAGCGTGTAAGTGTAAAGGCCGCTTATGAATGTGCCCACTAGGAAATATAGTAAGCAGTTACATCGGTAATTAATGGCAGAACTGGTTCGATATAAAATTATTATAAATGACAAGTAACTACTTCCTTTTTGCATTACAGTTTCATAAAATGTAATGAACTATGTAATGAGTTCGAAGGTGCTATATGCTACACGTGTAGAACTCTAGAGGTTTTCCAGGAATAACTGTTTTTCTGTTTGTATCAGCACGCATAATTTATTCTATCAGTTCGTTGAATCAGTAGTTTGAATCAGTTCCAAGTGATTGGCAAGGTGTTCGAACGGGTGTTTTTAAAATAGTAAAATAAAACTGCAGTGAAAATTGTTGAAAACCACTACAATTAAATTAAACGTAAGTATCAATTTTATTTTTGACGTTAAAAATTGAACAAAATAAAGCAAAAACGGAAATAGAAATGAATCGGACTGGGAAAAGCAAAAGAACGCTGTCACGTTCAATAAAAGAAGAGAACGACTTCAAAAAAAAAAATAAAAAATGATGAAGAATGTGACGGGCCAAATCCAAGCAACATTGATATTATCATCGGTGACAAGGAGATGTTTCAAGAAGAAGTCCTACAAATGGAAGCAAATCTTCAAGCAGCAGAAACAGAATCATTTAAGGATAAGCTGAAAAAGTGATACTTTAAATATTCGCCTGGAAGACAAGCTTTTGATGAGCTTTTGAAAATTCTCAGCTTGGAAAATTTAGATATACCCATATCATCCAAAAGCCTAATCGGTAATTCGCCGGACTGTATCGTAAAAAAGTTTTTCCTGGAGAATACTGGCACTATGGAATACGTAATCAACTTTAAAAACCACCAGATGTGCTTGAAAAATACAATAAAGTTATTTTTGATGTAGGGATTGATGGGTTGCCCTTGTATAAAAGTTCTAGCCAAAGTCTGTGGCCGATTCTAGGAAAACTAGTAAATGTTAATAACTTTAAAGTTTTTATCATCGGGACTTATTTAGGCACAAAAAAACCAAATAGCCTTGAAGGTTATCTTGACGATTTTGTTATCGAAGTTAAAGATTTAGAAATCAACGGAAAATCTTTGAAATTCATAATCAGAGCTTTAACTTGCGATGCTCCCGCAAAAGCATTTCTTCGCGGCACAGTTGGTCATTTATCCTTAAATGGATGCATAAGATGCAAACAAAACATATTTATAATTGCATTTCACGAAGAAGTGCCTGAGATTTTTTTTATAGATCAAGAACTTTCTATTTTATGATTATTTTTTAGCAATTTTTTTTTCGAAAAAAAAAACAGTTTTCACTTCAAATGCTTCCCATTTTCCGGAAAATCAATATTTCTAAATTTCCTCAGGTATTTCTGTAAGTATTGTGATGTAGTTTAACGGATTTTTTTTCTTTTGTCCTGGGTTCAGAATTGTGGCTGCTAGCTGTCCGGCCGCGGAGCGCTTAAAAAAACACCTCAGAATGAAGCTACGAAAAATCGGCCATTTTGTTTGAAAAATGCGTTTATAAAATTTTGTTCCGATTTTCCGACATTGTAGTTTTATGTACTTATAATTATTTTTATAAATAAATAAAATTTCCAAATAAAAAATTATTTAAGAAACACCCGATTTTGCACCTGCTACAGTGGCCAAACCCATTAAAAAAACGCGTTTTGTTTAGTTGTTGCAACTCCTTCTCAGTGTTTTTGTTGTGTGCTTAGTTTTTAGAAATTTTGGTGCTTTTAAATTGTTTTCCATTTGTTTAAAAAAAGGTGAAATCTTCTGTAGTCGATTAAAAGGTAAGAAATCATTTAGAGTTGGGTCTTATTCAGTTAATGTGATTCTTCCATAATGCCACCGTCGATTTCCTAGAGTGAAATTAACAGACGCGTTGGTGAAATTCATTCGCAATGTCATTGCCACGTAAAGAAGAACAAAAAGCAAATCGTAAGTGATTGTCCCTTAAGCAAAAAAAAATCGAATTAATCGAAGAAAGGGAAAATAACAAATCAGTTACAGACCTTATGAAAAATTATGACGTCGGATTTTCGACGATTTACAAAATTATCGAGAGAAGAAATGAAATACGAGAAGAATTCGCGCGGACAGCCAATAGTGAAATTAAGAATAAAACTCGCCCAACGGAATACGAAAACATAGTGGAGCACCTATGGTAATTCTCCTGTCAGCTTTTATCATCGGAATATTCATGGGCAACCTACAACAGATACTAGAAAAGCAGAGTAAACTACCGAGAGGATGGATAAGATACGTAGACGACTGCTTTGCCATAGTAAATAGAGGAGAATTAGAAAGAAAAGACACTCAAGGACATAAATAACGCTTATAAAAACATAAAATTCACATACGAAACTGAAGTAGAAGGAATGTTGCCATTCTTAGACGTACTAGTTAACAGAGAAAATCTAGGTACGGTAGAAATATACAGGAAGCCAACAAACACAATGCAAGATATACCAAACACATCGAACCACAGCAGACAGCACAAAATCTGATACACCGAATGCTGACGATTCCAATGAAAAAGAAGGAAAAGAAAAAGAACCGAAACAGCTTTTAAAAATAGCAAAAATCAATGGCTACGACGAAAAGGATATTTTAAAGCTAATAAAAAGGAAAGAAAGGAACCTAGCAAAAGCAAAAACCAACCTCGAAAGAACCGAAACCAAAAAGCTAAAGATAGCTACAGAGTACAACACGATCACTAAGAAGCTAGCCAACAAAATAGAAACCGCGCATCTGGTGGACACTAGTAGAAGACACCAACTTGGAAATAAGCTAGGAAACGCAAAAGATCTAATCGAAAAGCGAGAAAGATGTAGTACAAGTAGTACATAGGACAAACGAGAAGATCTCTAGCTATCAGATTTAAGGAACACACAAGCGAAGCAATCATGGCACAAAGGAACACCGCAGCAGGAAAAACAGCATTGCATCGCGTTCGACAAAACCTTCAAATATGTAACGTGCAGGGCATTTTGTAACAGAAAATTTCATGGGGCTTGCATAGATGCGCCTAGAGATTGGTATCATCCCTACATGGACAGAAATTTCATTTGCTTGGACTGCCAAAACACCAATAAACTTATGAAATGCATATACGACAACATCGTTAGTCACATCGATAAATTGATGCAAGAAACTGCACTCATAGTGACAAAACAACAAGCCCAGACGAAAGCAAACGACATCAGCTTTGCGGAAATGGCTAGCTGCTTTGACGCCATGACAACAGCTATTTCTGCCAATAACAAAAAAAATGATGACAACAAAGCTCTCAAAGAGCTGCATACGCAAGTCAATAATGTTAACGAAAAATTAACCGAGCTGAATAAATCGTTAATGTCAACTCATTGCAACCAAAAAGCTGAAGGACGTAAGGCTGATTTTGAAAACGAGATGATAAATCTGGTTAGTGATCATATGAGTGCCTTAACAACCCAACACTCATCGTGGATTGAGCACGGAGAAAATAGAGTGGAAGATGCGATTAGTAAGAGCGGAAACAAATGTGCTCTATTGTGCGAAAATACCACTAGCTTAGGTCTCAGTGGACGGCCCTAAGCCATGAAATCTCAGCTGCTGACCTAATTGCTGCAACAAAAAGCCCAACTCATGATAAAGCGACGTCACCTATCAAGCTGGGAAATAAAAAAGATAATAAGTATACTTCAACACATTCAGCTTCTAAATGTCCCAAACAAATTTTTAAACTTGGTGCATACTGATCCGAGGACGTTTGGAATAGAAGAGTCGACAAACTGAAGCGTGTAAACATGTCCGACCACGATAATGCAATCTTGGTTGACACAATTGAACGACAAAATGAGAACTCAAGGTCGTCTCCTCTTAATGGACAATGCAACGTCACATGTTTCAATGCATTTATCAAACATCACCATTATTTTCTTCCCTCCAAATACGACCAGTGTTTTACAACCGGTGGGTCAAGGCGTGAAACTTAATTACTGAAACGTGTCGTGTCGCATCTAGCTCGGGTAATTGATTTGGTGGAGAACGTTAGTGAGTTATGCTCAAAAATTAATGTTTTGGACGCCATACAATGGCTAGCAAGCTCCATAAATGCTGCCACACCACACTGCGTTGAAAGTGCCTTCAAACGTTGCGGAATTAATTTTGAAATAGACGATTTACACTTTTCCACCGTTTCTACTGAGAACGATACAACAGAATTGATTTCTTTAATGCATCGAACACATGCTACGCAAATGACGGTGGATGAATTCATCGCAATCGATTCTGACGTACACACAGAAAATGACTCCATCAATGAAGCTGCAATTTTACACTCCATAGGCGCGATTCCTTCAGGTTAGTGTAGTTTTCAAGAACAATGAAATGCTTGCATAAGGTGATCTGTATAAAAAACACATTGTTTTTTTTATTGTTATAGAGGAAGAATCTGATACGGAAGAAACCAATGACCAGCCAATTGAAAATGGAGTTTTTACAACATCAGAAATGATTTCAATGTTTGAACGTGCCAAACAAATGTCGTTGATTAGAGGTGAAACATTGCTTTTTAATAAAATATCCGAGTGCATAATCCTGATGGAGGAGGATATGACGAAAAAATTGGTTAAGCAAACCACCATTGAACAATTTTTCAAGAAAATTTAATGCATGTGTAACTTGGTTGTACTGACATGTCAACAGATTTTTTTTGTAATTTCATGACCAGAAAGTACGAGACACAAAGCAATCATCAAATAAAATATTCAAAGGTTAAAGAAACATGTTTTTTTTAAATGAATTTATTTATGTGTATATTACGTGATAACATATGTACAAATATATAGCTGTATATAAGAAATAATGTGCAATTAAGAGAATCCTGTGAATAAGAGAAAAAAATTAATCCCCAGTTGTAGTCTCTTATTGACAAGTTTGAGTGTATATTAGAGTTGGGTCGTTCCGGACACACATAGTTCTCGGAGACATGCCCACTGCTGGAACTATATGACATAGTTTCGAAAAGTGACATGTGACATGTCCGAATATATTTAGAATTAGCGCATAAAGCCAAATCCAACAAAAATATTTCTAATTTCCGCTAGTTAACATGTCTGGACTTCGGACTTGATGGTTCCATTCAAATGTGATAGTATGCAAACAACTCCAGGTCCAAAAGTTCCACAGGCGTCTCCGGATTAATATTGAGATAGCTCCATATAAACATTATCCGATACCGGACCTAACTATTGAAGAGCACACAGTTCCGTGCGATGCGCAAATGTTTGATATTGATTGAGCCTGGAGATCGATATGCTTGGTGCAGTATGTATGTATGGAATGAGAATGAATATTATGTATGCATTCTTATCTTATATTTCGTAACACACGAGTAGGTATTTCAAATTTTATTTCCCGCGTTTCATGTTAAAAACTACTGTTTCACACGCCATTGAGAAAAGCTAGTTTTGAATACAACTGTTTATTGGGCGGTCTATATTGTAGTTCTTGATCTCAAAAGGATCAGTATTTTGTACATTACAAGTTAAACTTTGTACCAAATTCCGAAAATATAATTATTTTATAGTGTTGGATTTACATATATTAATACTAATAGAAACATCAGGTAAGAAAAGAATAGTGCGCCCATTCAATACATATTTTAAACATATTTCGCTTTGAAAAAGAGCTACATTTTTTTTAAGAGAAGCAGCTTTTCGGAATGGCACTACGTAAGAAAACAAGCAGTCTTTGGGATCATTTTTCTGAAGCTGAGCCCAAAAAAGCTAAATGTCAGTATTGTTCGCAGTGCATAGCTTTCACTTGTGGAAGCCTGGGAAATCTAAGCAGACATGTGAAAAGAAAACATCCAACTATTTCATTGGGTCCAGTTGAGCGGCAACCATCAACATCTTTTCAGAGCTCAACAATCAACAGTGACCACATAACTACAAGTGAGGTTGTTTTACCACCAAAGCTTTTTGTGCAACAAAGCCTTGATGTATTCGCACACCAATCTAGGCCTTTGAATTCAAAAAGGAAAGCAACGATAGATGAACACCTTGTTTTAATGATTGTCAAGAAATATCCTCCACTGAGGCTAGTAGAAGACATTGAATTTAAAAAATTTGTTACCGTTTTTGTGTCCATCCTATTGCTTGCCTACCAGAAAAACAGTTTCGGAAGTGCTTTTGCCTCAAATTTATGAGAAAACTTTGCAACAAGTAAGAGTTAATATATCACTTGCCACATCAGTATGCTTGACAACGGATGCCTGGACATCTATCAATAACAGAAATTTTATTGTTATAACGGCACATTATGTTGATACTGAGAAAGTGATATTAGTGTCCAATTTGCTAGGTTGCCTGGAATACGATGGAAGTCATACAAGCATCAATTTGTGCAGCTTTTTGAAGTGCGAAATAACGTATTGGAACGTTGAAAATAAGGTAGATGCCACCGTAACAGATAACGCAGCGAATATACTCTCGGCAGTACAATTAGGAGGTTGGCAATCTATAGGTTGTTTTGCACACTTGCTAAATTTGGTAGTTCAAAATTCACTCAACAAAATTTTATCAATTGTGCAAAAAGTGAAACGTATTGTTGAGTTTTTCAAAAAAAAAAGTTCGCAAGGCCTCTACAAGCTAGAAGACATACAGAAACAAATGTGCATTCCAATATTGAAGCTCAAGCAAGACGTGCCAACGAGATGGAATTCAACATATGTTATGCTCGTGTAGTATATACACACAACAATAACCACTTCAGCCCAGGCACATGTCAACATTCATCTCGTACCTCAACCCATGTACGATCCATTTAGCACGCCATCTAGGCATGCATAGAACCCCACCCAACTGGTACGCATGTAAGCTCATCCAGTTCTAATTGGGTGTCCAATCACAATAGTTGAATAAAAAACTCTATCTTTGTTTACAAATAGCCAGACGCGGTCGAGTGGTTACTGACCTATTAAGGGGTCTACCCTCTTTAGAATTTTCAAAAAATCGATTTTTTTTATTGCATTTTTGGAAAGTATATACAGAAGTATCATATTAAAATTTCATAAAGATCGGATCACTCTAGCTGTATTTTTAGTCGACTTTCACTTTGTCACTCTAGCGCGCTCATCTGCTCCGCACTCAGGAATTGAATATTTACGAGTCAATAGTGAATGCCAGTTGGCTACTAAAACCGGTTTTTCAACGCTCTTTCTCATCAGTCGAGTTGAAAATTTTGATGTAACAACATCTGTGCTCGTGACTTCTACAATGGAAAGGAAAAACAAACGCAAACAGAGCCATGGAGACGACCAAGTACGATCTCAAAACCGAGGAAAAAGGTTTTTCGCGGAGTACAAGTACAAAATCTTGAGTCAAATACAAGTTATGCCAGTAGAGAAGCTGCAAAAATCTGAAGATACGAGTTTTGATGTAAAAGTCGATCAAACGTCTGAATATAGTTTTATTAATTTTTTCTTAGTTTTTTCAACGTTACAACAGTTTGTAAAGTGTAAAGTCTGTGATAAAGATGTATCTTTCTCAAAGTATGGGCAATGTGGTTTCGGTTTTAAGATTCGTGTTTCGTGTGAGTGTGGAGAAAAGTATATTAATTCGTGTCCGTTAATTGCAACTGGATTTGAGATCAATCGCCGTTTAGTATATGTTATGCGTTTGATTGCTGTTGGTTTCAGTGGTTTTAACGTTTTTAGTGGTCTTATGGAACTCGGAGTTGGATTATCGTCCTCTGTTTATTATAAAATTATCGATTCGATTAGCATCGCTGTGAAAAGTGTGTTCGATATAGCAATGCTCAAGGCTGTAAAAGAAGAAAAAAAAACTCTTGAACGCTGAGCATGGAGAACCGGACGATATTTTGACCGTTTCAGGTGATGGTTCCTGACAAAGACGAGGGCATGCTTCTCTAATTGGCATAGTCGTTCTCGTATATAAGCACTGTAAAAAAGTTGCAAATGCAGTTATTAAATGTAGCCACTGCAAAGCGTGTGAACAAATGAATGCAAAATTGAGCACGGTCGAGTTAGATGCGTGGTATGAGGAGCATAAAGAACAGTGTAGTGCTAATCACTCAGGAAGTGCTGCAAAAATGGAGGTTGACGGCATACGTGAAATGTTTTGGGAATCTCTCGAAAAATTCAAAGTGCGTTATGGCTATTACATAGGTGACGATGATACTAAGACATTCAAAATGCTGCTCGATACAGCCCCGTATGGTAGTGACTTTGTTGTGAAAAAATTGGAGTGCGTTTTACATGTTGCGAAGAGAATTTTTAAGCGGGCACTAGCCTGCTAAAAAAGCTCTAGCACAGGCAAGAAAAGCTACCAAAAAAACGAGAAAAATGAAGAAGAAAAATGGACCTAAAAAAGTTGTAGTGAAGAAAAAAGAAGCCGTCGTAAAAAAAGCTCCTGTTAAAAAAACTCAAGATTTAACGATCAAGCTAATGAAAGAGCTCTCGACTAATTATGGTTTGGCAATTAGAAGACACACCGATTCTGTTGAAGAGATGCGGAAAGAGATCTGGGCCGGATATTATCATAAGATATCAACTGATAATAATCCACAGCATTCATACTGCTCCGATTCGTGGTGTAAATACTTGAAAGCTGTAAAGTATGGTACTGTTGATCAATTCGAACATCCTCCTGTTCTTGCTGAAGATGTTCAAGAAATCCTAAAGCCAATATATGAATATCTGACGAAGCCAGAATTACTTGAAAGATGCCTAGGTGAAAACACACAGAACAAGAACGAGTCATTCAATAACTGTGTTTGGTCAATGACTCCTAAACACATCTTCAGCGGCCAAAAAATTGTTGAGATCTCTTGCCGAACAGCTGCCTGCATATACAATGAAGGTTTTTCACCAGTTTTGAAGATTTTGGAGGTAATAGGTGTCACAATCGGACCGACTGCTGTACACTTCACCGCTGAACGCGACAGAGATCGCATAAGAGTTGCAAACCGTCGCAGCACCGATGCGTCTAAGGAAGCCAGAACAAATCGTAGGAAAGCAATTTTGGATGAAAACGTTCATTTTGAGGAATCAGAGGGCATATTGTATGGCGCATGCATCGCTGATTAAGCATAGGTAAAGATTTTTTACGATTTTTCATAAAAAAAACTTTAATCGCGTTTTTCTCAAAACAAGGTTTGTCAACGGCGCGTTGATCGAATCTCGGGAACTATTGAACCGATCCTTACCAAATTTTTACCAGACATTCTTTACGATTATAGCTATCGCGTGAATTGGGGGTTTTTCGAAATTTTGATTTTAAGTATTTTTTTTTACTACAAAATGATGAAAAAAACGCGTTTTTTTTGGAAAAATGTCCGCCATTTTGTCAAATTTTCAAAAATCGCCCAATTCGCGCGATAGCTTTTAACATACTGAGTCTAAAACTATTTGATTTTTTTGTTTCAGACCATTCATCACGGAGATCTCAACAACGGCGCACAACCCTCTTTTTTTTGGACCTTTCTTCATGTAGAATTTTCATTAATAAAAACTTAAAAAAGTGAATAGAATTTTTTTTATATATTTCGAGACTATATTTATTGAGTTTAATACTTCCTATATCAATATTTATAATATAAACAAAAAAAAATTATTGAAAAAAGCCTGTTTTTTGACGTTCTAAAGAGGGTAGAGGGTAGTAATATCGCCGCCTGGTTATTGCCCTGTGCTGTGCATTGATACTAAATCAATTACTCATAGCCCATATCGATAAAATAGGTTGACATATGAATATTATGAAACATATAGAAGAATGTGGGAACCTAATCCCTTTAATTTGGATTGGTTGATTCAAGTTTTGAAGTAAGCATTTTTGTTATGTATTTAGGATTAAAAGTTACATTGTATTTAGAGTAGGGATAGAATAAGTAAATAGAATATTGTATAAATTAAGAGAACTCAATAAAGAAAAACAAGTCTGTCTAATAGACTCATAGCTAATTGCTGTATCATTGTAGCAACTGCCTCCTTTCGGCAGAGTTATAGAAGATTAGACTTTGCCTGATAAATTCGGCAAACCAGACTTCAACTTGTGTTCAGATATGCATTTTAGTGGCATGAAAGAACATAGAAATATCGGCTGCTGGAGCATTGTCTCTGCGCCAAATATTTGGCAATCTTCAGAATGCCGGTAGGTGGTTTTCGCTTTTTCAAAGAGATGTGAGTTTTCAATCTCCACGTTTACCCCTCACATATATTTAATAGCAAGAAGAACTGCATCACCCTGGACCAATATAGAGCCAGGAAAAACGACGGAAATAAGCAGACAACTTGCTATGGCGATCCTGAAAAACAACACTAGAGCGAGTGTTAAAGCTAAAAAATGCAATTATTGCTACACTGGCGTTAATTAAAAACGACCTATCATTATTTGAAGAAGATTGGAAAGTGATAGAAGAGGTAGTACCAACATTGAAAGTCTTCTATGACATAACCGAAGAAATATTAGCTGAAAAATACGTAAGTCTGTCTAAAGTCATAGTTTATTGTCGACTCTTGCGAAACTGCAGCAGCCAAAAATTGAAACAGCAATACAAAGTCCTCCAGTTCGCAAATTATTGGAGGCGTTGCATGATCAAATATTCAAGCGTTTTCGTAATATTGAAAAAAATCATATCTATGCTGAATGCACAATATTGGATCCGAGATTCAAAGCCAAAGGTTTTCGTGAGCAAGCTAATTTCAAGATGGCAATAGAAAACTTAAAGTTGAAACTTCGCAATACAGTACAAGCTTCAGATATTGCAGTGCCTACTATTTCTTCTGACATTAACGTATCGACTACACCTGAATTTGCAAGTTCATCAATATGGGATGAATTTGATGCTAAAATCACCCGCATAGCTCCCGAAATTTCGAAACCTGCTGGTGTTGTAGAACTGCAAAAATATATTGAGGAACCACTCATCACTAGAAAGGAGGATCCACTTATTTGGTGGACCCAAAGAAAATGCTTTTATCCTATTCTCTACGAATATGCATTAAAACGTTTAAATTTAGTTGCAACGTCAGTTTCATGTGAACGAACTTTTTCGAAGGCAGGACTTATTCAAAATGAAAGACGTACAATACTTTCTTCAAAGAAAATGTCTAAACTTCTTTTCATAAGTACAAATACTTAGTTTTATGAATTATACCTATATAAGTGTACCTAGTTTTAAGAATTTGATAGATTTTTAAGAAATAAACTTTAAAAACACACCAATGCAAGATCTTAATGATTTTACTTTTATCTATGGATAATATGCATTAGTTATCATTTTATTTTGTAGCTCCTTTTGAATTTTCGGAAACATTGTAGTTCCTCGGACATGTTGTCTGGAACTAGTTCCGACTACGAAAAGAACGATTCCATTTCCGTTCCGCCTCCGGAACTAAATTTCGCACCTCTAGTGTATATGGAGATTCCAGATGGCCTACAGGTAGATAAACACTCTAAAGACTCAAAAGTATGTAAATTGGAGAGAGCACTGTATGGTTTGAAAATATGGCTGAAAAAGTGGAACAAGAGATTCACAGAAGATATACGAAAACTTGGTCTAGAAAATGATCTACATGAACCATGTCTATACACATGGAGGAATAATGGTAAAATGGCAATATTAGCTATTCATATGTTGACGATATTTTAGCAGCTAGCAATCACAAAGAAAAATTGAAGAAAATTAAAAGGCATTCGAATAAAGCGGATCGATAAAAGACCTTGGAGAACCTAGAAGCTTTCAAGGCATGAACATTAAGAGAGACAGAGTAATGAAATGCATCTATATTATTAAACGGCAAACATGAATTTTGTGGTACCATTTTAGCCGTTGTTTCTGGACCGATTTTCATAAAAAATACATCAATGGAAAGAGAATATCCTGTAGATGTGCAGAATTGTATTTTTTATATAGAAAAAAAAATAGAAAATAGATTTTCTTACCAATACATACACAACGTTGAATGTTCACACAGCGATAAATACGAATGGTATACTAGCCTTGAGTACCAAGATAGATACCCTAATTTTCTATGGGTTGTGTAGTGCATGCGGTGACGATTTTTCCTTGCACGCGGGAGTCCCAGGTTCGTATCTAGGACTGTTCCAAGTGTTTTAGTTTTATTTTTGGAAGCTAATTATATCATCAAATTTACCACATTTAGCAATATTTTCATTCTCACTTTACACCGTTCATGTGTATTGTATTTAGCCGTTCACTGGTTCGGTGTTGAGTGTATTGTATTTAGCGTCGCCGTTCATAATGCAAATGTATACGCACATTTCATTACTATTTTGCGCGTGCCATTTTTTCTCATACTTCATTTGACAGTTCAATCGGTAAGTTGTGCAACAAATAATGGAATTTTAACGAATTTTATTCCAAAATTCATTGTTTTCAATAAATATTTGTTTTTTTCAGCTACCAAGGATTATCACTGCAAATTAAGTACTGTTACTAGCTATCGAAGATTATTATCAGGTGATTATTATCAAAAAAAAGAGTTTTGTGTTTTCAATTTTTCGAACAAGAAGTTATAGAACAGTGACGTGCATAAATAAAAATCGTCGATTTTCATAGTGATTGTGATATTTTTTTACAATGATGCTGAAAAGTGAATTTAATTTTGATTTCATTTTTTTGCAGATCTACAAGGAATTACCGTAAATTCACCGTTTGGACATTTTGTCATCAATCGGTAAATAATTATAGTAGGTTTTGATTTTAAGCGAAAAGATAGTTTGAGACATTTTAAATTCGATTTTATGTTGTAAAAATCACTAAGTTTAACGTAATTTCATTATAACCATTTCATAATGCCTCGACAAAGATCCATATCTGGAAGAGTTGAGCGCAATCGCAACAGAAATTCAAGCAGACTCAATCGTGTTAATAATCCATCGAATGATTTGGTTGGTTGGTTGGTTGTAGTGGCAGCCCTCTTTGTCGAAAAGATGGTTCACTTAGGCCAAGATAGGCCCATTGTGATACCACAAAAAGACGAGGGCGGCACTAGAACCTGTGAGATGACGAGAACCATCCCGATTCTCGCATGAAGCCGGCTATGCAGCCGATATTTAAATCAGCTACTTCCGTGAGGCTGTCTAGGAATGGTGAACCTAAGGGTGCCGTCAGAGTGAACGCTTAAAGCGGAGCGGAGCCGAGCGTAAAGCGTAGCTTTTTCATGCTAGAAGACAATTTTTGGGTGTCAGAGTGAATGCGATAAATGGTGCTGAAATTCTGGTTATCCTTCGTGTTTTGCATTTAATTTTATAATTAAATATAACAAATATATCATTTGTGTTTATAAAATTGAAGGGAAAAGTCATGGATTCATCTGATGAAGAGTATTTCGTTTCTCCCAGTGTGGTGTTTAATGATGAAAAAAAAAGAATTTGGAAAGCATCCAATTAATGAAAAAAGAGATGAATTTGGTGAATTTCATCATTTATATGACGATTTAAGAAAATATCCTGCCAAATTTAAAATCTTTCAAATTTCAAATTTTCGTAAGAAAACTTTTCGAAATTGTTTTCTCGCATTGAATCCGCTCCGCTCTGCGTGCACTCTGCTTTAACCGTGCGACTTTGTATGAAACTACATACACCGAGTTTTGTCGCATTGCTATCAGCTTTGCGCTCGGCTCGGCTCCGCTCCGCTTTAAGCGTTCACTCTGACGGCACCCTGAGGTTTTCATGCGTTTCCTGGACAGTGCCGGGCATTCACATAGAAAGTGTTGGACTGTCTCTTCCTCTTCTTCCGATCTGCAACTCCGGCAGAAACCGTTGAAGGGAACGCCCAACCTTTCTGCGTGTCTGCCAATCAGACAGTGCCCCGTCAGTATGGACACGATAGAACTCAAGGTTTCACGACACGTGTTCAGGAGCTGCTTGGTGCGTCTGGAACTCAGTGCATGCCAAGTTTGCCTGGTTGTCCTGCAGGTTTCCTCCAACAATCAAGCTTTATTTGCAGCCTTGATGTAATGCTGCTTAAATCCTAGCTTTATAGAAGCTAGAGGTTGACCAACTTGGGGTGTGAGTGTATACTCCTGGAGCACAGTGCCAGCTCTCGCTAAGGCATCCGCTTCGCAATTTCCCGGTATATTACTATGTCCCGGTACCCAGTGTAGAGTCACTTCACAGTGAAGTGACATCACGTTCAGATGTGTACGGCATTCCATCACCATCATGGATGAGGTGTACACGTTGGATAGTGCTTGGATAGCAGCTTGACTGTCGGAGAAAATATTCTACTACTTCTAAATAGTCTACTGCCTTGTATATCGCCATCACCTCTGCCTGAAAAACACTGCAGTGGTCTAGAAGCCGGAAGGATAGTTTCAGGCCTAGCTGTTCTGAAAAAACACTACAGCCAACTTTTCCGTCCATTTTGGAGCCATCAGTGTAGATGTCGACCGATTCCTGCATCCCACCTCTCTCTATTGCCCAGTCATCCTTGCTTAGGATGACTGACCTGAAACTATGATGAAAGCAGGGAATCGGGGGCGCAAGGTCTACTTCCCCTGGCGTTGGTCCATCCCTCCGAAGTATGGTGGAGTGGCCAACATTTCCCTCTTGCCAGAGATGTAGTGCTTTTAATCGAATCGCAGAGCACTTGGCCTGCTGTCTCGTAAGGAGCTCCGTCGGGAGCCAATTCAATAGCATAAACAGTGCCTTTGTCGGGGTAGTGCGTAAGGCCCCGGTGATTGTAATAGCTGCAATCCTTCTGAACCTGTTTAGTAAGTTTGTATTGGATGTTTTTGCAATAGCTGGCCACCAAACAACTGCGCCATACAGAAGAATTGGTTCCACTATCGCCGTATAGAGCCATGATACGATTTTGGGTTTCAATCCCCACTTTTTCCCAATGGCTCTTTTGCAGCAATAGATTGCGCATGCCACTTATCGCGTTCTTTCTTCTATGTTCGCTTTCCACGCGAGCTTGGAGTCCAGAATTAGACCCAAATACTTAACTTGATGAGACGGTATGAGGCTTATCTCATCGAGTTTGGGTGGGAGAAATCGTGGAATTTTGTACCTTTTTGTGAACAGCACAAATTCCGTTTTCTGCGGATTAATCTTCAGACCGCACTGTTTGCCCCACTTGGTAAGAATACTCAGGGCAAAGTTAAGTCTTTCAGATAGGCTGTGTACGAATTTGCCCGATATTGCTATTGCAATATTGTCTGCATAGGCTACGACTTTGCAGCCAGTCGCTTCTATTGTTGACAGGAGTTTGTCCACCACTAAGTTCCATAGAAGAGGTAATAGCACCTGGGATGTCTTGCCTGCTTTGGGTATGAAGACTATTTTAGCTTCTTTCCACTGCTGTGGAATGTAAGCCATTTGTAGACATGCTTTAACACATTCACTGCCCATGACGCACACGTGTGCGTCATGAGCGGCCTGGTCAACAGAGCCCATGACTCACAGTGTGAGTCAAATACTCTACGATTTTCAAAGAGAGTTTACAACGAAGAGCATGGCAAGTAGGTTGTTTTCCAATAATGCAACGTGTTTGGGACAGTCTCTTGTACGGAAATGAAGTGTTGGTTCAAAGTTCAAGCGTTTCTAGCCTCTCCTTTTCAGTTGTTTGTTGTCACTCGATCGGGCCGCTTGTTCTTCGTAGTTTCGGGTTATTTTCTCGGTTTTTTCGATTCAAAGTGATCATGGATTATAAAAAAAAGACTGTATTGAGTGATGAAGAACTATTACGAATGTTGGAAGAAGATTCGGAAGATGATGTTGAGTATTTGGAGGACGAGGAAGACGTAAGTCATGACCGCACCGAACAGGTTGATTCATTTCATTTCCCTTCAAATTTTGATGATTGTGAGCCGGTACAAAGAGATAATGAAACGACAGGTGACGTAACATCTGAAATTATTGACATTTCTTCTCTTCCAATTGTATTTGAGGATGTGGATATGATTCAATCGTCGCCAACGCCGGGAACTTCAGCCGATTTTTCCGTCCCACCTATTCGTTGTCCATCGCCAATACAGGGAACGTCCGCTAATTTTTCCGTTTCACCTGCTCGTTGTCCATCTCCACCATCGCCATCATCAGTTGTTGAAACTGATGAATCATCAGAATCTGAGGAAGATAGTAATGAAAGCGGAATATGGTACTCTTCTCGGCCAAACGTACAAAAAATAAAATTTACTGGCCAACAAAAACTCAATATTACACCTGCTCCTACTACTCCCATTGACTTTTTCAACATTTTTTCAATAATTCCTTTTTAGAACTGTTAGTGGAAAAAATGAACGAATATGCTGTGATTGTTTTACATGAGACTTCAACAAGCGAGGCGCGAATTACACGCTGGAAAGATGTAACTACAGAGGAGCTAAAAACATTTCTTGGGCTGTTATTCCATATGGGGATGATTCGGATGAATCGCATAAATGACTGTTGGAGAACCCACTATTTATTCCCACATGCCGTATTTGCCCCGTACATGAGTAGGAATAGATTCTTACTCCTTCTAAGGGTTTTGAATTTTGATAACAACAAAGATGATGATAACTTGCGAAAGATTCGCACTTTGATTGAGTTCTTCAATTCAACCATGGAGAGCACATATGACCCTGGAAAGGAACTATCATTAGACGAGTCGATGGTCCACTGGCGGGGGCGGCTTCGTTTTCGCCAATTTATTAAAAATAAAAGACACAAATACGGATGTAAACTATATTGTGTAACCTCCTCTAAAGGCCTAGTTCAAAGGCTGTTGCTGTATCAAGGATCGTCAGATAATGAGGTGGGAGGAGTAAACCACAGATCAAAAGTCGTCCATCACCTAATGAATCTTAGAAAAAATGTAGGGCACAGTGTTTATATGGATAATTATTACAATAGTGTCCCACTTGCTGAAGAGCTTTTGAGGGAAGGGGTCTATTGCACTGGGACCCTACAATCCAACAGGAAGGGAAATCCTCCTGAAGTGGTGCAAAAAAAGTTGAAAAGGGGTGAAAGTATTTCTCGTTACACCAAAAGTGGGGTATGCGTAACAAAGTGGAAAGACAAAAGAGATGTGTTGGCATTGTCATCAGAGTTTCCAGGAGACATGGTTGAAGTAGGATCCAAGAAAAAACCCAAAATGATTGTTGAATATAATAAGTTTATGTCAGGGGTGGACAGACATGATCAGTTACTTGCTTATTATCCTTCAACACATAAGACTATGCGGTGGTATAAAAAGCTAGGGATTCATATATTCCAAATGATGATGATAAATGCCCAATTATTATGTAACGAATTTGGACCTAAAATCAACGGATACGACTTCAGATTGACAATTTGCGAAGCCCTTCTTCCTTACAAGCCACCTCCTATGAGGCCTTTGAGTTGTGACATGCACGTTCCAGATGAAGTGGAAAAGGTTGACAAGGGAAAACGTAAAGTGGCAAAACGTAAACGTTGTAAGCAGTGTTACAAAAATGGAATTCGTAAAGATTCAAACTACTTTTGTCCAGACTGTCCAGACAAACCAGGATTGTGTTTGAAACCTTGCTTCCGAGAATATCATCAAAATTTACAGTGAAAAGTGAATTTATGTATTTTATTTGATATATGTTGTATTTTTGCATCATGATTGATGTACTTTTATCATATTTTTTTTTTATATATTCCCATAATATGTTGGTGGCAGTTCTTTTATTATATATTGTTTCAGTATTTTTTAAATTACTTATTTGCATAAATATAATAAATGTTTAATAATATGACAGTTATTACTTCTTCTACCTATTTCTAAATTGACGCACACTGTGCGTCATGGGCAATGTTGAACCAGAAAAACTGAAAACCGGGCTAGGGACGCCCATGACGCACAGTGTGAGTCACAAGTGTTGTTGAGGTTAGGAACCAGTGGGCAAACTCCGTAAACCCAAGATTGGGCATGGGCAGTGAATGTGTTAAAGATGGCTCTTAGCCATGGAAGCGCTATATTGATTCCCTGCTGAATTTCAACGAGTGATATGTTGTCCATTCCAGGGGATTTAAAAGGTTGAAATGAGCTGATTGCCCAGCGTAGGAGCCTGTCATCTACAGGCACAGCGGCTGACAGGCAGTTCGGGGCCGTATGTGGATCAGCTTCATCAGCCACATCCTCACTGCCCGGGAAGTGCGTGTCCATGAGAATGGCATCGAATGATTTGAATGTGGTAATATTAAATGACTCATTTCAGTGTGCATTAAAACCGATCACGAGTAATTTTGAATCGTTTAGTTTGGGAGAAATGATTTTAATTTGTTCATTTTGTCATGCACAACATTTTAAATCTGAAATTACTATTCGTAATAATGATGCATTTAGTCTTTGTTGCCATAAGGGCAAAGTAGCTTTGGACGCATTGATTCCAAATGCATTCTTTAAAAGTCTTTGTGAAGGAATAACTTCTACTGATGCCTCAATCAAGAAACTCTCTCAAAATTATTTCAATAATATATGTTCATTTAATGCATCATTTGCCATGGTTAGTTCTGAAGCTCAAATAGATGAGACTGTTATGAATGGTGTGTACCATTTCAAAATTCACTATGTTTTTTATCACAGAGCTGGTGCATTAACCTCTGAATATGGTCGTCAACCATGTTATGCTCAATTATACTTTTATGACGTTGAAACTCTGTGCAATATCGATCGCGTGAAAGAGCGAACGTATCATGTGATTTAAATTTGATGCGTGAAATAGCAAAGAAATTAGATCGAGTGAATAATTTTATAAATTCATTTAAAACAATGTCCAGTTATTGTCAACGGCCAGACAATGAAGCAGCAGAAGTCAGTATGATTATAAAAGTTAGTAACAATTTTGATCTTCGGCGTTGTTCAGTATTGACTAAACTTCATTATAGTAGTCTAGCTATAGCTGCCGGAAGAAATAACTGTTCAGTATTAACAAGGCTTAGTCGTAGTAGTCTGCTATAGCTGTCGAAAAACAAACAGCAAAAAAATAGAATATAAATTGTTCAGCCTTCAGACCATATAAACAGAATCGGTTATAAATTGTTTTCTGAATAAAGAATTAAAAAGTAAAAACGTGAACTTGGTTTCAGTCGTTAAAAAAGCAATTCATTTCATACAAAAAAAAGGAAATAACATAAATGAGCTGCTCCTCAATAAGAGTAGTTCCGCAAAACATTGTGATCATTTGATGCAGGGTTTTGCCAGACATCACGAAAACAACAGGCGTTATAATGATGCCATTGCAACTGACGTTGCTGCCATTTTTAAAAGTTGCGACGGTGAACCACCGTTCGAAAGAAACTTGGTTGTATTTTCAAAAAATTCAAATGTAGTCCGTTCCATATCAGTACTTGATTCATCAATAGATCCATTAGCGTATCCATACTGTTTCCAAATGGTGATACTGGGTGGCATATTAACATGACACATAACATTGCATCTACATCTACTGCTACAATTCCTGGAAATAAAATAACAATGTTGCAATATGCATCGTATCGTCTGGCTGTTCGAAATAAGTTCAGTCTTTTGCATAATTCACAAAAATTATTTCTGCAATGGATAGTTGACATGTATGTTCACATTGAAGGAACACGATTGCATTATATGCGTTTGAATCAGGCTAAGCTTCGTGCCGAAGTTTACAACAATCTGGTGGATTACTTTGCACAATCAAATGTTGCTGACGAACGCATTGGTCGTAAATTAGTTGTTGTGGACACCGAGCCTGCCCGGCGTGCAGCCAACACAGGACGTAAAAGGACTTACATCATCTAAATAACGATACGAAGATAGCCATGAGAACGGGAAGAATTTGACACTTTATAATTCGCGGTTGCAACGTGCTTTAATTAGTATATATATTCCAACTTTGTATGGAGTAGTGTGTAGTTTTTGAGTGTAATTTAAAAATATACAGTCCAAATCAAAACAAGATCCGATCCTATAAAGTAGTTTTGCCGACTAAATTCATTGGTTCTCCACGAAACATGCATCAAAATTATTTAGATGCTATGAGCATAGTTCAACATTTTGGAAAGCCTTCATTATTTATCACCATGACGTGCAATCCAAATTGGCCAGTAATTAAAAACAACCTTCCATTGAATAAAGGCTGTAATTTTCGCCCTGATATTGCTGTACGCGTTTTCAAAAATAAACTGAGTGAGTTGATTAATTCAATAATTAGAAAAGAAATTTTCGGAAAAGTGGAAGCACTGATTTACACAATTGAGTTTCAAAAACGTGAACTTCCTCATGCGCATATCTTATTAACATTAGAGGCACAAAATCGAATTGATGGAGCCATTATCATTGATAAAATTGTTTCTGCGGAAATACCTAACTCTCAAACTGATCCAAAACTTCATCAATTAGTTACAAGTCATATGATTCATGATCCTTGTGGTGCTATTAATCCGAATTCAGTTTGTATGAAAGAAAAATTTTCCAAAAGATTTTTGTGAAAATACTCATGACAATGTAAATGGATATCCTGCTTATAAACGTAGCGATAATGGTGCGACTGTTGATGTTCGTGGTATTTCTGTTAATAATGGCTATGTTATTCCATACAATCCATATCTTCTTGCTAAATTCGATTGTCATTTGAATGTTGAAGTTTGTAGCACAGTTAAAAGTGTAAAATATATTTATAAATATGTTTATAAGGGATATGATTGCGCGTCAGTAGAAATTGGAAGAGTGAATGATGAAGTGACAGGTCAAATTCAATGAGATGAAATCCAGGAATTTTTAAATGGTCGATATATTGGTTCAACTGAAGCTGCTTGGCGTATATTCGAATACCCAATGCATTATCAAACTCACACAATTATTCGACTGGAATGTCATCTGCCACAACGGCAAAATGTATATTTTAGGGAAGGCAATGAAGAGCAAGCAAGCAATTTCAAATAATCGTTCAACAGAATTTACAGCATTTTTCGAATTGAATAGAATTGACCCATCAGCTAATCAATATAAGTATACTGAAATACCATTACATTATGTTTGGATTGATAACGGAAAGAAATGGAAAAAGAGACAACGATGTGGTGGTAAAATTATTTCAAGATTATATGTTGTAGCTCCTAGAGATATTGAATTATTTCACTTGCGCTTGCTTCTTCTTCATGTTAAAGGACCAAAAAACTTCGAAGATTTACGTACATATGAAGATGGTCTTTATCCAACATTTGTTGCTGCATGTCATGAGCGTGGTATTGCTTCGAACGATAATGAATGGCACGCATGTTTAGAAGGAGCGAAAGAAACACATTCTCCTCGACAATTGCGTGAATTATGTGCATTTATATGTGCGATGAATGTTCCAGCAAATGCATTAGCAATGTGGAATAATTCTAAATTGATTTCAGCGAAGATTTCATGAGAGATTTTAGTGAAGACATTGCTTTTAACCCTAGAAAGATAACGTGCGCTTCGGAGGCGCCCGCGAAACAGATATATCGCTCTCTTTTGTTAACCGATGTGCGTACAAGCTTGTGTTTAGGAACCAACTCAGTCGTTGGTTAACACTAGTGTCCGACCGAAGCTTCGGCATCGGCTTCGGCCACCTTCGGCCACAAACAGCACCTTCGGCCACACATTCTGCTTCGGCCAAAATTAGCCGAAGGTGTGACCAAAGCCGAAGCAGTTTGCAAAATATGCAGTAAGTTACTATCTCTCGGTAGCTCACTGCCAAAAAAGCAGACGATTACAAACATAAAGAACCATTTGCGAAAAATTCACAAAACTGAATGAGCAGTGTTTCATGGAGTCAGTACTAAATACAAACAATTGCTTAAATTCAAAAAGTCTGATACCATGAACGCTGTCCAAGATGCTAAAAAGGAAAGTAAACAAATTACTTTGCCAAGTATCATTGAAAAAAAATGTGTTCAATATGGTCTGATAATCATCCGGCATCTTTACGCATCGATAAATGCATTATGGACCTTATAATCGTAGACATCCTTCCATATAATCTCGTTCAAGGGCAAGCATTTCGCAAACTTAATTTTACTGGTCCTGAGAGTCCAATAAGGTACAGACAAAAATCCGAGAAATACTTTAGAACGTCTTTGATGCCAGCTACTTACGAACAAGTAAAAGTAAAAGTCATACTGCTTTTAGAAAAGGCTGAATGGATCAGTTTCTCCACAGATATATGGAGTAATGCCACAAAAACATGCTCACTTTTGAGTTTCACGGCACACTTCATTGTAGGTTCCAGAAAGGAAAAAGTAATTCTAGCGGCTAGCGTCATGAACGAAGACCATACTGGGCATTATATTGGGGGAAAAATTACTGAAACTGTTACCGAATATAATATCAAAGATAAAATCCATGTGGGAATTCGTGATAACGCTTCCAATATGAACGCGACCATGCGTTATGGAAACTTTGTTTCTATTGGTTGTGTGGCTCATACTCTACAGCTTGTGATCCATGATGTAATTTTCAAAGAAACTGCCATAATAGTGATAGTGAAAAAGTGTCGCAAAATTGTAGGGCACTTTAAGAAAAGCGAACAAGCTGTTCGACATCTTAACAATTTTCGAGAAACATGTAACTTGCCTAAACATGCATTGATACAAGCCGTCGAAACTCGGTGGAATAGCACTTATTTCATGTTGGAGAGGCTAAAAGAACCAAAAATTGCAGTAAATCTGTATATGGTAGAACGCGGTGGAATTGAAGTTCCAACTGCAGAAGAGTGGATACAAATTAGCAATTGCATAAACGTTTTAAAATGCTTTTATCAAGTAACGATTGATATTTCTAGAGATTCTGCATCAGTATCTTTGTTCATACCATTGATTGCCATGCTTAATTCAAAACTTGGTCCGAATGATGAAGATTCAGAAGATGTAAGTGTGTTAAAAATTCGCTGGTGTGCGCTGCAGGTCAAATCTATGAAGATAGAAGGGCTAATTTACATGGCGAAAATGTTGATAAGCTTTCGTTTTTAGCGTATAACATTAGGCTTTTCAACTTTCAATATTAAGCACTATAAGTTTATGACAAACCAAGATGACAGTGTCGATAAGGTGGTGAAGTAAGAAAAAAAATATTTGATTGATCAAAGGAGTAGCTCTGAATTAAGCTATGTTTATTATTTTTGGTAAGGTACGATTTATTTATAAGTGTGTTTAAATTTTTGTCAATACTAAAAAGCTTGAAACAAAATAATAGTACAGAATTTTTATTGCTTTGAATGTTTTTTAGTTAGAATTTTGAGATTTGTAAGTATGATTGAACATTCGGCATCGGCCGAAGATGGTGACAAGCGCCGGATAATCGGCTTCTGCTTCGGCCAAAAATTGGCCTTCGGTCGGACACTAGTTAACACCATCGAGAGACGACCGCTGCTGTTCGGTAAGTACCACAGTTTTGTTGCTATTACGACGCGTTGCGCTCGAGAGGCGCATGTTTATCTTCTTTGTAACTTTTATGTATTTCTTTGTGATTTTGTTTTTGTTACTTATTACTTTTTTCTACTGATGTATGGTAAATATAAAAAGTCGGTTATTGTTATTAATTAATTTTAATCATTTTAGGAACATTTAAACACCATGGCGAGCAGAAGAGTGTTGGAAGAAGGTGAAATAATACCTTTATTGAATCAGGAAGACGAAAGTACAGATGATGGCAGTGACAGCGAGATAGAGGACCATGTAAGTGAAGACGATATTCAAAGCGATACTGTTGACGAGTACATAGATGACGTAATTGACGAAAACTTTAGTGACACCTCAACACCTCCTGAAAATTCCAAACATGACCACCGCATACTTATTCCGCCTCATAGAGTAATCAGAGGTAAGAATAGGCACGTATGGGCTACTTCTAAAGGTGAAAGTAGTGGGAGAACATCTGCGGTCAATATAGTTCGCTTTAATAGAGATCCTAGTCGCAAGTGTCGAAATATTTTTAAACCACTTTTATGTTTTGAATTATTTATCACGGACGAAATCATTCAAGAACTTGTTCAGTAGACAAATCTGGAGATATCAAGAAAACGTACTGATACGACTTGTTTGACATTTACAGACACGAATCCTACTGAAATCAACTGTAGTATATGTACAACAAAAAAATGTCTAAGATGACGTGTACAAACTGTAAAAAACCAGTGTGTGGTGAACATAAAAAAGATGTTTGCAACAATTGTCTCTAACTATTGATTTTTTCAGTATTTTTAGGTATTTAAGACTGATTATATTGTGGTTCATTAGTTAATAAGAAAAAATACTATAAATGTTTTGTTTTTTATAAAACATTCAACTTAAATAAAGAAGATTTCTAATTTTTGTTACTTTTGTTAAAAATTTATAAAATCCTGCATAATTTTATTATAACTAAAAAATCATAATATACATTTGTGTTTTATTTACTTATCATTAATATAACTGTTCATTGAAGTTATAAAAAAAAGAATAAATATTAAAATTTATAAATAAATCGGTTTTTAAAATTGTGCGCCTCTCAGGCGCCAGTTTATCTTTTCAGTACTATAAAATAATATTATCTTTCTAGGGTTAATAAAGCATTATCAATTATTGATGACATCGTATCATCACCTAATCTTTCATGTGAACAATTTGGGCCTCCAATTCGATATCGAAGAAGAAATTTTGAATTTCGCTGTAATGTTTCAATGTGCTAATTATGAACAAGATATAATTAAAAAAATTGTTCAAGAAATTGTGCATCATAATACTGGCAGCAATGTGTTTTGTTTAACGGCTCATGCAGGTTGTGGTAAGACATTTGTCCAAACTGCATTAATTCATAAATTGAATTCAATGAA
The DNA here is from genome assembly GCA_963942545.1 of Oxycera nigricornis. NCBI lineage: Eukaryota > Metazoa > Arthropoda > Insecta > Diptera > Stratiomyidae > Oxycera > Oxycera nigricornis. The sequence continues at coordinate 85,540,252 of OZ012663.1, forward strand.
TCTTCGAAGTATACCATGTGCATACAGTGGTATTGCTTCTACACTGCTAATAGGTAGCAGGACCTTGCATAATGTGTTTAAATTACCAATCAATTTAGTAGAAAATTCAGTGTCATCAATAAAGTCTAACAGCTCACAGGCTCAACACATTAAAAATTCTTCATTGATTATAATAGATGAAGTTTCATTGTGTCCAATTTACGGTTTGAAAACAATTGATCGATTCTTGAAAGATATTTGTGAAAATGACCATAAAAACCATATTAATGTGTAGTGATTTTCGGCAAACTTTGCCAGTTATTTCACATTCAACGCGTGTAAAGCTCATTGAAAATTGCATTAAATCTTGGTCCGAATTTTCTAAATTTCATAAATTAACATTAACTCAGAATATGAGAGCTCTTCCTAATGAAATTGAATTAGTTGAATTTCTTCGAAAATTTAGAAACGGAGATATGCCAAATTTTCCTCAGTTCGGTCCAGATATTATCGAAATTCCAGCAAACTTAATTCGGGACACATCTTCTATTATTGAAGACATTTATGGTAACGTACAGGAAACCATTCACACTTCACTTATTTTGGATTCCGTAATATTAGCTCCAAACAATGATGATTGTGCATTCATTTGTACGGAAATGATGAAACGTATGCCAGGAGAGGAAATGACATACTGTAGTTACGATAAAATTGTTTCAGATGATATTCGAGAAATACAGTACTGTGCAAAAAATTTTGCTCACCCTACAAATTTTTGGAAATGCCCATATTTTGACAACTTCCAAGAAAGCAACGACCTTTAATTGCTTTCTGGTATTACCTAGGTCCTTTAAGAGTCTATAAATAGCTGAAGTCTTAAACGCTTTTTTTTTAGTTTAGTTAAGGTTGTTACTTGAAGCTACAAGTGCACGAAATGGGAAAAGTAAGTGCTGAAATAAAAAGCAATATATTGTTGATGTCTATGGATAAGTTATCAACTCTAGCTACCGCAGCTCGAGTGTGTTGTTCCCAACGTACGGTGGCCTGGATATTGAAAAAATATCGCGAGACAGGCACAACAAAAAGAAAAAGCGGTTCCGAAAGGCCTAGGAAGACCACTTCAGTGGATGACCGTTTTTTGAAGGTCCAAAGCCTACGGAATCGTTTTAAAACATCTTCGGACTTAAGGAGCGACTTAGTCAATGCTACAGGCAAAACGATTTCTTCAAGCACAGTGGGAAGAAGGCTCATAAAAGCCAGTTTGAGGAGTCGACGCTGTGCTAAAAAGCCGTTTCTTAGTGTTTCGGCCAAACGAGCTCGCAGGATTTGGGCGCAGGAACATTAAAATTGGACTGAGGAGATGTGGTACCAGGTCATCTTTTCAGATGAATCCAAATTTAAACTGCATGTCGGCGATGGAAGGATCTGCGTCCGTCGAAGACCGGGAGAAAGGCTCAGTGACCAGTGCATGCAGGCACTACCTCCCAAATCGGAAGGTATAATGGTCTGGGGCTGTTTTTCTGGAGATGAGCTTGGGAAGTTAGCATTTGTGGAAAGAAATATTAACACAGATGTGTATTTAAATGTTTTGAACCATCAACTGGAACCTAGTGTGCTAAAGCATTTCGGGGAAACGTGCGACTTCATATTTCAACAGGATAATGCGCCATGCCACAAAGCAAAAAAGGTAAAAAAAATGTTTCATTCTAAAGATTATCTTGCCTAGTTTAATGTTAAATTTTTCAGAAAATTTTAAATCACTTCTTTTTTGTTTTACCATTCTTAGATCACAGATTACTTCCAAGAAATGAATATCTTCGCTATGAATTGGCCGCCATATAGCCCAGATCTAAATCCAATCGAAAATCTCTGGGCTATAATTAAATTAAAAGTAACAAAGGAAAGGCCAAGCACCAAAGAAGCGTTAAAAAATCTGATTAAAGATACCTGGGAGATGATATCACGGGAGACATTACAAAACATTATTGCATCTATGCCAAAGAGATGCAGAGATATAATACGGCGGAAAGGGGGGGTAACTAAATATCAAAAAAAATGTCAACTGTATATAAATTTCAAATGAAATATTTTTAATATTATTATCATTACTGTTTTTTAAAATTTTAATAAAAAATAAAATCACTTTTACCAAAAAATAATAATTTTTTGTCTTTTTCCATTTTTTGATTGTTAGACAAAATTGAAATATTTTTGGACAAATACTACTTATAGTTGTTGTGTTTTCAAACAGTTTTCAGTAAAAAAAAAATTAAAAAAAAATTGTGCCACAAAAGTTTAAACATAAATTACCATAAGTTACCATTTTCATTTCAACGGATTCAATTTCCAGTTATTTGTGCCTTCGCAATGACAATTAATAAGTCACAAGGACAAACATTCCACAAAGTGGCTATTCTCTTGCGGAAGCCTGTATTTTCTCATGGTCAATTGTATGTTGCTGCCAGTAGAGTTCGTTCATTCGATGGATTACGATTCTATATCACTGATACAGTAGAACAGGGACATTTATCCAATGATGATTGAATTTTCACAAAAAATATTGTGTTCATAGAAGTACTTGATTAATAAATTAAATTCATTCATAACTTTCATGAGACATCAGTAATATAATTAAGTCAAGCTTGCATTTCTCACAAATATCAAATATCTTTCGAATCGATTAAGTAAAACAAACAAAATATGTAACGAAAATGTCATGATTTGAGTTAATAAAAGTTGGTTTTTTGACAGTATTGCTTTTCCCAACTATAATAAATGCTTAACCCATTAACAAGCCGAACCGTGGTCGTGCTGTTTGGTGGCGGATGGTAAATGACAGCACCTGAAGAGGATGCCATCCGTCGCCCCGAAACCACACTTCCCATTTTATAATAAATGCGTTTTAATTCTTGAAATATGAAATTTGCTTTAGAAACTAGCACAAACGTCGTTGGAGCCATGGAAATGGAAGGAAATCGCGAATCGTTAGTCACTACGAGAAAGCAGATTTCGTATATTATTAGTTTGTTTTGAAGGATAAGTGGTGTGAATTCTGGTAAAATGGTGGGTCTGCAAAATTTGCTTTATTCATTGAATAAGTTATTACAAGTGTTCGAGTCATGTTTCAAAATGTTTCTGGCACAAGAACATATTTTTTTAGTTTGCTTTGCTGAAGGTCGTCTAATATTCTACAAAAAAGCGTTTTCAATTGAAGAAAACTTTCAAGATTTAAAAACGATGTTTGATTGTCCTAACATTATTTACAACAACTGGATTGGTAGATCTCAAGAATGTGAGATTCTAATGATGACATGCGCAGAACGCTTTGCATAGTTATACGTTGGAGACGCATTGAAGCGCCAATAATTGAATATTGATTTTTAAACATTATTAAAATCTATAAACATTATTTGATCACAATAGAAAACCAAATTTAGCTTGCTGTTTTATTATATTGATTGATGATTATTCGATCGAATTTCTAGAGTCAGTTATAATAAAATCATCATTGCACTCGAATTTCGAGTGCTGGGTGCTGCTAGTAATGATTATTCAGCCAACCTACACAAAAAATATCTCAGAGAAATTTAACATAAAAGAGTGTAATCCTCAAAGTACACCCATGGTGACCAGGCGAACCCATGGCAAGGGCTCACAACTGCCACATACGTCAACGTCGAAAACTTGCAGCTCTGATGCAGAAGAAATTCGTTACAAGCTCAGTACCCAGCACTACAATGGAATAACAGTTTTACCCAAGAGTGGCGAATTTGCCTTCAAAAAATCTTTATGCAGCTGAAAAATCGCTTTTAGAGGAAAGATTTAAATTTGCACTGACACCTATAACATTGAATTTCTTGCCATTGATGTGGAAGCTGCAATATATAATGGTCAAAATGAAGTGAAAGCAGTAGGTGCAGATATACTTAGAAGCAACCACCAGAGAACTCGACCACGAAGTAATGTAGACAATGATAAGGTTTAAATAAATTAAGGAATAGAACCTTTGATGATAATATTATCATATGTAAAGCTGATAAAGGTAATTTGATAGTTTTAATTGATAAAAACGATCATGTAAGTAAAATTGTAAAATTTCTAGATGAAACTATTGTATTGAAAAAAGACCCCACAAGTAAATTTCAAATAGGAGTAAGAAATTTTGTTAAAAATTGTAAATTTATTTTGGACCCTAAGTCAAATTTTAAATATATTACAATGAACCCTTCTGCCCCAGTTCTACATGGCCTACCTAACATTCCCTAGGCAAATATACTTAGAAGACCTGTAGTTTCCTTTTATAACGCATCCACTTATAAAATTTGCCAACTTTTCAACAAAACCTTTGTAGATGAAACAGGATTTGTGTCAGAATTCTCTGTTAACTCTGGTATACATACTTTTTATACCACATTTTCAATTTTTTTCTCTGGGTAATAGGGGCATACTTTTAATGCCATGTTGTTCTATGCTATAGGCCAGGGGGGGGACCTGCGGCTCGCGAGCCACATGCGGCTCTTTGAAGGATTATTTGTGGCTCTCGATAGGGGAGAGCAGAGCTAAAAGTGCCGGAGATAAGTTGTTCCGATGCAAATATCGAAAAAACAAAAAGAGATAACATTATGTTCGTCTTATGTTCGGTCCTCTGTCACTCTAGCACATGTGCGGCGGCTATTTGAGTTGCGCCAGAGTCACGGACCTAGTGGCAGTGTTCCTTCAGCATTACGTGAGTAAATATTTTTTCGTGCATACTTTTTGGTCTCAAGTAAGCATTTTTGGTATTACGGATATGGGATTTTTACTAATCTGTTTGCAATTTATCCCGAAATATTAATTTATGCCATTTTAACGCTTTGGACAGAATGTTTTCTTAGCACATGATAAGTAAATGTATTTGAAACGGGGTAAAAAGTGCCTTTCAATTGGGGTCAATAGTGCCGCGGCACAACTAACCCCCAACTGACCTTTTAGACCGAATATACTTCTGTTATTTGGAATCCTTACTATACGACCCACTCTATTATATGAGCCCCTTAAAGCACAAGTGGTGTAACTCCAATTTTCGTTTTGTTTTAGTTAGGCATGCTACTGAGTAGGGAAAAATTTGTTCTATTTAATGCACTAACAGTGTAACTCCTAGTTCCCATAGCAACCGCATAAATAGCAGTACTTGTGCAGTCAATGCTGCCCCCTATTAGTTGACAGCACAACCGGTGCAGTTGGGAGGTACACCATTTATGCAGTAACTTTCGTAAAGGAAGGATTTACTCTCTAGTGTTTTTATTAACAGTAACAAAACATAACTTATTCTTTTATGAACTTCACTTACGAAAGGCAGAAAAAGCTCGCGATTCCATGATAGCGGATGCTGAAAAATCAGCTAACAATGACAGCTACACTGCATTCTCGTTTGATTTGGAGAAGTCTCTGCCTTTCCCTAAATTGGTGTGTCAACAGGCCTACTACAAACGTAATATGTACGTATACAATTTAGGCTGCCATGAACTTTCGACCAAAATGGGATTCATGTACTGTTGGGACGAAGTTAATGGTTCAAAAGGTTCACAAGAAATTTCATCCTGTTTGATTAAACACATAGAATTTAGAGCCCCAGCAGCCAAACATGTGGTTATATATAGTGATAAATGTACAGGGCAAAACCAGAATTGGAAAATTGACATGACAGTAATGAAACATGTCCAAAGTCCAGACAACAATGTAGAAATAATTGACCAAAAATTCATGCAAAGTGGACATTCATTCCTCCCCAACGACTGTGACTTTGCATCGATTGAAAACTTCAGTAAGTCGCAACAAATTCACACACCTGACGACTGGCACAGAACTATTGCTATGTTGAGGAAAAAGAAAGCCTTTCACGTGACAGTTATGACAATCGATGATTTTTTGTCAGTCGAAAACATCCTGAAAAAAATCAGCAAAAGAAAGAAAGACTGTGAAGGCCATCCTGTATCGTGGCTAAAAATACAATGGATACGCTACCAAAAGAGTGAGCCATTTAAAATCCTTTTCAAGGAAACTATATCTGAAGAGATGCTGTTTTCAACTTTGAATTTCATACCAACGGGGAAAAAAGGACGACCGGTTAACGTTTGTAACATTGATCAGGGTAAGCTATACACAAGCGCTCGGCCTGTTACGAAAGAAAAAAGGAAAGACATTATGGACCATCTGTCATACATCCCTCCAATACACCACAATTATTTCCAGAGTCTTGTCACTAGCGAGAATGCTGAAGATGTTGGCCCACTTCAGGAAGAAGATGAAGAAAGTGGCAATGAGTAAAAAAAATATTATTTCACTTATTATTTTAATAAAACAGAGTTTTATTGATAATGATTTTGTTTTTGTTTACAATAACACCTTAAAACCATTTACAGCAGTTAAAGATGACCCTTTTATGGAGTTTTATTGAAAAAAAATATCCAAAAGTACAATGCTGATTTTTATATAGAAATTGCAGCAAACCCTTTAATATTTCAAAACAAGAAAAATTGGAGTTACACCACTTGTGTTTTAAGGGGCTCATATTAGAAAGGATACAACATAAATTCCTCAAATACGTTGCTTTCAAGTTACACATTCCGTCGGTAAACATAAATTACTCCGAAATTATGTCTATTTTAAATATAGTATCGTTAGAGACAAGGCGTAATTGTTTTGACGCGATATGCTTTTACAACATCATAAACAGTAATCTCGATTGCCCTGACGTTCTTAGCAAGATAGCACTTAAAATACCTGCCAGATCTACCCGAAATCCCGACGTTTTCATTTTAAATAATTTCAAAACTAATTATGGCTTGTTTTCACCTCTCGAACGAATGAAAAGAATTGCCAACAGTTTTTGGAATCAAATCGACCTTTTCAACACAAATGTAAATGTGCTTAAATTAGCTATCTTGAATAACTGATCAAATATAATCTCATGTATTGGTGCATTTATTACATCAGTTGAAATTAGTTTAAGAATGTTTACCTATTCAACTTTAATGTTATTATTCATAAGTTAAAGGGCGTTAGCCCGTATAAGTATTAAATAAATATTGTTTTGTTTGATAGAATGAGAACAAACAACAGGAAAACACAAAGGGGAACTACTTCCCAGGATCTTCTACAAATGGCTGCTGATGCGGTCATTAAGGACGGGCGCAAATTAAAAACCGTTGCACGTGAATTAGAAATTTGTTACACAACGGTATGTGAAGAAAATAAAGAGTAGACTTATTGGACTATTTCAATTTACGAAATATCAGGCGTAGTAAAATACGCTTTCCCCTTGGCAGCAACACGCATCAACATTCCAACGTGTTTAAAAAGATTAATATTTGACTCTATGATACGGCTGTTTTTACAGAGGAAGACTTTGCATCGTCTTTCGTCACCGATCGCCCCATGCCGGATAATCAACCCTTACAAAAGATCAATAATTCGCTGGTCCTTCATACAAGGACATCCGAAGATCTACATGAGTCAACGCTCTCCCCTACCTGATTTCCCTTGTCATTTTTGTGCTATTATATTGTGGCGGCTACGGCTTAGACGCCTTTCAACTTGTGTCCCTTAAAGAAAATTATCGGAAACAGATGCGACTGCATGGTGTATTGGACAAGTGTCTATTCATCATGTAAAGCAATGCGAAACAGATGTGGCCGCGTAGATGTTTAGGACCACACAAGGAAAAGGACAGTCGGTCAGGACACACGCTTGGCTCGAGTCGCGATCGTCGCAGAGCACACTCTAAAATACGCCTTTTATACGCCGTTAGCATCAAATAGTTAATAAAAATTGTTATCGTTATTAATTGACCTTTTTATTACTCGGCACCTGTCTCCCCACAATATTTTAAAAATTATTTTCGTTCCGTATGTGTTTCAAAATGTCTTTTAAATTACTGACAACAAATATGAAAGACTAAAGCCCGCCACTCACGGTCGCTCCATCGCGCAAAATGGAGTGCCGTCACTCCAAAAACGTATCGTGAGTGTGAAATCGCGTTAAGATTGGAGTGGAGTGAAGCGGCGTAATGGATATCCACGATTGAAAATCCATCGTTCCACTCCATTTGGCTTTCGCTCTACGTCGCCGTGAGTGGAAAAACCACTTATTTGTAATGCTACGGTCAAAAGTTATAAAGCTAGCAATTTACGTCGGCATTATGAAACCAATCATCCTCGATTTTCTAATGGGTATCCACCAAATTCAACATTAAGATCAGATAAACTTGCTTTTTTAAAATCAAATTTAAATAGACAACAGTCAATTTTGATGACCTTTAGCAATCAAGCTAATAATGTGGATGAAGCTAGTTTTGTTATTGCCTGGAATGTTGCTCGTGCAAAACGCCCGTATGGAGAGGAAGAGTTGGAAGATGTACTTAAAGTTTTAGATCCAAATAATGCAGCATTGCACAAAGTTGTTTCGCAAATTTCCATCTCGAGACACACAACCGAACAACGCATAACTGCAATTAATACATTTCTTGAATATAATTTAAAAAATTATTTGAAAAACTGTATTGCATTCAGCTTAACCCTTGACGAGTCGACAGATATCACAGATCTTCCACAATTGGCAGTTATCGTACGTTTTGTTTCAGCTGACTTCATTGTTAAAGAAGAATTATTAGATTTAGTAGCACTTCAAGACTCAACCCGCGGTGTCCAATGCGCACCAATGCGAAAAATCATCCACAATTCAAAAATTTCCTTGAAGAATTAAAGGACGAAGAACTTCCAAATGACAATAATTTCTTTTGCATTGTTAGATGGTTATCTAGCTACAACGTATTAAACCGTTTTGTAGATTTGTTTGATGCGATAACTGCATTTCCAAAAGAAAAGGAAATAACCTACTCAGAATTAGACGATGAGTGGTTACAAGACTTAATGTTTTTGACTGATGTCTTGGAACATTTGCAAACACTGAACTTAAAGTTGCAGGGGAAAGATAAAATAATATCTGACCTCTCACAGAGTGTATTTAGTTTACAAACTAAATTACATTATTTTCAAAAGGACATTAAAAATAAAACATTTTGTCATTTTCCTCGAATTAAAAAAATTTGTTCCTCTACTAAACAAGAAAAACTCAACGAGTATATAAAAAAGTTGGAAGGAATATTGACGGAATTCCAAAATAGATTTCAAGACTTGAAATATATTAAATCATCTCTTGATTTTTCCTGAATCCATTTGAAATTAACATAATTCAAGGTGAGTTTTCCATTTCCAATATAATTATGACCCAAAAAGCATATGGAGAATTAGAATTAATAGAGATGCAAGAAGATCAAGCTCTACAATTAAAATTTAAGTCGAAGTCGATTACTGAATTTTGGACATTTGTACCAGATGAAAAATGGCTCGGACTATCAAGGAGCTTGGCCATCCCTGCTATAGGCCCTTATCAGTGCAATGCATTTTGCTTTTTCTTTGTTTGAATTCGACTTTCAGGTTTTGTAGAACCGTTATATCGGAGAGACGGTTACTTGTTGCGAGCGTTTATTTGATTCGTTTGTTCTAGTGAGGATGGTATTCGCAATAGCGTGCAAAGTGAAAGAATCTGTGTTCAATAGAGTGAAAATTTATTTACTATCATTATTTTCAGTAACAGGTGCAGTACAAGGTTGTTATTAGCATTACAAGGACGCGGTATAAAATGTATACCAGTGCCTATTACAATGGAAATTCATGTGAAGAAATATACTACTTTGATCAAAAAGTTCCCGGAATAACTACCGTGTGGCGCTCCCATCGTTCGATTTGAGTTCTGTTTGTTGTTAAGTTGGTACATCTGCAATGCAATAGAATTTACTGAATTTACATCTCCGACGCAAGAAGAGCTAGCAAATGAAGTTGACGGCCTCGGTTCATGCATTTCTTCTCTGTTGGTATCGTTTGTAGTTTCGTTTCTGACTTCTATTGACACTAGTTCCGTAAAAATGCCAACATGTTTACGTTTTAAGTGCATTTTCAAATTGGTGACAGTTGACTTAAACGATATGCTCTGCTTGCATATTTTGCAAACTGCTTTGTCAGCACCCTTTGAGAAATAATCCCAAATACGACTTTTTTGTCTGGACGCCACTGCAAAAATTTTTTTTAGTACCGAAAGTGAACAAAGTTAAAATACTTACTGTAACCAATCAGCAAATATTCAAAACAATTAGTATTTTACTTTTAAGGATGAGAACACGTGCACTGGATTTATTTGCTCCGTAACACTTCTTAAATTCGGTAAAATTTACTTTTACTTACTGTTCGACAGTAGAGTTGAATTTATTTTTAATGAACTAGATACTAAACAGAAATAGCTTTCGTAAATTTATCATAAAATTTCAAATATCGCAGTATGTACTTATAGTTCTTTATTCGTCATAATCTTATTAAATTTTTGCGAAACTGCCAAAACTAAGTAAAACTATAGCCACAAATTCAAGAAACATTAACATCAATCGTCGTTTGATGTTGTTTCTTGTAATCTGATGTTGAAAATATTGCGTTTATTGAAATTTTATCAAAAACCTAACAACATAATTCTAATTAGACCAACTCACCAAAAACAAAGTAAATTCTTGGCAAACAACAGTCAAAAAGTAATTGAAACTTGAAACTTTTTTATTCAATATGAATATTGACTAATTATCCACTCCGAACTTTCACACAGACGGAACTCAAAAAATCCTATCCTACTGATAACTACAGAAAAAATTCTAAGAGTTTTCTGCAGCCCTCATTCTATTTTACACACATTTTCTTGGAACTAGAAAAACGAATCGCTACTAAACGTAAACATAACTCGACGACAACATTTCTCGCTCGAAATCGGATAGACTGCTTCGTTTCAATCGTTTCATTTGCAAACGAAAAATGATATCGTTTCGTATTGATTAGTCGTTTTTGAGAAGCATGTTTGTATAAAAACTGTTTCAGTAGCAACTGCTTCTTTTCATTTCGCGTAACAGTTGCTTCTGCTACATTTTCCGAAACTGTTTTTTGCAACAGTTTTGCATTTTTTTGCCCATCACTAGTCCCAACAGCCATCGAACCCGTTCAAACAGGTATCGCAAAATTTTTTTACCATAAGCGAAAAAAGAAAACGGAGTCCACAATCTGCTGGTTTAGCCGAACGAGCCGCCAAAATTAGCGTCACAGAACACAGCGTAAATCACAGCTTACCATTAACAAGCAATTACTATGCTCCTCTCGCTGACATCAATATATCAGCAGCAGACCCATCAGCGGGTGAAAGTGTTCCCCCAGTAAAAAAATATAAGCCCCCACCGATTTATGTAAGGGAGCAAAGCAGTAACCTATTAGTGGCTCGAATTGAAAAAATTGCGGGCAAAAACAACTTTTATATTGTGGATTTAAAAAGAGGAAAAATAAAAAAAAACAAAGATCCAACTAAACGAAGAGGTCCATTATTGCCAGGTCGTAGACTGGTTAGACAAAAATAAGAAAAATTATTATACATACCAACTGAAAAGTGCCCAAGGGCTTACTTATCAAGGGTGTTGACCCAGACGTCGACCCACACGGCATAGAAGCCGACTTGAAAGAACAAGGCTTCGAAATCAATAACGTTAACAACGTCATCAACCGAGGCAAAGTCCCTCAACCGATATTTAAAGTTGAGCTAACACCGCAAACCAGCAAAGCACCGAAAGGAAAAATACACCCAATATACAACGTTAAATACGTGCTCCACCGCAGGGTGACAGTGGAAGAACCGCATAAAAGGAATTATCCAAACCAGTGCCACAATTGCCAAGAATTTGGCCATACGAAATCTTATTGCAAGTTAACCAACGTATGCGTTGCCTGCGGGGACCTCCATGCAACCAGTAATTGTGACAAAAACAAAAACGACGCATCAACCAAGAAGTGCAGCAACTGCAACGGCAGTCACACGGCGAACTGCCGAGGATGTCCTGTCTACCTTACGATCAATAGAAATCAACGCCATTTTCCTGCGAAATCGCAGGAATTATTAAACTTAATGCATCGGACAGTGTTCTTCCCGCTTCATCTTATCTGAGTAATAGCGTTGACAGGCGTCCACTGAAGTTCACGTTCTCCTCACTTTGTAATAAACTTACCCATATCAATACTAAAAAGGCCCCGGGACCCGACTCTATTACGGGCAACATGCTAAAAGCTCTACCAGCATCCGGTAAACTAGCAATTCTACGCAATCTTGCGTATTGGTTACTTTCCTAGTACATAGAAACACGCTACGATTACGGTCATTCTTAAGCCAGGGAAAAACAACTTTTAGTTCTTTTTATGGAATGGAAAAACTTAACAATTGGTTATCTTACATTATTGGTAGACAAATAGCATTAAATCAAGACGTAAATGATTTACGTTTGCATGTTGAGAATACTACTGACTTCCAAGAAAATCCATTTGTGAAACAGATGAGTATGGGAGTTACTGAATTTAGATTATCTAATTTACACTTTGTTATATTGGGTATTATATCAACATCTAAAAGGATTCACAATTTAATTATGGCACATTTAACAAATGGGGATTTTACATTATTTTCTTCTGATAGAACATTGACAGGATTCTCTCAATATTTACTACATACAGGAAGGCTGCATGAATTTATAACTTTAACTGGGCAAAACATAATACAACACTCTGAAATGTGTGATGCTTCAAAAATGTCAGAATTACTTTCAAGAGGAATATTATCTTACTTTTTATCTAATAAAACAGAATTTATAAAAATAATTGCAAGAACAAATTTCCCAAATGATTCTCTTACTCAACTTTACTTTCGTTTTAGATGGTTAGTTTCAGTAGGTAATAAAATAGGTTTAACTGGTAACTCAAGAAGAAACGACCAGTCTTTGTTACTTTCAGGAAAAGCACTCAAATCTAAAACAAATTTATGTAAATTAGTCTTTAAAATACTAAACTTGAAAAATAAAAATTATTTTGTTCCTTTAGATGAGGAGTCTTTACTCTTGACATGGAGACATGAACTTAAGGAGAATCCAAATTTTAAACCAGAATCTATATATACTCCACTTACTCAAATGTCAAAATATATGGATAATATGTATACTAAAAGAACAATTACAAAACTATACAGCCATACTTAACAAGTCGGGTGATTTTTTATTCCATATTAAAAACCTTCATCACATTGCAAGACCTCTTGGTAGTATAAGTTCATCATGTAATAAGTTACTAGAAATAATATTACATTTTAGATTGGTTGAAATAAAAGTTAATCTTTGTATATGTTTAGCTGAAGGTTCAGGAAGTATACTTCTTTTATTAAGAAAAATTTATCGATCGAGGATGGGATACAATACTTTAATATCTCCTGAAATAGATGATCGGTCAAATATGATTACACGATATCCTCCTGCTTTTTTAAATTCAAGTTTGGAAGATATGGAATCCTTAAAATATCAAGATTTGTTAATTGAAGGAGAAGACATTGGAATTTAGAGATGATCGGTGATACAAAGCAAAACCCTCTTCATCAGATGATATTGAAACCAATAGATTCATCACTTTACTCTGAAAGAAGAGAAGGTATAACAATAAAATTATCATCAGAATTTTTGGTTAGTTTGTCCAAATTTGTTAGTACTCTTGGAAGTCAACACCCATACTTAGGATCTTCCACTAAACAAAAAGTCAAAAAACCAATAGTTGACTTAAAAGAAACTACATCTCATTTAAAAGCAATAAGAGAACTCTATGCATATAAAAGTTGGTTTCTTCGTTGGGGAGATGAGTCTTTAATAAATGTAATTGATTCTCTTATTAGAGAAAAATTACCAATTGTTCCTTCTGAATTGAAAGAATTAGAATTAGAAGAATGGACAGCACAAATATTTGGTGGAAACCCTCTACATAGATTGAATTCAATGGTTGAAAAACAATCAAGTTCAATAAACTTTTTACCCAACGTATGTACACATATTAGTTTTAGTACAGATAGAATGGATAATTTTTCTAAAGGTGGTGGTCCTAGTGCGCACAACACATGCGGACACGCAAGCGCTAGGCCATGGTAGGGCGGGCCCAGGCAGCGACATCTGCGCCTGGCGAGTTCCGCTGAAGCTCGTCTTCCAATTCGAGAGTGGCACAGCCACCCGAGAGATTGTTTTGGTACGCGATAGTCTTTCGTTTTCTTTTCTTTCTTGCCTGTTTTTGTTTTGAGTAGCTTCGGAATTCCACCAATAGACCAATGTAACGTAAAGAGTTTTTTTTTCTCTCGGGCAGCCCTTGAACGCGGTATTATCTCGGTATGCGCGCGAGAATTCTTTGTGTAAAGTAACGTAGGAGGTATAGCCTCACAAGATGAATAGTTTGCTCTGTTGAATGAAATTTTTTTTTGTCGATATGTAAGCGGGCAATTTGATGGCTGAATCTCTGGAAATGAGATTCGGGACTGATGCTAGAGAACGCACCCACGACGATACGCGCCGAGCTGAGCTGGCCTGCCAGCAGCCATCACTCCTCTAGCTAGGTAGAGGCCGAACCCAAATTCGTCTGAACGACTCATGGGCTCGTTGCCTCGTCCCGGGGACTTAACGTCCATTGAGGCCAACAAGACGAAAGTCCTGTTGGCTTGAAATTTCAAAGCGACAATGTTCGCTAGAACTCATTTCATTACAATGGCGCCCAACTAGCATTATTAAAATGTAAACTTCAAAATATATGTAGTATTGAATAAGGATTAGTGGATGGTAGCTCACGAAGTTATTTTTCTTCCATTTTAAAATATTGCTTTCAAAATATTTAATATACCTTATCCTGACAGTTACACTCAGCCAATGCATTTTTAATAACTTCAGCGAGATGAATTGCTGTGTGCCTTCCAGTGAAATTGAAGCATTTAATTAGTACTGTGCGAAAATTAAAATCTTCTGTTATATAATGACCAGTGATTGCCAAATAATTTTCAGTGGCCGACGATGTCCAACAATCAGTAGTGATACAGATTGATTTGGCTTTCTCAGACACCATTTGTTTCGTCAACTCCAGCATATTGTGGTACAAAGCTGGTATCATAGTGGAAGAAATAGTTTTTCTTGAAGGTAAATTATATCCAGGAATCCACTTAATTAATCCAGAAAAACCAGCGTCTTCAACAATACTAAATGGCTGGAAGTCTTTGATAAATAAATTTAGAAGATCTCGATCAATACTCTTTTTTTGATCTAACGTAATAGTTTTTGATATACAGGGTGTTTCGGAGTTGATGGCATTAAATGAAACCACGAAATCCTTGAAGTCTTTTGAGCGAAAAAATCGAATGGGAGGGGGGTGGTAAATCGGAAGGGGTTTCGAGATATAAGGGGGGGGAGTAACCACGCTCCTCACCCACGACCTGGCACGTGTAAACCATCATAACTATTTTATTGTTAGTGTAGACTTTTGAAAAAGGATGCGTTTGATAGCCTGTCAATGTATCTTTTTAGAAACGTTTTAACAAGTGCCCCCAAAGTTGCCAGTTTTACATGAAAAAATGAGAAACTTAAAACAACCGGAAAAAAATTGCTAATTTTGACTTTCGCGACCGTGTTAAACGCTAAAGTGATGTATTAACCTATAAAAATTATTATCTTGACAGAAAGCCTTACTTTCTGCTTGAATACTTCCGAAGAAAAAGGTTGCCAATTTTCCTTTGTTTCCTTCGAAAAATTGAAAACTCATAATTTGTGTAATCCCTCGGAATTAGCCAAACGTCATAAAATTTTATTATCTACCTGGCATAATCCCACAGTGAGAAGATTTTTGAGTGATTGGTTTTCTTCATGCTATTTGTTGGACCTGCTTTAGTATTGAAGGGTTTTTAAGCTGAGATAATTAAAATTCAACGTTTTGGGGATGGCACAAAGTTAATGTTTAATAATTAGCACCTGATAATACAAAAGGGTATAAATGTTGTGTTGAAATGCTGCATAACTTAGTCGAAGCGTCAATTGAAAAGAATCAAGGAGTGCTTATTTCTAAACATATACAATCATGGCTAACTTTACCAACGAGGAATATGCTGACATGCATTACATTTACGGATTTTGCGATGGCAATGCCGCATGTGCACAGGAGGAATATCAAACGAGGTATCCGACCCGACGGTTACCGGATACCAGAACCTTCATGAGACTGCATAGGAACTTACGAGAGTTTGGAAGTTTCCAACCGCAGCATTTGGACAACCGACCAGGAACTTTCAGGGACGCCCATCAGGAGGAGCGCATACTATCCATAGTACGCAACGAACCAGACGTATCAACTCGCAAGCTAGCTTTGCGGCTGGGCTTATCGGCGACCACAATTTGGAGAGTTTTAAGCAAGGAAAGGATGCGCCCTTACCATTTTCAACCCGTGCAAGAGTTACTTCCCGAGGATTACGTGAAAAGGGTTGAGTTCTGTGAGTGGCTTATCGAACGGGATCGAACAGACTCCAACTTCATTAGTAACATTTTGTG
Organism: Oxycera nigricornis; assembly: GCA_963942545.1. NCBI lineage: Eukaryota > Metazoa > Arthropoda > Insecta > Diptera > Stratiomyidae > Oxycera > Oxycera nigricornis. The sequence goes on from OZ012663.1 coordinate 85,556,726, forward strand.
GACCGATGAGTCACATTTTTCAAGGGATGGTGTCAACAACTTCCACAACAGCCATCTTTGGGCTATTATCAACCCCAGAGTAACCAGGGCCACCTCTACACAGCGTAGATTTAGCAGAAACGTGTGGGCAGGCGTCCTGGGGCGTAGGATAGTTGGGCCATTCCGTTTGCCGGATAGGCTGAATTCTGCCGGATATCTAAATTTTTTGGATAACGAGTTGCCAGCTTTACTGGAAGATACACCAATAATCAATTTGAACAGGATGTATTACCAACACGATGGTGCTCCAAGCCATACTGGCCAACAAATCACCCGTTGGCTTGCCTCAAACTATCCAGGAAGGTGGATAGGTCGAAATGGTCCAATTATGTGGCCACCCCGGTCTCCAGATCTAACTATCCTTGATTTTTATGTGTGGGTGCAATGAAACAAGAAGTGTACAGGACACCTGTGTCATCAGTTCAAGAATTAGATTTAAGAATTGAGGCAGCTAGTGAAAAAATAAGAGAGGAACTCATGCATTTCAATGTAGTCACAGAAATTAAGAAAAGAGCTCTTCTTTGCATTTCTGTGGAAGGAAGACACTTTGAACAGTTGATGTGATCACAAGCAATACAGTAATACTGCTGTTTAATGATAAGTTCAAAATAAATTGTTACTTTGGATCTTTAGTTATTATTTTCCAGAATAAAGTCGGCAAAATTTCACAAAATTTTAGTTTTTATTTTTTGAAGGAAACAAAGGAAAATTGGCAACCTTTTTCTTCGGAAGTATTCAAGCAGAAAGTAAGGCTTTCTGTCAAGATAATAATTTTTATAGGTTAATACATCACTTTAGCGTTTAACACGGTCGCGAAAATCAAAATTAGCAATTTTTTTCCGGTTGTTTTAAGTTTCTCATTTTTTCATGTAAAACTGGCAACTTTGGGGGCACTTGTTAAAACGTTTCTAAAAAGAAACATTGACAGGCTATCAAACGCATCCTTTTTCAAAAGTCTACACATAACAATAAAATAGTTATGATGGTTTACACGTGCCAGGTCGTGGGTGAGGAGCGTGGTTACTCCCCCCCCTTATATCTCGAAACCCCTTCCGATTTACCACCCCCCTCACATACGATTTTTTGCTCAAAAGACTTCAAGGATTCCGTGGTTTCATTTAATGCCATCAACTCCGAAACACCCTGTATATGTGCCTATCAGTTTTTCCCGTTTGGCTGATGGCTGCAATGCAATAGAATTTACTGAATTTACATCTCCGACGCAAGAAGAGCTAGCAAATGAAGTTGACGGCCTCGGTTCATGCATTTCTTCTCTGTTGGTATCGTTTGTAGTTTCGTTTCTGACTTCTATTGACACTAGTTCCGTAAAAATGCCAACATGTTTACGTTTTAAGTGCATTTTCAAATTGGTGACAGTTGACTTAAACGATATGCTCTGCTTGCATATTTTGCAAACTGCTTTGTCAGCGCCCTTTGAGAAATAATCCCAAATACGACTTTTTTGTCTGGACGCCACTGCAAAAATTTTTTTTAGTACCGAAAGTGAACAAAGTTAAAATACTTACTGTAACCAATCAGCAAATATTCAAAACAATTAGTATTTTACTTTTAAGGATGAGAACACGTGCACTGGATTTATTTGCTCCGTAACACTTCTTAAATTCGGTAAAATTTACTTTTACTTACTGTTCGACAGTAGAGTTGAATTTATTTTTAATGAACTAGATACTAAACAGAAAGAGCTTTCGTAAATTTATCATAAAATTTCAAATATCGCAGTATGTACTTATAGTTCTTTATTCGTCATAATCTTATTAAATTTTTGCGAAACTGCCAAAACTAAGTAAAACTATAGCCACAAATTCAAGAAACATTAACATCAATCGTCGTTTGATGTTGTTTCTTGTAATCTGATGTTGAAAATATTGCGTTTATTGAAATTTTATCAAAAACCTAACAACATAATTCTAATTAGACCAACTCACCAAAAACAAAGTAAATTCTTGGCAAACAACAGTCAAAAAGTAATTGAAACTTGAAACTTTTTTATTCAATATGAATATTGACTAATTATCCACTCCGAACTTTCACACAGACGGAACTCAAAAAATCCTATCCTACTGATAACTACAGAAAAAATTCTAAGAGTTTTCTGCAGCCCTCATTCTATTTTACACACATTTTCTTGGAACTAGAAAAACGAATCGCTACTAAACGTAAACATAACTCGACGACAACATTTCTCGCTCGAAATCGGATAGACTGCTTCGTTTCAATCGTTTCATTTGCAAACGAAAAATGATATCGTTTCGTATTGATTAGTCGTTTTTGAGAAGCATGTTTGTATAAAAACTGTTTCAGTAGCAACTGCTTCTTTTCATTTCGCGTAACAGTTGCTTCTGCTACATTTTCCGAAACTGTTTTTTGCAACAGTTTTGCATTTTTTTGCCCATCACTAGTCCCAACAGCCATCGAACCCGTTCAAACAGGTATCGCAAAATTTTTTTACCATAAGCGAAAAAAGAAAACGGAGTCCACAATCTGCTGGTTTAGCCGAACGAGCCGCCAAAATTAGCGTCACAGAACACAGCGTAAATCACAGCTTACCATTAACAAGCAATTACTATGCTCCTCTCGCTGACATCAATATATCAGCAGCAGACCCATCAGCGGGTGAAAGTGTTCCCCCAGTAAAAAAATATAAGCCCCCACCGATTTATGTAAGGGAGCAAAGCAGTAACCTATTAGTGGCTCGAATTGAAAAAATTGCGGGCAAAAACAACTTTTATATTGTGGATTTAAAAAGAGGAAAAATAAAAAAAAACAAAGATCCAACTAAACGAAGAGGTCCATTATTGCCAGGTCGTAGACTGGTTAGACAAAAATAAGAAAAATTATTATACATACCAACTGAAAAGTGCCCAAGGGCTTACTTATCAAGGGTGTTGACCCAGACGTCGACCCACACGGCATAGAAGCCGACTTGAAAGAACAAGGCTTCGAAATCAATAACGTTAACAACGTCATCAACCGAGGCAAAGTCCCTCAACCGATATTTAAAGTTGAGCTAACACCGCAAACCAGCAAAGCACCGAAAGGAAAAATACACCCAATATACAACGTTAAATACGTGCTCCACCGCAGGGTGACAGTGGAAGAACCGCATAAAAGGAATTATCCAAACCAGTGCCACAATTGCCAAGAATTTGGCCATACGAAATCTTATTGCAAGTTAACCAACGTATGCGTTGCCTGCGGGGACCTCCATGCAACCAGTAATTGTGACAAAAACAAAAACGACGCATCAACCAAGAAGTGCAGCAACTGCAACGGCAGTCACACGGCGAACTGCCGAGGATGTCCTGTCTACCTTACGATCAATAGAAATCAACGCCATTTTCCTGCGAAATCGCAGGAATTATTAAACTTAATGCATCGGACAGTGTTCTTCCCGCTTCATCTTATCTGAGTAATAGCGTTGACAGGCGTCCACTGAAGTTCACGTTCTCCTCACTTTGTAATAAACTTACCCATATCAATACTAAAAAGGCCCCGGGACCCGACTCTATTACGGGCAACATGCTAAAAGCTCTACCAGCATCCGGTAAACTAGCAATTCTACGCAATCTTGCGTATTGGTTACTTTCCTAGTACATAGAAACACGCTACGATTACGGTCATTCTTAAGCCAGGGAAAAACAACTTTTAGTTCTTTTTATGGAATGGAAAAACTTAACAATTGGTTATCTTACATTATTGGTAGACAAATAGCATTAAATCAAGACGTAAATGATTTACGTTTGCATGTTGAGAATACTACTGACTTCCAAGAAAATCCATTTGTGAAACAGATGAGTATGGGAGTTACTGAATTTAGATTATCTAATTTACACTTTGTTATATTGGGTATTATATCAACATCTAAAAGGATTCACAATTTAATTATGGCACATTTAACAAATGGGGATTTTACATTATTTTCTTCTGATAGAACATTGACAGGATTCTCTCAATATTTACTACATACAGGAAGGCTGCATGAATTTATAACTTTAACTGGGCAAAACATAATACAACACTCTGAAATGTGTGATGCTTCAAAAATGTCAGAATTACTTTCAAGAGGAATATTATCTTACTTTTTATCTAATAAAACAGAATTTATAAAAATAATTGCAAGAACAAATTTCCCAAATGATTCTCTTACTCAACTTTACTTTCGTTTTAGATGGTTAGTTTCAGTAGGTAATAAAATAGGTTTAACTGGTAACTCAAGAAGAAACGACCAGTCTTTGTTACTTTCAGGAAAAGCACTCAAATCTAAAACAAATTTATGTAAATTAGTCTTTAAAATACTAAACTTGAAAAATAAAAATTATTTTGTTCCTTTAGATGAGGAGTCTTTACTCTTGACATGGAGACATGAACTTAAGGAGAATCCAAATTTTAAACCAGAATCTATATATACTCCACTTACTCAAATGTCAAAATATATGGATAATATGTATACTAAAAGAACAATTACAAAACTATACAGCCATACTTAACAAGTCGGGTGATTTTTTATTCCATATTAAAAACCTTCATCACATTGCAAGACCTCTTGGTAGTATAAGTTCATCATGTAATAAGTTACTAGAAATAATATTACATTTTAGATTGGTTGAAATAAAAGTTAATCTTTGTATATGTTTAGCTGAAGGTTCAGGAAGTATACTTCTTTTATTAAGAAAAATTTATCGATCGAGGATGGGATACAATACTTTAATATCTCCTGAAATAGATGATCGGTCAAATATGATTACACGATATCCTCCTGCTTTTTTAAATTCAAGTTTGGAAGATATGGAATCCTTAAAATATCAAGATTTGTTAATTGAAGGAGAAGACATTGGAATTTAGAGATGATCGGTGATACAAAGCAAAACCCTCTTCATCAGATGATATTGAAACCAATAGATTCATCACTTTACTCTGAAAGAAGAGAAGGTATAACAATAAAATTATCATCAGAATTTTTGGTTAGTTTGTCCAAATTTGTTAGTACTCTTGGAAGTCAACACCCATACTTAGGATCTTCCACTAAACAAAAAGTCAAAAAACCAATAGTTGACTTAAAAGAAACTACATCTCATTTAAAAGCAATAAGAGAACTCTATGCATATAAAAGTTGGTTTCTTCGTTGGGGAGATGAGTCTTTAATAAATGTAATTGATTCTCTTATTAGAGAAAAATTACCAATTGTTCCTTCTGAATTGAAAGAATTAGAATTAGAAGAATGGACAGCACAAATATTTGGTGGAAACCCTCTACATAGATTGAATTCAATGGTTGAAAAACAATCAAGTTCAATAAACTTTTTACCCAACGTATGTACACATATTAGTTTTAGTACAGATAGAATGGATAATTTTTCTAAAGGTGGTGGTCCTAGTGCGCACAACACATGCGGACACGCAAGCGCTAGGCCATGGTAGGGCGGGCCCAGGCAGCGACATCTGCGCCTGGCGAGTTCCGCTGAAGCTCGTCTTCCAATTCGAGAGTGGCACAGCCACCCGAGAGATTGTTTTGGTACGCGATAGTCTTTCGTTTTCTTTTCTTTCTTGCCTGTTTTTGTTTTGAGTAGCTTCGGAATTCCACCAATAGACCAATGTAACGTAAAGAGTTTTTTTTTCTCTCGGGCAGCCCTTGAACGCGGTATTATCTCGGTATGCGCGCGAGAATTCTTTGTGTAAAGTAACGTAGGAGGTATAGCCTCACAAGATGAATAGTTTGCTCTGTTGAATGAAATTTTTTTTTGTCGATATGTAAGCGGGCAATTTGATGGCTGAATCTCTGGAAATGAGATTCGGGACTGATGCTAGAGAACGCACCCACGACGATACGCGCCGAGCTGAGCTGGCCTGCCAGCAGCCATCACTCCTCTAGCTAGGTAGAGGCCGAACCCAAATTCGTCTGAACGACTCATGGGCTCGTTGCCTCGTCCCGGGGACTTAACGTCCACTGAGGCCAACAAGACGAAAGTCCTGTTGGCTTGAAATTTCAAAGCGACAATGTTCGCTAGAACTCATTTCATTACAATGGCGCCCAACTAGCATTATTAAAATGTAAACTTCAAAATATATGTAGTATTGAATAAGGATTAGTGGATGGTAGCTCACGAAGTTATTTTTCTTCCATTTTAAAATATTGCTTTCAAAATATTTAATATACCTTATCCTGACAGTTACACTCAGCCAATGCATTTTTAATAACTTCAGCGAGATGAATTGCTGTGTGCCTTCCAGTGAAATTGAAGCATTTAATTAGTACTGTGCGAAAATTAAAATCTTCTGTTATATAATGACCAGTGATTGCCAAATAATTTTCAGTGGCCGACGATGTCCAACAATCAGTAGTGATACAGATTGATTTGGCTTTCTCAGACACCATTTGTTTCGTCAACTCCAGCATATTGTGGTACAAAGCTGGTATCATAGTGGAAGAAATAGTTTTTCTTGAAGGTAAATTATATCCAGGAATCCACTTAATTAATCCAGAAAAACCAGCGTCTTCAACAATACTAAATGGCTGGAAGTCTTTGATAAATAAATTTAGAAGATCTCGATCAATACTCTTTTTTTGATCTAACGTAATAGTTTTTGATATACAGGGTGTTTCGGAGTTGATGGCATTAAATGAAACCACGAAATCCTTGAAGTCTTTTGAGCGAAAAAATCGAATGGGAGGGGGGTGGTAAATCGGAAGGGGTTTCGAGATATAAGGGGGGGGGGGAGTAACCACGCTCCTCACCCACGACCTGGCACGTGTAAACCATCATAACTATTTTATTGTTAGTGTAGACTTTTGAAAAAGGATGCGTTTGATAGCCTGTCAATGTATCTTTTTAGAAACGTTTTAACAAGTGCCCCCAAAGTTGCCAGTTTTACATGAAAAAATGAGAAACTTAAAACAACCGGAAAAAAATTGCTAATTTTGACTTTCGCGACCGTGTTAAACGCTAAAGTGATGTATTAACCTATAAAAATTATTATCTTGACAGAAAGCCTTACTTTCTGCTTGAATACTTCCGAAGAAAAAGGTTGCCAATTTTCCTTTGTTTCCTTCGAAAAATTGAAAACTCATAATTTGTGTAATCCCTCGGAATTAGCCAAACGTCATAAAATTTTATTATCTACCTGGCATAATCCCACAGTGAGAAGATTTTTGAGTGATTGGTTTTCTTCATGCTATTTGTTGGACCTGCTTTAGTATTGAAGGGTTTTTAAGCTGAGATAATTAAAATTCAACGTTTTGGGGATGGCACAAAGTTAATGTTTAATAATTAGCACCTGATAATACAAAAGGGTATAAATGTTGTGTTGAAATGCTGCATAACTTAGTCGAAGCGTCAATTGAAAAGAATCAAGGAGTGCTTATTTCTAAACATATACAATCATGGCTAACTTTACCAACGAGGAATATGCTGACATGCATTACATTTACGGATTTTGCGATGGCAATGCCGCATGTGCACAGGAGGAATATCAAACGAGGTATCCGACCCGACGGTTACCGGATACCAGAACCTTCATGAGACTGCATAGGAACTTACGAGAGTTTGGAAGTTTCCAACCGCAGCATTTGGACAACCGACCAGGAACTTTCAGGGACGCCCATCAGGAGGAGCGCATACTATCCATAGTACGCAACGAACCAGACGTATCAACTCGCAAGCTAGCTTTGCGGCTGGGCTTATCGGCGACCACAATTTGGAGAGTTTTAAGCAAGGAAAGGATGCGCCCTTACCATTTTCAACCCGTGCAAGAGTTACTTCCCGAGGATTACGTGAAAAGGGTTGAGTTCTGTGAGTGGCTTATCGAACGGGATCGAACAGACTCCAACTTCATTAGTAACATTTTGTGGACCGATGAGTCACATTTTTCAAGGGATGGTGTCAACAACTTCCACAACAGCCATCTTTGGGCTATTATCAACCCCAGAGTAACCAGGGCCACCTCTACACAGCGTAGATTTAGCAGAAACGTGTGGGCAGGCGTCCTGGGGCGTAGGATAGTTGGGCCATTCCGTTTGCCGGATAGGCTGAATTCTGCCGGATATCTAAATTTTTTGGATAACGAGTTGCCAGCTTTACTGGAAGATACACCAATAATCAATTTGAACAGGATGTATTACCAACACGATGGTGCTCCAAGCCATACTGGCCAACAAATCACCCGTTGGCTTGCCTCAAACTATCCAGGAAGGTGGATAGGTCGAAATGGTCCAATTATGTGGCCACCCCGGTCTCCAGATCTAACTATCCTTGATTTTTATGTGTGGGTGCAATGAAACAAGAAGTGTACAGGACACCTGTGTCATCAGTTCAAGAATTAGATTTAAGAATTGAGGCAGCTAGTGAAAAAATAAGAGAGGAACTCATGCATTTCGATGTAGTCACAGAAATTAAGAAAAGAGCTCTTCTTTGCATTTCTGTGGAAGGAAGACACTTTGAACAGTTGATGTGATCACAAGCAATACAGTAATACTGCTGTTTAATGATAAGTTCAAAATAAATTGTTACTTTGGATCTTTAGTTATTATTTTCCAGAATAAAGTCGGCAAAATTTCACAAAATTTTAGTTTTTATTTTTTGAAGGAAACAAAGGAAAATTGGCAACCTTTTTCTTCGGAAGTATTCAAGCAGAAAGTAAGGCTTTCTGTCAAGATAATAATTTTTATAGGTTAATACATCACTTTAGCGTTTAACACGGTCGCGAAAATCAAAATTAGCAATTTTTTTCCGGTTGTTTTAAGTTTCTCATTTTTTCATGTAAAACTGGCAACTTTGGGGGCACTTGTTAAAACGTTTCTAAAAAGAAACATTGACAGGCTATCAAACGCATCCTTTTTCAAAAGTCTACACATAACAATAAAATAGTTATGATGGTTTACACGTGCCAGGTCGTGGGTGAGGAGCGTGGTTACTCCCCCCCCTTATATCTCGAAACCCCTTCCGATTTACCACCCCCCTCACATACGATTTTTTGCTCAAAAGACTTCAAGGATTCCGTGGTTTCATTTAATGCCATCAACTCCGAAACACCCTGTATATGTGCCTATCAGTTTTTCCCGTTTGGCTGATGGCTGCAATGCAATAGAATTTACTGAATTTACATCTCCGACGCAAGAAGAGCTAGCAAATGAAGTTGACGGCCTCGGTTCATGCATTTCTTCTCTGTTGGTATCGTTTGTAGTTTCGTTTCTGACTTCTATTGACACTAGTTCCGTAAAAATGCCAACATGTTTACGTTTTAAGTGCATTTTCAAATTGGTGACAGTTGACTTAAACGATATGCTCTGCTTGCATATTTTGCAAACTGCTTTGTCAGCGCCCTTTGAGAAATAATCCCAAATACGACTTCTTTGTCTGGACGCCACTGCAAAAATTTTTTTAGTACCGAAAGTGAACAAAGTTAAAATACTTACTGTAACCAATCAGCAAATATTCAAAACAATTAGTATTTTACTTTTAAGGATGAGAACACGTGCACTGGATTTATTTGCTCCGTAACACTTCTTAAATTCGGTAAAATTTACTTTTACTTACTGTTCGACAGTAGAGTTGAATTTATTTTTAATGAACTAGATACTAAACAGAAAGAGCTTTCGTAAATTTATCATAAAATTTCAAATATCGCAGTATGTACTTATAGTTCTTTATTCGTCATAATCTTATTAAATTTTTGCGAAACTGCCAAAACTAAGTAAAACTATAGCCACAAATTCAAGAAACATTAACATCAATCGTCGTTTGATGTTGTTTCTTGTAATCTGATGTTGAAAATATTGCGTTTATTGAAATTTTATCAAAAACCTAACAACATAATTCTAATTAGACCAACTCACCAAAAACAAAGTAAATTCTTGGCAAACAACAGTCAAAAAGTAATTGAAACTTGAAACTTTTTTATTCAATATGAATATTGACTAATTATCCACTCCGAACTTTCACACAGACGGAACTCAAAAAATCCTATCCTACTGATAACTACAGAAAAAATTCTAAGAGTTTTCTGCAGCCCTCATTCTATTTTACACACATTTTCTTGGAACTAGAAAAACGAATCGCTACTAAACGTAAACATAACTCGACGACAACATTTCTCGCTCGAAATCGGATAGACTGCTTCGTTTCAATCGTTTCATTTGCAAACGAAAAATGATATCGTTTCGTATTGATTAGTCGTTTTTGAGAAGCATGTTTGTATAAAAACTGTTTCAGTAGCAACTGCTTCTTTTCATTTCGCGTAACAGTTGCTTCTGCTACATTTTCCGAAACTGTTTTTTGCAACAGTTTTGCATTTTTTTGCCCATCACTAGTCCCAACAGCCATCGAACCCGTTCAAACAGGTATCGCAAAATTTTTTTACCATAAGCGAAAAAAGAAAACGGAGTCCACAATCTGCTGGTTTAGCCGAACGAGCCGCCAAAATTAGCGTCACAGAACACAGCGTAAATCACAGCTTACCATTAACAAGCAATTACTATGCTCCTCTCGCTGACATCAATATATCAGCAGCAGACCCATCAGCGGGTGAAAGTGTTCCCCCAGTAAAAAAATATAAGCCCCCACCGATTTATGTAAGGGAGCAAAGCAGTAACCTATTAGTGGCTCGAATTGAAAAAATTGCGGGCAAAAACAACTTTTATATTGTGGATTTAAAAAGAGGAAAAATAAAAAAAAACAAAGATCCAACTAAACGAAGAGGTCCATTATTGCCAGGTCGTAGACTGGTTAGACAAAAATAAGAAAAATTATTATACATACCAACTGAAAAGTGCCCAAGGGCTTACTTATCAAGGGTGTTGACCCAGACGTCGACCCACACGGCATAGAAGCCGACTTGAAAGAACAAGGCTTCGAAATCAATAACGTTAACAACGTCATCAACCGAGGCAAAGTCCCTCAACCGATATTTAAAGTTGAGCTAACACCGCAAACCAGCAAAGCACCGAAAGGAAAAATACACCCAATATACAACGTTAAATACGTGCTCCACCGCAGGGTGACAGTGGAAGAACCGCATAAAAGGAATTATCCAAACCAGTGCCACAATTGCCAAGAATTTGGCCATACGAAATCTTATTGCAAGTTAACCAACGTATGCGTTGCCTGCGGGGACCTCCATGCAACCAGTAATTGTGACAAAAACAAAAACGACGCATCAACCAAGAAGTGCAGCAACTGCAACGGCAGTCACACGGCGAACTGCCGAGGATGTCCTGTCTACCTTACGATCAATAGAAATCAACGCCATTTTCCTGCGAAATCGCAGGAATTATTAAACTTAATGCATCGGACAGTGTTCTTCCCGCTTCATCTTATCTGAGTAATAGCGTTGACAGGCGTCCACTGAAGTTCACGTTCTCCTCACTTTGTAATAAACTTACCCATATCAATACTAAAAAGGCCCCGGGACCCGACTCTATTACGGGCAACATGCTAAAAGCTCTACCAGCATCCGGTAAACTAGCAATTCTACGCAATCTTGCGTATTGGTTACTTTCCTAGTACATAGAAACACGCTACGATTACGGTCATTCTTAAGCCAGGGAAAAACAACTTTTAGTTCTTTTTATGGAATGGAAAAACTTAACAATTGGTTATCTTACATTATTGGTAGACAAATAGCATTAAATCAAGACGTAAATGATTTACGTTTGCATGTTGAGAATACTACTGACTTCCAAGAAAATCCATTTGTGAAACAGATGAGTATGGGAGTTACTGAATTTAGATTATCTAATTTACACTTTGTTATATTGGGTATTATATCAACATCTAAAAGGATTCACAATTTAATTATGGCACATTTAACAAATGGGGATTTTACATTATTTTCTTCTGATAGAACATTGACAGGATTCTCTCAATATTTACTACATACAGGAAGGCTGCATGAATTTATAACTTTAACTGGGCAAAACATAATACAACACTCTGAAATGTGTGATGCTTCAAAAATGTCAGAATTACTTTCAAGAGGAATATTATCTTACTTTTTATCTAATAAAACAGAATTTATAAAAATAATTGCAAGAACAAATTTCCCAAATGATTCTCTTACTCAACTTTACTTTCGTTTTAGATGGTTAGTTTCAGTAGGTAATAAAATAGGTTTAACTGGTAACTCAAGAAGAAACGACCAGTCTTTGTTACTTTCAGGAAAAGCACTCAAATCTAAAACAAATTTATGTAAATTAGTCTTTAAAATACTAAACTTGAAAAATAAAAATTATTTTGTTCCTTTAGATGAGGAGTCTTTACTCTTGACATGGAGACATGAACTTAAGGAGAATCCAAATTTTAAACCAGAATCTATATATACTCCACTTACTCAAATGTCAAAATATATGGATAATATGTATACTAAAAGAACAATTACAAAACTATACAGCCATACTTAACAAGTCGGGTGATTTTTTATTCCATATTAAAAACCTTCATCACATTGCAAGACCTCTTGGTAGTATAAGTTCATCATGTAATAAGTTACTAGAAATAATATTACATTTTAGATTGGTTGAAATAAAAGTTAATCTTTGTATATGTTTAGCTGAAGGTTCAGGAAGTATACTTCTTTTATTAAGAAAAATTTATCGATCGAGGATGGGATACAATACTTTAATATCTCCTGAAATAGATGATCGGTCAAATATGATTACACGATATCCTCCTGCTTTTTTAAATTCAAGTTTGGAAGATATGGAATCCTTAAAATATCAAGATTTGTTAATTGAAGGAGAAGACATTGGAATTTAGAGATGATCGGTGATACAAAGCAAAACCCTCTTCATCAGATGATATTGAAACCAATAGATTCATCACTTTACTCTGAAAGAAGAGAAGGTATAACAATAAAATTATCATCAGAATTTTTGGTTAGTTTGTCCAAATTTGTTAGTACTCTTGGAAGTCAACACCCATACTTAGGATCTTCCACTAAACAAAAAGTCAAAAAACCAATAGTTGACTTAAAAGAAACTACATCTCATTTAAAAGCAATAAGAGAACTCTATGCATATAAAAGTTGGTTTCTTCGTTGGGGAGATGAGTCTTTAATAAATGTAATTGATTCTCTTATTAGAGAAAAATTACCAATTGTTCCTTCTGAATTGAAAGAATTAGAATTAGAAGAATGGACAGCACAAATATTTGGTGGAAACCCTCTACATAGATTGAATTCAATGGTTGAAAAACAATCAAGTTCAATAAACTTTTTACCCAACGTATGTACACATATTAGTTTTAGTACAGATAGAATGGATAATTTTTCTAAAGGTGGTGGTCCTAGTGCGCACAACACATGCGGACACGCAAGCGCTAGGCCATGGTAGGGCGGGCCCAGGCAGCGACATCTGCGCCTGGCGAGTTCCGCTGAAGCTCGTCTTCCAATTCGAGAGTGGCACAGCCACCCGAGAGATTGTTTTGGTACGCGATAGTCTTTCGTTTTCTTTTCTTTCTTGCCTGTTTTTGTTTTGAGTAGCTTCGGAATTCCACCAATAGACCAATGTAACGTAAAGAGTTTTTTTTTCTCTCGGGCAGCCCTTGAACGCGGTATTATCTCGGTATGCGCGCGAGAATTCTTTGTGTAAAGTAACGTAGGAGGTATAGCCTCACAAGATGAATAGTTTGCTCTGTTGAATGAAATTTTTTTTTGTCGATATGTAAGCGGGCAATTTGATGGCTGAATCTCTGGAAATGAGATTCGGGACTGATGCTAGAGAACGCACCCACGACGATACGCGCCGAGCTGAGCTGGCCTGCCAGCAACCATCACTCCTCTAGCTAGGTAGAGGCCGAACCCAAATTCGTCTGAACGACTCATGGGCTCGTTGCCTCGTCCCGGGGACTTAACGTCCATTGAGGCCAACAAGACGAAAGTCCTGTTGGCTTGAAATTTCAAAGCGACAATGTTCGCTAGAACTCATTTCATTACAATGGCGCCCAACTAGCATTATTAAAATGTAAACTTCAAAATATATGTAGTATTGAATAAGGATTAGTGGATGGTAGCTCACGAAGTTATTTTTCTTCCATTTTAAAATATTGCTTTCAAAATATTTAATATACCTTATCCTGACAGTTACACTCAGCCAATGCATTTTTAATAACTTCAGCGAGATGAATTGCTGTGTGCCTTCCAGTGAAATTGAAGCATTTAATTAGTACTGTGCGAAAATTAAAATCTTCTGTTATATAATGACCAGTGATTGCCAAATAATTTTCAGTGGCCGACGATGTCCAACAATCAGTAGTGATACAGATTGATTTGGCTTTCTCAGACACCATTTGTTTCGTCAACTCCAGCATATTGTGGTACAAAGCTGGTATCATAGTGGAAGAAATAGTTTTTCTTGAAGGTAAATTATATCCAGGAATCCACTTAATTAATCCAGAAAAACCAGCGTCTTCAACAATACTAAATGGCTGGAAGTCTTTGATAAATAAATTTAGAAGATCTCGATCAATACTCTTTTTTTGATCTAACGTAATAGTTTTTGATATACAGGGTGTTTCGGAGTTGATGGCATTAAATGAAACCACGAAATCCTTGAAGTCTTTTGAGCGAAAAAATCGTATGGGAGGGGGGTGGTAAATCGGAAGGGGTTTCGAGATATAAGGGGGGGGGAGTAACCACGCTCCTCACCCACGACCTGGCACGTGTAAACCATCATAACTATTTTATTGTTAGTGTAGACTTTTGAAAAAGGATGCGTTTGATAGCCTGTCAATGTATCTTTTTAGAAACGTTTTAACAAGTGCCCCCAAAGTTGCCAGTTTTACATGAAAAAATGAGAAACTTAAAACAACCGGAAAAAAATTGCTAATTTTGACTTTCGCGACCGTGTTAAACGCTAAAGTGATGTATTAACCTATAAAAATTATTATCTTGACAGAAAGCCTTACTTTCTGCTTGAATACTTCCGAAGAAAAAGGTTGCCAATTTTCCTTTGTTTCCTTCGAAAAATTGAAAACTCATAATTTGTGTAATCCCTCGGAATTAGCCAAACGTCATAAAATTTTATTATCTACCTGGCATAATCCCACAGTGAGAAGATTTTTGAGTGATTGGTTTTCTTCATGCTATTTGTTGGACCTGCTTTAGTATTGAAGGGTTTTTAAGCTGAGATAATTAAAATTCAACGTTTTGGGGATGGCACAAAGTTAATGTTTAATAATTAGCACCTGATAATACAAAAGGGTATAAATGTTGTGTTGAAATGCTGCATAACTTAGTCGAAGCGTCAATTGAAAAGAATCAAGGAGTGCTTATTTCTAAACATATACAATCATGGCTAACTTTACCAACGAGGAATATGCTGACATGCATTACATTTACGGATTTTGCGATGGCAATGCCGCATGTGCACAGGAGGAATATCAAACGAGGTATCCGACCCGACGGTTACCGGATACCAGAACCTTCATGAGACTGCATAGGAACTTACGAGAGTTTGGAAGTTTCCAACCGCAGCATTTGGACAACCGACCAGGAACTTTCAGGGACGCCCATCAGGAGGAGCGCATACTATCCATAGTACGCAACGAACCAGACGTATCAACTCGCAAGCTAGCTTTGCGGCTGGGCTTATCGGCGACCACAATTTGGAGAGTTTTAAGCAAGGAAAGGATGCGCCCTTACCATTTTCAACCCGTGCAAGAGTTACTTCCCGAGGATTACGTGAAAAGGGTTGAGTTCTGTGAGTGGCTTATCGAACGGGATCGAACAGACTCCAACTTCATTAGTAACATTTTGTGGACCGATGAGTCACATTTTTCAAGGGATGGTGTCAACAACTTCCACAACAGCCATCTTTGGGCTATTATCAACCCCAGAGTAACCAGGGCCACCTCTAGACAGCGTAGATTTAGCAGAAACGTGTGGGCAGGCGTCCTGGGGCGTAGGATAGTTGGGCCATTCCGTTTGCCGGATAGGCTGAATTCTGCCGGATATCTAAATTTTTTGGATAACGAGTTGCCAGCTTTACTGGAAGATACACCAATAATCAATTTGAACAGGATGTATTACCAACACGATGGTGCTCCAAGCCATACTGGCCAACAAATCACCCGTTGGCTTGCCTCAAACTATCCAGGAAGGTGGATAGGTCGAAATGGTCCAATTATGTGGCCACCCCGGTCTCCAGATCTAACTATCCTTGATTTTTATGTGTGGGTGCAATGAAACAAGAAGTGTACAGGACACCTGTGTCATCAGTTCAAGAATTAGATTTAAGAATTGAGGCAGCTAGTGAAAAAATAAGAGAGGAACTCATGCATTTCGATGTAGTCACAGAAATTAAGAAAAGAGCTCTTCTTTGCATTTCTGTGGAAGGAAGACACTTTGAACAGTTGATGTGATCACAAGCAATACAGTAATACTGCTGTTTAATGATAAGTTCAAAATAAATTGTTACTTTGGATCTTTAGTTATTATTTTCCAGAATAAAGTCGGCAAAATTTCACAAAATTTTAGTTTTTATTTTTTGAAGGAAACAAAGGAAAATTGGCAACTTTTTTCTTCGGAAGTATTCAAGCAGAAAGTAAGGCTTTCTGTCAAGATAATAATTTTTATAGGTTAATACATCACTTTAGCGTTTAACACGGTCGCGAAAATCAAAATTAGCAATTTTTTTCCGGTTGTTTTAAGTTTCTCATTTTTTCATGTAAAACTGGCAACTTTGGGGGCACTTGTTAAAACGTTTCTAAAAAGAAACATTGACAGGCTATCAAACGCATCCTTTTTCAAAAGTCTACACATAACAATAAAATAGTTATGATGGTTTACACGTGCCAGGTCGTGGGTGAGGAGCGTGGTTACTCCCCCCCCTTATATCTCGAAACCCCTTCCGATTTACCACCCCCCTCCCATACGATTTTTTGCTCAAAAGACTTCAAGGATTCCGTGGTTTCATTTAATGCCATCAACTCCGAAACACCCTGTATATGTGCCTATCAGTTTTTCCCGTTTGGCTGATGGCTGCAATGCAATAGAATTTACTGAATTTACATCTCCGACGCAAGAAGAGCTAGCAAATGAAGTTGACGGCCTCGGTTCATGCATTTCTTCTCTGTTGGTATCGTTTGTAGTTTCGTTTCTGACTTCTATTGACACTAGTTCCGTAAAAATGCCAACATGTTTACGTTTTAAGTGCATTTTCAAATTGGTGACAGTTGACTTAAACGATATGCTCTGCTTGCATATTTTGCAAACTGCTTTGTCAGCACCCTTTGAGAAATAATCCCAAATACGACTTTTTTGTCTGGACGCCACTGCAAAAATTTTTTTTAGTACCGAAAGTGAACAAAGTTAAAATACTTACTGTAACCAATCAGCAAATATTCAAAACAATTAGTATTTTACTTTTAAGGATGAGAACACGTGCACTGGATTTATTTGCTCCGTAACACTTCTTAAATTCGGTAAAATTTACTTTTACTTACTGTTCGACAGTAGAGTTGAATTTATTTTTAATGAACTAGATACTAAACAGAAAGAGCTTTCGTAAATTTATCATAAAATTTCAAATATCGCAGTATGTACTTATAGTTCTTTATTCGTCATAATCTTATTAAATTTTTGCGAAACTGCCAAAACTAAGTAAAACTATAGCCACAAATTCAAGAAACATTAACATCAATCGTCGTTTGATGTTGTTTCTTGTAATCTGATGTTGAAAATATTGCGTTTATTGAAATTTTATCAAAAACCTAACAACATAATTCTAATTAGACCCACTCACCAAAAACAAAGTAAATTCTTGGCAAACAACAGTCAAAAAGTAATTGAAACTTGAAACTTTTTTATTCAATATGAATATTGACTAATTATCCACTCCGAACTTTCACACAGACGGAACTCAAAAAATCCTATCCTACTGATAACTACAGAAAAAATTCTAAGAGTTTTCTGCAGCCCTCATTCTATTTTACACACATTTTCTTGGAACTAGAAAAACGAATCGCTACTAAACGTAAACATAACTCGACGACAACATTTCTCGCTCGAACTCGGATAGACTGCTTCGTTTCAATCGTTTCATTTGCAAACGAAAAATGATATCGTTTCGTATTGATTAGTCGTTTTTGAGAAGCATGTTTGTATAAAAACTGTTTCAGTAGCAACTGCTTCTTTTCATTTCGCGTAACAGTTGCTTCTGCTACATTTTCCGAAACTGTTTTTTGCAACAGTTTTGCATTTTTTTGCCCATCACTAGTCCCAACAGCCATCGAACCCGTTCAAACAGGTATCGCAAAATTTTTTTACCATAAGCGAAAAAAGAAAACGGAGTCCACAATCTGCTGGTTTAGCCGAACGAGCCGCCAAAATTAGCGTCACAGAACACAGCGTAAATCACAGCTTACCATTAACAAGCAATTACTATGCTCCTCTCGCTGACATCAATATATCAGCAGCAGACCCATCAGCGGGTGAAAGTGTTCCCCCAGTAAAAAAATATAAGCCCCCACCGATTTATGTAAGGGAGCAAAGCAGTAACCTATTAGTGGCTCGAATTGAAAAAAATTGCGGGCAAAAACAACTTTTATATTGTGGATTTAAAAAGAGGAAAAATAAAAAAAAACAAAGATCCAACTAAACGAAGAGGTCCATTATTGCCAGGTCGTAGACTGGTTAGACAAAAATAAGAAAAATTATTATACATACCAACTGAAAAGTGCCCAAGGGCTTACTTATCAAGGGTGTTGACCCAGACGTCGACCCACACGGCATAGAAGCCGACTTGAAAGAACAAGGCTTCGAAATCAATAACGTTAACAACGTCATCAACCGAGGCAAAGTCCCTCAACCGATATTTAAAGTTGAGCTAACACCGCAAACCAGCAAAGCACCGAAAGGAAAAATACACCCAATATACAACGTTAAATACGTGCTCCACCGCAGGGTGACAGTGGAAGAACCGCATAAAAGGAATTATCCAAACCAGTGCCACAATTGCCAAGAATTTGGCCATACGAAATCTTATTGCAAGTTAACCAACGTATGCGTTGCCTGCGGGGACCTCCATGCAACCAGTAATTGTGACAAAAACAAAAACGACGCATCAACCAAGAAGTGCAGCAACTGCAACGGCAGTCACACGGCGAACTGCCGAGGATGTCCTGTCTACCTTACGATCAATAGAAATCAACGCCATTTTCCTGCGAAATCGCAGGAATTATTAAACTTAATGCATCGGACAGTGTTCTTCCCGCTTCATCTTATCTGAGTAATAGCGTTGACAGGCGTCCACTGAAGTTCACGTTCTCCTCACTTTGTAATAAACTTACCCATATCAATACTAAAAAGGCCCCGGGACCCGACTCTATTACGGGCAACATGCTAAAAGCTCTACCAGCATCCGGTAAACTAGCAATTCTACGCAATCTTGCGTATTGGTTACTTTCCTAGTACATAGAAACACGCTACGATTACGGTCATTCTTAAGCCAGGGAAAAACAACTTTTAGTTCTTTTTATGGAATGGAAAAACTTAACAATTGGTTATCTTACATTATTGGTAGACAAATAGCATTAAATCAAGACGTAAATGATTTACGTTTGCATGTTGAGAATACTACTGACTTCCAAGAAAATCCATTTGTGAAACAGATGAGTATGGGAGTTACTGAATTTAGATTATCTAATTTACACTTTGTTATATTGGGTATTATATCAACATCTAAAAGGATTCACAATTTAATTATGGCACATTTAACAAATGGGGATTTTACATTATTTTCTTCTGATAGAACATTGACAGGATTCTCTCAATATTTACTACATACAGGAAGGCTGCATGAATTTATAACTTTAACTGGGCAAAACATAATACAACACTCTGAAATGTGTGATGCTTCAAAAATGTCAGAATTACTTTCAAGAGGAATATTATCTTACTTTTTATCTAATAAAACAGAATTTATAAAAATAATTGCAAGAACAAATTTCCCAAATGATTCTCTTACTCAACTTTACTTTCGTTTTAGATGGTTAGTTTCAGTAGGTAATAAAATAGGTTTAACTGGTAACTCAAGAAGAAACGACCAGTCTTTGTTACTTTCAGGAAAAGCACTCAAATCTAAAACAAATTTATGTAAATTAGTCTTTAAAATACTAAACTTGAAAAATAAAAATTATTTTGTTCCTTTAGATGAGGAGTCTTTACTCTTGACATGGAGACATGAACTTAAGGAGAATCCAAATTTTAAACCAGAATCTATATATACTCCACTTACTCAAATGTCAAAATATATGGATAATATGTATACTAAAAGAACAATTACAAAACTATACAGCCATACTTAACAAGTCGGGTGATTTTTTATTCCATATTAAAAACCTTCATCACATTGCAAGACCTCTTGGTAGTATAAGTTCATCATGTAATAAGTTACTAGAAATAATATTACATTTTAGATTGGTTGAAATAAAAGTTAATCTTTGTATATGTTTAGCTGAAGGTTCAGGAAGTATACTTCTTTTATTAAGAAAAATTTATCGATCGAGGATGGGATACAATACTTTAATATCTCCTGAAATAGATGATCGGTCAAATATGATTACACGATATCCTCCTGCTTTTTTAAATTCAAGTTTGGAAGATATGGAATCCTTAAAATATCAAGATTTGTTAATTGAAGGAGAAGACATTGGAATTTAGAGATGATCGGTGATACAAAGCAAAACCCTCTTCATCAGATGATATTGAAACCAATAGATTCATCACTTTACTCTGAAAGAAGAGAAGGTATAACAATAAAATTATCATCAGAATTTTTGGTTAGTTTGTCCAAATTTGTTAGTACTCTTGGAAGTCAACACCCATACTTAGGATCTTCCACTAAACAAAAAGTCAAAAAACCAATAGTTGACTTAAAAGAAACTACATCTCATTTAAAAGCAATAAGAGAACTCTATGCATATAAAAGTTGGTTTCTTCGTTGGGGAGATGAGTCTTTAATAAATGTAATTGATTCTCTTATTAGAGAAAAATTACCAATTGTTCCTTCTGAATTGAAAGAATTAGAATTAGAAGAATGGACAGCACAAATATTTGGTGGAAACCCTCTACATAGATTGAATTCAATGGTTGAAAAACAATCAAGTTCAATAAACTTTTTACCCAACGTATGTACACATATTAGTTTTAGTACAGATAGAATGGATAATTTTTCTAAAGGTGGTGGTCCTAGTGCGCACAACACATGCGGACACGCAAGCGCTAGGCCATGGTAGGGCGGGCCCAGGCAGCGACATCTGCGCCTGGCGAGTTCCGCTGAAGCTCGTCTTCCAATTCGAGAGTGGCACAGCCACCCGAGAGATTGTTTTGGTACGCGATAGTCTTTCGTTTTCTTTTCTTTCTTGCCTGTTTTTGTTTTGAGTAGCTTCGGAATTCCACCAATAGACCAATGTAACGTAAAGAGTTTTTTTTTCTCTCGGGCAGCCCTTGAACGCGGTATTATCTCGGTATGCGCGCGAGAATTCTTTGTGTAAAGTAACGTAGGAGGTATAGCCTCACAAGATGAATAGTTTGCTCTGTTGAATGAAATTTTTTTTTGTCGATATGTAAGCGGGCAATTTGATGGCTGAATCTCTGGAAATGAGATTCGGGACTGATGCTAGAGAACGCACCCACGACGATACGCGCCGAGCTGAGCTGGCCTGTCAGCAGCCATCACTCCTCTAGCTAGGTAGAGGCCGAACCCAAATTCGTCTGAACGACTCATGGGCTCGTTGCCTCGTCCCGGGGACTTAACGTCCATTGAGGCCAACAAGACGAAAGTCCTGTTTCGGAGTTGATGGCATTAAATGAAACCACGGAATCCTTGAAGTCTTTTGAGAGAAAAAATCGTATGGGAGGGGGGTGGTAAATCGGAAGGGGTTTCGAGATATAAGGGGGGGAGTAACCACGCTCCTCACCCACGACCTGGCACGTGTAAACCATCATAACTATTTTATTGTTAGTGTAGACTTTTGAAAAAGGATGCGTTTGATAGCCTGTCAATGTATCTTTTTAGAAACGTTTTAACAAGTGCCCCCAAAGTCGCCAGTTTTACATGAAAAAATGAGAAACTTAAAACAACAACAAAAAAATTGCTAATTTTGACTTTCGCGACCGTGTTAAACGCTAAAGTGATGTATTAACCTATAAAAATTATTATCTTGACAGAAAGCCTTACTTTCTGCTTGAATACTTCCGAAGAAAAAGGTTGCCAATTTTCCTTTGTTTCCTTCGAAAAATTGAAAACTCATAATTTGTGTAATCCCTCGGAATTAGCCAAACGTCATAAAATTTTATTATCTACCTGGCATAATCCCACAGTGAGAAGATTTTTGAGTGATTGGTTTTCTTCATGCTATTTGTTGGACCTGCTTTAGTATTGAAGGGTTTTTAAGCTGAGATAATTAAAATTCAACGTTTTGGGGATGGCATAAAGTTAATGTTTAATAATTAGCACCTGATAATACAAAAGGGTATAAATGTTGTGTTGAAATGCTGCATAACTTAGTCGAAGCGTCAATTGAAAAGAATCAAGGAGTGCTTATTTCTAAACATATACAATCATGGCTAACTTTACCAACGAGGAATATGCTGACATGCATTACATTTACGGATTTTGCGATGGCAATGCCGCATGTGCACAGGAGGAATATCAAACGAGGTATCCGACCCGACGGTTACCGGATACCAGAACCTTCATGAGACTGCATAGGAACTTACGAGAGTTTGGAAGTTTCCAACCGCAGCATTTGGACAACCGACCAGGAACTTTCAGGGACGCCCATCAGGAGGAGCGCATACTATCCATAGTACGCAACGAACCAGACGTATCAACTCGCAAGCTAGCTTTGCGGCTGGGCTTATCGGCGACCACAATTTGGAGAGTTTTAAGCAAGGAAAGGATGCGCCCTTACCATTTTCAACCCGTGCAAGAGTTACTTCCCGAGGATTACGTGAAAAGGGTTGAGTTCTGTGAGTGGCTTATCGAACGGGATCGAACAGACTCCAACTTCATTAGTAACATTTTGTGGACCGATGAGTCACATTTTTCAAGGGATGGTGTCAACAACTTCCACAACAGCCATCTTTGGGCTATTATCAATCCCAGAGTAACCAGGGCCACCTCTACACAGCGTAGATTTAGCAGAAACGTGTGGGCAGGCGTCCTGGGGCGTAGGATAGTTGGGCCATTCCGTTTGCCGGATAGGCTGAATTCTGCCGGATATCTAAATTTTTTGGATAACGAGTTGCCAGCTTTACTGGAAGATACACCAATAATCAATTTGAACAGGATGTATTACCAACACGATGGTGCTCCAAGCCATACTGGCCAACAAATCACCCGTTGGCTTGCCTCAAACTATCCAGGAAGGTGGATAGGTCGAAATGGTCCAATTATGTGGCCACCCCGGTCTCCAGATCTAACTATCCTTGATTTTTATGTGTGGGTGCAATGAAGCAAGAAGTGTACAGGACACCTGTGTCATCAGTTCAAGAATTAGATTTAAGAATTGAGGCAGCTAGTGAAAAAATAAGAGAGGAACTCATGCATTTCGATGTAGTCACAGAAATTAAGAAAAGAGCTCTTCTTTGCATTTCTGTGGAAGGAAGACACTTTGAACAGTTGATGTGATCACAAGCAATACAGTAATACTGCTGTTTAATGATAAGTTCAAAATAAATTGTTACTTTGGATCTTTAGTTATTATTTTCCAGAATAAAGTCGGCAAAATTTCACAAAATTTTAGTTTTTATTTTTTGAAGGAAACAAAGGAAAATTGGCAACTTTTTTCTTCGGAAGTATTCAAGCAGAAAGTAAGGCTTTCTGTCAAGATAATAATTTTTATAGGTTAATACATCACTTTAGCGTTTAACACGGTCGCGAAAATCAAAATTAGCAATTTTTTTCCGGTTGTTTTAAGTTTCTCATTTTTTCATGTAAAACTGGCGACTTTGGGGGCACTTGTTAAAACGTTTCTAAAAAGAAACATTGACAGGCTATCAAACGCATCCTTTTTCAAAAGTCTACACATAACAATAAAATAGTTATGATGGTTTACACGTGCCAGGTCGTGGGTGAGGAGCGTGGTTACTCCCCCCCCTTATATCTCGAAACCCCTTCCGATTTACCACCCCCCTCCCATACGATTTTTTGCTCAAAAGACTTCAAGGATTCCGTGGTTTCATTTAATGCCATCAACTCCGAAACACCCTGTATATGTGCCTATCAGTTTTTCCCGTTTGGCTGATGGCTGCAATGCAATAGAATTTACTGAATTTACATCTCCGACGCAAGAAGAGCTAGCAAATGAAGTTGACGGCCTCGGTTCATGCATTTCTTCTCTGTTGGTATCGTTTGTAGTTTCGTTTCTGACTTCTATTGACACTAGTTCCGTAAAAATGCCAACATGTTTACGTTTTAAGTGCATTTTCAAATTGGTGACAGTTGACTTAAACGATATGCTCTGCTTGCATATTTTGCAAACTGCTTTGTCAGCGCCCTTTGAGAAATAATCCCAAATACGACTTTTTTGTCTGGACGCCACTGCAAAAATTTTTTTTAGTACCGAAAGTGAACAAAGTTAAAATACTTACTGTAACCAATCAGCAAATATTCAAAACAATTAGTATTTTACTTTTAAGGATGAGAACACGTGCACTGGATTTATTTGCTCCGTAACACTTCTTAAATTCGGTAAAATTTACTTTTACTTACTGTTCGACAGTAGAGTTGAATTTATTTTTAATGAACTAGATACTAAACAGAAAGAGCTTTCGTAAATTTATCATAAAATTTCAAATATCGCAGTATGTACTTATAGTTCTTTATTCGTCATAATCTTATTAAATTTTTGCGAAACTGCCAAAACTAAGTAAAACTATAGCCACAAATTCAAGAAACATTAACATCAATCGTCGTTTGATGTTGTTTCTTGTAATCTGATGTTGAAAATATTGCGTTTATTGAAATTTTATCAAAAACCTAACAACATAATTCTAATTAGACCAACTCACCAAAAACAAAGTAAATTCTTGGCAAACAACAGTCAAAAAGTAATTGAAACTTGAAACTTTTTTATTCAATATGAATATTGACTAATTATCCACTCCGAACTTTCACACAGACGGAACTCAAAAAATCCTATCCTACTGATAACTACAGAAAAAATTCTAAGAGTTTTCTGCAGCCCTCATTCTATTTTACACACATTTTCTTGGAACTAGAAAAACGAATCGCTACTAAACGTAAACATAACTCGACGACAACATTTCTCGCTCGAAATCGGATAGACTGCTTCGTTTCAATCGTTTCATTTGCAAACGAAAAATGATATCGTTTCGTATTGATTAGTCGTTTTTGAGAAGCATGTTTGTATAAAAACTGTTTCAGTAGCAACTGCTTCTTTTCATTTCGCGTAACAGTTGCTTCTGCTACATTTTCCGAAACTGTTTTTTGCAACAGTTTTGCATTTTTTTGCCCATCACTAGTCCCAACAGCCATCGAACCCGTTCAAACAGGTATCGCAAAATTTTTTTACCATAAGCGAAAAAAGAAAACGGAGTCCACAATCTGCTGGTTTAGCCGAACGAGCCGCCAAAATTAGCGTCACAGAACACAGCGTAAATCACAGCTTACCATTAACAAGCAATTACTATGCTCCTCTCGCTGACATCAATATATCAGCAGCAGACCCATCAGCGGGTGAAAGTGTTCCCCCAGTAAAAAAATATAAGCCCCCACCGATTTATGTAAGGGAGCAAAGCAGTAACCTATTAGTGGCTCGAATTGAAAAAATTGCGGGCAAAAACAACTTTTATATTGTGGATTTAAAAAGAGGAAAAATAAAAAAAAAACAAAGATCCAACTAAACGAAGAGGTCCATTATTGCCAGGTCGTAGACTGGTTAGACAAAAATAAGAAAAATTATTATACATACCAACTGAAAAGTGCCCAAGGGCTTACTTATCAAGGGTGTTGACCCAGACGTCGACCCACACGGCATAGAAGCCGACTTGAAAGAACAAGGCTTCGAAATCAATAACGTTAACAACGTCATCAACCGAGGCAAAGTCCCTCAACCGATATTTAAAGTTGAGCTAACACCGCAAACCAGCAAAGCACCGAAAGGAAAAATACACCCAATATACAACGTTAAATACGTGCTCCACCGCAGGGTGACAGTGGAAGAACCGCATAAAAGGAATTATCCAAACCAGTGCCACAATTGCCAAGAATTTGGCCATACGAAATCTTATTGCAAGTTAACCAACGTATGCGTTGCCTGCGGGGACCTCCATGCAACCAGTAATTGTGACAAAAACAAAAACGACGCATCAACCAAGAAGTGCAGCAACTGCAACGGCAGTCACACGGCGAACTGCCGAGGATGTCCTGTCTACCTTACGATCAATAGAAATCAACGCCATTTTCCTGCGAAATCGCAGGAATTATTAAACTTAATGCATCGGACAGTGTTCTTCCCGCTTCATCTTATCTGAGTAATAGCGTTGACAGGCGTCCACTGAAGTTCACGTTCTCCTCACTTTGTAATAAACTTACCCATATCAATACTAAAAAGGCCCCGGGACCCGACTCTATTACGGGCAACATGCTAAAAGCTCTACCAGCATCCGGTAAACTAGCAATTCTACGCAATCTTGCGTATTGGTTACTTTCCTAGTACATAGAAACACGCTACGATTACGGTCATTCTTAAGCCAGGGAAAAACAACTTTTAGTTCTTTTTATGGAATGGAAAAACTTAACAATTGGTTATCTTACATTATTGGTAGACAAATAGCATTAAATCAAGACGTAAATGATTTACGTTTGCATGTTGAGAATACTACTGACTTCCAAGAAAATCCATTTGTGAAACAGATGAGTATGGGAGTTACTGAATTTAGATTATCTAATTTACACTTTGTTATATTGGGTATTATATCAACATCTAAAAGGATTCACAATTTAATTATGGCACATTTAACAAATGGGGATTTTACATTATTTTCTTCTGATAGAACATTGACAGGATTCTCTCAATATTTACTACATACAGGAAGGCTGCATGAATTTATAACTTTAACTGGGCAAAACATAATACAACACTCTGAAATGTGTGATGCTTCAAAAATGTCAGAATTACTTTCAAGAGGAATATTATCTTACTTTTTATCTAATAAAACAGAATTTATAAAAATAATTGCAAGAACAAATTTCCCAAATGATTCTCTTACTCAACTTTACTTTCGTTTTAGATGGTTAGTTTCAGTAGGTAATAAAATAGGTTTAACTGGTAACTCAAGAAGAAACGACCAGTCTTTGTTACTTTCAGGAAAAGCACTCAAATCTAAAACAAATTTATGTAAATTAGTCTTTAAAATACTAAACTTGAAAAATAAAAATTATTTTGTTCCTTTAGATGAGGAGTCTTTACTCTTGACATGGAGACATGAACTTAAGGAGAATCCAAATTTTAAACCAGAATCTATATATACTCCACTTACTCAAATGTCAAAATATATGGATAATATGTATACTAAAAGAACAATTACAAAACTATACAGCCATACTTAACAAGTCGGGTGATTTTTTATTCCATATTAAAAACCTTCATCACATTGCAAGACCTCTTGGTAGTATAAGTTCATCATGTAATAAGTTACTAGAAATAATATTACATTTTAGATTGGTTGAAATAAAAGTTAATCTTTGTATATGTTTAGCTGAAGGTTCAGGAAGTATACTTCTTTTATTAAGAAAAATTTATCGATCGAGGATGGGATACAATACTTTAATATCTCCTGAAATAGATGATCGGTCAAATATGATTACACGATATCCTCCTGCTTTTTTAAATTCAAGTTTGGAAGATATGGAATCCTTAAAATATCAAGATTTGTTAATTGAAGGAGAAGACATTGGAATTTAGAGATGATCGGTGATACAAAGCAAAACCCTCTTCA
The DNA here is from genome assembly GCA_963942545.1 of Oxycera nigricornis. Lineage (NCBI taxonomy): Eukaryota > Metazoa > Arthropoda > Insecta > Diptera > Stratiomyidae > Oxycera > Oxycera nigricornis. Next base: position 85,584,742 of record OZ012663.1, read on the forward strand.
TCAGATGATATTGAAACCAATAGATTCATCACTTTACTCTGAAAGAAGAGAAGGTATAACAATAAAATTATCATCAGAATTTTTGGTTAGTTTGTCCAAATTTGTTAGTACTCTTGGAAGTCAACACCCATACTTAGGATCTTCCACTAAACAAAAAGTCAAAAAACCAATAGTTGACTTAAAAGAAACTACATCTCATTTAAAAGCAATAAGAGAACTCTATGCATATAAAAGTTGGTTTCTTCGTTGGGGAGATGAGTCTTTAATAAATGTAATTGATTCTCTTATTAGAGAAAAATTACCAATTGTTCCTTCTGAATTGAAAGAATTAGAATTAGAAGAATGGACAGCACAAATATTTGGTGGAAACCCTCTACATAGATTGAATTCAATGGTTGAAAAACAATCAAGTTCAATAAACTTTTTACCCAACGTATGTACACATATTAGTTTTAGTACAGATAGAATGGATAATTTTTCTAAAGGTGGTGGTCCTAGTGCGCACAACACATGCGGACACGCAAGCGCTAGGCCATGGTAGGGCGGGCCCAGGCAGCGACATCTGCGCCTGGCGAGTTCCGCTGAAGCTCGTCTTCCAATTCGAGAGTGGCACAGCCACCCGAGAGATTGTTTTGGTACGCGATAGTCTTTCGTTTTCTTTTCTTTCTTGCCTGTTTTTGTTTTGAGTAGCTTCGGAATTCCACCAATAGACCAATGTAACGTAAAGAGTTTTTTTTTCTCTCGGGCAGCCCTTGAACGCGGTATTATCTCGGTATGCGCGCGAGAATTCTTTGTGTAAAGTAACGTAGGAGGTATAGCCTCACAAGATGAATAGTTTGCTCTGTTGAATGAAATTTTTTTTTGTCGATATGTAAGCGGGCAATTTGATGGCTGAATCTCTGGAAATGAGATTCGGGACTGATGCTAGAGAACGCACCCACGACGATACGCGCCGAGCTGAGCTGGCCTGTCAGCAGCCATCACTCCTCTAGCTAGGTAGAGGCCGAACCCAAATTCGTCTGAACGACTCATGGGCTCGTTGCCTCGTCCCGGGGACTTAACGTCCATTGAGGCCAACAAGACGAAAGTCCTGTTTCGGAGTTGATGGCATTAAATGAAACCACGGAATCCTTGAAGTCTTTTGAGAGAAAAAATCGTATGGGAGGGGGGTGGTAAATCGGAAGGGGTTTCGAGATATAAGGGGGGGAGTAACCACGCTCCTCACCCACGACCTGGCACGTGTAAACCATCATAACTATTTTATTGTTAGTGTAGACTTTTGAAAAAGGATGCGTTTGATAGCCTGTCAATGTATCTTTTTAGAAACGTTTTAACAAGTGCCCCCAAAGTCGCCAGTTTTACATGAAAAAATGAGAAACTTAAAACAACAACAAAAAAATTGCTAATTTTGACTTTCGCGACCGTGTTAAACGCTAAAGTGATGTATTAACCTATAAAAATTATTATCTTGACAGAAAGCCTTACTTTCTGCTTGAATACTTCCGAAGAAAAAGGTTGCCAATTTTCCTTTGTTTCCTTCGAAAAATTGAAAACTCATAATTTGTGTAATCCCTCGGAATTAGCCAAACGTCATAAAATTTTATTATCTACCTGGCATAATCCCACAGTGAGAAGATTTTTGAGTGATTGGTTTTCTTCATGCTATTTGTTGGACCTGCTTTAGTATTGAAGGGTTTTTAAGCTGAGATAATTAAAATTCAACGTTTTGGGGATGGCATAAAGTTAATGTTTAATAATTAGCACCTGATAATACAAAAGGGTATAAATGTTGTGTTGAAATGCTGCATAACTTAGTCGAAGCGTCAATTGAAAAGAATCAAGGAGTGCTTATTTCTAAACATATACAATCATGGCTAACTTTACCAACGAGGAATATGCTGACATGCATTACATTTACGGATTTTGCGATGGCAATGCCGCATGTGCACAGGAGGAATATCAAACGAGGTATCCGACCCGACGGTTACCGGATACCAGAACCTTCATGAGACTGCATAGGAACTTACGAGAGTTTGGAAGTTTCCAACCGCAGCATTTGGACAACCGACCAGGAACTTTCAGGGACGCCCATCAGGAGGAGCGCATACTATCCATAGTACGCAACGAACCAGACGTATCAACTCGCAAGCTAGCTTTGCGGCTGGGCTTATCGGCGACCACAATTTGGAGAGTTTTAAGCAAGGAAAGGATGCGCCCTTACCATTTTCAACCCGTGCAAGAGTTACTTCCCGAGGATTACGTGAAAAGGGTTGAGTTCTGTGAGTGGCTTATCGAACGGGATCGAACAGACTCCAACTTCATTAGTAACATTTTGTGGACCGATGAGTCACATTTTTCAAGGGATGGTGTCAACAACTTCCACAACAGCCATCTTTGGGCTATTATCAATCCCAGAGTAACCAGGGCCACCTCTACACAGCGTAGATTTAGCAGAAACGTGTGGGCAGGCGTCCTGGGGCGTAGGATAGTTGGGCCATTCCGTTTGCCGGATAGGCTGAATTCTGCCGGATATCTAAATTTTTTGGATAACGAGTTGCCAGCTTTACTGGAAGATACACCAATAATCAATTTGAACAGGATGTATTACCAACACGATGGTGCTCCAAGCCATACTGGCCAACAAATCACCCGTTGGCTTGCCTCAAACTATCCAGGAAGGTGGATAGGTCGAAATGGTCCAATTATGTGGCCACCCCGGTCTCCAGATCTAACTATCCTTGATTTTTATGTGTGGGTGCAATGAAGCAAGAAGTGTACAGGACACCTGTGTCATCAGTTCAAGAATTAGATTTAAGAATTGAGGCAGCTAGTGAAAAAATAAGAGAGGAACTCATGCATTTCGATGTAGTCACAGAAATTAAGAAAAGAGCTCTTCTTTGCATTTCTGTGGAAGGAAGACACTTTGAACAGTTGATGTGATCACAAGCAATACAGTAATACTGCTGTTTAATGATAAGTTCAAAATAAATTGTTACTTTGGATCTTTAGTTATTATTTTCCAGAATAAAGTCGGCAAAATTTCACAAAATTTTAGTTTTTATTTTTTGAAGGAAACAAAGGAAAATTGGCAACTTTTTTCTTCGGAAGTATTCAAGCAGAAAGTAAGGCTTTCTGTCAAGATAATAATTTTTATAGGTTAATACATCACTTTAGCGTTTAACACGGTCGCGAAAATCAAAATTAGCAATTTTTTTCCGGTTGTTTTAAGTTTCTCATTTTTTCATGTAAAACTGGCGACTTTGGGGGCACTTGTTAAAACGTTTCTAAAAAGAAACATTGACAGGCTATCAAACGCATCCTTTTTCAAAAGTCTACACATAACAATAAAATAGTTATGATGGTTTACACGTGCCAGGTCGTGGGTGAGGAGCGTGGTTACTCCCCCCCCTTATATCTCGAAACCCCTTCCGATTTACCACCCCCCTCCCATACGATTTTTTGCTCAAAAGACTTCAAGGATTCCGTGGTTTCATTTAATGCCATCAACTCCGAAACACCCTGTATATGTGCCTATCAGTTTTTCCCGTTTGGCTGATGGCTGCAATGCAATAGAATTTACTGAATTTACATCTCCGACGCAAGAAGAGCTAGCAAATGAAGTTGACGGCCTCGGTTCATGCATTTCTTCTCTGTTGGTATCGTTTGTAGTTTCGTTTCTGACTTCTATTGACACTAGTTCCGTAAAAATGCCAACATGTTTACGTTTTAAGTGCATTTTCAAATTGGTGACAGTTGACTTAAACGATATGCTCTGCTTGCATATTTTGCAAACTGCTTTGTCAGCGCCCTTTGAGAAATAATCCCAAATACGACTTTTTTGTCTGGACGCCACTGCAAAAATTTTTTTTAGTACCGAAAGTGAACAAAGTTAAAATACTTACTGTAACCAATCAGCAAATATTCAAAACAATTAGTATTTTACTTTTAAGGATGAGAACACGTGCACTGGATTTATTTGCTCCGTAACACTTCTTAAATTCGGTAAAATTTACTTTTACTTACTGTTCGACAGTAGAGTTGAATTTATTTTTAATGAACTAGATACTAAACAGAAAGAGCTTTCGTAAATTTATCATAAAATTTCAAATATCGCAGTATGTACTTATAGTTCTTTATTCGTCATAATCTTATTAAATTTTTGCGAAACTGCCAAAACTAAGTAAAACTATAGCCACAAATTCAAGAAACATTAACATCAATCGTCGTTTGATGTTGTTTCTTGTAATCTGATGTTGAAAATATTGCGTTTATTGAAATTTTATCAAAAACCTAACAACATAATTCTAATTAGACCAACTCACCAAAAACAAAGTAAATTCTTGGCAAACAACAGTCAAAAAGTAATTGAAACTTGAAACTTTTTTATTCAATATGAATATTGACTAATTATCCACTCCGAACTTTCACACAGACGGAACTCAAAAAATCCTATCCTACTGATAACTACAGAAAAAATTCTAAGAGTTTTCTGCAGCCCTCATTCTATTTTACACACATTTTCTTGGAACTAGAAAAACGAATCGCTACTAAACGTAAACATAACTCGACGACAACATTTCTCGCTCGAAATCGGATAGACTGCTTCGTTTCAATCGTTTCATTTGCAAACGAAAAATGATATCGTTTCGTATTGATTAGTCGTTTTTGAGAAGCATGTTTGTATAAAAACTGTTTCAGTAGCAACTGCTTCTTTTCATTTCGCGTAACAGTTGCTTCTGCTACATTTTCCGAAACTGTTTTTTGCAACAGTTTTGCATTTTTTTGCCCATCACTAGTCCCAACAGCCATCGAACCCGTTCAAACAGGTATCGCAAAATTTTTTTACCATAAGCGAAAAAAGAAAACGGAGTCCACAATCTGCTGGTTTAGCCGAACGAGCCGCCAAAATTAGCGTCACAGAACACAGCGTAAATCACAGCTTACCATTAACAAGCAATTACTATGCTCCTCTCGCTGACATCAATATATCAGCAGCAGACCCATCAGCGGGTGAAAGTGTTCCCCCAGTAAAAAAATATAAGCCCCCACCGATTTATGTAAGGGAGCAAAGCAGTAACCTATTAGTGGCTCGAATTGAAAAAATTGCGGGCAAAAACAACTTTTATATTGTGGATTTAAAAAGAGGAAAAATAAAAAAAAAACAAAGATCCAACTAAACGAAGAGGTCCATTATTGCCAGGTCGTAGACTGGTTAGACAAAAATAAGAAAAATTATTATACATACCAACTGAAAAGTGCCCAAGGGCTTACTTATCAAGGGTGTTGACCCAGACGTCGACCCACACGGCATAGAAGCCGACTTGAAAGAACAAGGCTTCGAAATCAATAACGTTAACAACGTCATCAACCGAGGCAAAGTCCCTCAACCGATATTTAAAGTTGAGCTAACACCGCAAACCAGCAAAGCACCGAAAGGAAAAATACACCCAATATACAACGTTAAATACGTGCTCCACCGCAGGGTGACAGTGGAAGAACCGCATAAAAGGAATTATCCAAACCAGTGCCACAATTGCCAAGAATTTGGCCATACGAAATCTTATTGCAAGTTAACCAACGTATGCGTTGCCTGCGGGGACCTCCATGCAACCAGTAATTGTGACAAAAACAAAAACGACGCATCAACCAAGAAGTGCAGCAACTGCAACGGCAGTCACACGGCGAACTGCCGAGGATGTCCTGTCTACCTTACGATCAATAGAAATCAACGCCATTTTCCTGCGAAATCGCAGGAATTATTAAACTTAATGCATCGGACAGTGTTCTTCCCGCTTCATCTTATCTGAGTAATAGCGTTGACAGGCGTCCACTGAAGTTCACGTTCTCCTCACTTTGTAATAAACTTACCCATATCAATACTAAAAAGGCCCCGGGACCCGACTCTATTACGGGCAACATGCTAAAAGCTCTACCAGCATCCGGTAAACTAGCAATTCTACGCAATCTTGCGTATTGGTTACTTTCCTAGTACATAGAAACACGCTACGATTACGGTCATTCTTAAGCCAGGGAAAGACGTGTCTAAGGTCGAGTCATTCCGGCCTATCAGCCTCCTTCAAACTTTATTAAAAATCTTCGACCGATTGCTTCTAGATAAAATCAACCCCCCCCCCCTTGACCAATGAAGAAATCAAACCAACTCATCAGTTTGGATTCAGGACTCGGCACGAAACAATTGAACAAGTGCACAAAATCAGTAACGAAATGAAATCTGCTCTTGAAGCAAAAAAATACTGCGTTGGCATTTTCCTTGACGTGAGTAAAGCCTTTGATAAGGTCTGGCACGGAAGCTTAATCTATAAAATTGAAAACCTCCTACCCACTAAATTCCATCGAATCCTTTCAAACTACTTACTCAATCGGACCTTCCAAGTCAAACCCAAAGAATCAATAAGCAAAACTCGACGTCCCACAGGGTAGTGTACTTGGCCCGACGTTGTATCTCATTTATACGTCAGATATCCCAACAAGTAGCACAGTTCTTCAAAGCCTTTTCTACGTTATATGTTATTTTCATTTCAATTCTTGAAGGAGAAAAGAGCGCTAGCAAAAATTAATGCAGTTTTTGTTATTAAGTCCACTGAAGAGATTTTGTCGCGTGGTGGCCATTTTGAATAGTTGTATCCAAACTTTGCCATGAATTCCGTACAATCATTTAATTTGTATTTTTTCACGATTACTTATTTCTGATTTTCAGTTGGTCTTGAAAAACATTGAATGTGCAGTCAATAATCGGTTTAATTGCATGTTAAAACTAAATAGCCTCACGAATGATGATGGAGGCAGTAATTAAAATATAACGAACACTAAAGACCAAAACTACTAAAAATTACATTTTTTTTATTTGATGAAAGCTTTTTAAAGCATATGATTTTGCAAAGTTTTGACTACAAAACATTTTACCATTCAAAGCGTTCATTATCACAAATGCAAATTTGATTAATTATTTTATGCTTTTCAAAATTTAAGCAGTTTTTATATTAAAATTAAAACACGGTACTCTAAAAACTTCAAAATCTGTTTCAAGTTTGCAAATATTAATAAACTGTGATTGGCTTAACAAAAGTCTTTAAAATAAAAGATATAAGGTAATATCATTCATATGAAAACTTTTTACATGGCGACTTTGAATGATTTTTTATTTAACGTTTTTTTTGTAATCATGAGAAAAAATTTTGATGATGTTTTCACAAGAACTGTTTGGAGTTTTAAATTATATAAACATTGATTACTCCGGCTTGAAAATAAGGTTAAAACTTTATTGTTTTTGAAAAAAACCTTGATTTTTTGTACTTTTTTTTTTAAAATTAGAAAACGGCTCCAAGAAATTTTTTAAAAACTTGATAGAATCACACAAATGTCAATACGCGTCGATTGACACCTTAATTAAGGAAATCGTATGTTTGATTCGCGAGATATAACGCATGACAGAAATGGCCTTCAAACGGGCAAAACAGCAAACCCTCCCGACCGAAGTGTCCCAAAAACTAATCAGCTCTTAAGATTGCAAAGGCGCTTCGATTGACACCTTAACAAAATCGATACGAATTTGTTTACGAGAGTTATGCTCGTAGAAAAGTGTCCACGAACGCACATACGTACGTACGGACGTACGTACATATATACATACATACATACACACACACATACATACTTCTTTCTAAAAACACTTAAAATATACTCTAAAGACCTCAAAACGTAAAGAAATGTTGAAAATTTCAATTTCGATTTTCGAGGCGATTACAAGAACTTCCCATATACTGGGAAGTTATAAAAATGAACTGCTCGCTGACGAAATTGTTGAACATATAGTATTCCAGGCGGATTTGTATGCTCAACAATCGGGAAAGCAATGCATTCCAACAACTTCCGAGGAAATTCGTGTATTCATCGGAATGAATTTCTTGATGGGAATAAAGCATCAGGCTAGTTACCGAGATTATTGGTCCACGCGTCTAGAATTGCACGATCAATTCATTGCGATCTTGATGCCAGTGAAAAGATTCAGTTGGTTACTCAACAATATTCATTTGAATGATGCGTCCCTTATGCCTCGGAGAGGAGCCCCGAATTACAACAAACTATACAAAGTGCAACCATTTTTGGGTATGTTGCTGGAAAGTTTCCAAAAATGCTTCGGACTTGGGGAATATGTCACTATAGACGAATCGATGATAAAATTCAAGAACCACCTTGAAACAATATATGCCCAAAAAGCCAATAAAACGGTGTTACAAGGTGTGGATGCTTTGCGATAAGAGTGGTAATACTTATAATTTCGAATTATATACCGACGAAAAAGTTGTTTTCCATTTGTCTTCCACTATCGCCAACCGAAATCACAAGTTGTATTTCGACAATTTTTTTCAATTCTCACGATTTGCTTGTGGAACTAAAAAAGGGGCATTTATGCTTTGGGAACAGTGCAAGCAAAGAGGAAGCATTTACCAAATGATTTAGTACCCGACAAACACTTACGCAGAAGTGATTTCGACTGGAAAATGAGCAGTACAGGGCTATTATTTTTGAAATGGATGGACAACAAACCGGTTTACGTCTTATCAAACTTCCATAATCCTCAAGATGTTTCCGAGGTTCAAAGACGAGGATTTGACGGTAGCCTTCAGACAGTTAATTGTCCTGGTTTCATTTATGAGTATAACATACACATGAACAATGTGGATAAGTTTGATAAGATGAAAAAGTACTATATGAACTGGACCGTAAAAGTCGAAAATGGTGGCCGCCGGTAAACGCCTACATTATTGCGAAGTTCGAACACTACGAAGGAACTCTAAAGGACTTCAAGTTAGAAATTCTATCTTACTTGACTAGCATTTGTCTGCCAACACGAGAGGACCAAAAACCACATCAACGTCAGTTGATGAACTGGCCAGCATTTACCAGAAAGGACATCATCACTGCTCTGTGCAGTGTTTCGAATGATCAGCGTAGAACGAAGTGCAAGTGTTCCTTGTGCAATTTTCCACTCTGTATGAGTGGCAATAAAACACGTTTTCAAAGTTACCACTCTCAGTAAAATGGGCTGTGGTATAAAAAATATACCACGTCCTTGCAGAGAATCTTTCAATGAAAAAAAATGTTAGTTTTTTATATTTAGCTTGAAGTTATATATGTGAAAATAAACACAGTTTTTCAATAATCAAGCTGTTTATATTTTGCCCCGGAAAGGGTTAAAAATGTCCAAGAACTGACTCGAAAATTCCAAAACTTCCAAATACCAGAAAATTCTAGCTAAGTTTGTTTCGACATAGTAAATTTATTTTCCTCCATTCCCACTAAGGAACTTGACCTAGTAGTGAAAGACCTTATCTTTGGAAAAATTAAAACTATGGCAAAAGCAAAAAAAACTACTCAATCTGTACAAAATTTGTAAGGACCAGAGTTATTTTCGATATGAGGATCAATACTTCTCGTTTCAAGACGGTTTACCAATAGAATCACCACTTTCTCCACTTCTAGCAGATTTCTACATGTAGTTTTTAGAGAAAATTATTTTAAGTTCATTTCATCCCCATTCTAAAAATATAGGGGAGACGGATCGGTTGTGAACCTGGCTGCGTAGTGAACCGTTACTTATTTCGTTTACCATAATTGACATATCGCCAATCGTTCAACTGTTGAATTTGTCTTTTGTCTTTTGTCATGACTCAGTGTTTGTGGTTACACCGAAGTGTACAGACGCAGGGCCTGTGCCCGCTATAGACATCGTTTTTGTTAATCGATTGCGGACACTTTTTGTTTTTGTTTTGTAAGTGCTATCCAAGTGAGTGCATTTATCGCAAAAAAGTGAGTGTGATGCATATTTATTTAGTGTTTCGATTCTATTTTACGATCCTATATTTGGTTGCGTCGGAATATGATTGGAAGTGTCGTTGTTTTTGACGTTTCCAAAAAAACCGTCATGGCTGGGTTGTGAACCACTCTGACGGCTGGGTTATGAACCATGCGTTTTATCGTTGAATATATTAAAATTAAGTGTTTGTATGTCATTTCACTAGATTTTTGTGTCATTTTTTTAGCAATGTCAACATCAAAAAAACCGCCGCATTACCAAAAAAAGCTGCCGCATGCAAACATTGCAACACCGATTTGGATGAAGATGAAGAAAAAAATGATTATTAACCCTCCGTCCGACAAACGGGTCTGAACAGACCCGACAGATGTATTCACACCCAAACATGTGTACATTATGGTGTAAATTTAGTTATGCGCTGCTCCTTTTCAGTTTTGTACATGAAAATACTAGTTAGTATATTTTAAAGATGCTAATATTTATATATAATAAAGCATGAAAATAACACACAGTAACAAATGCACTCGAGTGCTATCTTTTATACTGTATATACAAATATGTATATACTATATATACACATGTATTGGTTATTTCTTTTCTTTACTGTGTTTTCGCTATTCCGCGCGAGTTACACATAACATAGACAATAGAATAGAATAGAATAGAATAACATCTCTATTATATCAATACAATGTTACATATCACATCAGATGCAGATCAGCAAATTTAATTAAAAATTCGTTTATAAACAAAAAGTTCAATATCCGCATCTCATATCCGCTGCTTCATATTGCACACTTAGCACATCATCTTATTGTGGGAATATGCAGATAAGATGAAGATTGTTTTGGCGATTCAAAACCTATACATATATGTGGAGGTCGGAACGTCGCGCCCTAATCCCGCACCGACGCAAGCAATCGCTGACGCCGCGAAGTTGGGCAGTTGTCTCTGAGACACACGAGCGTGCACAACGCAGATAACAAATCCAGCCAGCAGAGATGCTCTATGGAACGAGCCTCCGTCTGCCGGGTGAGTTTTTCGTATCTCACAGCTTGCCAGTGAACGAACCAGTTTTCGTCGCCAAGCTGAGGGGCTTGATGACCTCCATCCGCCCTGTTCCAGCCGCCAATCATGGCAAGTACCGCACGTTCAACCTCAAGGACCTGGACACGTGCACACACGTCTTCCAGCGCATCGACTCCATTCGAAAACCTTTGCAGCCTCCCTACAGCGGACCGCACCAAGTCTGCCGCCGCATCGACAGCAAACGGTACGTGATAAACGTCAACGGCCAGGAGAAAACAGTTTCCACAGACGCTCTGAAGCCAGCCTACACCATCGTGCGACAAACGCCGCCGCAGCATCCAGCGCTCCCCGCACCGACACCCCCAGCCGCTCTGGAGCCTAAACACGCCAACTCGCGACTGCCAGCAACACCATCGCCTACTACCACCTCCGCGGACACGACGGCATCTCCCACCAACGACGCTGTGCCGACACAAGAGCAAAGCCAGCAACCCGTCGAGCCTGCAGCACAGCACCCCAACCCGTCCAAGGCTGTGCCTATGATGCCTATAATTCTTAAAAAAAGGTATCGTTGCCTCCGTCAGAAACGAAGGTAACTAGAAACGGGGTAGCTGTGGAGGTCGGAACGTCGCGCCCTAATCCCGCACCGACGCAAGCAATCGCTGACGCCGCGAAGTTGAGCGTGCACAACGCAGATAACAAATCCCCAAATATATATAAATGTAAGATAGTCTAGAAAGGCAGTCTTGCGATTCAGTTCAGTTAAGATCAGTTGTAAGATTCAATAAAGTCATTATTCCGTGAAAACCTTTCGAGTTTTATTCAAAAGTTCCACGTTAGGAACAATTCAATTTAATTTTTTTGGACTTAACAAATAGTCCAACTATAAGTGGCGCAGTCGACGTCTTAAGAAAGGAGGAAGTCCTATTTAAGAAGATAAAAAACCCTAAAAGTTCGCGGTTTCGCTAAACACTTTGTGTAAGGAACAAATAAAGGCAATTGCTACGAATACGCAAAATTGGAAAAACGCGAATTAACGCTCAAACGATCGGGAACCCTATAGTGTTGATGTATAAACACTATTAACAACCCTAGTGAAGTGCAAATTCACTAGGTATTAAAAACACAAACAGCAGGTTGTGCGTCAAGCCTGAGTCGACCTTCAAAACCTTTCCCTGAGGCTGGGGTTAAGGACCTGTTCAATAATAAAAATAAAATATCGAAAGTGTGTGAAAACTTGCTGCATCCCGAAAAGAACCAGGACCACTTCTACACGGACTGAAATAAAATGTAATGGCTGAAATACCCGCACCACTTCAACTAGAGCTGAGCTTCGAAGAGTTGCTGAAGGAAGTTAGGCGATTACCTATTTACACCGGCAACAACGAATAATACGCACTGTCTACATGGATAGATGTGGCAACCACGATCCTCAACCTCACACAACCAGGTGATCAACAAACATATATCTTCCGCCTAATCCTGCACAAACTGCAAGGACCAGCGAGGAACACAATCCAGAAAATTCCAGACTCTAATTGGCAGAGCATCAAAGCGATATTAATATCGACAAACGGGATCAACCAAACATACAACGATATTGTAAATTGTATTCATGGGGTAAGTGTTAATAATAGGAATATTGATGATGCATACCATAAGTTAAATAATCTACTAAACAAACTTAATACAAAATACCTGCAAGATCAGCAGAGAGATTTCCACAATGAGTTCAATCCTGTCCGTAACGAAAGTTTGGTATTAAATGAATTCAAATCCCTATTACCTGAATATAAAACTCTCCTACTTGAAACCAGAAATTGTAACTGTTGAGGAATTCAAATGCAGTTGGCGCCTCGCGTTCTTCTACTACTACGATGCAGTCACCTCATCTATTACTCACTTACTAATTGAACTTTGTACTGTCACCTCTTGTGTGACTCTCTTTGTGCGCACACGTATATTCCTTAATAAAAATCCGAAGTAATCGGGAACCGGTGCCGCCTATTTTAACAGGTTATGGGCCCAGGACGACGTAAAAGTAATTAATCGTTCTTTTTACGGTGTTCGTTGCGCAAAATTTATACGCGTCGTTGTTGTTTTTCCATACTTTGGTTGTCGTGGCTTGCACCTCATTATGGCGCAAGTGAGTAGGATTGAAACCCTAACTAGAGACAATTACGACACATGGAAATTGTTCATGGAGGCTCTATTGGTCAAAAATGACCTGTGGCAGTACGTGTGCGGAGTAAAGCCAGAAATTGTTCCTGAAAATGAGGAGTCGATAAATGCTGTGCGCATGTGGGAACGAAACGACGCAAAGGCGCGATCAGATATCACGTTGTCGATAAGTGCTGCAGAGCTGAGGCAAATAAAGGGATGCAGCACGAGTAAAGAAATGTGGGCAAGACTTCAGGACACTTATCAGTCCAAAGGACCGGCACGAAAGGCAGCGCTTTTAAAGCGTTTAACTACCCATAAAATGGAGAGTGGTGGTGACATCCGCGAGTACTTGAACTCATTTTTCGGTACGGTGGATAGAATATGTGAGATCGGTGTCCAAATAGATCCAGACTTGCTTTCGATAATGCTGTTATCAAGTCTTTCTAGTGAATTCGAGAACTTCAGGTGTGCCATCGAATCACGTGATGAATTGCCATCCCCTGAAAATCTGCGTGTAAAAATCATTGAAGAAGGTCAAGCACGGCAAGATTTCGCAAACAACTGTGAATCGAATGCGCTCCTGGCTCGAAAAATGTGGCGTAAGTCTCAGCAGAAGGGTCCCGATGTTCAGTTGGAGCCGAATAGACGAAAGCCATTCAAATTCAAATGCTTTAAATGTCATAAAATCGGACACAAGGCATCAGAATGTAAAGTTGGAAATCAAGAACCAACGAAAAACATAGCCAACATGAGCTTATTCACATCCAAGGCATGTCTAATGGAAACCAGGAAAAGTGGTACGAGCTGGTGTTTAGACAGTGGTGCGACATCGCATTTCTGCCGCGAATCTATTAAATTCAGCGATGACTTGAGTGCGAAGTGTGAGAAGTTGAATCTCGCCAACGAAGGCACGACTAACATCGTGGGTGAAGGCACGGCCATCCTAAATACCAGTGTTGATGGTGAACTGAGGCGCATTACGTTAAAGGAGACACAATTAGTCCCAGATCTTCGAACAAATCTTTTGTCCGTCAGTAAAATAACTGATCATGGCTTCAGTGTGAAGTTTGACAAGGAGAGAGCCATCGTATTTGATGGAAAAGGTGATGTGAAATTAGTTGCGCAAAAACTAAACGGACTATACGTTGTTAGTGAAGTTGAGGACGTAGAAAAAGTCTTAAACAGTGCTAGAGTATCAGAACAAGCAAATAAGTGGCACAGAAGATTCGGCCATGTAAATTCGAAGGACCTACAGCAAGCGGTAAATCGTGGAGCAGTTAAAGGAGTTTATGTGAAAAATATAAGCAAGGCAAGTAAATGCACAGTTTGCCTTGAGAGCAAGATGACTAGAGCACCTTTCCCAATGAAGTGCGAAAGAACTTCAGACGTGATGGACATCATACACTCAGACTTGTGTGGACCGATGCGTACTAAGTCGCTCGGAGGCTCTAAGTATTTCATTCAATTCATAGACGATCGATCCAGGTGGACGGAAGTTCGATTTTTAAGCAGCAAAAGCGATGTAGCTGAGTGCATTAAAGATGTTGTCAATTTAATGGAAAATCAAACAGGAAAAAGAGTAAAGTGCCTTCAGTCTGACAACGGCACGGAATTTGTAAATTCGGCTGTTGACGACTTCTTGAGCAAGCGTGGGATCATGCGTCGTCTCTCAGTACCCTACAACCCTCAACAGAATGGGATAGCTGAAAGACGAAATCGAACGCTGATGGAAATGGCGAGGTGTCTACTAACACAGTCAAAGCTTCCTGCTCAGTTTTGGGCCGAAGCTGTCAATACCGCGAACTACATTCGGAATCGATCACCTTCGAGCGCTCTCGATGGAAGGACACCATTCGAGATGTTGACCGGGAAGACTCCCAATGTATCCCATTTTAGGGAGTTTGGCAACGCTGTGTATGTTCTGAACTGCAAGCCGAACATTGGCAAGTTGGAATCTCGTGGACTACCTGGTGTATTTTTGGGATATTCCGAGTCAGCGAAAGGCTACAGAGTTTGGCTGTCGAACGAGAAGAAGGTCGTTATCTCGAGGGATGTGAAGTTCACGGAACGAAAGGAAAATAGCCAGCGAGAGCTTGAGGGATTCTGTCAAAGTGATCGCAATTATGCTTTTGAACCCAATGATGCAGAGCTTGGGTTTGTAAACATAGATTTGAGTCAGCAGTGTGACGAGAAGCGAAGTGGAAGTTCTCCGCTCATAGTCAACAAGAAAAGGGAAGCAGTACACTCCGATGAGGATGTTGATGGGGATGCTGCGGAGAATGATAACTTACGTCTTAACAAGACTCTAGCCCCACCGAGGAAACGGGGCAGACCAAGGATAAATCGAAATGGAAAAAGGGGCAGACCGAGAAGACTGTTCCAGCAAAGTGAAGTAACTGATCATTCGAATAATAAAGAAGTTCTTATGTTAGAAATTCCAATGAGGGAAGCTCTTTCGAGTCCGGAAGCTAATGAGTGGTATCATGCAATGGCTGAAGAGGTAAAGTCAATGCTTGTCAACGACACTTGGAAACTGGTCGATAGTCCATGCAAGACATCTGCTATAGGATGCCGATTTGTCCTCCGTAACAAAATTAAACCCGATGGTGAGATCGAGCGACGCAAAGCACGATTGGTTGCGCAAGGCTTCAGTCAGCAGCCCGGGATACATTTCAACGAAACTTTTGCACCTGTAGCAAGGTCAGGCTCAATTCGACTGTTGGTTGCATTGGCTGCACGATACAGGATGAGGATAAACCAATTGGATGTCACGACAGCATTTCTCAATGGACCTTTGGAAGAAGACATATTCATGGAAGCTCCAAAGAATCTTGACGTACTGCTCAATCTAATAATTGAAACGGAGAAGAACGAAACTATTGTGAAGAAAGCAAGAACCATGGTAAAGGATCTGCGAGCTGGGAACAAAGTGTGTCAATTGAAGAAGGCACTTTATGGCCTTCGGCAAGCTGGAAGAAGTTGGAACCGGAGACTTGATCTAGCACTGAGAAGATGCGACGCGATCCCTTCATCATTAGATCCATGTCTATATCATATAGGCAAGGGGGAGAATGCGATGTTCCTGGTGATATACGTAGACGATATTTTAATAGCATCAAGGCATCAGGCGGATATTGACAGAGTCTGCAAACGGTTGGCTGAAGAATTCGATATCAAAAACTTAGGAGAAGTCAGCCACTGCCTGGGAATGGAGTTCTCTCGTGACAATAATGCTATATCTGTGCAACAAAGCGGTTATATCGAACAGATTCTCAAGCGTTTCAAGATGGATCAGTGCAATCCTGTGAGCACTCCTGTAGATCCTGGTGCCAAGCTTGATCGAAACGCCGAAGAGCAGTCGGATGAGATGCGGGCCTTGCCATATCGCGAACTGGTGGGATGTCTCACCTATCTTGCAAGTTGGACAAGACCCGACATTGCTTTTGCAGCGAGCTACCTGGGACAGTTTAACTCATGCTATAGCAACATACATTGGAAGGCTGCGAAGCGGGTGCTGCGGTATTTGAAGGGAACAAGGAGCGTTGGATTGGTTTTTGAGTCCAATGCTGGCAGCCTTGAAGGTTACGTGGATTCTGATTGGGGAAGTTGTTTGATCAACCGTCGATCATTTTCCGGATACGTATTCAATCTCAGTGGAGGTGCTGTAACCTGGGAATCAAGAAAGCAGAGAACCGTGGCCCTATCTACATGTGAAGCGGAATACATGGCCTTGGCGGAAGGCATGAAGGAGGCCGTTTATATTCGGCGATTTTTGTGCGAACTCGGTTTTTCGCAATTGGTAAACAAAGTCACCGTGTACGGAGACAACATGGGGTCAATCAAGTTAGCCGAGAACCCCGTTTTTCATCAAAGGAGTAAACATATCGACATCAGATACCATTTCATTCGGGATGTCCTTAAGGAAGGTCAGATCAGTCTGAATCATGTGTCTACTGATGAGATGCCTGCTGATATGATGACGAAGGGTCTTTCAAAGGTGAAGCATCTGAAGTGTTTGAGGCTATCGGGGGTGAAGATGATTAGCGAGGTAGCAGACCAGAACACGATTCGAGGGGGAGTGTTGAGGAATTCAAATGCAGTTGGCGCCTCGCGTTCTTCTACTACTACGATGCAGTCACTTCATCTATTACTCACTTACTAATTGAACTTTGTACTGTCACCTCTTGTGTGACTCTCTTTGTGCGCACACGTATATTCCTTAATAAAAATCCGAAGTAATCGGGAACCGGTGCCGCCTATTTTAACAGTAACACTTTGGATCAGGGATATAATCTGTTGAAGGAAATCCAACAAAATACCGATATCCAACCTAGTGAAGCTTACAATTTTAATCGTCGGAACAGAAATCCGCACAAAAATAGCAATAACCAATATAATAATAATTATAATAACAATTTTAAACCACGTTATAATAACCGATTTAATAGCAACCATCAGAACCACCAACAATGGTCATATAATAAACACCAAAATATTTACCTAAATCGAAATGGAATAACCAAAATGCCAATAATAGATTCAACTTTAACAGAATGGACCAACCACAAAATAATCGTGTATTTAACCGTCCAGAACAAATGCAAGTAGATAACTCAAATATTTATCGTCAAAGTAACCAATATCGACAGAATCCCGAAGCGATGGACACAAATTTTCACATAACTGCCTCGGAAACCCTTTATCTATAATTAACCTTAACATTGATAATCAGATAATCCCTGTACTAGTAGATACTGGAGCATCAACATCTAGTATAGACAAACGCTATCTTTTGAAAAACGAGAAATTTCAATTAGACGTACCTATTGTAGTATGGTCATAAACCATCGGTAAATGAACACACAAAGCTTTGTAGCATGTACACAAACAATGTATTGAGCTAAAGCTTTAAACACGTACACGAACCGATCTATTCATTTCACTGTTATCAATGAAATGAATATGATCCCACAATAGATATGAATCATGAATACTAGTAACGATAAATTCTAGAGTAATGCCCTCGACAAAGTAGTATGAGTTCTAATTAGGGCAATTGTATTCATGAGAACCCATATGATAAGTGTTGGATTGTTTGTAGATATTAAAATGTAAAGTAAGGGAATTTCGATTAAGTATTGGAAATTTGTATTATAGATTTTAGAGTAGGGAATAAGTTTAAATTGTATAAAAGGAAAAGAATTAAGAAAATAAAGACAGTCTTTTTATACCTCGCAAAGAAGAGTATTGAATTATTTAATACCTGCCTTGTTATCGGCAGCCTAGTCTCTTGCGATACTTTGCTTCTCATCAGTAAAGTAAAAACTTTGCCTCACAGTGGCAAAGTGTTGCTTCTACATTAGCAACTTTTAACTTGGGACATATCGGCTGCACGAGCATTGCTCAGCGCCAAACATGATGCAATCCAAAGATTGCTCGTAGGCTCTAATTGTTCCTCCTCCTTCCCAAAAACTAAAGTGTGTATTCTACAGGAAGAAACTCATCATCTCTCTAGATGAGTATAGGAAGCGGAACCCTCACCTGCACGGAGCAGGTATAGCACCAAACTTAAGCAAATTAAGAACTGTTGCCGTGAGAACACAGTTCAAACCGAATTCAATAAAACTGTTCGCGTTAGAACACAGTTCCGTCCGGAAAAATCGAAAAAATCTGTTCCCGTGAGAACACAGTCGGAAACGAATTTTTAAGGACGTTAACGATCCTACGCGAAGTGTTCGTAAAGCAACAACCTGTTCGCGTGAGAAATCACCTGCACATCGAAGTTTCTGAGTGGGAAAAACCCTTGCAAAAGGAGCAGCTTCACAGTGACCAGAAACCGTACCGCAGTAGGTGCATCACAACTGAAAGAAACATCCAACGATTGTACCAAAAAGGAGCCATACGGACTGTCCGCTGAAGACATCAACGATGCAGCTGGCGATAGTTAATTTTATGTAAGTCAAGTATTTTCATAAAACTGCAATTGAATTAATTAATGCAAATTGAATTGATCTGAATAAAAGTAAATTAAATCAAACATCTTGTTTTCAAATAAGTATTGATTGAAATTATATAAAGAAATATTTAAGAAATAATAGTGCACAAATTGTCAAGATTCGTGTAAACCAACTTGAGTGTTTCAAAAGTGAACGCAATTTAATACTGGTGAATACTGTGTGTGAATTTTGACAATATAGTTTAATCTTTTGTGTGTGTAGTAATTTATCTTTTCGCGATATTTCATCTGAAATGGAGGCAATCCAGGATACGTTGAGAGAGATTACAGGAGCCTTAAATTCACAAATCGAAGTGGCGAAACGGTTAAAATTGCGGATTATTGCCACAAGGACAAAGAATCCAGCAACAAACAGGAATGTCAACAGACAGAGTGCTTAAAGAATTGCGACACATTAACACATTCACCGACAAAGGATATGTGTCAATTAACTCCTTTGTAACTAGTACGGAGTACTACCTTAAAAGTGTCAACGATCCGGTACTTAGGAGTCTAGCAACTAGTTATTTTTTATGAAAAATTGCAAGGAGATGCGAAACAGGCCGTCATCGATATACAAGACACGGGAAAATGGGAAACCATAAAGGAGAAACTAAAGCTACGCTACAGACTAGACATCGAGCCGCACGAAATCTACCGGCAAATAAATAATTTGAGAGCGAATACAGTATGCGATTAAAGCGTGGTGACGGCGGTGTGATGGTTTGGGGGTGTATGGCAAGCAATGGAGTAAGGCAACTAGTTTTCATAGAATCCATAATGGATGAATACGCGTACCTTAATATTTAAAAAAAATAATGTTAAGCAAAGTGCTGAGAAATTGCGGCTGGGGAACGCATTTTACTTTCAGCACGGTAACGACCCCAAACATACTGCTGAAATAAATAGGCTTTGGTTGGCCTACAACGTCCCAAAACTCTTTGGTACAACTCCTCAATCACCAGATGTAAACCCATTTGAACATTTGTGGGATTTGCTCCTAAATTACTTTAAGAGAGTTGCTCGCCGACAGCCTCGACGAGAGGTCCGTCTTGTAAAAAGTGATAAGAATAAACGTGTCGGAAGATTCGATTGTTTTCGTTCATTTTATCCCGAATCGAAATAGCAACTGCTAAACTTCTAATGGTGACCCTAGCAGCAATTTTTTTCTATATCTGTCGAAGGCGGACGGCCTCAGTTACACTAGATACTACTCATAGTTCACCCTACGTGTATCCGAATCCTATTAGATTACCATTCTGATCTGTGGGACACAGATTTTTAAGGACGGAGGAGTTATCACATTGCGGACTCATGCCAATGAACTTCCCACAAATCTTCCAAGTCACCTCCTTGCGCAATCATGCCAATTAACTTTCCACAAATATTCCATACTTACCATTTTTTTCATCGTAATATTGAATTGCTTCCTAATGCAAATCCACGCGTTTTTGCTAATTCCAATAATTCAATAATGCACACACAGGTTATTTCGCAATTTCGATGCTCACTCAAGCTGGTGACCTAGTTTAATTATTGCTAAGGTTGCAGAAATAAATTAAGTATATAAATTGTAGTAATGTTTAAGTGTTACAATGCATTCTACTCGCCCCACAGCATTTACACTTACGTAGGCAAATGCACTACAATCCGCAAAGCGCGTTTCCGCCACGCGCATTTTTTATCCATAGACCCCAATCATGCATGCACAGGTGTCAAATGCCCAAATGCACTTTCGGCAATTCTCAAAGTTGCAATAATTAAGCATTCTACCTAATTATTGCAACTGATCAGCGATCTTTCGAATATAAATACCAGCGGCAATAGCTTGCACGCAAAGCAGTATTTTTCCTTCTTGAAACCACAAGTACGGGCCAAGCCATAATCCCGGGAATCCGATGTGAGGTTGCATCGGAGTACTTGTGATCGGTCGGTACGCGACAAGCATAAAGGATGCATTAAATTCTTTCGTATTTACTAAAGATAGTAAAGTGAATGTATTTTATTGTTCGTAAGAAGTAAGTTCGGATTTAATAAAATTATTAAAGTGAATCAAACTTCTCCTTTTTTATCACATTTGGTCCGCGTGATTGTAAATGGCGCAGTCGGTAGAATGTGCCAAGTGGAAGAACACTCGTATTTTTAACTTCCCAGTATATGGGAAGTTCTTGTAATCGCCTCGAAAATCGAAATTGAAATTTTCAACATTTCTTTACGTTTTAAGGTCTATAGAGTATATTTTAAGTGTTTTTAGAAAGAAGTATGTGTGTGTGTGTGTGTGTACGTACGTACGTGCGTTCGTGGACAGTTTTTTCTACGAGCATAACTCACGTAAACAAAGTCGTATCGACTTTGTTGAGGTGTCAATCGAAGCGTCTTTGCAATCTTAAGAGCTGATTAGTTTTTGGGACACTTCGGTTGGGGGGTTTTGCTGTTTTGCCCGTTTGAAGGTCATTTCCGGCAAGCCGTTTATCTCCGAAACTACACATACGATTTGCAAAGTTAAGGTGTCAATCGACGCGTATTAATGTTTATGTGATTCTGTCAAGTTTTTAAAAAAATCGTTTGAAGGGGTTTTTAATTTATTGAAAAAAAGTGCTAAAAATTAGGTTTTTTTCCATAAATAATAAGTTTTTAACCTGGTTTGCAGCACGCAGTAATAAATGTATACAAAATTTATATACTCCTAACAGTTTTTGTAAGAAAATCAGCAAAAAATTTTTCCATGATTACGCAAAAAATGAAATTAAAAATAAAAAATCAGTAAAAGTCATCATTATCTTCAAGGTCATTTCTTCCATTCACTATATTTCACGAACCATATATGATGTTTGCATCATTGAGTTGTCATTCGACGTGTATTAATTTTTTTATGTTTTTAGCTTTATAAAAAGTCCTTTCCGCCGTTTTTCCATTTAATAAAAGAAAATGGGAAAATTAGAGTTTTTTTCATAATAATAATAAATTTTTAAGCTGATTTGCACTGCTCAGTAATAAATGTTTATATAATTTATGCATTCCTAATAGTTATCGAAGAGAAACTAGCCAAATTATTTTGTATGATCCAAAAAAACCTAAAACACGGCTCGTGACAAAACACAAATTCAATGATTATGCCGAAGTCATGGCAATTTTGAACAAAATTATTTAAAATGGACACCTCGCGAGAAAACCTCTTCAGTGAGCGTAATAACAAAAAGCGCATTCATTTTTGCTAGCGCTCTTTTGTCCTTCAAGCATCGATGTAAAAATAACAAATAACGTAAAAAAGGCTTTATAGCCCGCCCCCTCCGATTTATCCGCGTGAATAGTCAATAAAAACAATCCACCCCGCATCCAACAAAAGCATTATGTAATCAATGAACGCTACAGTAGATGATATGATTGATATTAGCTCATTCCAATTACGATTACGAGTACCTCTCATTATTATTATTTAAAGTAGTATTATTTTCATAAATATTTTTGTGTTTAATATTTTTAATATTCATGTAGATATTACTGGGAAGTTGACCGTGTGGACCTCAAGGGTCGCACCTCGCGGCTTGTTTAATACATAGTGGCGCATTCATAAGTTTTTCCAAGTGGTAAAAACACAAAAAAACCGGACCAGTGATATAAACAAATCCTATTTGTACAAGTGCCACCCCGACAAAGCGAATTGCAACAAAATGTGGCGGTAACACTCTGCTACACATTGTCGCCGGCCACCAGTCGCTGATATCAATACGTCTGGAACTTGTGCGAACGTGGCATATCTTCCGCCGCGATAGCCGTGCACGTAATCCAATACGCATGGCTATCGTAATCGCGGGAACGATATGCTGCTCGAGACCGGGTACTCAGGCGCTGCATCAGCACTTTGGAAGTGGTGATAAAGGACTGGTACCTTTCGCCCAACACAGTCGCTTTCGGACTCTCGCCTCAACGACATCGCCCGCCCGCGGAAATCGTTATTCAGATATTTTTGTTATATGTAAATTTTTATTAATAAATTTGAAATAATTACCAAATCGCGTTTAGAACCTTAGAGGCCCAGAAAAATATCCCCAAAGTGAAATCCAGAATCTGAAGATAGTGGCACCCCAACAAAGCGAATTGCAACAAAATATCTCCAAACTGAAATCCAGAATCTGAGGATAGTGGCACTCCAATAAAGCGAAGTGTAATATATCTCTAAAGTGACATAAAAAGGCCAAGAATAGCAGCATCCCATGCACGGCGAATCTTATCGATAACCAACAACACAACACATCAAGCAGAAGGAATTGCAGTAGTAATCTAGCCAAAACGAGGAGTAAGCACG
This sequence comes from Oxycera nigricornis, assembly GCA_963942545.1. Taxonomy (NCBI): domain Eukaryota; kingdom Metazoa; phylum Arthropoda; class Insecta; order Diptera; family Stratiomyidae; genus Oxycera; species Oxycera nigricornis. The sequence continues at coordinate 85,608,073 of OZ012663.1, forward strand.
TATAACTTTCCCTTTTTATATTATGTGTACAAATTAATTCGGTCCGTTTTCGAATGATGGCGCTAGCTGCCACAAATGCTAGGTTATGACAGCTGTTTTCGGTGGTTTCAGAGAGATTATATATTTGTTAAGAATTTTCATCTTTCGCTTGCTTGATATAGCCTGATCAGCACTGCAATCAACATGTCAGGTTTTGAAGTCAGCATTTGCAGGAAGTGTTGCCGGCGAAGCGCATCGAACGCTCGTAGAAGTATACGGCGATAGTGCTTCGACTGACAAAACATGCAGGGAATGGTTTCGACGATTTAAAGATGGAGATTTTAGCGTTCATGACAGGCGTCGCTCTGGACAACCGAAAAAATTTGAAGATGACGAATTAGAGGAATTGCTGAATGAAGATCCAACTCAAACACAAGAACAGCTAGCAGAACAACTTGAAGTCACTCAGCAAGCAATATCTGTGAGACTAAAAACGATGGGAATGATCCAAAAACAAGGAACATGGGTTCCTTATGAACTGAAATCCAGAGACGTTGAAAGGCGATTATGCACTTGCGAGCAGTTGATTCACAGACAAAAAAGGAAGGGTTTTTACACCGAATTGTGACTGGGGATGAAAAATGGATATTTTTTGACAATCCTGAGAAGAAAAAATGTTACGCAAGACCTGGGGAATCGTTGCCATCGACCTCAACATCGACACCTAAGCGCAAAATTCATGGTTTCAAGGTCATGCTATGCATTTGGTGGGACCAAAAAGGTGTCGTCTACTACGAGCTTCTGAAACCTGGTGAAACCATCAGCGGCGATCGATACAGGGTTCAGCTGATGCGTTTGAGCCGTGCTTTGCGCGAGAAACGCCCAGAATACGAGGAAAGGCACGAAAAAGTTATTCTGCTGCACGATAACGCAAGGTTTCATGTCGCTAAACCGGTGAAACAATACTTGGAGACGCTAAAGTGGAACATCCTACCGCACCCGCCGTATTCTCCGGACATTGCCCCTTCCGACTATTGGTTGTTTCGACGAATGCAGAATGATCTGACCGGTCAGCGGTTCACTTCTTATGAAGAAACACCAAAATGGCTCGAAACATGGATGAGCGAAAGAGATGAGTTGTTTTATCGAGATGGAATCAGACGATTGCCGGAGAGATGGAAAAAAATAGTAGAAAGTGATGGACAATATGTTTTGATTTCATAATAAATGCTTTTTTTTATTGCTAAAAACGGACCGAATTAATTTGTACACCTAATATGTAGTTTGTTTAGTTTATTTTTCGATTAATTAATTAATTTGCCATGAAATCTTATTTTATATTGTTATATATAATACATTTACTCCTTTCAAGAATTCATTTTGTTGTTTCCTATCTTTAGAACTTGAATTTTCTTACCGGATTTTGAGTAACGACTGTTAAGTGGATCACATCAACACAATTCTACAGAAATTTTCGCTTAATTATTTATTATATATATAATCATATATAAAAAATCCGGTAAGAAAATTACATATGTTCTATTTGGGTTGCTTATTTTCATTTTTGAAAATTAAAAATGAGTAATGATATGTCAATGTTAATAGAAGGCATATCGAATCAAAATCTGAGGTGGCTCATCATCGGTTGGGAATCATCTAACATTTCTCGACGAGCCATATTTCTCCTATCCTTGTTTCTCTTCTGCGAGTACTCCAATATTGATATTTGGGGAGGTTTGGAAGAGTGCTCCGGTATTGATTGCTTGGGAGGTTAAAACGAGTGCTCCGGTATTGATAGTTTGGGACGGCAAGAAGACTGCTCATTTACAATGACATAATAATGTTAAAAGGAGATCAATTGGAGGGAAATGTGGGGTCTCCTGACATTCATTTGGAGTAATCGATGATTACTCTTTGGATCATCGCCTTGCCTACTGGGACCCCAGTAGGTCAAATTGAGTATACTCCACGCTGGAGTGGTAATGGAGCAAAGGCAATGCCTCCGATATCGCTCCACCTGAAGTAATTGTGGAGGCATAGAACAAATGAACGGTGAGTTTCCCGATAATTGTGCTGTTTTGGACCCGACGTTTCATATCGTGTACGTCTAGAAACCAGTTATGAAGTGCTAAAGAGCAAAACAAAATTAAGCATATAAAGTTTTGTTTTTAAAATTAAAGTAATATCAAGTGGTAGTGAAAAGTGTTTAATTGGTTGGAAATACGAGGTAAGCATTGCATTAGCATTATTGAATATTGTCATGCTTATAACAATATTGCTTAAATAATAATGTAGGTTATTTTATATTTTTATTATATTATTATTTTACGTTATTAACTATATGGAATATCATCACTGAATACAGCAGGCAAAAACCTTTATTTTTACAAAATGCCCGAAATGCTACTTTCATACAACAATAACAATAACCTTAAATAATCCAAAACAACGCAATAGCGTTACCATCAGATAGTTATACTAGCCAATGTTTAGACCATTGCATATATTTGGACTCACCTTTAGCAAATTTAGGTAGTAGGTGTTGGTTTTATTTACATTTCAAAATGCTTGCGCTTGAAGACATACTATTATGGTGATAAAAAAAACTTACTCGTAGGAATACCAGTATGGCGGCGAAATATGCAGGAGTTTCAAAACGACATTTCAAACGACTGCTTAAATCTGAAGTCGAGAGGCATTCGCAAATATCGTCCAGGAGTATAGAAGGAAACTCCACGTTGCGAAATAATGAAACAAGTATTCTATTCACAGATAATCCAAATGAAATTTCTCTCTCGCAAATTAATGAGGATGCAGACAATGAATACCCAACCTGCTAGAGATTCGGAAACTGTAAAGTCCTTGGCAGATAAATTGGTAGAATGGGCAGTCAATCATAAAATAACTAGAAATGCTTGCGATGATATTCTGCGAATTCTTAATGAAGAAGGTATTGATGTTCCCAAAAAGACAAAAACTTTTCTACATACTAAAGTTAGGCCAATTGACGTAATTGATATGTCACCCGGGGAATATTTTCATTTGGGAATAAAAACAGCCTTAGAATTGTTGAAGCTACCTCCCAGTGAACTGTCAGAAGAAGCAATTATGATAGATATTTGCGTGGATGGGCTTCCAGTATACAAAAGCTCAATGAAGACGCTATGGTCAATTTTGGGATGCATATCCGATAACAAAAAACTACCATCATTTTTAATTGGAGCTTATTTAGGGACAGGGAATCCTTTGAATGTAGAGAAGTATTTATAGAAGTTTACTGAGGAATATATTTGGCTTGAGGAAGAAGGTGTTGTGTTATGTGGGAAAACTTTTAAAGTTAAAATAAGGCTCTTTACTTGCGACACTCCTGCGAGTGCATTTCTCACCGGAACAGTGAGCCACACTTCTTCGCATGGTTGCTCCAAGTGTCAACAACTGGCAAGGAAAATAAAAACTACATTGACATATACCACCGAAAAAGGCGAATGTCGATCAGACGAAGACTTTATACGTCGGCGCGATAAACTTTATCATTTAACTAGGTTTCAAAATTCCATTCATCCGTTGGAGCGCATAAATATTAAAATCGTGTCACAGTTTCCGCTTGATGTTATGCACTCGATAGATTTGGGTGTAACTAAAAAAATGCTACTTTCTATCCTCAGCGGAAAACACAATAAAAATAAAATGTCTGGCGATCAACAAATAAGTTTAAATGAAAGAATGATAAAACTGCAAAAGGATACTCCGAAGGAATTTTCAAGAAAACCACGAAGCTTCCACGAAGTCCACAGGTGGAAGGCAACCGAATTTCGGCAATTCATTCTTTATACAGGAATAGTCGCCTTGAAACACATTGTAGACAGTGATATTTATTATCATTTTTTAATGCTGCACACATCATATAGAATGATTTCTTGTCCTAAAAATTATACAAACAAGCCGCGAGGTGCGACCCTTGAGGTCCACACGGTCAACTTCCCAGTAATATCTACATAAACATCAACAACATTACAACAATGAGAGGTATTCATAGCAGTAACAGGAATGAGTTAATATGAATCATATCGTCTACGGGAGGGTCCATTGATTACGTAAGGTTTTTGGTCGATGAATATTCACGCGGATCAATTGGTGGGGGCCTTTTTGATCTTGAAAATTTTTGTTGGTTTTCAAAATTTAAGCAGTTTTTTTTAATTAAAAGACTATAAAAACTATTAAAAAGCTGCTCAATTATGCAAATATTTTAAAACTTTGATTGAATTTACAACATTTTTTTTTAGAATAAAGGATATAAAGTAATAGCATTCGTATGAACCCTCTTTACATGGTAACTTTGAATGATTTTTTTATTTTTAATTTAGTTTTTTTCATAATCATGGAAGAAAATTTTGCCGGTGTCTCTTCAAAAACTAATGAGTATGTATAAATTTTATAAGCTGGTATCACTGTGCGGTGCAAATCAGGTTAAAAAATATTTTTTATAAAAAAACCCATAATTTTTCGCATTTTCTTCTATTAAATTAAAAAAACGGCTGAAATGAATTTTTATATTGCTGAAAACTTCACAAAGATGTTAATACACGTCAACTGACACCTTAGTGATCCAAATATTATATCTGGTTCGTGAGATATAGTGAATGATAAAAATGACCTTGAAAATCTTGATGAGTTTTAATGATTTTTTATTTTTAATTTAATTTTTCACGTAATCATGGGGAAAAGTTTTGATGGTGTTTTACAAACATTGTTTGCAATATATAAATTTTATAAAGATTGATTATTATTTTTCGCAAATCAGCTTAAAAATTTATTGTTTATGAAAAAACCTAATTTTTTGCAGTTTTTTTTCTTAAATAAAAAAACGGCTCCAAAGATTTTTTTAAAAATACGACAGATTTACAAAAAATATTAATACGCGTACAATAACTACTAAACGATGCAAATCCTATGTTTGATTCGCGAGATATAACGCATGACAGAAATGACGTTGAAGAGCGTGATGACTGTTAATGATTTTTTATTTTTTATTTGACTTTTTTTGCAATCATGAGTAAAAATTTTGATGAAATTTTTATAAAAACTAATTGGAGTATGTAAATTATATAAACTTTGATTACTTGGACTTGACAATAAGGTTAAAAATTTATTGTTTTTGAAAAAAAAACACAATTTTTTGCACTTTTTTTTAAAAAATTTAAAAAGACCTGCAACGAATTTTTTTAAAACTTGAAAGAATCACATAAATGTTAATATGCGTCGATTGACACCTTGACGAAGCAAATCGTACGTTTGGTTCGCGAGATAGAACGCATGACAGAAATGACCTTCAAACGGGCAAAACACCAAACCCCCCCGACCGAAGTTTCCCAAAAACTAATCAGCTGTTAAGATTCTAAAGACGCTTCGATTGACACCTTAAAGAAGTCGATACGACTTTATTTACGTGAGTTACGCTCTTTGAAAAACTGTCCACGAACGCACACACGTACGTACGGACGTACGTACGTACATACACACACACATACATACTTCTTTCTAGAAACACTTAAAATATACTCGTAAGACCTCAAAACGTAAAGATATGTTGAAAATTTCAATTTCGATTTTCGAGTCGATTACAAGAACTTCCCATATCCTGGGAAGTTAAAAATTTAGCCTGTGCCCGTGAAATGTTACAAGAATTTATTAAAGTAATTGCGGAAATTTATGGGGAGAATAAGTGGATTGCATAGATATTTATGGAAGCGTCGATAGCTTTTCTTCCTATAAATTTGAAAATTTTATGCAATTCTAAAAAAACGATTGTAGGAAAGCAACAAAAATTCTCCAACGATTGCAAAATCGCATGCTTCAGCGCAGTATGTTGGATACAGATGCATATTTCAACAGCTCCACAGGACAAAGTACAGGCAGAAATGTAAAAACCAGGTCTTCAGGCATGCAATCCAAACTGAAGTTCGACAGATTCATTTTACATTCGACATTTCCAAATAACTGTTGCTATACAAATGATTTGACAGTGGTTGATTGACTATGCTATTGGTCATTCTTTTACCGATACTGAAAGTTTCTTTCAAGCGGCAGTGGATTCATTTGCAAAGGAAAACAGAAAAGTACAATTATGGAGAAAATCGAAATAAATGAAATTTTCTGTAAATTATTCTGTATACCCCACGACCAGTATTTCGTTTTCATTCCGATACTTCACCAATGTCAACAATAAATACATTCAATTTTCTTCGCAACCTTTTACTGTTGTAGCTAATAATGGACCGAATTTTATTTTCCGCCGCTCCTTACTCTGCTGAGCCGCTAAACGAAAATAATACAACTTTTTAAGAACAAGAGAATTCAGGTATGCTTATTATTTCACAGGACTGCATGCATCTTTTTATTAAAAGCATTATTTTTTCATTTCTAGACACTAGACCAGATTTACTATCTGAAATTTTTTATATGCGTAAAGAACTTCAAGAGGTAAAGGCCATATTATGCAAGCAGACTGTTCTAATGGAACAACTTGTGAAAAAATTAATCCCACCTTCGCCAAATGTGCCAAAAATATTTTCAATCACCAGTCTTGAGTCTCTGGCGTACGCAAATCAAATTGCCCAATCAAAACCAAACGAAGATATGGTAAATTACCGTAACGTTTATTTCTTTTAATTTAATATGCTCATACAGTGGCTCAATAAAGAAGTCGGACACATACCTACTTATATTTCAAAAGGGGATAAACTGCCCAAGAATGCACTTCAGACAAAAACTAAATATTTTTTTTTAACTGCGTATCATTTGTTTATGAAAAATAAAAACATTGAAAACAACTCAATTTCATGATTTTATAAAAATTAAAAAGAAAAATGTGCGTAAAATTCATGCCAAAAAAGAACTCGGACAGGTGGCAGTACTCTTTTTCCCTTTGGGTTTAAAAGGGGAATTCCCGGATTTTATGTACTTGACAGCTTTGCGCATTCAACTGAATCAAATTAAAGGCCTGAATTTGTTATTTGTGTGAAATTGTGAACTTAAAATTGAAAATGGGAAGGCAACGTGGCCAAAGTTCTTTAGAAGTAAGACAACTTGTTATAAAATATTATAAAGAAGGGAAATCGGTCCGTGATATTGCAAAAATCGTAAATAGGGCACACTCTACAGTTCATGACATTATTAAACGTTATAAATCATCAAAATCAGTGGAAAATAAACAAAAAAGTGGTAGACCTAGAGTACTTTCAAAGTCAGTTGAACGGTGGATTGTACAACAAATTTATAAAAACCCGAAGTTAAGTGCTCCTAAACTAGCCAGACAAGTATCGGAATATCTTAAGAAAAATGTAAACCCCGAAACTATAAGGCTAGTTTTGAGAAGAAGAAATTTACACGGGAGAGTAGCCCGTAAAAAACCGTTTGTGAGCAAGTGCAATAGAAAAAAGAAACTCAAATTCGCGAACAGCTACAAAAACAAAGACTTTTCGTTTTGGTCTACTGTGTTATTCGCAGATGAAAGTAAATTTAATATATTTCGATCCGATGGACAATGTTATGTGTGGCGAAAACCTAACCAAGAGCTCCAAGAGCGCAATCTACAGTCTACTGTGAAACATGGAGGTGGCTCAGTGATGCTCTGGGGCTGCATGTCCGCAGCTGGCCCAGGTAATCTTTGTGTAATCAACGGAATTATGGACCAAACAAAGTATTTGAACATTCTAAAAGAAAATTTGGTGCAGAGTGCTAACAAATTGGGAATAAAAGAGAACTTCCAATATTACCAGGATAACGATCCAAAGCACAAAGCGCTCAATGTTCGATTATGGCTGCTGTACAATTGTCCGCATGTGTTGGAAACACCTCCGCAATCCCCCGATATAAATGTTATCGAGCATTTATGGGCTTATTTGGAGAACCAGTTAAAAAATTATACTATTAGGAACAAGCAACAATTGGAGTCAGCACTTCAAACCGAATGGGCCAAAATTGATCCTTCTCTTTGCAAAAAACTTGTAGAGTCCATGCCAGCAAGACTAACAGCCATAAGGAAAAATAATGGATTGCCAACCAAATATTAGAAACCTTTAATAATATTTTAAACTTTATGAAGAATTAAGTGTCCGAGTTCTTTTTTGGCATGAATTTTATACACTCTTTTTCCTTTTAATTTTTATAAAATCATGAAATTGAGTTATGTTTCCAATGTTTTTATTTTTCATTAATAAATGATATGCAGTTAAAAATATATATTTAGTTTTTGTCTGAAGTGCATTCTTGGGCTGTTTATTCTCTTTTGAAATGGAAGTAGGTATGTGTCCGACTTCTTTATTGAGCCACTGTATGTATTCAAATAGATATCGTATATACAGCACATTGTAGGAAAATCTTCCATACAAGCGAGTTAACTGGGATGGGTCCAAGGGTAGAGTTGTTTTTCGTCATTTGAAATTGTTTAACATTTATTTATTTTTGTAACAAACAAAAATTGATAATCATGGCAACTTTACATTTTTAAATAATTTCAGAAGCCGTAAAAAATCATATTTTGGATATCACGATTATGAACGGGCCATGAAATCCGCTTTACGAATTCATAAAGCCAAATATTACAGAAGAACATGTAATTTGAAGAAAGCTAAGTAATGTTCCATGCTTATGTAAGCAGTAATTCATTTTAGTTCCTATAGAATCTAATTAATTTGTGATACATGAATGCATTTATTTTCTTACTATGTACAGTACAACCTCGTTAAGGCAACACTCGGTAATGGCAACTCTTTGATATAAGCAACACAAACAACCTCAACATTGTTGACTCTGTATAAGCAACTCCTCCTAATAATGAACTCGATAAAGGCAACTCAATGTGAAGCATCTTCTGAAGTGAATGAAAACTATGTTTTCATTTGTTTTCCTAGAATTGTTAATTCTTCTTTAAATGGGCAGCACACGTGCATATGTCATTCTGTAAGCTGCAGTTAGTGTTGGTTGTGATCTGCTCGAAATTTCCATCGGAACAAATTAGGTAAGAATTTGTTTACATTACACGTTAGATAAATATGTGGAAACCATTTACAGTTTCTTGAAAATGGCTCCTGCTTCAAGGCATACGTTGCAATTGATAGATAAAATTGATATCTTGGATTCAATAAAAACTGGTGTTGCATATAAAAAACTTGCCGAAAAGTTAAAAATAAACAAAGCCACTGTATCTAAAATAAAGAAAAGTGAGGAAAGAATCCGAGAGCGTGTCAAGTGTATGGAAGTTAAAATTGGGAACATAAAAAGACTGCGTGATCCAGAACATCCCAAAATGGAGGGAGCATTGTACAAATGGTTTAAAAATCAAAGGTTGAATAACCTACCGATTTCTGCAAACTTGTTGAAGGGAAAGGCTATTCAACTCCATGCCTAAATTAAAGAAAACAGTAGCGGCTTCAATGCGAGCAATGGTTGGTTCTGCAATTTCAAAAAACGATACGGGATACGCATTTTAAAAATTTGCGGCGAGAAACTTTCGAATAACTAGGATGCGATAAGACCGTTTCTTCGCAAATTTCAGGATAATATTCGTACATACAAATTAACAGAGCATCAAATTTACAACGCTGACGAAAGCTCCGTCTTTTGGAAGTTACTCCCCAACAAAACTTATGTGACTCTTCAAGAGGCATCAGCACCTAGCCGAAAGTCTTCGAAGGAGAGGATAACGTTCGTGGCATGTACCAACGCATCTGGAGAGCACAAAATCAAGTCGATGGTTATTGGGAAATCTTTGCGTCCTAAAGCACTGAGGTCAATGCCGTCCATTCCAGTGGTTTATAAGGGAAATAAATCCGCCTGGATGAGTTGTGCTCTTTTTGAAGAATGGTTTCATGACATATTCGTTCCTGAAGTGAAACAATTCCTTGAATCGAAAAATTTGCCGATAAAGGCCCTTCTTTTGATTGACAACGCGCCATGCCATCCTAAGAGTGATGGGCTTTGTAGTAACGATGGACTTATAACCGTTATGTGCATGCCACCCAATTGCACTGCGCTACTACAGCCAATGGACCAGAATGTCATAAATTTGACAAAGCAACGCTATAAAAAGCTTTTACTAACACATTTGATTGGTTTACAAGGAGATAATATCGATAAAACAATAAAAGAAATTGGGAAGATCTAACACCAACCCAAATAAAGAAATGCTTTCGGAAGCTGTTCGAGTTTGAAGATGAGTTCGATGAGGACGATAACATCCCATTAGCTCAGTTGATTCGCCAACGCACTAATGAGCTAAATCCGATTCAGGAAATGTTGACCGATATAAGTCACCTAAACTTCTCCACAGGAGAGATCACCGAATGGATAACAGAAACCGATATGGCTTCAGCAGACAACGATCCAAATCTGGCATCAATTGATGTAGATTGTGAAAGTGAGGACGAATGTATCGAAGAAAACATTAGTTCGAAGCCCAAAATAAAATTTAATGAACTCTTAAGCAGCATTGAAGTTGTACTTCAATAGGCTAATGAAAATGAAGTTTCGTCAAAAGATATGATCGCCTTATATAATATAAAGGAAAGTGCCATAGTAAACTTACGGAACATTAAAACAAAACAATCAAAATTTACTAACTTTTTTACAAAATAAGTGATGTTTCAATAAATTGTTTAAATGAAAAGTTTTTTTGTTTATGCGAGAAGATAAATGAATATGTACATATGTTTCGATGGACAAATACGTGAGCTAGCACTTTTTATTATGCAATAATTTTATGAGAAAATTTAAACTCGATAAAAGCAAATCCTTGTTATTAGCAACAGGGCTGGATTTTATTAGTTGCCTTTAACGAGGTTGTACTGTAGTAAACTTAGAAGTCTAATCTATATATTTTATAGCCTTAGGAATATACTTAAAATGGAGGATCTGATAGTGGTATACAAGTCGCTATTCCAATCAATCTTGACTTACGGAATACTTGCATGGGGTGGTACTTACGATTCATACATAAACTGTATACAAGTAACCCAAAAACGAGCATTGAAAGTCCTTGCCAAAGTACCCATGGTATATCCTTCTAGACAAATATACTGCGTGACGAATACACTGGACATAAAAAACCTTTACACCCTGAAAATTTTAACGTATATGACTAAAAACAATAGACTCACTCCATACCAACACAATTACAATACTAGGACAGTAAATAAAAATGTAACAACAATATGTGCAAATAAAACAATAGAGCATACATTGCCCCTAAATACTTTAATGAATTGTCCCAGTATTTGAAAAATATGTCAAATAGTGCAGAACATTTTAAGTATCATTTGCAAATTCATTTAAAAAACTGCCAGTTTAGGAATAACTAATCAAAGCGGAATACAACTAAAACTATACTATACCATTCGAGATTATATGAAAGTTTATTAGGGATGTTTGCAAATTCATTCTTGTAATTTGTGAATCGCAATCTTGTTTTTCAGCTATTCCGTTATTATATTATATTAACAGGTCAATTGAAAAGTCCCCGGTCTGATACACAGATGGCGATGCTAGTATTAAATCCATATAATTTTTAGTTAGTACTAACCTTCAAACGATACGTGTCAAAATTTGACAGCAGTCCGACCATTAGGTTGTGAGATATTGCATTGTGAGTGCAGCTACTTGTGTTATTTGAAAAAAGATGAAAAAAAAAGAATTTCGTGTGCTGATAAAATATTGCTTTTTGAAGGGAAAAAATACAGTTGAAGCAAAATCTTGGCTTGATGAAGAGTTTCCGGGGTCTGCACCAGGAAAATCAACCATCATTGATTGGTATGCTAAGTTTAAACGTGGTGAAATGAGCACCGAAGACGGCGAACGCAGTGGACGCCCAAAAGAGGCTGTCACCGACGAAAACATTAAAAAAGTTCACAAAATAATTTTGAATGACCGTAAAGTGAAGTTGATCGAGATAGCAGACATTGTGAAGATAGCTTCTGAACGTGTGCATCATATCATTCACGAATATTTGTGCATGAGAAAGTTGTGTGCAAAATGGGTGCCGCGCGAGCTCACAATCGATCAAAAGCAACAACGTTTTAATGATTCTGAGCAGTGTTTGAAGCTGTTTAAGCGCAATAAACCTGAATTTTTGCGTCGATATGTGACAATGGACGAAACATGGCTCCATCATTTGACTCCGGAGTCCAATCGACAGTCAGCTGAGTGGACTGCACACGATGAACCGAATCCAAAGCGAGGAAAAACACAACAGTCAGCTGGCAAGGTTATGGCATCAGTATTCTGGGATGCGCAAGGTATAATATTCATTGATTACCTCCAAAAGGGCCAGACCATCAACAGTGATTATTATAAAGCGTTATTGGATCGTTTAAAGGACGAAATCGTTTAAAAACGGCCCCATTTGAAGAAAAGAAAGTGCTTTTTCAGCAAGACAATGCACCAAGTCACAAATCAATGAAAACAATGGCGAAATTGCATGAATTGGGATTTGAATTGCCTTTGCATCCACCGTATTCGCCAGATCTGGCCCCCAGCGACTTTTTCCTGTTCTCAGACCTCAAGAGAATGCTCGCTGGAAAGAAATTTAGCGCCAATGAAGAAGTAATCGCCGAAACTGAGGCCTATTTTGAAGCGAAAGATAAATCGTACTACAAAAATGGTATCGAAGTTGGAAGATCGCAATAATCGCTGTATCGCCCTCGAAGGCAACTATGTTGAATAATAAAATCGAATTTTGCCAAAAAAATGTGTTTTACTATGGTAGACCGGGGACTTTTCAATTGGCCTGTTATATTATAGTATAATTTTTTATGATCTCACTTTTCTATTTTTGTCTTTTCTTTCTATACTTAGTTCCTTACCTATTATATTTATATTATATGAATATATGAATTGTAGACCTGTAAGATAAGAAATCTAAAAGGTTTGTACTATTAATCCTCCCTTCATGACACAAGCCACGGCTTACTTTGGAGGGAGTTATGTTTAATAAAGAATAATAAAGATTTCGTGCTGATGTTGAACGCGAAACGCCAACTACAATTGATGTTTTACAAGCCATGTGGATGATCACCAAAGCTTGGAATGTAGTCACTGAAAGGACCATTGCAAACTGCTTCAAGAAGAGTGGGTTTAAAGCAGTGATTCCCAAAGTGGTCTATATCGACCCCAGGGGTCTATGACAACCTGCAAGGGGTCTACATCAGCGAAAAAAAAAATTAGGGGTCCATGAAATGAAAATGGGGGTCCACGATAGTGGATCTGAACATACACTGATAGTATCTATTTACTTACTTAGTACTATTTACTTACTAATAGTACCTATTTACTTATTACTTAGTACATTAGACTATCTTATAGTATAAAGACATATACATTATTTATAAAAGTACCTATGAACACGAACTATGAATGAATAGAATGTAAAACTCAAAGAATGATAAATAAAAAAACAAAACATAATCAAAGCCAGTGTAGATTGGAGCCCATGACGACTTGTGCCGCGTCCTAGCGCGCCAGTATCATCTTGTTACAAACATACGCGCAGTGTCAGAGCAAAGATCTTTGCTTTTGCTCAGAGCTTCGCGAACTTGCACTGACTTGTTCAATTCGTCACTCAATAAATACGAATGTGAGACAAATACGTTCATTCGTTTCCTGAATCTTGAAAAGGAAAGTGCTAAGAAAATATTTAAAAAAATATAAACTGGTAGTTTATCACACAAATTATAGTGAATGAGTGTTATTTTGTTTGAGAGTGCCGGAGAAAAGTAAGTACATTATTTTTTGTTAAATTTTAGTTTTGTACTCGTAGTTAGCAAATATAGATAAATTACGCCAATCATGACTTCAGTTATTAGTAGTTTAATATTCAAACATACTTGTACATACTTCTCTACATTAAAATTAAAATTTTGTATTGTTGCTTAAGTGGAACCAGTGAATTTTTACACATTACTGTCGAATGTACATAGAGATAAATTGCATAACAATTTGTTATTATTTGTTGCATAATATTTTATTTTAACATTTTTTGTCATGTAACTTTCAAATTTCCTTAAAGTTCCATCATATCAAAACCTTAAGTAACGTGCATAACATTCCCCTTCTCACATTCATTTATAATGGCTGTACGCCTATGCCTGCCATATGACTTTATGTCTTATTTAAATAGATTAATTTTTCCCACAGATGACTGATGCCATGTCCGAATCTAAAAAGAAATGTAGACAGTACAGTGTTGATTATTTGAAGCTTGGCTTCATTCCGTCATTGTCGGACAAACAATTGCCTATGTGCCTTTTATGCAACAAAGTTTTGGGCAATGACGCTATGAAACCATCTAAGTTGCAGGATCATCTGAGAAGATGTCACCCTGATAAAACAGATAAAGATTTGAAATACTTTCAAACACTCAAAGATAAACTTCAGAAGAGACCCACGCTAGACAGAATGTTCGCTTCGACGTCACAAAGAAACGATGATGGTTTGCGGGCGTCTTACAATATATCGCTACTTATAGCAAAATCCGGAAAACCGCATACTATCGGAGAGAAGTTAATTTTGCCAGCCGTTGAAGAGGTTTTAAAAACTGTTTTACACAAACCTGCATCTGATATCATTAAAAGAATTCCCTTAAGCAACAATACTGTTGAAAGACGTATTGATGAAATGAGTTCTGATATTGAAAGCTTCTTGTGTAATTATTTGCAAACGACCCATTTCTCTATGCAACTGGACGAGTCAACTTTACCTTGTAATGCAGCATTATTATTGGGATATGTTCGTTTTATTATGAATCAAGAAATCTACGAAGAACTGCTCTTCGCAAGAACTTTAACAACCGACACTAAAGGTGAATCAATATTTCATGTTTTGAAGGATTACTTCATTGAAAAAGCAATCCCTTTATCAAATATAATATCAGTAGCTACAGATGGAGCACCTGCCATGGTTGGACGTTATCGTGGATTTATAAGCTATTTAAAAAAAATGTGTCAGGGGTGTTAGCAATACATTGCGTCATCCATCGACAACATTTAGTTGCTAAAAATTTGAGTGTTAGATTGCATGAATCTCTTCAATTAGTCATTGATGCAGTAACCCGAATCCGAAGCAACGCGTTGAATACGCGGTTATTTGCGCAGTTGTGTGAAGAAAATGACGAACACTTTCATCAAAGGCTTATGCTTGACAAGATTTTTTGCACTTTTTGAGACTATTTTAGAATTTCTGGATACTAAAGATAAAATTTTAAAAGACAATTTAATGAAGTGGAAAACAGACATCGCCTACTTAACAGATTTGTTTACGGACGGGGCGAATTTTCCCAATTCCCCAATTTGTCACAGACAAACTGCCAGGAAGACGACGTTTCAACCTACGTTCAACATTTAAATGCCCTCTATTCAGATTTTGAAACTAGGTTTGAGGACGTTTTGACTATGGTAATACCACCGTGGATAATTAACCCATATGGTGACAGAAGAATCGAATGTCATAATACAAGAGGAACTGACTGAACTAAGTACAAACGAAGAACTTAAGGTTCAGTTTAAAAACGGATATCAGCAATTCTGGCTGCAAAACAACATACCCGTTACTTATCCCGTATTATGGAATATAGCGAGGAAATTTTTAATTTCCTTTCCATCGTCATACCTAGTGGAAAGGGGGTTCAGCGCTGTTACCAATCTCTTAACGAAAAAAAGAAACAGACTGGACATCATTAGCCGAGGAGATTTAAGATTAAACCTTACAAAATTGACGCCAAATATTGATAATTTATTATTAAAGCATCAGGTTCATCCTTCTCACTAAAAACATTTACTTATTGCTTAGTTTATTTTATGTTACGTATATTTTGTATAACAGACACAAAATTTTATTTTGAGTAGTTTTAATTTAAATTCAATTAATAAATGTGTAAAACTTAACATGTGTTTTTAATATGAGTTTTTAACACTGAACTTCATTACAGTTAGAAATTTACAAAAAATCAATATCAGGTAAATAGGGGGTCTACCCAAAATCGAAAAACATGGCAAGGGGTATACGACACAAAATAGTTTTGGGAACCTCTGGTTTACAGTAACATGCGAAGATGAGTAAGACGACTTACCGCTCGCCGAACTTGCTAGGACCTGCAGAATTGCACTTTCAAGGGACTGAGTTCGAAGACTTCGTTACCTTTGATAATGATTTAGCCGTCTGTGGAGAACTAACTGATGCTGACATTGTCACATCTGTGTTGTCGGTTACTAATGTAGAAGCGGATGAAGGCGAGGAAGAAGGGGGTGAAATTGATGAACCTGACTTTACAATAAAAGATGCTCATAATGCTTTAAATATAATAAAATCTGTGTTTTTCAAAAAGGGAAGTCCATCACGACATTGGATTGCGCTTTGGATGTGATAACTCTTACCGGTGGTAAACAGACAACAATTTATGACTTTTTTTTCTAATCAAGATGAATAAAAAATAAAGATTAAGCTATCATAACCACATTGTTGATTTTTTACTTTTAATTCGAGAGTTTTGTTGTGCGAATCTTTGAAATTCACATTAAATTATCTACATAATGTATGAATCCAGCTTGATATGTACCTACTTTTATGGATTTCACTGCGTTTAATTTTGATTATTAATCTAAGGGAAAGAATATGTTACATACAACAAATTTTAGACCAACCGTACCTCAATATAACAAACCTCAGTGTAACGAATTACTTGATATAACGAATATTTACGAGTTCCCGTCGGTTTTGTTATATCGAGGTTGCACTGTATATATAATTATATATAAAAATCTGGTAAGAAAATTACATATGTTCTATTTGGGTTGCTTATTTTCATTTTTGAAAATTAAAAAAGAGTAATGATATGTCAATGTTAATAGAAGGCATATCGAATCAAAATCTGAGGTGGCTTATCATCGGTTGGGAATCATCTAACATTTCTCGACGAGCCATATTTCTCCTATTCTTGTTTCTCTCCTGCGAGTACTCCAATGTAGATATTTGGGGAGGTTTAGAAGAGTGCTCCGGTATTGATAGTTTGGGACGTCAAGAAGACTGCTCATTTGCAATGACATGATAATATTAAAAGGAAATCAATTGAAGGAAAATGTGAGGTCTCCTGACATCCATTTGGAGTATCCCATGATTACTCTTTGGATCATCGCCTTGCCTACTGGGATGTTAGTTTCACTAACACATACGAGCGATTTGCCCCAATAACATCGTTGATGTTCCACTCATGGCAAGGTATATGGACTACTGGGCGACGATTCGGCATCAGTTTCGTCATTTTTAGAGGGAGATGCAATGAGAGGATGCGCACCAGTAGCCCATTTACCTTGTACTCCTGATCTACTTCCTCATTGAATCCGGCATATTATTAATAAGAAAATTTTAACAGACCGAAACTTGTTTCAATTGACATTCTGAAAGTTTCTTATTTTCTACAAAAATCCCAGAGCATCCTGCAGTCAGGCGCATTTAATTTCAGTCCATATATTGGAATAATTTATCTACTTCTCAAAGCATTAGTTCATCTAATTGGATATCTTTGAATGAATCGAAGATACTTTCTGGAACCGTAATTTGAGTCCAGATTCGCTTACAACTAGCATACCTGGGCCTGCGTATTGAGCAGGCTTTGTCGTGTTGTGGCCACACTTCCATCGCTAGCGTCGCGCTTCATCAAGTCAGCATGCACCGAAATTCGAACAGGATCAAGACTCATTCCTTCAGGATGTGTACCGCTCGCTGGCGACCAAGAAACGCAGAACGCAGCTTCAAAAACGACACATCTCGCCGTCGTGAAATACATTGCACACGGACAGTGCAAGCAATGAATGATGTAGTAAGAGGTGGTTTTAGTCGGAATAAATCCGACATGCCGAGAAGCAGGAGCAAATCTGTATCTTTTGAAGATTTCCACCTCCCAACGACGAAAAAAAAGTCGGCGACCAGCAGGGCCGCATTCCGCCTGACCACGCAACCTTTAGATTGTTTTGTTTTTCGTCGTGCTGCGTTTCCGGACCAGGATTGAGGTCCACCCAGGTTGCACATGCGGTCATTTGTTGCCTATAAGAAAATTTAAGTAACGGTTCCTATTCGATTCGTCATTTCTTACTTGATGTACCGTTTGGATCCTCACGATGCTACCACAGCCTGCAGATCTGGATCCTCTTCGAATAGGATGCGTATGAGGAATCACCATTCATGTCCCGAATCCCACAATATTGTGCACTGCGCAAATGCGAGTAACTACAAAATTTCACAATCACAAACAAAACTTGAAGTCAAAATTGCCGCTTAATTTCACAATTTCGCAGGAATATTCGCGGATTTCTCTTTTCAAGACTGACAATTGTCCTTGTTGTCGATTTGCGCTAACTTTTACTCGATGCCAATTGGATTATTTCAGTATATTTAACCAAAATTGGCCTCGCGCGAATTGGCGTCCTGTTTTCGTTCCTGTGCCGGCGTTTCGAAGAACCATAGTTGAACGCAAACAGCTGATCAGTCGAAGTTCCGATTCAGTGGTGCCAACATGCAGAATAATAATTGTCCGACACATAGATGTCACTGAATGAACCGGAATCAGATAATTTAACGTAAACGGAATAGAATTTGAAATACATTTTTTTTTATTTCTTTATTTCTTTACTCCCTCCAAAGTAAGCCGTGGCTTGTGTCATGGAGGGAGGAGTAATAGTACAAACCTTTCACATTTCTTATCTTACAGGTCTACATTTCATATACACTGCGCGACAATAGGATAGGTTCGGCAATTTTGTTGCGCCTGCAGGTCATACAATGCTAGGTAAACCGAATTTGGTATTTTTCATAATTAGGGTCTGCACTACCGTAACTGTTACTTCAATTCTACAATTGGGGAATTACCCGTTATTTTCGAGGAACTTTTCGAACGAATTTGCACATATTTAAGTGCGACAATAGGATAGGTTCGGTTTAAAAAATTTCAGGAAACGGCTGAAAATCAGGAGGAAAAATTAAAAACACAACAATTAACCTTTTAGGTGCATTTTATTAATAATTAATAAGTTTACTATTTAGATTTGCTATATTCTCCTTCCATTTTAGATGACAATCTATGGTCACTCCCAAGTACACAGGAACTCTTTCATTGCAAAGTTCTAGGCTGTGATGTTTTCCATTATGTCTTACCGCTATTCTAATCATATGGGATTGGTTTGGGAGAGACTTTTTATTTATAGCGAATGGTAAAATTTTCGTTTTATCAATGTTAAGCTTTAAGGAGTGGTTGTTTGACCAATTTATCGTTTTATTTAAAATGCAATTAACTCTTTGGTAGGTATCTGACCAGTTGATTCCTGTCACGACAATGGCCGTATCATCTGCAAATCCTATAAATTTAATGTTATCTTCAGAAAATTTAAACAGAGAAGCTACATATATGGTGTAAATAACTGGAGAAAGAACTGAACCTTGTGGGATACCGTAGCTCTTGTTTGTGACCACGTCACTAACGAGTCCTCTCAATTTTACCATTTGAGATCTATTTTGTAAATAATTTGTGAGTAGCTGCAAGGGTTTATTTCTAATGCCTATTTGGTATAGAGTACGTAATAATTTGGTGTGACTTATAGAGTCAAATGCTTTAGAGTAGTCTAGAAAGATGCCCAGTGTTTTTTTATCATTTCTAAAATTTTTGATTACTGTGTCGGTAAGGTCTGCCAAAGCATCATCAACTCCTATTCCTTTCCTAAAACCGTATTGAGTATCGGGGATGATTTGGTTGTCTTCTATGTAGCTGGTCAATCTTGAATTTATGCATCTTCCAAAAATTTTAGCAATAGCGTTAAGTAAAGAGATTGGCCTATAGTTGCTCGTGATAGTCTTATCACCACCTTTGAAAATTGGTACAATCATAGCTTTTTTTAATTTATCTGGAAATAAGCCCAAATCAAAACATTTGTTGAAGAGCACCGTTATAGGTCTCTTTAAGTATGACTGTAAATATTTTATTATTTCCGTCGAAAGGTTTTCTTCCCCTGGCGCAGTTTTGTCTTTAAGGTCATTTATTTTTGATGCTACTTCGTCCTCAGTGATTTTGTAGAAATGAAGCTCCGATTTTACATTAAAACTGATTGTATCTTCATCTACTGTTGAATAGTTTGTTCCTATATCTCTTGCAACATTGAATCCAACATTATTGAAGTATTCATTAAATTCATTGGTAATTTTTTTGCCATTTGTTTCTAGTCCAGTCCCTGGAATATTTAATCTGGTGCACGATTGATTTGATTTCGTTTTGTACGTTAGTTCATTTATAATCTGCCAGTACTTTTTCATATCTGTTCCCGCTACATCTATTTTTGTTTTGAAATATGATTGTTTCGCTTGCCTGATCGTCTGCGTTAATATATTTCTGTACTGTTTATAGTGAGTCTTTAGTAGTTCATTATGCGGTTGTCGTCTGACCTTTTGTCCTAATCTGTTTCTTGCCCTTATGGACTTGACAATTGTTAGTGTTATCCATGGTTTTAAAATGTTAGTCTTTACCTTAAATAATGAAGTATGAGAAGCTTTTTCTATTTTAGCGCTAATATCCTTGGTTAGCTTTTGAATGAAATTGTTTACGTTTCCACATACTAAATACTTCGCCTTCCATTCAGAGTCTTCTTCAAATATTTGTCTTAGTTTAACTTTATCTGTTTTCATTTTAGTCACATTCCCAGTATTTTCTCGGTTACTTGGTTTTTTCGCGCCCCATTTCAAAGCTAATATTTGAGCGAAATGGTCAGTTATATATGTTTCGTGGATGTTTGCAAATACACTGATCTTGTTTGTTATATTTGTTCGTCTGATAAATACATGATCTATACATGTTCCTTTATTATTTTGTATTCTTGTAGGTTGGTTGATGAATCGAAGGAAACCTTCACTAAGTAGATTTGCTATATAGTTATTTTGGTTCTCGTTAATATTATCCAAGAGATCAATATTAACATCCCCTATTATGATGTCCATGTTATTTCTGATACTAGTTGAAATATAATTTGATAGTTCTCTTATAAATTCTGGCGCATTTGTGTTCGGTGATCTATATAGTCCTAAAATCCCTATATTTATACCTTCTATTTTCAGTTTTATCTGCAAACCATTTATAAGGCTTAGGTTTCCTACCTCTTTGACGCTATATTCAAGTTTTTTATTAATATAGAAAAACACTCCCTCACATTTATTTTGTTTTTCCAAAGTGAAATGCAAATCATAGTTTTCTAAGTTGAAGGCAACATTAAATTTAGTATGCGGAAGCTAGTAACTATGATGATGCGTTTCCGTTAACACTATTATGTGCAACTGCATTGAATTATTCTTAAACTCACTTATCAGTGCTCGTAATTCATTAATGGGTTTTTTTATACTCCTTATGTTTAGATGTAATATTGAAAGTTTTGAATCAGGTAGAATTGTTCTATATTCAGTTGGTCGAGATGTATATTAGTTGTTTCATTCTTATTGAGATAATCGCATACAAAATCAGTCATGTTGTAGTAGTTTTAAATTATCCGTGAAACCTTGTCATTATTTGTACTATAACTTTATGTCGTCTATGTGTTTAACTTTAATCGGTTTTGCGGTCTCATCTAATTTGATGAATACATTTCCGTTATTAACCCAAATATACTTGTATTTTTTGGACTTCGCCTTAGGCTTAGTTTCTCTTAACAGTAAAGCAGTATTCGGGGTCAGATGGTCATTAACATACAGCTTGCTCTCTTCAAAATGTGAGTTTATAATGTTGGCCGGCAACCCAGGACCTTCGGAACGTTGTCGCACTTTTTGTTTGAAAAGCCTCATGAAGCTTTCTTTAGTAATATTCCTAGAAAAGCTCACCAGCAACGCCGTCGAATTTTCATTATTTTTTCTTAAATGGTAAGCTTCATTGATGTCGGCTTCTCCAATTTCGCACCCAATGTAGTTGCCAATCAACTTAACAGAGTCCAAAATTGTACAGTTTTGAGTGGTTTTGATCCCATTTATCACTATATTATTTTTACGGCTATTGAATGACAAAGCCTCATTTTGCACATTAAGTTTGAGCAGTTTGCCGTTTAACCTCCTGTTTTCAACTTTTAGAGTTTCAATTTCCACTTTCTGTTCGTCTATTCTTTTTACAAATTCATCAAATTTGTCCGATAGAAATTGAACAGATTTAACCAGCTCAGTTACGTTGAACTCTTTTTTAAGCTTTAAACACAGTTTATCTACAAGCTCTTCACTAAAACTTTCTTCTAACCGTGATTCCGCAGTTTTGCATTCATCACATTTCCACTGGTTTTTTTCGCACCAAGTTTGCGAATGTTATCAACCGATTTTAGGGCGCAGCACCTTGAATGGAAATAATTTGCACAAATTTTACACATGATTAGATCCTTAGGATACGAGAATAACTCTTTACATTTGAAGCACTTATCAACCATTCTGTAAATTATATTTACTGCTATTAGAGGTTTTATGAAGCAGTTTAGGGATATTAGATAAAAATGAAGTAATGTTCTCAGCACTTAGTCTGTGCCACTCGTCGTGTGGGCTAATCATTGTTTTGCATGTTGGCACCATTGAATCACGGCTAGGACTGATCAGCTGTCTGCGTTCAACAGGTCTTTGGTCCTTTGAAACGCCGGAACAGGAACGAAAACATGAAGCCGATTCGTGCGCCGCCAATTCTAAAAAAAGTTTTGTAAAATCGAAAACAAGGACATTCCGCGGTATTTAAATGAAACATCTTCGGCTATTCTCGCGAAACTATGTAACTAAATGTCGATTTGTTCAGAAGGTTGCAAGCGATAGTGGAATTTCGTAGTTCCCGCAATTACGTAGTGTTGCGAAATTCGCGAAGAACTTTTAGATGCAATGCGCTATTCGAATCCTACCTGTAGAGCAGCTGGAGCCTGGGGATTGAAAGAATATGCCAAGTAAGAAGTATAAGACAAATTAAGCTTTCTCTTCTTTTGTACATATACAGTTAGACAAAAAAGTCTCCGTACGACGCCGCTGTTTCTTGATTTATAAGAATATCTCTCATATAAGCCATTATTATTTTATTTTAATGGTTTCTATGTTTACTACAACTCTTTCGTTACAAAGTTCAGGAATAAATGCATGAATTTATCCGTTCCTTAATGTATAGTAGTTCAGTTTAGTGAACTTTACAACATTTTACATCAAAAAAGTCTCCGTACGAAATAATGGCAACAACGCTTTGCACTAACTGATGCAATGCTAAGCGTGCATGAAAAACGAAAAAAAATCATCATTTTTCCTAGTATACAGCTAGTATAGTTACAGTCGCGTGCAAATTTGTTTTAAGTTCAGAAAATTAAATAATCCGCCATGAGTAAAGAAATTTGTGTAGATACGAGGAAATTGATCATAAAGCTTTATTGCTAAGGCAAGTCAATGGGTGAAATTTCTAAAGTAATTATTAGACCTAAGTCAAGTGTCCAATACGTTATTAAGCAATATGGAGAACCCGGTTCGTTTAAAAGCAAGCCCCGTTCGGGACGGCCAAAAATTTTAAGCGATATAGCTCAGCGGTCAATAGTTAGAAAAGTAAAAGAGAATCCTAGAACCAGCGCACCTAAAATAGCAGACGAGGTCAGAAAAGACTTAAATTTAACGGTAAGTGATGAAACCATTAGAAATGTTCTACGGGAGGATAATTTTCATGGCCGAAAACCAAGACGAAAGCCATTGATCTCAAAAATTAATCGAAAGAAGAGATTAGACTTCGCAAAAATGCACCAAAATAAGGACGCAAATTTTTGGAATCTCGTTGTATTTTCTGATGAAAGTAAATTCAACATATTTTGATCTGATGGCAAGGGAAAAGTTTGGCGGAAAGCGAACGAGGAGTTCAATTGTAAAAATCTAACTCCAACAGTCAAGCACGATGGAGGTAACGTGATGGTTAGGGGGTGCATGGCGGCTTCAGGAGTTGGAAAGTTGCACTTTATTGAGAGCACAATGGATCGGTGGGGTTACCTGAACATCCTCACAACGAGCTTGCGTGAAAGCATATCAGCTTTAGGCATGCAAAGTGATTTCACTTTCCAACAAGACAACGACCCTAAACATACATCAATGGTTGTTAAAGAATGGCTACTATATAATGTACCCAAGCAACTACACAGTCCACCACAATCGCCCGACTTACACCCAATTGAACATTTAAGGGATGAATTGGAGCGTAGAGTACGCAAACATGCAATAACAAACAGGCAACAGCTTAAAGCTAAACTCCAGGAAAAATTGAACTTTATAGGATCCGAAATAACATCTAAACTAATGACTTCGATGCCCAGGCGTTTGGCAGCAGTCATCAAA
Organism: Oxycera nigricornis; assembly: GCA_963942545.1. Lineage (NCBI taxonomy): Eukaryota > Metazoa > Arthropoda > Insecta > Diptera > Stratiomyidae > Oxycera > Oxycera nigricornis. The sequence goes on from OZ012663.1 coordinate 85,632,436, forward strand.
GCTAAGGGGAATCCTACTAAGTATTATAGAAAATTGATACCAAATTTCTTTTTCTTATAACTTTATTAAGATCTATTATCGTACGGAGACTTTTTTGATGTTAAATGTTGATAAATTTTCTAGATGCAGCTACTATATCGATACGAATGGATAAGTTTTTATTTTTCTTGTTGAATCTTGTAATGATAGGTGTGTCGAAAACACATTAATTACTAAAATAAAAAAAATTGATATATGTGAACGGTATTCTTATTAATATAGAAAAATAAGCATCGTACGGAGACTTTTTTGTCTAACTGTATACAGTGGATCAGTAGCGTACGCAGGATTTTGAAAAGGGGGGGTCATATTTTTGAAGTCTTGACTAGGTACGTTTGCTTGTGCTTCGGTGTAGATATGAAGATATAATTATGTAATCATACTTAATCATACTTTTTCACCGGTCAAAGTTGGAGTCCTCCAAAAATAGTTCTGGCAGACTTTAGCCCGATTGCATGTCTGGTTTCATTTACTTGAATCATTCATGATATTTTCATTCAAATTATAAAATTATGCGCTTGGCATGTGAAAGAATCTACACTGTATTTGTAGACATCCTTGTAACCGTAAAGTGTATATGCATGTTTGCAAGTACATATATTGAAACGCCTTCAATACCTACAGGCTAGATAAGAAAGCAACTAATGAAGTAAATGCCGTGGGAAAGTCAAACTGTCACTAAGCACAAACAGAGTATTATCGTATTCAGGGCTGGCTTAACTTGTTTACCCAAGAGGGGGGGGGGTTGAATCCGTAAACCCCCGTCCCCTTGGGTTGGCCACTGCAGTGGATTAAAGTAAAACTCGGACACTTAAATATTTATTCTTTATGAGGCGATTAACAGTGTAAGGAAAGAACAAAATGCAATTTTTATTTTTGGTAAAGGTTAAGATTATGGCCCCTACCCCAAAGGGGATGCGAGTGCGGGTTCCCCTACTACTATCGCATAAAAAGTACGCGGCGGTCACGGTCTCATGAGAAATTATGGATTCCCTACTAAAAAATGGTTGTTTTTGCCTATTTTTAGAGATCATAAGAAACCGTAAAATTGATATGGGAACTAATTTTTAGACATGTTTGAAAGTCGAAAAATTAAAAAAAATTAAAAGAATTCTTTTTAAAAAAAATTGATGAATGACATTTTTGTCGTAAATGTAACATAAATAGGGGTAACGCTTTCGGGACACGTTTTGCCTTGTCTCCCTCCGCCTCCGGTTTCCTCACTCTCCTGTGCGGCATTTTTCAAGTTTTTTATATTTTTTGATTATAGTTTTATATATATTTTTTATTTCTTGCCAAAAAAAATTGTTTTATTTTTCTAAATTTTTGGACTTTTAAACATGTCTAAAAATTAGCTCCCAGGTCGCATCTCATTTGGGTTATTCTTGATTTTCCTTACCTTTCACCGTTCTTCGGCATTCTCTCCTTACACTATTAATCGCCTTATAAAGAATAAATATCTAAGTGTCGAGTTTTACTTTGATCCGCTGTATCAAAATATGTATATATACGTCAAAGGGGTACGGTCGCCTTTCGGAATTGCCGCGCCTGTTAATATAAAAACAAGAACAACTACGCTGACTACTCTGAACAATAATGCAAAATAAGAAACTGTCACAATCCCGACTTCGCACCCAAACCCGAAGATCCGAGATCGAGTGCCCCACCATTTTGGACGCTCCTCGACTCCGGATGCCTCGTGTGTACACGCACCGCCGGGACTGGCACAAAGTCGACCGCATAGTGGCGATCCCGATTTAACATTTTATTTTCCGCAACTAGCTCACCGAGTCGTGGGTTTTAGAGAAAGAGAAGAGCAACGAAATCCATTCGCACACGCGTCACCAATGAGAAAAAAATCACATCACTTGTTTTTATTCTATTCCATTATTTTATATATATATATATATATATATATATATATATATATATATATATATATATATATATATATATATATATATATATGGGGTGGAATGGGTTTCGTTGTTCTTCTCTTTCTCTAAAACCCACGACTCGGTGAGCTAGTCGCGGAAAATAAAATGTTAAATCGGGATCGCCACTATGCGGTCGACTTTGTGCCAGTCCCGGCGGCGCGTGCACATATATATATATATATGTATATGTATATATATATATATATATATATATATATATATATATATATATATATATATATATATATATATATGATCAGCGAGGCCTCTCATAGTCACAAGTGTTTTCTATTCCAGAAACTTGAACGTATTTTTAAATTAATGCTTTCATATCTAACGTTGTTTTGACAGTTGTTTTCATAGGTTTTATTTGTTAGGTATATTTGGGGAATGCACCCAACCCGTGCACTACGAAATACAGGACCAAGCCTTCTCCGAGGCGCTCGTAGTCCGATGGGTGCGGGCTCCCTGGGGTGCTCCACTAAATGCATCTCGCTCGGTTCGCTTGCTTGGGCCGGATCCCAACTACACGATCAAGAATTCTGCGCGGTCTCGAACACGACGGCAGAACCTCATGACGGGCTTCCACTTCTCCTGGAACTGCACTTTTCAGTTTGCGGTACTTCTCACCACGAGAAGACCACGCCAGGGCAGTGAATACGGCAACCAAAAGTACACTTGACCACCATTTTGTCATAAATGGCAGCAAACCATTGCAGTTCTCTTACTTGAATGCAGCAAACAGATGATAAATGTAAACAAACATATGCAAAATGTAAACAAACATTTGACGTTGTCCCGTAGAACCACGGGCCGTACTTGATAGTGCGCCTTTATATGAAACATTACCTACTGGGTGTACCTATACTGTGCTCCACACTCACGCACCATTTCCGGCACGTCGAACATCGAGAAGTTACTTTTCGCGTAGCGTGGCATGATCGATCACTCGTATTCGCGAAAGCTCCAGCACTATCTGAGGGTTGGAGCGAGATGACGCGTTTGAACATCTTTTTCAGAACTTGGCGAGCTTTACACTTTCAGCTAATCGTTGCCAGGTAGGTATTTTTCGGAGTTAGTTATTTCGTGCAGAAAAGGCGCGAAGATAATTATGATAGGAACGCAACAAGACATTGAATTAACCGGTGCTCCATACAGTGCTGTCTTCCAGTGGGAAGCGAATTGTAGATTTTCCTAGTTCCCGACTTGCGGTAAATCGCTATACTGGGCTTTCAACTTTTCATCCTCATTCTAACTGAAAGCTACGGCGGGATTTGGAAAAAAAATGAAAAATGTTCGCGGCTGTAGCGGTGATTGAAACAGCCTCTCTACGTATAGGAAGCAGTGACTCTTCCTTAAAGAGAATACTCTGTTTAAAAAACATCCAATTTTTGTTGTTGAATATTTCGTTAGAAAAGTACCTTAAAAATACCTGTACAATATTTTATGTCGATATCTAAACTGGTTTTCATTCTACAGCGGTTATATAACATAATCTAGGTTAGTGCATATTCGCATTTCACAACATCAAAAATTATGATTGAAATTTAGGATTAGCTAATTAATGGAAGTATTAAAGCATATTTTTGTAGTTAAATTTAGTTAGGCATATTGTACACCATTCGCTACAATACTAAATACAATTTGCACATTATTTGAAGATATCATTTGAAAGAAATTACAATCGAATTGTAACTAAATACGATAGCAAGGAGCAGTTAAAAACTCTGCAAAACAACATAACTTACTCGCTTTCAGCGTGAATTGTGCACGGCATGTTTTTTTTATTGATCAGCCGCGCTGCATTGTAAAAATAACAACTCCGCATTTTTCAAACAATAGTTTTATTAGCAAACATTCATTTCAAATTTCTATGAATGTTTGGAAAAAACTGAAAAGAATTTCCATAGAAAAATAGTATTTTTTCACAAAACACAGAGATCACACTATGTAGTTTACATTAAAATAAACAGTAATCAGGATCACTCCGTATAAGAATATTGAAAAAGTGTTGCGGACGGCACTCGCATCGGAACCAACTTCTTCTCGCCGCTATTCCCTTCGTACACCATATAATCGCGACCGTTGATGATTTTCCGCTTTCCATGGTATGAATCATCGTAGTTTTGAGATTTCATAGCTCCAAAATCTTTTGAGAAATTTCCATATCGATAGAAAAGTGTATTATACGATGGAGGTGGAGTGATGTTCTTGCTAAGGAACGGTTTATTTGATGTGTCCATGTCTTTTCCTGGTTTACTCAATCCAAACCATCCTCGAGTATCGAATCGATCGTTAACGAAACGGAATATCAATTCACTAGAGAATACCACGATTGCTGTTACAAACCCAGCCAGCATGATATAGTAGGTCATCATTAGGTCACCGTTGCGTAGTTGCCGCTCAGTGCCTGCAAGATCTTGAGGACATATTTCCGCTTTCGGTAGGTTCTTGCTCATCAGATATTTTACAATGCCCGATTCAACGAGATTTAGAATTCTGAAAAAAAAAAGAATAATTGAGACTGTATTAATGTCGTTGAAGGGTTCTACGAAAGAAGCTGTAATTCAAGATCGATTTAATCATTCATTTTGCCTTATCATTAATGAACAGTAAGTTATTTTAGAAATGATCCAAAAAAATGATTCCGAATAAACGATTCGATGATGAATACGGATAATTGCAAAGTTTTTATGAAGCATTAAAAAACTAGGATAATTTTCAAATTTTGCTGATCTTCAGAAACCACATTTAAGAAATTGCAGTAAACAACAGTGTTGAGTTGAGACTTTCAGGTGAAGGATTCTCGGAATCACCACGCAGTTTTGTATCTATCCAAATATTGCAGGTATGATTCCACTCCTTGTGAAGATAAAGTAGTAGGCTTCAGTTTATTTTCACCCGTATGGAAAACTACTCAAAACGCTATGGAACAATATCCACCCAGCATTAGTATCTATATTTAACCCTTTCGCTATGATGGCAGAGTCATCCCGTAGAACGAAGCATCGCTCCAAAAAAATAGACATTGCTCAAACGCTGGATCATTAGCGTTCGGGTCAAGTCTTTCGGCACGAAGTCACCATTGTAGGAGTTATTCATAGCATGCACAAATTTCGCCTTGTGTAACGGGTGTTTTGAGGCAGTCGTAGTGAAAGGGTTAAAAAAACTTGAATCGCTCTACTGAGGTACGTAGAGTAGAGAAGTTTGAAATTATCTTGTTGAATTTTTACAATGAAGTCAGTCACGCATATTTGAATGTTATCTGAGCATTTTAAAGTAGATCGCTCTTGTAATTTCATGATGCAGGCTCTTGCATCAAGGGTTAAGACAATGTTGCTACAAATTATTAACTTCCCAGTATATGGGAAGTTCTTGTAATCGCCTCGAAAATCGAAATTAAAATTTTCAACATTTCTTTACGGTTTGAGGTCAATAGAGTATATATAAAGTGTTTTTAGAAAGGGAGATGTATGTGTGTGTGTGTGTGTGTACGTACGTACGTACGTCTGTACGTTCGTGGACACTTTTTTCTACGAGCATAACTCACGTATACAAAGTTGTATCGACTTTGTTGACGTGTCAATCGAAGCGACTTTGCAATCTTAAGAGCTGATTAGTTTTTGGGATACTTCGGTCGGAGGGGTTCGTTGTTTTGCCCCTTTGAAGGTCATTTCTGTCATGCGTTATATCTCGCAAACCATACATACAATTTGCATGGTTAAGGTGTCAATCAACGCGTATTAAAATTTTCGTAGATCTGTCGAATTTTCAAAAAAATCGTTTGAGCCGTTTTTAATTTAGGGAAAAAAGTGCAAAAAATTAGTTTTTTTTATAAACAATAAATTTTTAACCTGATTTACGGAAGAGAGTAGTCAATTTTTATATCTTGATATACTTCAGGCAATGTTTGTTAAAACAACATCAAAACCTTTTCTCATGATTACATAAAAAGTTAAATAAAAAATAAAAAAATCATAACAGGCATCATGCTCTTCAAGGTCATTCCTGTCATGCGTCATATCTCGCGAAACAAACATACGATTTACTTTGTCAAGCTGTCAACCGACGCGTAGTAAAATTTGATTGAATCTGTCGAATTTTGAAAAAAAAAACGTTGGAGCCGTTCTTTAAATTAAGAAAAAAAGATTGCAAAAATTAGGTTTTTTTCATAAACAATAAATTTTTAACCTGATTTACGGAGCACAGTATTCAATTTTTATAAAATTTATATACTTCAAGCAATGCTTGACAAAACCTCATCGAAACTTTTTCTCATGATAACAAGAAATATTGAATAAAAAATAAAAAATCATTTATAGTCATCATGATCTTCAAGGTCATTTCTTCCATTCACTATATCTCAAAAACCAGATATAATATTTGCAACATTAAGGTGTCAATCGACGTGTTTTAAAATCGTTTTGATTTTTTTAACATTATTAAAATCCGTTTCAGCGGTTTTTTTTTTAATAGAAGAAAATGCGAAAATTTAGGGTTTTTTTTCATAAAAAATATTTTTTTAACCTGATTTGCACAGCACGGTAATAGATGTTTATAAAATTTATACATTCCTATCAGTTTTTGAAGAGAAACCAGCAAAACTTTTTTCATGATTCTGAAAACAAATTCAATTAAAAATAAAAAATCATTCAAAGTTACCATATGAAAAGGGTTCTATTGTGTGATATTACCTTATATCTTTTATTCTAACGACTTTGTTGTAAAGTCAATCAAAGTTTAAAAATGTTTGGATAATTTGAGCAGATTTTTAATAGTTTTTACAGTCTTTTAATTAAAAAAACCGCTTAAATTTTGAAAACCATCAAAATTTCAATCAAATTTGCATTTGTGGTAATCAATCATCATCACCCATCTACGAAAAGGCTTACGTAATCAGTGGATGCTCCCGTAGATGATATGCTTAATATTAACTCATTCCTGTTACTGCTATGAATACCTTTCATTATTATTATTTAAAGTAGTATTATTTTAAAAATTATCATTGTGTTTAATATTTTTAATGTTTATCTAGATATTACTGGGAAGTTGACCGCGGGGACCTCAAGGGTCCACTTCGCGGCTTGTTTGTTTATGTGTAACATAAAAAGTTCCGAATCTACCACAGTTTTGTACTAACTAGGAGAGGCTCCGACGTTGTAGTCACAGATTTGGATGAAATTTGGCACACAAGTAGAAGACGTCAAGGATATTCGATCCTTAAAATACTGGACCGCAACACTCCCCCCTTTTTTGAGAAAAACGCCTCTAAAGTTTTTAGCGTTGCTTATGGATTGGTAAGTTTTAATGTCTGACAGAGGCGGTTCAGTGTAGGTAGCAGTGCACAAAGCTCTCGATCGAGGGGTCGTGTGTGCGATCCCCGCTCGGGATATTGTTTTTCTTTTTGAATCATTGTCGTCGTCGTGTGTTCGATCCCGGTTGGTATTGTATTTTTTTGGAATAGTTGTGGATGTAATTAGTTTAAGGTAAATCAGCAGTGTTCAACTACAAATACATTTATTTTAAGAAATCAGTAAATTATTCGATCATTAAGATATTTAAATTATACTAAAAACACATTGCTGAACGGATTTATTATGAAAAACTGTTGTAATCGAAGCAAAGTCATAGCTAATGGTAGGATCATCCCTTGTTCCTAGAATCTATCCTGCGTCCTCTTCGTGTCTCATAGCCAACTCGGCAAAAAGCAATAAACCAGTGACGGTGACGCCCAACGTGGCTAGCCATAAATGCTTTGGTGTTGAGTAATTGTGGCATATAGTAGATACTAGGGACGTAATTGTTTAACAGTTTCATAATTTCGGATTGCTCGAAGCGAAATCCTTGCCGGATGATAGTTTAGTCCGTAGTTCCTAGAATCCAGTCTTTGTTGTCTCCATGTCTTTGTTGTTTTGACCCTTTTAAGGTCATTTCTGTCATGCGCTTTATCTCGCGAAGCAAACATAGGATTTGCATGTTCAAGGTGTCAATCGACGCATATTGACATTTGTATGATTCTATCAAATTTTTAAAAATTTCGTCGAAGCCGTTTTTAAAAGTGCAAAAAATTAGCATTTTTTTATAAACAATAATTTTTTAACCTGATTTGCGAGTCACAGTAATCAATGTTTATAAAATTTATATACTCCAAACAGTTTTTGTAAAACTTTTTCTCATGATGACAAAAATCAACATGCCGCGAGGTTCGACCCTTGAGGTCCACACGGTTAACTTCCCAGTAATATCTACATAAATATTAAAAATATTAAACACAATTATAATTTTGAAAATAATATTACTTTGAATAGAAATAATGAGAGGTTCTCATGACAGTAATTGAAATGAGTTAAAATTAATCATATCATCTACGGGCGGGTCCATTGATTATGTAAGGTTTTTGGTGGATGGAGACAGATTGATTTAATTGAATATTAACGCCGATCAATCGGTGGGGGCCTTTTCTACGTTATTTGTTATTTTCATATCGATGCTTGAAGGACAAAAGAGCGCTAGTAAAAATGAATGCAGTTTTTGTTATTACGTCCACTGAAGAGATTTTGTCGCGTGATGGCCATTTTGAACAGTTGCATTGAAAATTGCCATCACTTCGGCATAATCACTAAATTTGTATTTTTTCACGAGTTTACATCAATGAGATTAATAACGACTTTATATTTTCTATTGGTCTTGAAAAATATTGAATATGCAGTCATAAATAGGTTCAATTGCATGTAAAAAGTAAAATGTATTAGAAATGATGGAGGAAGTAATTGAAATCTAACGGTTACTAAAAAATAGATCTACTAAAGACTACAATCGTTTATTTGATGAAAGCTTTTTAAATCATATGATTTTGCAAAGTATTGACTACAAAATATTCCACTATTCAAAGCATTGATTATCACAAATGCAAATTTGATTGAAATTTTGTTGGTTTTTTTATTAAAACTAAAACACTGTAAAACTATTGAAAATCTGCTCAAATTATGCAAATACTATAAAACTTGGATTGAATTTACAACAATTTCTTTAGAATAAAATATTTAAAGTAATATCATTCGTATGAACCCTTTTTACATGGTAACTTTAAATGATTTTTTGTTTTTAATTTAGTTTTTTTTTCATAATCATAGAAAATGGTTTTGCTGCATTCTCTTCAAAAACTGATAAGAATGTATAAATTTTATAAACATTTATTACTGTGCTGTGAAAATCAGGTTAAAAAGTTATTTTTTATGAAAAACTCTAATTTTTTGCATTTTTTTTTATTAAATTAAAAAGCGGCTGAAACAATTTTTATATAGTGTTAAAAACATCACAAAAATGTTAATACACATCGATTGACTCCTTAATGATGCAAATATTAAATCTGGTTCGTGAGATATAGTGAATGACAGAAATTTCCATGAAGGTCATGATGGCAGTTAATGATTTTTATTTTTAATTTAATTTTTTTCGTAATCATGAGAAAAAGTTTTGATTGTGTTTTTACAAAAACTATTTGGAGTATATAAATTTTATAAACATTGATTACTATAATAAAAAACAGACACTACTCCTTATACACGAAAACTGGTAAGATCATCCTTTGTTCCTCGAATCAATCCTGCTTCCTCTTCGTGCCTCAAAGCCAAGTCGGCAAAAAGCAATAAACCAGGGTGGCGCCCAACGTAGCCATGAATGCTGTGGTGTTGAATAATTGACCACCATAACATTTATGACTCGATACAATGGGAGTCACCCTGGTTTATTGCCTTTTGTCAACTTGGCTTTGAGGCACGAAGAGGAAGCAGGATTGATTCGAGGAACAAAGGATGATCTTACCATTAGCTATGATTTTGCTACGATTACAACAGTTTTTAAGACTCTATCCGTTCAACAATGAGTTTTCAGCATAATTTACATATCTAAATGAACGAACAGTTTGCTGTTTTGGAAAAATAAATGTTTTTGTAAGTGAACATTGCTGATTCACCATAAAAAAAATACATTCACAATTATTCAAAAAAACAATACTCAACTCGGTAATTGAACACACGACGCCGACGACGACGACGACGACAATAATTCAAAAAGAAAATCAATACCCCGACCGGGAATCGAACTCACGACCCCTTGATCGCGTGCTAGTGCCTTTGCTACCTAGACTGTTCAGTTTAGTTTTAGTTTTAAAATGGCTTTATTGGTGTTTTTGATTTTTAACAATTAACAAAATTCTTAAGCCTACGAATTATCCTCTGACTTAAAAACTAAATGGCCACTAGGGCACTCAAAGTTTATTCGTTCTCATAGTTTAATAATTAAATATATACATCTCATTCTTACTTTGGTCAAAATAATCATTTAAACAATTGAAAAATATAAAAAAAACAATTGAATAATCATAACTTAACCTAACCTACTTAATCCTAAACTAACCTATATGGATTTGTGTCTGCCTGCAGACACTCCTCCGAATAAACTTAATATTAGCTTACAGACTAAGTGTGGGTCTATGTCTGCCAGCAGACATAGACCCACGTTGTAAAGATACTTAACTCTATTGATAAAAGTCCTTAAAACTTACATCGTTTGTTAATAATAGATATATTTACAATTCATTTCAGGCCTGAACCATGTCGGACACTAATATTATTCTTTCAACCACCAATAGCGATAACGGTCGCGGTCACTTCGATCAACGTCAAACCTCGCGAATGAGTAACGCCACAGCGCGCTCGATCTGCTCGAATCCATTTCCGCAACGTACTCTATCTTCTTGTCGGTTGCCCGCCTATATACATGGTATATAATCGGGCAACCAAGAGAATCAAGAATGTATCCATTCCCGTCCAGATACACGAATGCTTCGGGGGGGGGGATGAAGCCCGTAGTGAGACATTGCTCGAAGTAAACATCGTTTGGATAGTATGGCTGCCAAACCCAGGGGTTCTCACGCAAGGACGCGGACCTGACGACGTGATTCCGGATCAATCTCACTACTACTGTGTCGACTCTCGGTACCTCGGCGATGTCATAGATCTCCTGATTGGAGACGTGGTGCAAGTAGCCTGTCTCAGCTTTCCTGTACACTCCAATGCAGGCGCGAACAATCCGTCTCTCGAAGACTCTTAGCTTCTCCATTGTGCTCGGACTCTGGTTATACCAAATCGGACATCCATATGTCAGAATCGGTCTGACCAGAGTCTTATAGCAAGTCAACTTGACATCAGCGTCGATGTGTTTGGAGAAGAAGAGCCGTCGCAGAGACATAAACATCCTTCGCGCCCGCTCCAGCATGATATCTACATGATGGTAGAGGTACAGGTGCTGATCCAGGTACACACCTAGGTATCGCACGCACGTGCCGTGAGGGACACGCTCAGCGCTCGCGTCGCCCTCGTTCGCCGTGATGTGGAAATCTCGCCAACAACGCTTCAGGTCTCGATTGGCGTGCTGCAGGGTACGGCGAAACAAAATTGTTTCGCATTTCTGCGCATTAATCTTCATCCGCCAATTGTTCGTGAAGAACTGAATGTCGTTGAACATCCCTTGAAGTTCCTTCTGAACGACTGACGCTTTTGCGTCCGCCGTGTAGGCTATGAGGTCGTCGGCAAAAGCTACCAACGACCTTTTCGGTGACCGATTAAAGTCAAACGTGTTCAGAAGGGGGCTGAAGATCGAGAACAGCGTGGGTGCAGTAACTGTACCCTGCTGCAAGCCATTAAAGACCTTGAAATCACGAGTTGTGGTGAGATTTCCGTCTGTTATGACAAATGATTTGCCATACAACAGACTACACATCATGGCGACGAGTTGTCGAGGGAAATAGAGCTTAAGGAGCCTGAAAATCAGCCCATACAGCCACACAGAGTCGAAAGCCTTCTCCATATCGATGAGACACGCTCCGACGCATTCTCCGCCGTTGATCCTCCAACACACGTCCGACGTGACCTTAGCTATCGCATGGATGGTCGAATGGCCAGTTCTAAAGCCGAACTGGCAATTCGCCATCAGGTCGTTCCTCCTGAGATGCACATTTAGTGCTCGATTGAGCACCACCTCAAACACCTTGCTGACATTCGGCAGCAAACTGATTGGGCGATAGCTCTTCGCGCTGGAAGCGGCCTTGCCTTTCTTCAAAATCGGAAAGACTTTGGCTCGCTTCCACCTCTCAGGAAAGTACGATCTGTTCAACATATTGTTGAACAGGATGCAATAACTTCGGATTGCGACGTCGGACATGTGTCGAAAAACAACATTGGGAATGCCATCGAGGCCTGATGATCTCTTGGTGTTTACCGATCTGAATATGATGAGTAAGTCATCATAAGAGATGAAGTATCCGTCCAAGACATCATCCGGTATCGAGTCGGCCTGAAGTGTGTCATCGAAATGGAGAAGTGGTGTGCCGTTCAGGCTTGCCTTAAAGTCAGAAACCTTGGCTTCGACGACTTCGGAGAGTCATTTGCTTCCACGTTCCGGGTGTGGCTGATGGACCGATTCAAAATGGGCTCCGATCAGCTCCAGCTTCTGAGCATCGTCACTCACAACGCGGTTGCCTTGCGCGTCCACAATCGCTGCTTACGTGTCGATTCCTGCACCAGCCAGGAGATCCAATTCATCTGCCGATACGTCGAGTGTCGGCACTATAGCGCGAGACTTTTTCCGAAACAGGCTGTTGACCTGCGCGTACATCTGGTCCGGGTCCTTGTGCGAGATGCCCCGCAGTTTATCCGACCATTGGCTGTTGACCTCGTTCCTGTAGTTCTGTCGGACTAAATTCCGGACATTCCTCAGGAGCGATTTCAACAAGCCTAAAGTCGGATGGTTGTAGTCCTGGAATCGCCGATAAATCGTGTTGATGCGCGTTAGAAGGAGGCTTTTCAACTTTTTCAGTCGTTTGATGACTGGGGTATCGTATCCCTCCATGTTGTTCCGAGGCTTGATCTTCGGCACCACTCGTTCCATAGTGTCCAGCGTCAGATTGTCCAACTTTGAGAGATAGCTCTCTATCTCGTCAATAGTCAGATTTCTGTCAGTAGGCACCATGTAGCGCGGGTTATCACCTGAAGGAGGGCATTCCTTCAGATACTCCCGATCAAACCTCGTTTGGAATTTCTTCCAATCGGTTTTCTTGAGATTCAACTTGTGACCTTCAGCTTGCGCCGGAAGGAGGAAAACCTCATCTTTCTCATGCTGCACTTCCATTACGATAGCGGCCTAGACTGCTCAGCTCCTGTCAGTTGTGAAAACTTAATAATACAATAGCAACGCAAAAAACTTTAAGGACGTTTTTCTCAAAAAAGGACGAGTGTTGCGCTCTAATATTTTAAGGATTGAATATCCTTGACGTCTTCTACTTATGTGCCAAATTTCGTCCAAATCTGTGATTCCATAACCTGCTCCTCTCCTAGTTAGTCATAAATTTTCACTAGCTCATATGTTGTCAACAAACAGTCCACAACACAGGGTTCACATTGCGAACGATCATTCGTAGCCGTGTCAATACTCATATTACATCTTGGCGTGTGCCATATGTTATTCAATGTCTTGGGAATTTGTTCATTATCAACTTGGACAAATCGCTCACGAAGCAAATGTGAATATTGAGATTTTTACCGAAATATGATCTTTGTTCTGTTGGGTATGTTGTGTGTTTACGTTATTTGATTCAATTTTACGTTGCAGTGAATTATGACGTAGTGAGATACACTACATGACCTTCAAAGGGGCAAAACAACAAACCCCCCGAACGAAGTTTCCCAAAAACTAATCAGCTCTTAAGATTGCAAAGACGCTTCGATTGACACCTTAACGAAGTCGATAGGACTTTGTTTACGTGAGTTATGCTCGCAGAAAAAAGTGTCCACGAACGCACATACGTATGCACGTACACACATTTCCCTTTCTAAAAACACTTTATTTATACTCTATAGACCTCAAAACGTAAAGAAAAGTTGAAAATTCCAATTTCGATTTTCAAGGCGTTTACAAGACCTTCCCATATACTGGGAAGTTAATAATTTGTAGCAACATTGTCTTAACCCTTGATGCAAGAGCCTGCATCATGAAATTACAAGAGCGATCTACTTTAAAATGCTCAGATAACATTCAAATATGCGTGACTGACTTCATTGTAAAAATTCAACAAGATAATTTCAAACTTCTCTACTCTACGTACCTCAGTAGAGCGATTCAAGTTTTTTTAACCCTTTCACTACGACTGCCTCAAAACACCCGTTACACAAGGCGAAATTTGTGCATGCTATGAATAACTCCTACAATGGTGACTTCGAGCCAAAAGACTTGACCCGAACCCGAATGATCCAGCGTTTGAGCAATGTGTTAGATATTCTTCCTTAGCATTTTGAGTAGTTTTCCATACAGATGAAAATTTACTGAAGGCTACTATTTTATCTTCGCAAGGAGTTAATAAATAAAAAATAAAAAATCAATAAAAGTCATCATCACTTTCAAGATCATTTATGCCATTCACTATATCTCGCGAACCAAATACAATATTTGCATCATTAAGGTGTCAATCGACGCGTATTAACATTTTTGTGATGTTTTTGAATTTTCAAAAAAAATCGTTGGCGCCCTTTTTAATAGGAAAAAATGAGAAAATTAGGGTTTTTTCATAAAAAAATAAATTATTAACCTGATATCCACATCTCAGTAATAATTGTTTATAAAATTTATAGAATTTTATTTATTTTTGTGGAAAAACCAGCAAAACTTCTCCTTAAAAAAATTAAATATAATGTAAATGTAAAAATATAAATAGGGTTCATACGAATGGTATTACTTCATATTTCTTATTCTAAGGACATTGTTGTAAAATCAATCAAAGTTAATTAATATTTGCATAATTTGAGCAAATCTTGAATAGTTTTCATAGCACCGTGTTTTAGCTTTAATGCAAAAAATGTTTTAATTTTGAAAATCTTAAAAAAATCAATCAAATTTGCATATATCTTAATCAACGCTTTGAAGCAAATACTTTGCAAAATCATATTCTTTAAAAAGCTTTCATCGTATTATAAAATTGCAGTTTTAAGTAGTTTTATTCTTTAATTTTTCAATTTCATTTTTTTGCAATTACTTCCTTCATCATCATTTGTAATACATTTTACTTTTTACGTGCAATGAAACCGATTATTGACTGTATTTTTAATGTTTTTCAAGACCAACTGAAAATAAGAAATCAAACCAATCCATTCCTCCCCCATCTTCCAAATTCCTTACGTAATCAATAGACGCTTCCGTAGATGAACGGTTGAAATTAACTTATTCCAATTACTGCGATGAGTACCTCTCATTATTCTTAGTTAAAATAGCATTATTTTCATTATTATTTTTGTGTTTAATATTTTTCATATCTATGTTAATATTATTGGGCAGTTGCCTGTGTGGACCTCAAGGGTTGCACCTTGCGGCTTGTTTTTTTTAATGTATTTTCGGGAAATTTCAACCCAACATCTAATTATTGCAGTTTTCAGCTCATCTGCAGTTGCGTATGGCTTTCCTTCAGCGAGAACGAGCTGTCCCCAAAATTTTTTGATAATTTTTAGGTCGGGTGATCGTGCTGGCCAATCGAGAAGTTAGATTTCTTTCTCTTCGAAGAAAGATTTCACCTTCCTGGCGGTGTGCGCAGACGCATTATCCTGTTGGAAAAACGGCGAAGCATCTGCATAGTCATTAGACTTTCATATATTTGCTGTTGCAACAGCTGTACATACTTATCAGCGTTCAATTTGCCACTGATGAACATTAATTCCGATCGACCGTTAAATCCGATAGCACCCCATATCATCCATACTCCAGCATGCTGCCACTTACCTAAAATTATTTCTTAATTCCGAATGTCGTGGAAATAATATCCCCAGCCATCTGGACCATCTAAATTGAATCTTTTTCATCGGAAAATAGAACAAGCCTCCATTTTTTTCCACTGTATACGGCGCGTGCAAAACGCCAAACGCTGCATCTTGTGAAGAAAGGATAATGAAGGTTTCCGCTGAAGCTTCCGGCGATGAATGAGTGACGTTTTTTAAATGACGTTCTGTATGTTACGTACTTTCGTTTCAACGCCAGTCAGTATGCCGATTTCTCTTGCGGTGAGAAAAGAATTTGAAGCCTCCTTCAAAATTCGACGGTCCTCGCGTCGTGATATCGCTCGCGGTAGACCTGGTGACCTTTTTCCTCGTAATTCTCCGGATCTGCAATCAAGTTCGTTACAGTATTTTGACTTCTGCCAATACTTTTTGCAATTTACACAATAATTTTCTTCTGTCGCCGTAATTCTAAAATCGTATCAATTTCCTCGTCGACCTCGTCCCATTTTCCCAAAATGTTTGAACCTTTTGTTTATAAATGTGGTTATAAACTCTGTCCTAAATGTCTATATTGTGAAGGTCACAATTTGAAAACCGAAAAGTGGCTTGATGGAGGAAACCAAGCTAATTTAAGAAGCAAGCATTATGTGCTATCTTTTTTACGCAACTAAAAGTTATTAAATTAGCCATAAAATTTCACATTTTGAAAAATCCTTAATTATTTTTAGGTAGCAGTGGTACGAATTTTTCTAACACCAATATAAGTTTTTATGTGAGTTTCCACTCCACCCGAGAGGTACCACATGCGGAGCGTTAACCGATTTTGAGTGATCGGTTTCCCCAAAAGAAGATTCGCTGGCAATCAAAGATATATTCCTATTATCGTGTTTTGAATAACATTTAAAGCTTTAATAAAACTTCAGTGCACTCTAAATAAGAAAAAAATGTTAATTATTTATTTAATCAAAATCATAAATAACATAACCTGAAGAACCCTTTTCTGGAACAAACTTTAAGCACTACAAAACTTTAAAAAATACCAAACACTAGAAACACTACGAAGACACATTAAGTACTAATACCATGCACTACATTGATGAGACTACTTTTGCATTAATAGTCATCACCTTCACTCCTTTTGGCCCGTCGTAAGAAAATGTTCTCATGCCTGCTCAAAAGTATTATGCAGACCATGCCAAGACTAAACGTTGTCGAAGCACTGAACGGGCTGCATATGATTAGCCCGTCCACGATGTATACACATGTTATTTCAAACACGCACACTCCCGCCGCTTCGGCATAGAATTCACGCAGTCATTCAAATAGAAATATTTTTTTTCGGAGCAAAATCCATGTAGCCCCTTGCTCTTAGTAAAGGTGGAAAATTGTCAAAGAGAAAATAAGTTTGAATTTTACTGTCAGCTTTTACTCGGTGCAGGCACAACGAAGCGAGTCGAAGCGAAAAACAAATTGTTCTAAAATGCGTGGCAAGAAGACTATGTGAAAGTAAACTACGAAATGAAGCTGGTAACACCGTTACTGTCAATGGAGATCGGTATAGATCGATGATAACCAACTTTTTGTGGCCGAAATTGGACGAAGTTGATCTTGATCGCATTTGGTTCCAACAAGACCACACAGCAAGTGCAACAATTGAATTATTGCGAGAAAAGTTTGGATATTCGATTATTTCAAGAAATTGTGATATTGAATGACCTCCAAGAAGTTGTGATTTAACACCATTAGACTACTTCTTGTTGTGGGGTTATTTGAAATCATTGGTCTTTAGCAATAAACCAAACTCTATTCAAGCTTTACAAGTCAATATTGAACGTGATATTCATGACATACGACTTGATTTATTGAAAAAAGTGCTCGAAAATTGGGTTCATCGAATTCGTTCCTGCAGAAGAAGTCGTGGAGGCCATTTGAATGACGTTTTATTCAGAACTTAATTGTATCGACTGTACTTCACATTAAATAAAAAACAATTCAATTTCCTTAACAATTAGTGTGGTTTTTCTTTTAAAGAAATCATAACACTTATATTGGAAAACCCTATACTATGGGCGAAAAAAATGCTGCATTACATTTTGAAATGAAATTAAACTATGAAAACTACATTGAAATCTCTAATGATATTTTATTACATTTGCACTAATATAGGCTCATCAATAAGTGGTGGGGTGAGCCCCACTAGCCCCAAAGGTAGAGCCGCCACTGTACAATTAGCTCTTAGTCGAAATATCGAGGATAAATACCAAAAATCCATTACGAACGAATTTACAACAATACTGTTCTGAAACCAAATACTTATCATAGCAGATGTGCCTGCACAGAATTAAATACATCATCAAATATCTACTCATATACTTACTCGGGTTCAAAAAGTGGCATCCAAACGCTTTGCGGCGGATACAAGAATGAGCGTTTCTTGCGCATAAACGGTATTTTCGACACAGCAAATGGACAGTGAATCTTCTCGTCTACCATGCTGATGCCTCTTCGATAACGATAGTCCAAATAAAGCATATGTTTCATTGCTGGCATATCTCTGATAAAAACGAAATTTTTCTTTTCCACATAGTCCGCAAGAACTGAGGTGTCATTCAATTCTGTGGTGAATATCGCTCGATTTTTTCCAATCATTTTATTCAACACGTTCAACATTTCACCATCCTGAAAAATATAATTATATCAATCATAATTCTTTTAATATCAGGGTTTTTTAAAGATACATTCAATTTATCTAATAGGAAACATTTTATCCATCAATACTCTATCGAAGGTTTCTTTTCTTTTTAAACTCTAATTAAATAGGTTCTTTTTTTTTTAAAAAAAAGAGCAAAATCGTTTTCAATGATCAGCAATGCAAGGAGTAATCTACCCCGCCTATTTTAATCGGGTCTAAAATAAGGTGTTGGTCTCGTTTTCATGTTTTTCAGGAGTACTTCATCAAAAATATTTGATAAACGATACGAAAACGATACTGCTTAAGGGATTACATAGGTTTCGAAGGAAAAGAAACTTTTTCAAAAAATGCATTTTAAAAACCAAAAAAACTATTTTAATTAAAATTTACACATATAAAAGTTTAGCATTTCAAGAAACTGTAAAAAAAACTTTCAGCTAAAAACTTTGAAAATTGTCAATTTTTCTGCAGTTTTCCTCGTCCAACCTTTTTTTTGCAGTAGGCAGAATATTTCGGTGCAGGTTCATCTCAAATCAAAAATTCAAAAAATTTCTTATAGTTTATGCCCTTGGCTCGTGCTAGAACGGAAAAATTGAAAAAAAAAAAATTTTAAGTTTTGAAATGAATTTGAATGAATTTTCGTCTCATATTTTTTTTTTAGAATTTTTCCGATTCTCATCGTTTTTAAAATATTTTTTTCGTTAGAAACGAAAACGAGTTGACCGAATAAAAATCCCTTCGTTCATGCATGAGTCAATACCAGTGGCGTTTCCAGGGGGCGTTACGGGTTCAACCCCCCCCCCCCCTGAAGTGGCCAGGAACACACTCAACCGTGATTATTACCCTGATTTGATTCAGGTTCTCATTCACAGCTGAGTGAAATGATAGTGCGGCATCAAATTTCATTCCCGAAAACTATTTGTCGACAACACTCTGGAACGTGGGAGTTGAGTGAGATTCAGTATCTCTACGCAATTAGATCTTTCATCTAATTCACAGTAAAGCCCATATGGGCCTGATTTACGGACTATGGTGCTTTAGAGATCTCACCTAGGGGTGATACGGGCATAATTTGCAAAATTGGATCCGTGTGTGCCGTTATCTTTTACTTATTGTATGAAGCCTAGCAATTTTATATATAGACACAGAGTTGGTAGGAACATTAGAATCTGGTCACCTGATTGAAAGTTTTCGAAGTAAAATTCCAGAAAAGCAAACGTACCTAGTCAAGACGTCAAAAATTTGCCCTCCACCCCCCCCCCCCTTATCAAAATCCTGCGTACACTACTGGTCAATACTATAATGAGGAATTGTGCAAAGTTTCAGCAAAATCGGTCATTTCGTTCTCAAGAAATCGTGCCTACCGCACGGAAAAACAAAGTTTCGAGATAAACGCGTTCAAAGTTTTTTACCGCGATTTAATGAGTTAAAATTATTTTTAGCGACTTACATCGAGTCGTCGATTCCTGGTCCATACAGTGATTCGTTTGCCTCATTTGCGATGTTCAGAGCATCCTTTTGATGTTGTGATGTTTGATGAAAAAGAAAGGAGCTGAGTTTACGCGGTAGAACCGCGCTGCATGCATATAATACGCTAGGTAAGGTAGAGCGCACGTACCGACTACGCGGTATTTAAATCTCTTTAATTCCGGTAATATTGCTCGAATTTACTTGAAATTTGGTGTGGATACTCTTGAAGTATGGGATGATAAAAATTTGATCAATTTTTTGAAAATAGAAGACCTATGGAACCTCTTAAGTCCAAAATCCACATAGATTAATAACATCAATTCACGTTCAATATCACAACCGTTGCTGTCCGTGGCCACGGTAGTCCCACTCTGCGTTCACCCGCCAAGAGGGATGTGGAAATGAAAAATAGCTTGGCTACGAATTTCAAAACAAGAAGTAAATTCCTCACTAACCTCAACCAACTGTAACACAATTGTTAACTACACCACGCAACGACAAAATCTACCAACACGATACAAGTCAATAAAGATGCCAAAACCACTTGATACACTTTGATACACTAGCAAAAAAGGTTCATATTCTACAAATATTTTTCGGATTGAAAATAAGAAATATATTCAATACGTTGTTAACAAAGATTTGACGCCTCTTCCACAAACCAAATTTTGCAATTCCGCTCAAAGTATTGTCGTCTCCCGCGGTAGTCGCACACTGCTACTTCAATCGTCACAGGAAACATCTTTCAAAGAAACTTTTGCCAATTTCTAAACAGAAAAGAATTGCAGGGAAAAAACGCCTGATCTTGAACGATTACGAATATCCAAGACGAGCGATTCCAGAAACAAGCCTTTTCAAAAAAATATCCTTCAAAACAAGTCAATGCAACAAAAACGAGCTGGTTCCTAAACCATGAATCGAGAGCGTTCCTACGTCTTCACACCCATTTAAAACTTCTCCAGGGTCCATTGCGGCATCTTCAGTGATTGATCCACACCACAATATAAACTTTAATTCGAACGTTCCATTCCGCCGGCCTATAACGACTTCAGACCACTATCAGCTGGTGATCTAATATGTCATTTTCCGATTGTCTATGGTCACACTGACGAGTTTCGGTTGAAAGTTGCCAAGCAAGTGGATAAAAGTGTACCAACTAAGTTCTAGGGGTTGGCTCTAAGTGGAATAATGATTTTCGTCCACCGTTAATCGTTTACCTTCCGAGTACCTGACTTTCTTCAATTTAGCGATGTTTTCATCCGTGAAGACTGTGTTCCGGTGACCGAAAAAAGATCATCTTCCAGAGACCAGTAATCCTGTTGGAATAATCGGTGTCAACGTTTTACCGTTGCAGATGATGGTTCAGATTCCCGAAAGGTTAGACATTTCTCCGGAAATTTCCTAATGTTTCTTTCCTTTTCAAGAGGAATTTTATGATGCTGCTCAACAAGTGCCCTGCCGAATGAAGAGGTAGAATGACTGTAAGTACCTTAGGCTCAAACCTTTTCAGCCCCACCTCGTATGATAAAAAATGTTTGTTATGTTGACGTTTTTATGATAAAAGAATTCATCCTTTTTCTAATATCATGTAACTCATTCACAAATTATACAATTTACGTGGAGTGATGGAAGCTGTGTTCATTCTTGCATTGCCATCTTGGAAAACCATCTATAGCGAATAATTAGGACAAAATACTTTCCAAACTCTAATAGTACATCACTTCACTTAAAGTTTGGTTAAGTCACCAGCAGCAACGTACATCATACATAAGTCTCAATAAATAGGCAATAAAAACTTTTTTCCTTGAGAATACATTTTTAAGGGCTAACTGTTGTTTTTAGCGTGGTGTTATGGAAAATAGATATCTCTGCTTAATCTGACACTAAGATCCTGCCGTGCATTTCAATAAGTTTCAAGAAATTACTATTCTTTATCTGCTGTGGATTATTCGATCGTGGCTTATCTTCAACAATCTGAAGGAAGCCGATAAAATATCTGCTTTCAAAATTTTTAATGTCTTGTAATATTTTTTAAAATATTCAACTTAACGTTAGAAAGAATAATGAAATTTGATAACATTATGTAAAGTCGTGCGGCGGGGTTCCTCTTCCTTTACATTCCTTTTTGTCGTTTTAAATGTTTAGTATGTTTCCTTTTTTCCTATTTTCCAATTTTTTATTTTGCATTCCATTTTCGTTTTTATTCATTTTGATTTTTAAAATTTCCGCACTGGGCGCAAGCGTCGACTCCTTACAAAAGCTACAGTGTTTACAAATCTGGCTTTTACCAATGATACGCTGGAATGTGATCCACATTTATGATTTACGTTCGTGTTTGCTAGTTTTTTATTCATTTTGCTTACTAATTGGCTTATAACCATTACTTAATTAATACTGCCTTGTAAATGTTTTTTTATTAATGAATTGTTTTGCATAAAAAATGCAACTTACTCGAGTTAATTACTTTTTTAGTTATTTGTTATTAATTTTCATTCTTTTTGCCATTCTTATTGAATTTTGTATATTTGTTTTGAAAAATCTGTATTCGTTTATTATAAGCTATTTATTATTAATTCGTATCGAGCTTTGTGTCTGAATTTATAGTCTCTTTCCAATCTTGAAAAATAAATATGCACCAAAAGGAGCTTTGCAAGTATCCATAAAGGTTTTCTCTCCTATCAATGACCTGCCGAACGATGAAGGGCAAGCCCGACTGCTGTACTTATGGGTAAGGCCTGGCGCGCTCTAACATACGAATAAGCAAATACTAGGCCATAGCAAGGTGGGCCCAGGTGGCGACATTAGCTGCCAGCGAGCTCCGATGGAACTCGTGTTTTTGTCGAAACTAGCACAGCCGCCCGAGAGTTTGTTTGCTCGCGCAGTGTTTTTTCGCTTCTATCGTTCGTTTTTTCGTGACTTAGTCCGGCTTTCACGTGTAAAAGTAGTTGCGTTTTTTGGCTTCCTCGGACAGGTTTTATTCGCGGTCTTTTCTCGATATGTGCACGAGAGTTTTCTTGGATAGATTGAACTACAAGGTAAAGCCTCATGAACTTGATGTTTGAACTGTTTAATTGTTTGCTTTCGCTATAATTTTATAATAGGGTATTCAGATAGTTGGTTCTCAGGAAATGCGATTCAAGGCCTGCGGTAGAGAACTCACCAACGACATTACCCGCCGAACTGAGCTGGTCTGCTAGCAGTCATCGAACCTCTAGCAAGATAGAGGTTTAACTTGAATTAGTCTGCATGACAAAAGGGTTCGTTCGCGAGACTGAACTGAACAATTCAGAAGTCTTGTTGACTTGAATTCTCGTCACGATTGGTATGCTCATACACAGATTTCATAACAACTATTAAAGGACTTTTACGAAAGCAGTCAAATGTTAACTGCAAAATTTATCATTACTTGCAAATACACCAAATATATCAAAGAGTTCAGTCAACCTTTCCTTTCTATTTTAAGTAGAGTTAAAAGGTTTAACCCACAGCCCATCTAAATTAAAAATGTTCGTTTCTATATAATCACTATTAACACGTCCTGTGAGGAATTTACTAGTAACCTCCGATGACTCGGAAGCGTGCAAAGTTTAATTCGACGTAAATCATTCATGGCACGCTAACCAAATGTTTATCTTTACTTTTTACTAACTGTGGTGACGACCTGCCATTGCATATGAAATGCAACTAAAAAAATGGATTAATTGATGTAGAGATTCACGCCATGACACGAATAAATTCATAATCAATATTTACATGGCAGCTCGCTTCATTTTGATATTGAATTGTGTTTCGTTAGAAATGCATTGTATTATATTTGCAATATCCATTAGAGTGAAGGTACTCACATTTCTGATGGCGTATTCGATGCCTCCCCCGCGTTGTGCAACGAAATGCTTCTCACGGCGCGCGATATCATCAACACTATTGTACGGGAGGGTGAATTTCGATAGGGTGAGAAAAGCAGTTAGGTTGGCTGTGTAAAACGATGTCAGTATGGTAATGAATATCCACCAAGTCGCAAACAGTAGGCGTGTCGAATCTGAAATAGTGGAAAAAATATGATGAGCAATATTTTATTAGAAATTTAAAAATAAAAGAAAACAAAAAATACACTGGCGTACAAAATTTGAACCTTTTCTGTCACACAAAAACATATCATATTTTGAATGTCCTAACAATAATATATAAATTGATATATCAGGTTTCTTTGTGATATCAAAACGCTATATTTTCATGAAAAGTACAAAGATCCTAAATTTAGACAAATTATTACTTAATTTAAAATATATATTTATGATTTTCGTCAGTTTTTGGCTGGTGGTAGGTCCCTTTTAAGAGGGGAGGAGGGGGGTAAAGTCTGTTAGGCGTATTTTGAACATATTTTTATGAACTTTTTTTCAGAAATGCTATTGACTTTCTTTATTTCTAAGTAAAGTAAACATATTAAGTATCGTTTCAGGAATATACTGTAAAATTTTCAGAGCAAAATATTGAAAAATGAGCATCTAGTAACAAATAGTCGTAGACTCCAAAAATTGCATTTTTCAATGGACACCAGAGCTCGAAATTGGATCATCTAAAATCAAATAAAGAAGATTTTTTTTAGTTTATGAGTTTTTCTAGGTAACTCTTTTTTTTATTTTTTTTAACTTCTCAGTACATGGGAAGTTCTTGTAATCGCCTCGAAAATCGAAATTAAAATTTTCAACATTTCTTTACGTTTTGAGGTCTATAGAGTATATATAAAGTGTTTTAGAAAGGGAGATGTATGTGTGTGTGTGTGTGTGTGTATGTACGTACGTTCGTGGACACTTTTTTCTACGAGCATAACTCACGTAAACAAAGTCGCATCAACTTCGTTGAGGTGTCAATTGAAGCGTCTTTGCAATCTTAAGAGCTGATTAGTTTTTGGGAAACTTCGGTCGCGGGGGAGGGTTGCTGTTTTGCCCGTTTGAAGGTCTGTCGTGCGGTTTATCTCGCGAACCAAACGTACGATTTTTTTGAACAAGGTGTCAATCGACGCGTATTAACATTTATGTGATTCTATCAAATTTTTAAAAAAAATTCTTGAAGCCGTTTTTTTAATTTTAAAAAAAAAACGTGCAAAAAATTAGGTTTTTTTTTCAAAAACACAAAATTTTGAACCTGATTTTCAAACCTAAGTAATCAATGTTTATATAATTTAAATACTCAAAATGGTTCTTGTGAAAAAACCAGCAAAAGTTTTTTTCATGATTACAAAAAAAAATTATATAAACAATAATTAAACGTTCAAGGTCATTTACGTCATTCTTTATATTTCGAGAACTAAATATAATCTTTACATCATTAAGGTGTCAATCGACGCGTTTTATCATTTTTATGATATTATATTATATATTTTATTTTATGATATTATATTATATATTTTAAAAAAATCATTAAGGCGTTTTTTTTAATTTATTTAAAAAAAATTGGAAAAGTAGTGTTTTTTCATAAAAAAAATTCATTTTTAACCTGATATGCACATCGTAATAATAAATATTTGTAGAATTTATAAAATTATAATTATAAAAAACCAGCAAAAACTTTACTCATGATTACAAAAAAAATTAAATTAATAATAAAAAATCATTCAAAGTCACCATGTAAAAAGGGTTCATTCGAATCATAATACCTTAAATCTCTTATTCTAAAGACATTGTTGTAAAGTCAATCAAAGTTTATTGGTTGGTTGGTTGTAGTGGCAGCCTCCTTTGTCAAAAGGCGGCTCATTTAGGCCAAGATAGGCCCATTGTGATAGCACATTTCAATAGGGTGCGGCACTAAAACCTGTTGGGTGACGAGAACCATTTAGATTCTCGTATGAAGCCGGCTACGCAGCTAATATTCAAACTAGCTACTTCCGCGAGGCTGTCCAGGAAGGGTGAGCCTAAGGTTTTCATGCGTTTCCTGGCCAGTGCTGGGCATTCACACAGAAAATGTTGGAATCAAAGTTTATTAATATTTGCAAAATTTGAGAAGATTTTCAATAGTCTTCACAGCACCATGTTTTAACTTTAATGAAAAAACTGCTTTGTAACCTTTCCCCCCTCCGATTGATCCGCGTGAATAATCAATCAAACAAATGCACCAAAATCCTTACGTAATCAATTGACGCTCGCGTAGATGTTACGATTAATATTAAGTCATTTCAATAACTTTTATGAGAGGTACATTTTTATTATTTGAAGTAGTATTATTTCCATAATTATTATTGTGTTTAATATTTTTAATATCTATGTAGATATTACTGGGTAGTTGACCGTGTGGACCTCATGGGTCGCACCTCACGACTTGTTTATTTTTGGCATCACCTAGATGTCCAAAAAATGTAAAAAAAAATCCGCAGATTTGTTAATGTAAAAAAAATAATGCTAAAGATCTCGACAACGTTATCTCATAAAATGTTTCAAGAAAGCCTGCTCACAATTTCACGGTGATTGGTTGAGTGGTTTTGGAGATACAGTGTGTACCGAATTTAAAAATACTTCATTCGTGAAAAACGCGTTTAAAGATTTTGATCAATTATTTTTGGAATACTCACACAGAATCGTAGATTCCGGGGCCGTTTAGTGAAGCACTGTCATTCAAAATATCCAAGGCGTCTTTCTGTTTAAAATACAAGCTTCTACACATGGTGTAGATGTGGTGGTTTGGATGTCAAAAAAAGGTAGGCTGTAGATCATTATTGTTGTGGGCGCGCTTTGAATGGTCTTCACCCCAGAAAATCGGATCGGTGGTAAGGATATTCAAAAATAAGAAATAATTATTCAAATCTCCTGCAGTTTTGCTCCGATCGACTTGAAACTTTAACAGAATATTTTTAAAATTGTCTACTTTCCTTTTAAAAATGACAGACTTACACCCCCCCCCTCCCTGAGTCTCCAACAGTAATTTGCTAGCTTTACTGGACTCCATTTCCCTTAATAACGCTTCTCTATTAAGGAAATGTCCCGATAAAACCTCTCTTAATCACTTACAGCATCTAAGTTTTCAGGACAGAAATATAAATGAGAGTCCAGCATTTGTATTTTCAAGGACATGTTACACCCCAGAGCTCTCATACAAAGCTCTTTAATTTTTGCCTCGCTGATTTTAGGGAATTTTTTTTCAGAAAATCTAGTACCATCTCTATGCATAGCTTTTACAAAAAATTTCATGAGGCTGAGTTTGATATGCAACGGTGGTAAAAGTATGTCTTCTCACTAACGGTTCATTTTTAACATTCTTATGCCCTCGAGTTTGGCGTTTGGCCCATGCTTTCTTTGTGTAGTGACTTTTTCTGTCTCTATTGTCCCATTTACAAATTAAACAGCAATATTTTGTGTAACCAAGCTGTAGTCTAAACAAAAGAGCAATAACTTTAAAATCCCCACAGATTTTCCAAGTTTGTTGACTGTATTCAATTTTTTCGACAAACAATTTCACATTGTCATGCTCATGGTTCTGATATGAAAGAGATATAAGAACAATGTGCTACAGATACTGAAGGAGCTGTTTCCGTTATATAGGAACACTGCTTCCAGACTAATCTTTTTTGATGGCGCACTGGAAAACCA
This sequence comes from Oxycera nigricornis, assembly GCA_963942545.1. Classification (NCBI taxonomy): domain Eukaryota; kingdom Metazoa; phylum Arthropoda; class Insecta; order Diptera; family Stratiomyidae; genus Oxycera; species Oxycera nigricornis. The sequence continues at coordinate 85,659,974 of OZ012663.1, forward strand.
AAATATTCTGAATCACACTTTTCAATTAATGATGTAAAATTTCAGCGCTGTGATACAAAAGTTAATTTTTCACACACATAACAAAAACTATCCGGGTTACTTTAGGACATTTGTGGCATTTTAACAATGTAAAAAACGTCAATAAAATATAAGATAGTCGAATACCATAGTTATACAGTCGCCTAAATTACGTTATTCGAACAAAAACAGGTAAATGTGCCGGACATGAATAATTAGCTTCACGAAAAAAAACAGGATGTGACTGAAACCAAATAACATTTTTTTATGAGGGTACAACAAAACAAACAATCATCATTCCAAAGTTTTGGTGACAAAAACAGTATTTACCAGTGATATTTAACCTCTTCTTTTTATCAGAGATATCTTACTTTATTCTCAGTTGCAACGCACCCCTTACCGGTTTTATAGGAGCTTTTTTTAAATTAAAAGCTATCAGAAAATTCATTCACGTCAAAAATTGACCTTTGTTAGAGTTTGTACGAAGGCAATCGATTGCCATCTACGTTTTTTATATGAAACATGGAGTTATTTAGGACGAAAATTCGAGCTGTTCTCCTTTTATGATCTTCAACCATCACCAGTATACCGTACCAATAAAACATCAAAGCAAGAGAATTGTGATGATTTCCACACTCCACTGAAATTCAACAAGGAAGTACACAGAACGAATCTTGATTTAAGTAATCAAATGTTTCTAGGAAGAATCTCTGGCACATAAGAAAATTAGAGTAAGAAATCAATGAGTTGCCACCAACGTCGCATACGACGCCTGAACCTTCTAAAAAAATCAACAATAGGTTTTGACCGATGGTTCAATCTGCTTCAACTGAAGTCGCTGAAGTCAGCGTTCAAGAGCTATGACAGAGCTACTGTTAGGGATTGATAGACCCTGGAATTTATGTCCAAAGACTAAGGAAAATAGGGTAGCAAAGATGAAGACAATTCCGTGGAAAAATTGAGCTCAGTGAAAGAGTATCAGAATTCATGCGACCTAAAAAAAATTGCAAGGAGTGCAATCTTTTAAAATTAGAGAAAACACTTACGGTCAACCCTGAGTACTTTTTAACTTCCCAGTATATTCTTTACGTTTTGAGGTCTATAGAGTATATATAAAGTGTTTTTAGAAAGGGAGATGTATGTGTGTGTGTGTGTGTGTACGTGTGTGTACGTACGTACGTACGTACGTACGTGGACACTTTTTTCTACGAGCATAACTCACGTAAACCAAGTTGTATCGACTTTTTTGAGGTGTCAGTCGAAGCGTCTTTGCAATTTTAAGAGCTGATTAGTTTTTGGGATACTTCGGTCGGGGAGGTTTGTTGTTTTGCCCCTTTGAAGGTCAGTTCTGTCATGCGTTATATCTCGCGAACAAAACATACGATTTGCATAGTTAAGGTGTCAATCGACGCGTATTGACATTTTTGTGAATCTATCAAATTTTAAAAAAAAATCGTTATAGCCGTTTTTAATTTAAGAAAAAAAGTGCAAAAAATTAGGGTTTTTTTATAAACAATAAATTTTTAACCTGATTTACGAAAGACAGTATTCAATTTTTATAAAATTTATATACTTCAAGCAGTGTTTGTAAAAGCATCATCAAAACTTTTTCTCATGATAACAAGAAACATTAAATAAAAAATAAAAAATTATTAACAGCCATCATGATCTTCAAGGTCATTTTTTCCATTTACTATATCTCACGAACCAGATATAACATTTGCATCATTAAAGTGTTAATCGACGTGTTTTAAAATCTCTTTGATTATTTTAACATTATAAAAATCGGTTTCAGCGTTTTTTTAATTTAATAAAAAAAAATTAGAAAACTTAGGGTTTTTTCATAAAAAATATTTTTTTAACCTGATTTGCACAACACAGTAATAACTGTTTATAAAATTTATACATTGTTATCAGTTTTTGAAGAGAAACCAGCAAAACTTTTTTCATGATTCTGAAAAAATTCAATTAAAAATGAAAAATCATTCAAAGTTTCCATATGAAAGGAGTTCTTCCGATTGATAATACCTTATATCTTTTATTCTAAAGACTTTATTGTAAAGTCAATCAAAGTTTTAAAATGTTTGGATAATTTGAGCAGATTTTTAATAGATTTTGCAGTCTTTTAATTTAAAAAAGCGGCTTAAATTTTGAAAACCATCAAATACAGCACGTCCACGATCGACAACTTGCTAGCCATGGAGCCAGAGGACCGTTACCCAAGCACGATTAAATTAGTCGATAGATTTATAAAAAAAGTCACCTTAAAACGTGCAGTGCGATTGGTTGGTTTCGATTAGAAAAATAAATAATGACGTTATAGTAAGACGTAAAAAGGAACACAACTTGAAATTCAGATCCGGAAACCTAAAAATTATCTGTTAAAAATGACCCGGAATCATTTGCCATGGTTTGTTTTACATTCGTGCGAAAAAATGTTTACAATTTCTAAAATTTCAGATGAGCAACCAGATGCCGTGGAAATTCCCCAAAAAACAGATCATATAGTATCTAACATGAAACTAGGGTATAACCGTGAGGCTGACGTTTGACGTCCTGGCAGGGGTGACATTGCCGCCCGAGAGGTAGTTTGCTCGGGGGGTATTCTTTTCTCTGACGTTCGACAATGTCGGCTGGTTGTCCAACCTCTTTTGTAGTTCTGATCGAATTCCTTCTCCCAATCCTTCAATATCGACTCTCAGTCGGTTTGGTGCACTCTCAAAACGTGTCCCGGCATTAATAGATGCCACTCGTCTGTCACTATTAGATAGCGAGCAACATGAGTGAGTGCGAAAGAGGTGACTATATAGTCTTTCGGGTAACGAGGCATGATGAAAAATAGATTGTCAGCACTAAATAATTTTATAGTATTAGTTCATTCCAAATTGAAGGTGCGAAAAATCAATAGAATTGAAAATAGACATATGTAATTTAGAAAGCTTGGACAATTGTGTAACGCGAAAATAATGGAACAATAACGAGAAATTAATGGAGAAAATATACTATGGGGCACGCAACAAAACCGCGAGAAGCCTAAAAAGCGGATATTCTCCCACGTTTTCGGGGATGATTCGGCCTCTGCATCAAATTCATCATCGTTTTCAGATACGTCTTCATTTTGTTGTTGCGTAGTCAGACTCAATTCCGAAAAAAGTCACGGAATCGGCGTTAATCTTTTTTTCCTGGAAAAAATGTTGGATTCAAAATAGTCTTCTTAACTCAGAACTGAACGTCCGTGAGTATTGTTAGCTTCCGCGTTCATCGTTAGCTTTAACTTGTAAATCATTGCAAATGGCGCACAACGTGAAGATGAACGTGATACTGTTGGGAATTGATCTTTCGACTCTTCTAATTCTAATCATCAGATTTAGTATTTTGAAAGTCTTCACGTGTCAGATTACTGTAAATTCGGATTATGGATATCGTCTATATATTACTCCTGAAGCAGAGCGCTGTATGGAAAATCTTCCACTCTTGTAAATCTATGTCTTTTTCTAAGCAAAGTTTAAATTGCTTACCTGCTATCGGTGACAAAGTGCTGCCTTGCTTCATGAGCGCACCATACACGAACCATGCACAGTGACTTAGTGAATATGGTTTTTGCGAGTCGTCACCAGTGAATTTGTTTCTCAGTATAATTAACCCATAGATTATTGGTCCGACTGCCAACAAGGATACAATAATTAACACCCACACTGCAGTTTCGAATGGAGCCAGAAGTCCAGATCCTGTTGCAGATTCAGCTGGACGTAGCATAACCATTATCCATTCACCTTCATCCAATGTTGTTGAGAATCTTAGATATTGGCGTAGATCTGCTAGATGCGGTATGAAAGCTGCCGCTAAATCTGCCGTCTGTAAATTGAAGATGAAGGTTATTAACATTAATTAATTTTTTTGCACATATTTACTGATTTTGAAATTAATTTTAACGGTAGGGAAAACACTGTCTATTTCCATGAGGTGAATATTAAATTCGCTACATTTGAACCAATAGACTTTATTTAATGTCATCAACTCAATTTATACTTTTCAATATAACGGGGATCCTTTGATTAATTGTTATTGATAATATTTTAGGTAAGCTAAGGAGTGCAGTTTTTATAGGTGCAAAAAATCGGTCAGGAGGCCCACATTCGCCAAAACAAGAGAACTCAGTTAACTATTTCAAAGGGACTTCATGTCGTTTAACTGTAAATAGATGGCATCTTAGCTAAATTTAAAACAAAAAAAGATAAATGACGCGTTGAAAAAATAAATACAGAGTAGAAAATATCACAATCGGCATTGAATTCAAATGCTGTAGGGTGTTTTTCAGTCGCATAGAACTTTTGAAACAAATAAAACACAGATTAGTTATTGAAATTGCCAATTTTTTGGCTTAGTTAGCTCACGAATTTCATGACATTTAGTGTTAGAAAATATTTTTTCTAGCATATGACCACCGCGACTGCGTCTTAGGTGGGCCATCTTGTCGGTCCAATTTTGCATCACTTTTTCAGCAAAGCTGCCTTTATTTCGCCAATAATGCCTCGAATGTTGGCTTCCAAGTCATCAATAGTTGCTAATTCATCTGGTTTATTAGTAAAGACATTTTATTTGACGTACATTCATGAAAAGTTGGTCAATGGAGTCAAATCACATGATCTTGGCGGCCAGCTCACAGGTCCATTTCTTAAGATGATTCGGTCACCAATTATTCGGCTCAATAAAGTAATGGTTGCACGCGATGTTCTGTTGGAACAATTTTTATCTCAGACATTTGGCATTGATGTTGGGAGTCGAATAATTATAAATCATTTCTCAGCAACGATCGCCATTAACGGTAACATTGGTTTTGTCTTCAGACTTGAAAAACAAAGGACCAATTCTGCCACCGGCATAAAAAACACTGACTTTTTTCGAAATGTTATGGGAGTTCCAAAGTCTTTTGATGATTATACTCATACCAAAATGGCAATTTTGCTTATTTACGAACCCATTAGGCCAGAAATGAGCCCCAAGGCTGAGAATTATTTGACGGTGAAAATGCGAAGAATGAGTTGAAGGTTGAACTCCAACTCATTCTCAGCCCATTCACCGAGCCTACGACACAAACGATAGTTCAATCGCCTGGCTTCGAATGCTGCAGTAGTTCGATCGTATAGGGCTTTATTCCAAGATCGTTCCTCACAATTTTCCTTGTAGTAGGCCAAATTGTTGAGAACGGCGTTGAATCGATAAATTTGGATCCTCAGTCGCACTTTCCTCACTACCTCTAAAGCAGCGATAGCTACCTAGGTACGCACTGTCTGAGCTCATGTTGGATGAAAAATGTCTAATAGAGTATACGTGGACATAAATCTTTCCATTGAGTTGCGTAAGAGCTGCTCAGATGAACGAATATGAGCATTATAAATTGGACTAAGTGCTATATAACCTTGGCGCACAGAACGCGAATTTCAGAAATGAATTTCCACTGTTTCGATACATTGTTCGGATGTAAGACTTTGCATGGTAATTAGCCAAAGTAAATGAAAAAAATGTGGAAATAACAGCCAAATTTGATTGCTACAATGACAGATATCCCTTTCGAAACTGCGATACCTCTAAAAACCCACCCTTTACAACTGCGCTCTTCAAAAATAAGTATTTTACGAGGAAAAACATTAGATCATTGATATTTCTGTGCAGACATTTGATTTGTTTGCGCATCTATTTGATTTGCTCGCGCAGACATTTGCTGTGTCACCGCATGGCAGATTTGAAGGCGTTATGTTCTGCGTAACAATTGCAGAATACCCGCATCTAGTGTTTACATTTTGTGCTGACTTGACAACTTTGGCTATGGTTCAGCTCGAAAACCGACCTTTCTTTTACAGAATGTAAAGCGTATTTTATTTAATTAATAATTTCTTTGATATGTGCTTAAAAAAGTACTTTTCTGTATGATAATTCCGCATTTTTCCTTCGATATTTCAGATTTTCACGGTCATAATATCCAATTTTTTTCTAAAAATTGAACCACTGTTACGTTGTCGTCAAATAGTCACAACATTATTTTATCTTTGTTTGTCAATTGTCGGTGGTTACAGCTTTGCAAATTCAAAAACCCAAAAATTTAAATTAGTGGCTAATATGCCTACTATCAAAAACCGAGCACGTATACCCTTCTCAGTCAATTCAGGTGAACAGGGTATGTCATTAGCTTTATGAGTTGATTTCAAGCAGTTAAAAACTGTTGAAAATTTACTTTTAAGTGATTTGAAAGCCCATACTTTCCCATATCATCAATCAACAGTTATGAGCTAAAAAAATACATCCATAAATTACGCGGAAGGAACGCTTTTCTATCATACACGATAATGTCTAGTAGAGAGCATTATTTCACTAGGAAAAAATCTTTTTTGTAGTATTCTTCAACAGTTTTTATTAATTAGGTGCAAACCATCAAAATGAAGTACTCATTTAATGAATACTTCAACATGTTTCTTATGTTTGGGGCATGCAAAAATAATAGTTAACGTGCAACCTCCAACTATAGAAGACGATTCCCTAGCAGACGGCATCCAGATGCCAATGTCCTTCGGTGGCTTAAGATTTGAGGACGAAAAACAACGCAGATATCTCGAGGTTGCTTAGTTCAACCTAGGTCTTGAGAAACCACCGCTTTTGAAGAAGCCATGTTTAATTTTGTTGTGCAAAACCTAACTTGCAGCACAAGAGAAATATGAAGAGAATTGGGGTGTGCAAAGTCAACAGTGCAATCAATTCTTCGCAATTTAAATTTGCCCCCCTACCACTTTTGGAAGGTGCAAAATTTTTGTAAATGGAAACAGGAAAGAATTCCAATCCCGAACTTAGAAAAAAAATATTGTCTACGGACAAGTGCCTCTTCACCAAGAAAGGTATTTCGACTGTCACAACCACCAACTGCGCTCTACGTAAGGAGAACTGTCCCGAACCAGTGTAATGGAGAAAGGATTCTGACCGATTCTCAGAACAACATCCTTTCAACAGGATGCTGGGGTAAAGGTGTGGAAAAAAATAGGGCGGCATATTTTTAAATGATGAATGAAAAGCCTTAAAATACGTTGGAGCTTTGCTATGCGGCTCAATTGAAGAGGTTGTGCCTGTACTTCTTCGAAACCTCACCAGAGGTTTACTGGTACCAAGGGATTCGGAGCCCCAGGAACTTGTCCCTGTCGGTGTTAGTGAGGAATCTGTGGAGATTGAAACTGGACACCAAAACCGGGTACTTTCATTTCTAATACAATTTGGGATCGGAGTTACCCGGTAACCCTTCTGTATCGGGGTGCATTGGCGTGCTGTTGCGTTTACGACATGGATGCCACTTCCCAAATAACGGCAAGGATGCTGATAGGTCCAAATCCAAACCAAGAATTATGAAGGAGTTCAGGCAAGCTCTGGATAAGATCTGGTACCCATATTCGGAAAAGCAGTACTCATAACATAAGTTATGAGCAACTGACTAGTACGTTTATGGGGGCTTTGGTGTGAGCTTATCATAACCGTGGCGTAAGAGGCCTGTGTTTTAATGATTCATTTTGGAGAAAGCACGTTAAACTCAGGTACTATCTGTCACAACCACCATTGATGGAGGCAAGTTCGATGGAGTCTCAACGTTCGGGCAGCTGCCATTGGAGATCAACATCTACGGCCCTATATTCTTCCGCGTAATTAGCCAAGGCTGCAAATCTTTATTGGAGAATGTTTTGCTGAGAAAATTAGACCACTTACCATTTTCAAGAAGAAAAAGAATGTAGTTTCAACACGACGGAGTATCACCACATAATTTTGAAGAGTTTACAACTTTGTTGCATCAGGAACTCCAGGAGCGCTGGTTAGGACGTTATGGTCCAGTACGTTGGCATGCAAGATCCCCGGATTTGAATCCATTATATTATTTTCTGCGGAAGCATTTGAAAGCAACTATTTACAAGAAGATTCCTGATACCTTGGAACAACTTTCTTCGAAAATCAGTGATGCCATTGTCCGAATAAAAGCGAAATGTTGCCGAGAACGATACCGTGCTTGAAAAAAAGAACCAGGTCTTGTTTGAGAATGAATGGAAGCCACGAAGCATTTGCTATAAATGATTGTAATAAAATGATATAAAATACATACTTTCTCAGTATTCATTCATACATAAGAATTTACACCATAATGAGTCCTGTTACGTACCATAAACTAAATTCAAATTATCTTCGCGCCTTTTCTGCCCGAAATAACTAAATCATAGAAATACCTATCTGGCAATGATTATTTGAAAGTGTAAAGCTGGCCAAGTTCCGAAAAAGCTATTCAAACGCGTCATCTCGCTCCAACCCTCGGATCGTGTTCAAGCTTTCGCGAATATGATTGATCGATCAAGCCACGCTACGCGAAAAGTAGCTTTTCGATGTTCGACATGCCGGAAATAGGGAGTGAGTGTGGGGAGTTGGATGGAGACCGTCGGGATGATAAGTTGTGACATGACTTCGAACGGGCGTAGTGAATTTTGTCGAATTTATTGAGATTGCTGAGTAGCCAGGACTAAACGGAAAACGGGAGAACAAGGCGGCCTGCAGGGATACAAGCGAAAACTAAACATCTTGCAGAAAACAGTTTCGTAGCGTCGGCGTCGTTCAACGTGAATTGATGCAGAGTTCTGCAAAAAGGCAGAAAGCACCGCGGCCCAGTCAACTGTTAGACAAATTGCATCGAGGCGCTGTTATAATCTGTGTCGGCGTCACGATTTTCGGAACGGGCGTATTATGAATGCGTGTCTACAGGAATTTCACTGTTATGCGGCCGGCTATCAAGGAGGCCGAACCAAGGAAGCTCGAGGAGAAAGCAACGGAATTTAGCGCTCAAATTGTGCGCCCAATGGTGTATTCGTCTTGTTAGGTTTGTTAAGGTGCACTAGTTTAAGTTTCATAAAATACATTGAATTTTAGAAGAAAAAAATTAATAAATAATGGAATAATTATAACAAAAGGTGATGTGATTGTTGTTGTTTTTTGCAATGGTGACGCGTGTAGTGATGCGTTTCGGTGTTTCTCTTTGTTCATAAAACCCACGACTCGGTGAGCTAGTCGGGGAAAGAAAAAAATGTTAAATCGGGACCGCCACTAAGCGGTCGACTTTGTACCGGTCCCGGCGGCGCGGGTGCACACGAGGCATCCGGGGTCGAGGAGCGTCCAAAATGGTGGAGCACTCGATCTTGGATCCTCAGGTTTGTGCGCGAAGTCGGGACCGTGACAGTCCACCACTGTGAAATTAGATAGAATTGAGGGAAGAAACACTTACAGAATGAGAAACATGAATAGTATAGCCATAGCATTTGCCAGAACTGATCGGCTAAAAGAAGACCCCTTCAACAAAGCAGCTAACTTTTACAATACACTATCGGACAAAATTAAAAAACATACCGAACCCAACTTCCTTTGAAACGACACTAAAAAAATATCTCCTTCATGACCAACTTTCGAAGTAAGTTACAAGTACAATCAGCTCCACTAAACTCAAAGCCAAACATGTAAACAACAGGAAATAATTGATACACTTATAGTCTTAACTATGAATCTAACTAAAAGGACACTAAAACTTGCAAATTTGGTACTATCCCTTATACCGATTGTTATCGTCTGGGAAGTACTATGTCCTAAAATTTTAAATACGGAAATTGATGGAGAGAGGGATTGAAGGAAACGGAGGTGGTTTTAGTCGGTAGAAATTCGTGATGCCGAAAGGCAGGAACTGATCGGTATCTTTTGAAGCCTTCCACCTCCCAACGTTGAAAAAAAGAGTGCTATTGAAAGCATTTGCGTTCGGAAAAAGCGGAATACTTTCATTCACTGTACACATGTTATTTTAAAAGTGATTTTTTAGTGGTTTTCGGTTGTACTTCTATGGGTTTTGCTACCAACATTTGGTGAATTAGAGTAAAATGATGCTCTAACTATTTAATGGCAACATAACTTCGATTCCGTGCTGTATCTTACTTTAAGAATTTGTGAACGGCGATTTTTTCAAAACTTTGAAATGCCTGTGGCAGCGAAAGGGTTAAGAAGTTGAAAAAAAATTCAGATTTTTTTTGCGTAGTGTTGAGCCCGTGTTGTAATTTCTGGACACCTTGCATAGAATATGAAGTAATAAAAAATACAATCAAATTTGTGGCAGTCTTGAACCAATCCGGCAAAAAATAGAACACTAAAACTTAATTAACAAATGATTCAAATTTTAAGTATTGGTTTCTTTTTTTTCAATAACAACTATTCCATATCCATTGGACACATTTTGTATAAAAGTTAGCTGCTTACTCTGACTATTATCTCTTTTTGATTAACCGTGATTTTTTAACTTCCCAGTATATGGGAAGTTCTTGTAATCGCCTCGAAAATCGAAATGGAAATTTTCAACATATATTTACGTTTCGAGGTCCTTAGAGTATATTTTAAGTGTGTGTGTACGCGTATGTACGTACGTACGTGCGTTTGCGGACAGTTTTTCTACGAGCATAACTCACGTTAACGAAATCGTATCGACTTCGTTGAGGTGTCAATCGAAGCGTCTTTGCAATTTTAAGAGCTGATTAGTTTTTGGGATACTTCGTTCGGGGGGGTTTGTTGTTTTGACCCTTTGAAGGTCATTTCTGTCATGCGTTATATCTCGCGAACCAAACATACGATTTGCATGATTAAGGTGTTAATCGACGCGTATTAACATTTGTGTGAATTGAAATACGCTTTGTCAGCCATTGTTGTTTTTAACTCCCAGAGGAAAGAGGGAGAAGGAGGGGCTCACCTAATTATCGGCGTCTAGCGCCAAAGCTAATGGCATGCGTGAGCTGCCTATATTTCTTACACAGCGCAAGCGCCGCAATGAACAAACAAAAGAAAAGGGTGCCGATGTAGGCAGTCCAAGTTCTCTCTTCTCAACTTACTAACTAATCAAATATTATTTACATATTCCTGACCTAAATCTATTTCCAATATTTTCCCATGGTCAAAAATGCAAGTGCAAGCAATAAAGTGTAGTTTATTGGCTTCAAGTACCTTACTGCAGATGTAAGCAATAAAATGCCAACAAACTCACATTTGTTTTCATTGTTATGCCATACTGAACTCGTTCCCAGTGCACATTGTTAGTCTTCAATTGTTTTGCTGAGTCGCTCTAATTTCATGGTTTGTAATTGGACTCGGGATATACCCACAAAGCCTGACTCACAATGTTTTGACTCGTGCCGGGCTATCAGATGGCAATGTATGAATATTGTTTTAAATGTTGTGGCTTGTATTACACTACAGAATCTATCAAATTTTGAAAAAAGTCGTTTGAGCCGTTTTTTAATTTAAGAAAAAACAGTGTAAAAAATTAGGTTTTTTTATAAACAATAAATTTTTAACCTGATTTACGAAAGAAAGTATTTAATTTTTATAAAGTTTATATACTTAAAGCAGTGCTTGTACAAGCAGCATCAAAACTTTTTATCATGATGACAAGAAACATTAAATAAAAAATAAAAAATTATTAACAGTCATCATGATCTTCAAGGTCATTTCTTCCATTCACTATATCTAACGGACCAGATTTAATATTTGCATCAATAAGGTGCTAATCGACGTGTTTTAAAATTTTTATGATTATTTTAACATTATACAGATCCGTTTCAGCGGTTTTTTTAATTTAATAGAAAAAATGAGAAAATATATTTTTTTAACCTGATTTGCACAACACAGTAATAAATGTTTATAAAATTCATACATTGTTATCAGTTTTTGAAGAGGAACCAGCAAAACTTTTTTCATGATTCTGAAAAAAATTCCATTAAAAATAAAAAATCATTCAAAATTACCATATGAAAGGGGTTCTTCCGATTGATATTACCTTATATCTTTTATTCTAAAGACTTTGTTGTAAAGTCAATCAAAGTTTTAAAGTGTTTCGATAATTTGAGCAGATTTTGAATAGTTTTTGCAGTCTTTTAATTAAAAAAAAGCGGCTTAAATTTTGAAAACCATCAAAATTTCAATCAAATTTACATTTGTGGTAATCAATCATCATCACCCATCCACCAAAAGCCGTACGTAATCAGTAAATGCTCCCGTAGATGATATGATTAATATTAACTCATTCCTGTTACTGCTATGATTACCTTTCATTATTATTATTTAAAGTATTAGTATTTTCAAAATTATTATTGTGTTTAATATTTTTTTTAATGTTTATCTAGTTATTACTGGGAAGTTGACCGTGTGGACCTCAAGGGTCGCACTTCGCGGCTTGATTCATTTTTCTCATTACTACCGTTCCTATTTCCCTTGATACTACCCTGACAATTTGCGTGGCTACTTGTCTGACTAGAATTCTAGCTATTTGAATGTTAGCTTCCCTGGCAACTCAAATATAAAGTGTTTAAAATTCTCTGATGTCTAAAACTCTCTGATTCTGGAACCTAAGATGGTGTTAAAAAAAGGCTATGCAATTCTTGTTTCCTACAATAAATTATTTTCTATTTTAAACTCCTGAGAAGGAAACATGGAAGCAATGGTCATGTAAACAAATATTTCATATATGTATCCAGCGCTCATGGTGAACACATATTGTGAAAGAGTTTTCTATGTTAAGCAGTATTAAAAGGTGAAACAAACGCAAAAGGTCTCTCTAAAATAGCTACTGGAGATTATATTTGAAGCAACACACGCATTGGAATTGCCTGAAAGCCAATAAAGCTGGGAAAATCCTCTTCGATCTTAGCCTACAAACCAACCTGCATATTCACATCCCGGATGCTCCTACCTGCATCCCTCCCAGAGGCAATCCATCCACACTTAACCTGATAGTGAGCAATGGAATTGTCCCCCTCTCGCAACCTTTAGTTCATAATGCCTTATCCTCGAACCATCTGCCAGTAATCTTCAACATCAATACTCTTGTCGTGATCACTCCGGATACATATCTTGCATATAACATAACATCATGGCAATTATACCGAAAACACTTAAATGATAAAATCAACTTACTAGACATTGATTTATCTCGAATCTCGAATTCTGAGCAAGTAGACGCTTTAATTTCACACTTTATAGATAACATTCAAAATGCTCGAGACATTGCTATACCTACAATTAGACGTGCTTTCCGCCCTACTCTCGCAGATTACCAAACAAAAGCACTCATAAAACAGAGGAATAGTTATCCGACGCCTTTGGCAGCGAACTTGCGACCCCCATCTTTCGAAACTAACGAACGGGCTGAACCGTGAAATTCGAACTTCTTTTTGGAGCTTGCGAAACGAGAAATGGAACTCCCTCTTAGCCTCTCAAGAAAAATCCTCTCGAAAATTGTAGAATCTGAGGAGATCCATACAAAACAGATCACGTCGTTAACCCCCTTTGCTAACTAATGATGGTAAAAAAGCTTTCACAGATTCAGAGAAGGTTGATACTTTAGCCAAAACCTTCCAGTCCTCTCATCTTCTCACACAACATACTAGCGACAGTGAGACCTCTTCCATGGTTGAAAGGGAAATTGCGAAAATCTTAAAATCTCCCTCTGATTTCAGTCTGCACTATTTTTGCACTCCATATTAGTTAAGAAAAACCCTTAAACGCATAAAACCTAAATCATCCCCAGGAATTGATAATATTCCCAATATTTTACTTAAAAACCTCCCCAACATAGCTATTATACTACTTTGCTTTCTCTTCAACGCCTGTATCAAACTAGGATATTTCCCTAAGTGCTGGAAAACCGCCACCATTATCCCTATCCTGAAATCTGGAAAGAACCCTTATTTTCCAGCCAACTTTAGGCCAATTAGTATTCTTCCTTCCTTAAGTAAGATTTTCGAGAAAATTATATTAAGCCGTCTGCAACGGAAACTCCAAGATAGCTGAATTATACCAGATTGGCAATTCGGCTTCAGACCTGGTTTTTCGACAACTCATCAACTATTCAGGGTAGTAAACCACATAGACGCTGGACTATCTAATAAACAATCCACAGGTCTAATAATTCTGGACATTCAAAAAGCGTTTGATACCGTCTGGCATGACGCTCTTATTTATAAATTGATCAATGATTCATTTCCACTTTACATCATCCGAATCATACAGTCCTTTTTAGACTCCAGATCTTTCTCAGTTAAAATGCAAACGTCCTCTTCTAACTATAAAGTACCTGCTGGAGTGCCCCAAGGATCAGTTCTTAGTCCTACACTATACAATATATATACTTCGGATATGAAAAAAAAATCCCAATTGCAACTTGGCGATGTATGCGGATGACACGGCCATATATTAGACGGGTAATGATCCTACGGAGATCATAGATAATCTCGTGCGACAAATCTGTCTTTCTAAAAGCTTTTACGACAAATGGCAAATTAAAATAAATCTAGAGAAAACTCAAGCCATATATTTCACCAAAAAACGATCAGATCGGAATCTCCCCAAAAATCCCAGCTTCATATACTCAGGACAAATACCCTATGGTCGAAAGATGTTAAATATTCAGGTATGCACCTTGATCAGAAGTTGACTTTTAAATGTCACACTGACTCCATAGGATCTAAGATTATTAGTAGTATTCGCAATACCTACCCATTTATTAACAGAAAGTCTAAACTCTCAATCTCAAACAAACTAATTTTTTATAAAGTTATAATGCAGCCAATTCTATGAAATGGTTGCCCCATTTGGAATAGATGCGCGTCCTGCCACAAAAAAAAGGTACAAATATTGCAAAACAAATGCTTGAAGATAATCTATATAATTAAATGGCTAACATGAATTTTGTGGTACCATTTTAGTCGTTGTTTCTGGACCGACTTTCATAAAAAATACATCAATGGAAAGAGGATATCCTGTAGATGTGCAGAATTGTATTTTTTGTGAAAATTTGTTTGGAAAATATAGAGAAAAAGGAAAATAGATTTTCTTACTAATACATACACAACGTTGAACGTTCACACAGCGATAAATACGAATGGTATACTAGCCTTCAGTACCAAAATAGAAACCTTAGTCATCTATGTGTTGTGTAGTGTATGCGAATGCAATTTGCCCTTGCACGCGGGAGTTCCAGGTTCGTATCTAGGACTGTTGCAAGTGTTTTAGTTTCTTTTTTGGAAGCTAATCATCAAATTTCACCACATTTAGGAATATTTTCATTCACATTTTATACCGTTCATGTGGATTGTGCGTTCACTGGTTCGGTGTTGTGTGATAGCTTTCTCTCTGAGGATCATTCGTGTGTATAGCGTCGCCGTTCATTATGCAAATGTATATATGTTCATCAATATTTGGTCATATTTTTTTAGTTTGTTTTGCTGAAGGTCGTCTAACATTCCACAAAAAAGCGTTTTTAGTTGAAGAAAACTTTCAAGATTTAAAAACGATGTTTGATTTTCCTAACATTATTTACAACAACCGGTTTGGTAGATCTCAAGAATGTGAAAATCGAATGATGACATGCGCAAAACGCTTAGCATTGTTATACGTTCGAGACGCATTGAAGCGCCAATAATTGAATAATGATTTTTAAACATTATTAAAATTTATAAACATTATTTAATCACAATAGAAAAACAAATTTAGCTTGCCGTTTTATTATATTGATTGTTGATTTAAGTTAGATTCAAAAACCATTTCGTCTGGCACACCCAGACTTCTTCATAACATTCTCGGATATGCACAGGGACTTGAAACGCATGTTAAAAAATACAACATCGAAGTGGTACCAAAGAGCGGTATTCAACTAAAAAATAGCATATCGACGGAAAAAGACAAACTGGAAGGAGGAGAAAAAAGTGGGATATACCAGGTTACTTAAGGGAAACTATAGAGATAGAGTAGATAGAGTAGAGTACCTGTAGGGATTAGAATGAATATTAACTTAGGGAATGGAGCAATTAAGCTGATGAAATTTTGCGATGAAAATCTAAAACGTTAGGGAATAAAATAGAAGCACAGAACTTAGGGAATTAGTTATACACTGAAGAAGTCTGGGATTGCCAGAAGAAATGTACATCTGCTTTAATAATTTAAATACACGTTTTTAAGGAAATTTTGGAAACAGGTTTTTGAATTAACTTAAATTTGTGAAAGCATGAAAATAAGGGTTCTAACTGAGATTGATGATTATTCGATCGAATTTCTAGAGTCAGTTATAATAAAATCATTATTGCACTCGAATTTCGAGTGCTGGATTCTGCTAGTATTAAATAAACCTTTTTACTATTCCACTCGGCTCCTTCGCAGTCTTGCCAACATTTATCCTATCGCACTTACTGCAGACAAGAGATACGAAAAGTTTATTTCAAAATGTAGAAATTGCGACAACCCGTTTATTGTGTCTTTAGTGTCTAGTCTCTAGCAATATCACACTAATCTAAGATTTAGACATCAACACTCCACATGTAAATAATCTTATTAGTTTTAAGTTTAGTTTTTTTAAGTCACTCACTAGGTTTTTTTAAGCTTTCTCCTAAAGTAATATACTTCACAGTCTTTAACATTAGCATTACAAAATAATATAATATATCATAGTTGTATAGACACTGTCTGACCCATAAAAGAAAAAAAAATTGTATCTATTGTACCTTTACAATACCTTGAAATTTTTTTGTTCTATTAAAGCTTTTATTATATTATTATTATATATATTATATTTGAAGCAGAATATCGTAGATAATTTGTGTCTAGCTCTGATACTCTCATCTAAACCATTCTTTATACTGATTGTCCTTAAAAATTCTTCATCAATTGTCAAGATACTCTACCTGATTTCGGACAATATCCACTAAGCTGCCGATCATATCTGTGGTTGATCCGATGATATTATTGTCAGGAATCACAACTTCATACGTGAAATTGAATTTTATCGCCAAGAAATTCACAAGATCGAACGAAACACCTTGACCAATCAACGATCCATTTGCTTTTATCGTGTAACTCAACGGATAATCCTCTAAAGTTGCCACTTTTAAATGGCGACCGTTCAATTCGTTACGTAAAGCCGTCAACGATTTCACTTTGTCTTCAAGAGACGTCGTTACATTTTCACTGTTCACAAAGGTATTTGGTGTTATTGCTGAACTATTTGAAGGACTATCTGTTATACAAGATGCGTTTAGGCAAACTGCAGATAAAATTAACGCCACACCCGCCATTTAAACGATCCGATTACATATCCTTACGCAAATGCAGACAATTGCAGTATTACATGAAAGCGATTGTATGTTCTCCGCCCACCATCCTTTTAGATCCTTATTCCGCGAAAGTTCAATTGCAACTGGTAGACATTGAATTTATGAATATGAAGAACACAAGCCAAACATACATATATGTATGTATGTATTCTGCTTGACTGTATGGAATACTAATGGAAGGATGTAATAGGGTCTGTGTAACTGCGATATGTATTACTCGAGGATACTAACATGTTACCTTCCATTTCTTCGTTAACCGCCGATTATTCGAAGTTGAATATATGCATTAGATTGCAAACAGACGTGTTTGTGCAGCAATTTCCGTAGTAGGTTTGTCGTGGTTGCTGGAGGATTGCCTATCCTAGGCAGTTTGTAAGATATAAACATTGCTTTAATTTTTATTGCTGTGAGAAATGTAAGATAGATTGGCAGTGGTTAATAAAAATGAGGTACGTTAAATGACGTCTAAAACTTAACTGGTTAAAATCAGGTGGAACTGGATTATAATACAAGACTATAAAGTCATGGGAAATCTTGCACAATTTTACATTTCCGAATATACGTAGCTCTAGTTAAAAGATATCCTTAAGAGCCTCAATCGTTGCTGGATGCTTAGCGTAAAATTTACCCATAGAAGCTTTTCGCGAATAATAGTCCAATGGAGTCAAACCACAGCGGAGGCCATTGCACATCACCAAAACGGACAATAATGCGATTTGCATACTTCTCACGTAATCGATCGATTATTGCATTGCTTGTGTGACACGGTACTCCATTTTGTTGAAACAAAATGTTGTCCAAGTCTATCTTTTCAAAAATGGGCCACAAGAATCAATTACATTACACGGTAGTGCTCACCATTCACGGTAACGCATCTTCCTACATCATTTTCGCACAAAAATGGGCCAACCATACCGCTGGTTCAAAAACCACACCAAACAGTGACTCGTCGCAATAGTTATTTTTTTTATAATTGTTTATGACACTTTCGTTTCGATCAGCGCTAATTAAATTAGGCAATAAAAAAATATTTTTTTCTACTTTTATTTACTTTCTTACTGTCGACCATTCGCAGAATGCTTCCCACGCTGTTCTGGGACTCCTTCGCGACGACTTGCCTCTGCGGTTGCAGCAAATGCATTCATCGTGACTTTTTCGCGATGACGCCAACGATACCACAGACTTGATAATCCGACTTCGGAATTATGCGCTTGCCGATCGCTGCTGCTTGCGCGCACGAACAAAAGAACTGCACAACTTCCACGAAAACTTCACGTTACGCCCTGTTGAGCTTCGCCACGCGCTTGCTGCTGGCAAACGCGTAAACTGCCGCCGAGACTTGCTACGCCTTCGCTACCACGTCCTTCAATCGCTGCCTGTCTCGTTGGACCCTCATTTCGTTTTTGAAAGTCGTACAGAAATTAAAACTCGCCACTAACTTTTGCCTTCTGCGGCTCTTGCTCACAATTTTACTTTACTTTACACAATGTCTAATTGGACGTAGCACATTACGTCCGTCCACCACGACTCCTCGATCGCAACTCTCCCTCCCCCACACATTTCACTCCGGTCTCGGGTCGGCTCATTTTTCTTCAATTATGCCCATATATGGCAATCAGCAAATTTTGCCAATCCGATTCTCACTCGATCACCTGAACTCACCACCACGAGAACAAAGAAAAACGCATTTCGCACCTCTCGAGAGAGACAGTGCGAGTGGCGGATTAATAATTCAGAATTTAGTACTGCCAATGGCGATTATTTGGCAGTTTTACGATGAAATTTAAATTGGTTCACATTTTGATAGCAATAAAAATATGAAATAAAAATGATCCGCAACAGTTGCTTGATGCATTTAAGGTTCAGTGCGATCCAAGTTTGCCTGGCTGTTCTACAAGTTTCTTTCAGTAGCCAGACTCTGTTGGAAGCCTCTATACAGTGTTGTTTGAATCCTGAAGCTAGAGGATGCTTTAATCCTGGAACTAAATGCCAGCTTTCGCTAGGGCATGTATTTTGTAATCCCCAGACATATCCCTATGCCCCGGCACCCATCATAGAGTCACTTCATAATGAAGCGACGTCTCGTTCAGTTGGCATTAACGACATTCCGTGACAATTTTATATGAGGCGTACACGTTGGATACTGATTGGATAGCAGCTTGGAAGTTTCAGGCCTAGCTGTTCTGAGAAAACCCACAGCTAACTTTTTTCTTCATTTTTGATCTATCTGTGTGAATTTCAACATATTCATGAATCTCACTCCTCTCTAGGGCCCAATCATCCCTGCTCTGGATGACTGAATTGAAACTATGACGAAAGCAGGGAATCAGAAAAGCAAGGTCTACTTTCTCTGGCGTTGATCCATCCATTCGTAGTATTGTGAAGTGACCAATGTTTCCCTCATGCCAGAGTCGTAGAGCTTTCAACCAAACCGCAAAGCACTTGGCGTGCTGTCTCGTAAGTAGCTCTGTCAGAAGCCAATTTAATAGCATAAATAATGCCTTTGTCGGGGTAGTACGTAGAGCCCGGGTGATTGCAATAGCTGCAATCCTTCTGACCTTGTTTAGCAGGTCTAAGATGTCTTTACCATAGCTGTACACTAAATAACTACGCCGTACAGATGGATTGTTTCTAATGTCGCCGTGTAGAGCCATGATACGATTTTGATTTTGATTTTTCCCAATATTTTTTGGCAGCCGCGCATGCCGCTTTGCGTGCTCTTTCTGCTGTGTTCGCTTTCCATGCGAATTTTGGAGTCCAGAATTAGACCTAAATATTTGACCTGATGAAATGAGTTGAGACTTATCTCATCAAGCTTAGGTGGGACAAATCGTGAAATTTTGTACCTTCTTGTGACGAGCACAGATTCCGTTTTCTACAGGTTTATCCTTAGAACGTAATCTTCACTCTAATTAGAGAGAATACCTAGATGCAATTTTAGTCTTTCAGATAGCGTGTTGATGAATTTGCCCGATATTGTTATTGCAACATGGTCAGTATATGTTACGACTTTGCAGCCAGTCGCTTCTTATTTGGACACAAGCTTGTCCACCACTAAACTCCATAGAAGGGCTGATACCCCACCGTTTGGTGTGTCTCTGCAAGTCCTTCCTATGGTGCTAATTTCTAGGGAGGAGTTGATATTCCTACTGATTAATAGTATTATTTTGAGTCTTATCAAGTTAACTTTGTTTTCCTTAAATGTCCTTCTAATTGCTTTATAGCTGACATTTGTGAAGGCACCATCAATATTTACAAAAACTGTTTTGTGGCTTAGCAATTTTTCGATGAAGCTGGTGAGAAGAGCTGTTTCAACCGATATTCCTTTCGTGTACGCATGCTGTGCCTTGGAGAGTGGTTTCAGAGCAATGAATGAATCTTTATCAGTCTTTCCAGTGTTTTTGAGAGAAAAGAGCTGTGACTGATAGGGCTATAATTCTTACGAAAGGGTTGGAAGGTCTTACCAGCTTCAAGTATGAATGCTATTTCAGCTTCTTTTCAACGCTGTGGAATGTAAGCCATCCGTAGATATGCTTTGAAAATGGCGTTTAACCATGGCAGTGATGTGTTGACTCTCTGCTGTAACTCAACAGGAAAGATATTATCCAAGCCAGGGGATTTAAAGGGTTGAAATGAGCTGATTGTCCAGCGTAGGAACTTATCATTTACAGGCACAGTGGTTGATAGACAGCTCGAGAGCATGTGTGGACCAGCTTTGTAAGGCACATCCTCGCTACCAAAGAAGCGTGTGTCCATGAGGGCACACAGCGTTTCATAGCTCGATTTCGTCCAAACTCTATTTGTGTCCTTAACAGGAAGAGCTCGTCATGGTTTTATGCAGACGACTGAGATCCTTGGAGGTTTCTATTTTTGCACAGAAACTCTTCCACGATATGTGTTTGGCCGTTTTAATGTAGTTTTTGAATTCCTTCAGTTTGAGTTTGTACGAAGATCAATCATTGGATTATTTAGCCTGATGAAAGGACTTGCTACATTCCTTCTGTAGATCCGCAATGTTCCACCATGGAGGCCTATACTTGCCTTCCTTACCTAGGCTTCGCCGAAATGCATGCAAACCTTGCTGCTTCATTGAAGGCAGATGTAACGGGTTCCTCAAGATCCACTTTCGAGCGAAAACCGAAATACGGATTGATATTTGACCCAATCCATACTAATTTTGTTGTTGAAGGTTGAATTAATCGGAACGCAATTTTCTTAAAGTTTCGGTAGCAAAAATCTGATTAATTTCATGAAAATAAAAAAAAATAATATTGCAGCAGTTATAAAAAATTGTTGTGCTTTACTCCACTGAAAAATATTCATTTATCAATTATGTGTTTAAATGTGTTATTGATATTATATCTTACATTTTGACTTTTTTATTACTTAAACTAACCTTGCCTATTTCTTTCTTTTCAGGTATGTGAAATCATTAATGATTTCTACTCGTGTGTATAATAAGATAAGGCAATTTACAGGATTTCCTTTCGTAATACGAGTACCAATTTATAATTACTTATTTCTTTATATTTAAGTTCAAATATTTTTAATCAATTCCAATCGAAATTACCAAAACATTACTGTCATTAAAACATTGGGATTTTGTGTTAATTTAATTAACTATCGAAATGTTTGATTCATACATGTGTTTAAGTCTAGTACAAAACCGTAATATGTATCCTTTCAAATTTATTTATTTTATTGATAGTCGATAGTAAAGTCCTATAACAAATGTCGAAACAAAAAATCTGCAAAAAATTATTGTCAAACAGCTATTTTGTGTAATCCTAAGTATCATTTGAACCCACTATAATGCCGCATATTATCTTCATGATATATTATTGGCGTTTGTTAATGAACGCTTTCTGTGTAGTCAATATCATTTTTAATATTACTTACTGTACGGTCATTTCTAAAATTCATGCAATCTCGAAATTCGCACGAGTTCGAAAGGAGTCCTAGATTATCACTGTTATGGCTTGTATTACCTGTTTGGTAAACATGAAAAAGTAGGCCTCCAACTATTTTTGAATGTACAAACTCAACATACCATAATATTTGCAACAGTCCTGAAACCAGGATGCACATTTACAAGACAATTAACAATATTGTAATGAATGAAGATAAAGTTAAGTATCTCTTTTTTCCTGTACTTAGTACCACGAAAATCACATTAGTATACGTGGACATATTTACCATTGACACCTTTTTAGTAACATCGGTCATCTTTCACAATACAGAATGATTACATATTTTTAAAATTAATGTGATTTTTATAGCACCAGCGATAGAGAGCGTGTATCATCGCCCGTAAAAAAAATAGTAAGTTTTTTTTCCTTTTTATTCGTTACTGTTATTTTAATTTTCTTATGAGTTATCCTGTTTCCATTTCTTTCTTTGTATCAACAAGTTTTGTTCCTGCATTATTATAATTTAGGTAGTATGCATTTATTTAAATTTAGGGTTTTCTGTTTATAAAAATTGAAATGGATTGAGAGTTTCCTTGAGGATAGTCCACTCCATGATAATTTTCAACTGACAAAAGTTCAAACTAGGCTGGGGTAAGTTTCGTGGGCCTAGCGTTCAAATCACATGCGGATACGCAAACACTAGGTCTTGATAGGGTGGGCCCAAGCAATGATGTCTGCGCGTGGCGAGCTTCACTGAAGCACGTTTTCCGTTCGGGAGTAGCTCGGCCGCCCGAGAGATTGTTTGCGCGTGGTACCTTATCGTTTTCTTAATTTTCATTGCGTGCATAAATTACGGAGTTTTTTTCTGAGTTTCGATTGGGATGCTTAGTATTCTAGGGTAAGTCGCGTTATTTTCTCGGTATGCGCGCAAGGATTGTTGTGTAAAATAAATTACGTGTAGTAGTGACCGATGAAAATTCGGTTTCGGCAAATTTCGGCAAAAAAATCTGCCAAGCCGCACCGAAACTGCGTTCGTGAATTATCGTGCGTCGTTCGGCTGACTGCGGGTGAGTTAGTGGTGTCACCCGCCATCATCAGCTGAGTTCGCCGGCCGGTCCGGCGTGATTGTGTTGTGAGTTTATGTGTTATTTCTCGCGCAAGGAGGTTAGGTAAATGTTTGTTTTTTTGTTATTACTTCTGCCTCACATATTTTATTGGCCTTTATTAAGCATTGACGTTCCTTCTGTTGAGTTATTCACTCGGAATAATGAATGATGAGAGTTATTTAAAAATAAAGAGCATATATTTGATTCACCCATTCATTCATTACATTGTCCCCTTTCTCTATTAATATTTTTTTGTTTTTTTATTCATTTAAGAAGTGATTTTTAAATTTAATACTTTAATTATCGTACAAACTAATTATAATAACCTTTGTTAAGACTGATTAATTTATCATAAGAACGGTATTTGCCTTTCTTCTCTTTGTTTGTTGAGACATAATTAATGACTAGTTATTAATCAGGTGTAGTGATACTGGATCGCCATGTAAAGTTACTCGTGGTCCTTTATGCTGGTTGTTCGCATGGTTGCTTTCCGAACTCGATGCACGGCTGCGTCTTCGCTTATATTCTTCTAGAGTGATGGTCTTCACTTTTCTAGGATAAAAGTTTGTCAACAAAGAGAGGAATGGGGTCAGAATTGATGTTACCTACAGGCATCCCTTGGGTTGCCACATACTTGGCGCAGTCCGAGTAGACAGGCAGCCGAAATTTCTAAGTAAGAATTGCCGAGATATGAGGCAATTCACTATCTGCCAATACTTAAAGGCGGACTCGTTGCCGAATAGAAGGCAACGTTATTAAGTAACTGAAAACTAGCTTGTTTCGTTAGGATTTAACTAACTCAGCCCAGTCCGTTCTTTTATTTCCAAATTTCACTTATTGCTATGTACATTTGAAATTGCTTATTATTTAAAAATCCCTACTCTAGTCTTAAATCTATTCACCCTAACCAATGGAACGTGATTCAAATTGATTCCCACGGAACTCGTTGCTTGCAATATTGATTGCATTGCATTGACCCAATTAACGTCGCATAAGTTGTACTTTTGCTTACTCTGGGTTCAATGCCCTACTAAGAGTTTCTCACGTTAAATTTAGATTGATATGTCGATGCAGGTTCTAGTTCGTGCTTAATAGAGAGCTTACTGAAATTTGTGTAGGTTGTCACGAAAGCTTATGTGAGATATTAGTTGTGTATTGGCTAGTTCCAGGTTTGGAACTAGGAATACACTACAGTATCACTACACAGGTAATCATACGTTACTAAATTTAGTCTCAAGAATGTTGTGATTATAAACGCAATTAAAATTAACATACTCAATTAATGAAGTCCTTCCTTAGTAACGCAAGTGTTGACTATTGACAAACTTTTGTTCCAAGAATTAGATAACATGTTGGTTAATTTTTATATTTATTTTTGTATAAAAAAATTTTTTAAATGTAATTTATATTGTTTTTTTTATTATTATTAACATAAATTATTTTTTTCGCACACTTCAATTATTGTTTTTTATTTCATTTAACAAGTGTTAATTATCTGTATAAGTGTAGAAAATAAGTCAAATTTCAATAAACAATAGATTTTTAAGATGTCTTAAAAAAAGTTCGGTTTCGCCCGAAACTTCAAGGCAGATACCGAAGATTCGGTTTCGAATTCGGTGGAAATTCCTGTTTTGGTTGGACACTACCCAAAAGCTCAAAGATTTAATTTTATTATTTAGATATTTTTGTTGAAATTTTTTTGTCGGAACTCGTTCGGGGTCCAAAGCCAGAGATACACACCCACGACATCGCGCGCTGAACTGAATTGGCCTGCCAACAGCTATCGCAGCTCTAGTTAGTTACCTTAATTTATATCGCACGACGAAAGCGTTCGTTGCTTTAGCCCTGGAGGACGAAAGTCTTGTTGACTCGATTTTTCGTAGTGATATGGCACTTCCGTCACTAATGGCGCCAAACGTGGGGTCTGAGTGGTGAAGCGGTCAGTTGATGCATTCGTCCGTCACGGCATACATAAAAACTTCATCACATATTGATATAAAATTAATAAACTAGTGAAATAATTAGTGAGCTGATAAGATGATTTAGTATACCTTTAGTAGAAAATTTTCAGTCTTGCCTCGAAGTATTTAAAAAAAGGTAAGAAATTTTTTTCGTCATCGGATGAAATTAATCATAAAGATAGGAATTGGCTCTTGAAATATAATTGAAAGAAACAATAAGTGATTCAAATAAACTTGAAAACAAGTTCATGTACTTGTTTTCAAAAGGATACTAATTTTATGAGTGTAAACGCAACTGTACACATTTCATGCTTGTAATCTATTATGAAGTTTTCTATAAAAATGATATAATGTACATTACCACCTTCATATGCACCATCGCCTGATGTAATTTTTGGATTAAAAATACATCAGGTACGAATAAATCAATCAAAATGAAATCAGACCCATCCAGCGTTGACCTGTGCGTATATTCATAATAAAATTTAACACCAAATGTAGCCCATCTCGCTCTTGACCCCATTGCAATATCTCCGTAACTGTATCGTCCTTTGTGTTACAATGCATTACCATTGTTAGTCACCTTCATAAGGACTTGCAGCTCTATTAACTATATAATAAGAACAGAAATTATATTGTCATATCGTACGCAATTCCACTGGTATACCATTCGAAGCTTTGTTATGGCAATCAATAAAATGGTCTTACCAATCACTTCTAGCATACTTGCTACACAATTACTATTCAAATGACTAATGGACAACACACTAACGAATATAACTAATGGAAGTGTGTCAACACATTGTCCAAACACAATGGATAAAGTCGAATGCCTACGAATGATATTAATAAGTCGATAGATACCAAACAGCTTGATGATAAACATCGACCAACCCTGTTACGACGTATGGTGGAATTTCTTCTGAGAAGGACCTGTTTTTGTGTTGTTTTTTTTGAAGAAATTTGGTCTGATGACTTTCAAAGTTGAAACCAAGAAGTGCATAAAAGATTGCAATTGATATGAACTTACTCGCTGTTATGGCAATCATTAATGCTGGCTCGTCCACGTAGAATCTTGACTTTTTAGTTTAGTTAATCATTTTTTAATCAATGTAATACTTGTAATAATATAATGAAATCAGAACCTTCACACCTGTTTATTACAGATACTTGTTTTTAACTCACTTCTACTAGTTTCTAGTAACTTAGATTATATCTAAATATGTTTAATTTTTAATGCTACTTCATTAATTCATCGGTCTTTCTTCCTTGAACTTAAATATTTGAGGTGCATCTGCACACTTAAAAGTATTAAAAGCTATTTTCGCAGCCATTTTATACGTTTCAACTCTGAAGGTTATTACTGAACGCATGTTCGTATTGTAGATAAAATTACAGAGGTTTGGTGGGTCTTTAATTTGCGTTTTTCTTGTCCACTAATGAAACGTCCTTTGGGAACTGGAGAAATTTCCTCCACAGGAACCAAAAGTGCAGAGCATGATGGGGGCTCTTTATTCGCAATATTATTTCAATGCGGTGTAGATGGTCTAGCTACAGCTACACCAGTTTGATTATCACACTCGTCAAGAATGTTATCCAGGGATACCAGACGCTTCAAACCCATGACAGCCATTTTGAACAGTAGCTGCTTTACCGTATGCTGTGTTAAACAATCCGGCGCTTTGAACTGTGTAACAACGCGGCTAGGTTGTGCTGTAAGCCATTCGGTTATATCTTGACTAAAATAAGTTTTCAATGGGGCGAAAAAGGAAACATCAAGTGGCTGCATGCGATGAATGTAATGTGGTGGAAAACAAATCATGATAATGCCATTTTGTTTTGCATATTCCAGAGCTTCAATTCCTTTATGGCTAGCATGCCCGTCCACAGTCAAAATGACCTTATCTTCAATTGATGATTTAACAAAGTTTTGAAAATGTTTAATCCATTTCAAATATATATCCATTGTTATCCACCCTGATTGTTTTGCTACGCCCAAAGTACCAATAGGAGTTTCGTCGAACAATTCCTTCTGGTTTGCCTAGGATAAATCATCATCGGTGGAACATACGTACTAGTAGCATTAACACAAACACAACGGTGAAGTTTGATCCACGCTCTGCACTGGTTATAACGCCAACTTGCTTTTATCCTGTAGTAGCCAATATCTTTTGGGGCTTCTGTGCAGAGACCTGACTCGTCTGCATTATATATGCGATGTGGCTGAAAATTCACAGCCTCTAACAAGTTTCCATAACGCTCAAAAAAATTTTGAACTTGGGAACGGTTAAACGCTTGAGCGCGAGCTGCTGATGTTGCTTCAGGTTTAAGTAAAGAAATATCTCTATTACGTTTCAAAAACCCTTCCGGCCATTCTAGTCTTGCCTTTTATTTTTGTTGATTAAATCAATGGGAGAAACCATTTCTTTCAGCCATCTCAAACGCTAACCATTGAACTGATGTTCGTGTCAATCCAAACAGCCGAGATTCAAGTAGCTTCAAATGTTGAACTAACTGCCTTTCCACGTCAGGCAGAAATGTCGCTTTCCATTATCCGAAATCTTTTGAGCTTGACTTCAAAGACTTATAGCGTTGACACACTGACCCATCATCAGTACGAAAACCATCATCAGCACAAAAAACCCCATCATAATGACAGTGAGATAAGCACGAAAAAAGACCATACTTATCTCGATAAGTACGAAAAACTGCCATCTATATTTGGGTAGAATAATGAGAAACCATCTGCCGTGAATAGAATTTGACATTATTTATATCAGCTTCGAACCAAATCTGACGTGCCATCGCAGACAGTTGACATTTGTCATCAAAACGACACCAACGACCGAATGATAATGACAGCACCAATGACGAAAACATGTGTGTCACCCCGTCATTTGCAGTTTCGTGCTGATGACGCTTTTCGTACTGATGATGGGTCAGTGTGTCAACGCTATTATTCGCACAGCATGCCTCCGAAGTGTTCCTTCAGGAACTCCAAATGTTTTTGATGCTTTCAGCCAACTCATTCCATTCTTTTTCACTACTTCAATAGCTTTTTGCATTGATTCTGCACTCCAGGATTGGCGATCAGTTGTTCGTTTATAATTTCGCGCCATGTTAAGAAACCTGTCAAAAAATCAACAGCCGATTCAACTGAATACTTTGGTTGTGCTCATATGGACAAAATGACATATCTATGTCATTATGTCCGATGCGTGTCTATGTAGTTTATCCTTATGGTGTTTCAAAAAAAAAATATAACATAAACACAAACGGTTTAGTTATCATTGAAAAAATCATATGAGTGCCATAGTGAACTTAAATATATGGACCACAAACGAGGAAAATAGAGAATGACTTACCAATTAGAACAAAAAACTTGCGTTGAAGAAAAACCTCGATACGACTCGACACTTATTATCACGCATGACACTCGAACGAATGAAAGCAACGCGATGATCTTTTGACAGTTTAACAAAAGCCTCTCAAATCATATTATATTATTATTATTTTCGTATATAATATATGCATTACTTTTATTTTTATATGTAATTTCTTCATTCCTATTATTTTAATATTTAATTTAACGATTACTAAGGGCTTAACAGTAAATAACCATGCACTGAATAATCCTTTTAAGCCTTGAGGATCTTTCTTCGTTTAGCCCTTTAATTTTCACCAGGTAGATGATCAGCCCAGACTGAAGTGAATACTGGTGGGCCTAGCGCGCTGAAAAATATGAGAATACGCAAGCACTAGGCCATGGTAGGGTGGGCCCAGGCGGCGATATCTGTATCTGGTAGGCTTTTCTGAAGCTCGTTTTCCTTTCGGCGGTGGCACGGCCGCCCGAACTATTTGCTCGCACGGTAGCTTGTCGTCTTTTATTCGTAATTCCAGGAGATAGTAGGTTTTGGTTAAAGTAGTTGATTTTGGTCATCTCGGGTAGGCTTGGTTCGCGGTCTTTTCGCGGTGTGCGTATTGAGATCTTTTGGAATTGAGGATTTACGATTGAATTTTTAATCGCGCAATCAGATGTGTGAATCTCTAGAAATGAGGTTCGCGGCCTAAGCTAGAGAACTTATCAACGACAATATGCACCGAACAGAGCTGGCCTGATAGCAGTCATCGCATCTCCAGCTAAGTAGAGGCCGAACTAAAAGTATTCTGTACGAAAAAATGGTGCGTTCAACGAAGCGAAAGTCTTGTTTACTTGAATTTTTGTCACGATTTTCGTTTGCGACAAATACATACATTTCATTAAAACATGGAAAGAAATATTGTGTCCGCCTTACTGCAATGGATGCTTCACATCTGTGATGGAGCAAGCTGATCCGGTCTTTTCCATAGCATAGATGATAAGTAGCACAGACACAAGAACAAATCCACCGCACAACTGTTATACAATGAGGAGTTCGCACACCAGTTCCACAGCATAAAAAATCTATAGCACGAACAATCTAAGCTGTGGAAATAAACATAAGACAAAACATGTATAATTACCCCTCCTTCAGAAAGAAGGCTCTCAGTTTTGTCACTCACCTCGCACACAAAAGAATGGTTGAAAATTCGTGGTAAAATTTCCCCATGTGGAATTGGGCAAATGTATTGTGGCGTGGCGACGATTGTGTGTCAGCAATGCGTGTACACATATAAGCTGCGACCGAATAAGTGTGCTGATGATATGTATCCCGATGCAGATAAGACACTAATAATCGTGCGAAATTCCACATAGCGCGTTGTATAGCACATGTCTGGCGGATTTGATCTCCGCGTTGCTTCACGCTTTTCTGTAGCAATGTTCTGTTCAATCCTGATCCACCCGTTTGTGTGAAAATTTAAACTTACAAGACGATGGGGTTTTTGAATTTGCTTGCAAGACTTATTTGATCCCTAGAAAGCAGAGGAGGATGATTAGAGCCTCAAAAACGACGACGGTTTTAGTTTGGAAACGGTGGAGCCAACGATTAGCTTTTCTTTTGAACTAACCGACAGCATTTTTCATTGTGCAGAAATGTCGGCCACCTAACCTAATCCCCTTTTACATTGATGAAGGAAGCAGCTACAGGTGGGCGAAGAATGCCGGAATTGGTAGAGGTATCTCTGAAAACTAGCGGTGTTGTTGTGGTTGCGTTGCAACGACAGGAAAAACAAGTTAAATTGTATTTTCTTGAATACGTTTGTGAAATTGAAGTGGATTTGGATTTGATTCAGGGCCCTTCTAAGAATTTCTGTCGGTTTTCTAAGGAGTCCTTTGGAGAACGTTGTTTTCCAGGTGGTTGGATTCAATACAGAAATTTTAGCTCTGAACCCTTCTCAGGCAGAATTCGATGCAAGAGTAGGCTTGGTGCGCTATTGAGTGACGCACGAAATTCAGTTCTCCCGCCTTCTTCACGAGCAAGTGCTGAGCAAGGATACTCACCCCGAAACCAGTTGTTGATTCGGGACGAATCGGGCGTTTACCAATGTTCGTTTTCAAAAATAAAATTTAAAAGTGAAATTAATTTATTGTATCCGTAGTCTACCGAACTTTAAGATGAGATTTTTAGAGAATGTACTCCCACCCTAGATATGGACTTCATGAATGATTTGATTGATAGTCCGTCCCTCCTTCATAAATATGAGTCTTAAAGCTAACAGAGTTATACTAAAAATCTACACATACTTAAGACACCTCTCCCACAATTGATGATAACAAATTCTGTTCTATTCAGAAGTGTTCAATTCACCGTATGTCCTGCTACAATCATTGAACTTGGATACTAATTATTGGTAGCCTATGGTTATTTCATACATTTATCGCGACACATGTAATACTTTTTTTCTTCACTTTTGCCATTGCTTTTGTATTCTGGTCGGACTTAATTAAGAAATAAAGGTGACAGTGTATTGAAAATCAATGCTCTGATGTGATATTAGTTGAAAGCTAATCAAATGTTACAAGTACATAGACTGGACACTGAAATTTCGACAAATAAATCAAGGTTAGTAATATGAAGGACACTGAGCTTGTTCGCATATGAATTGATTTTCAAACATGTATAATTTTGATGAAAAAAATATGATAACAATGTTTCGAATAGATAATTAGATTAGTATACGAAATTGGTAATAATTCTAAAAGGATTGTTGCAATCAATTACGCTTCCATACCAATATTCAATTACAGACAATTATTCGTAGATTTTGAAATGGAGTTATTATAGCTTTATTTTCTAATTTTGATTTTGTCCATTATAAATTTCATGTTTAATTAAAATGCACAGAATGAGAACTATATGTGCTACAGGACCTTGCAAAGTCCTGTCATAAGTTTACAAAGAAGCTTACTATATTCAAAATGGTATCATCATGGTCACATCAATAGTTGACACAAAAAGAAAGATTTACTCTAATTCGCCGACGCTTCTTCCAATAGTGATTTTGTTCCCCTTTATATGAAAAATCTTACAGTCCATGCTCTTCAGCTTCGACGAAAGCAGTGAAACAGAGGATACAAATAAGGCCTTCCTATCAAGTCAATCTTCCATTGCAACAACATTTTATATAGATATTGCTGTTAAGCCACTTCCGGGTTGTTTTTGGTTTTTGAGACGGAGCAGAATCTTCCTGGAAAACTCATCGTTGAACTTTCATTCTAGAATATGAATTGGAAAGTCAACTAAAGCCGTTTTTGAAGCCCATTTTTTTAAGTTTGGTCAGTAGAATTTGGTTAATAACTCCGAACACATTTTTCTATAATGCTTGCGCAAACATTTAGTTTAATTGCGCAAGCAAAGGAATTGCTTGCGCAATCATTTTTTTTACTTGCGCAGCATTTCATGTGGAACGTTTTGGAAGGTGGTTTGATCTTTGTATTCCAGCCACTTTCAATGTGCAAAATTTGGATTTCATTCCCGTTTCTTATTAGCCACCAGAGTATCAAGTGACAAAGACAGTCTCACTGTACGTTCCAGAAATTTGTTTAATCATTTTGTACCAGTGGACTGGTTTGAATATTGATCAATATAGTCACTCTTAGGCTTGAAAGATTTTCGTCTCGGCTGAAATCTATTCAAGGCTTTTTTTCTGACATTACGAAGCCACATTTAGTGTCGAACCTAACATGTTCTTACCTCTTCGATTCTATTATAGAGGGAGAGCCAGTGACCAATTTTCAGATGTCATTTCAAAAGTCTTGAAAATTTACTGACTCAAAGTTTAATATCTGCTCGACAATAGAAGCCACTTCTGGCAGCTCTCAATGGCCGGGGTAAAATACCCTAAAATTTTAAAGAGGGTAGGAAAAAGAATTATTTTTGTTAAAGTATCAGTCATGAAATTTGTGCAGATGATTTCTAAAAGTATGCTGAATGTATAAAAAATCCGCCAGAACATTCTCGTCCCTCGTAATTGATGACAGAACGCTATAAATAAGAGGGTGAGTCGAATATAAACCGGACTTTTTATACGTATTTATTAACAGTAATAATATTCAAATAAGACTTTAATCATTTTTCTACATAGTCTCCTGCAAGCTCTACACATTTTCACAACGTTTTGGCAGCTTAAAAATTCCTTGTTCATAGAAAGTTTGAGGTCGAGTTGTCAACCAGTTGCGCACGCGCGCCTCAAATTCTTCATTCGCTTCAAATTTTTCGCCTCCCAAAGCTTCCTTCATGGGAAGAAAAAATAGTCGCATTGGGACAAGTCTGGGCTATAGGGAGGGTGTTCCAGGGTCTCCCAATGCAGCTCAATTAATTTATCCTTTGTCAATGCAGCTTTGTCTGTAGGCGGCTTTTGCTGACTCTAGCAGGTGACCGTAGTAGGCAGCATTTATTGTACGTTGGTCGTGCAGGAAATCGATCAGTAAAACTCCTTTGTAATCAAAAAATACAGTTGCGAGAACTTTTCCGGCTGAGAGGCGCGTTTTGGCTTTCACTGGACAATCTTCGTCTTTCCGCCGCCATTCCTTGCTAACCATTTTTGACGTCTCATCACACGTGACAATTCATCTCAAAAAAATATCGCCTTCATGGTGAAATCGATTTAAAAGTCACTCAGAAATTTTCAGCCTTTTCGCTTTTTGATTTCCGGTCAATAACCTTGGGATCCACCTGGCGCAGACTTTTCGGAAGCCAAGATGATCTGTGATGACGGAATATGCACTACCATGGCTAATGTCCACTTCTGAAGTGATTTCATCAATAGTGAATCGGCGTGCACCCATGATTCACCCGAGATTAGATGTTGAACCACTCGAATATTGTCATCAGTTACACTTGATCTTGGACGTCGATCGTGAGTTTCATTTTCTACACTTTCTCGTACATTTTTAAAATTTCTAGCCCAATCAAACACTTGTGTCCGTGAAAGTCTATTGACACCAAACTGCACCTTCAACCTAGCCAAAATAATCGATGATGAAACGTCTTCATTTGTTAAAAAAAATTTAATAATACGTTGCTCAATGGATAAAGGAACCACTTGCTCACTCATTATTGCTACTGATCAACTGGAAGAATGAGCAGGCCGGCAGGCGGCTGTCCACTCTTAACAAACCAACTTAAGACTCCCCACCCAACCAAACCGCTCGACAAAGTCTGAGACTCATAAAGACAAAAGTCCGGTTTATATTTGACTCTTCCTCGTAGTAATAGAAAATATTTTTATTTTTGGAATATCATTAGTCTTCAAATTTTAACACATACACATACACATACAGAAAATATGTACTGTTTTCTGCACCACAATTATTGGTTGCCAGAAATAAATTTGATCACTTACTATCTGCCACAGAGAAAAATGTTCCCGTGAGTCAGTAAATTTTCAAGACTTTTGAAATGACAACTGAAAATTGGTCACTGGCTCTTGGTCTAGTTAAAACAGTCTCTTAAGTTGTGAGTCTGAAGTAAACTTCCGAGGTCTGATAAAAAAAAACGGTGAATAACTTTATTACAAACAAAGTTACAATTTTCATGGAAATGAAATTAATCTTCTTCAAAGTATTGTCTTTGGCTAGAGATGCACTTATCCCAACTTTGAATGCAAGTTTGGAAACATTTTTGGAAAGCTTCTTTTTAACAATTGCTTTATTAAGTTTATTCAAAATTTGATGAATCCTTGCTTGAAATGTTAACGATGTTTTTATAACGTTTTGTTCGTGAGATATCGTGTCGGACACAACTGATCTCAGATGTTCCAAGATAAAATCTAATCAGCTCAGGTCATTGCTTAGACGCTTCGATTGACACCTCAACAAAATTGGCCGCGGGTATGTATTGAGTGACAACGAAACACCCTCCCAACACCAATTGGGAGTACCAGTTTGCCTACTAAGTGCAGATTCTGTAACCTTACTGGTGAAAGCAACGCGCATCTAATCCCCTGCCGATCGCTCGGTCTCGGCAGCGGGTTACCTCGTAACTCCACGCCGAGCCCCCAGAGATACTGTAGAAGTTGTCATACTCGAAAGCATGAAGACTTCAAAGCGCATCTAAGTGGGCTCTGCCCGCATATGGGTCTTAATCAAAGCCACCACGTTCTCACCCCCCTATAGGGAGTCCACACTGAGACCGGAGAGACAATTGACTTACCTGGGCTCCGGTTCCCGTGGTACCAAACTGACTCTTGGTAAGGTCTCGTGGACTTGGGCCCCTCCCAAGACCACTTCGGTTGTATCCTTCTTGCACTGGACCGATCACCATCCTCGGGTACGCAGAGACGGCCATCCCCGAAGGCAGTACTGGAATCGTCCAAGGATTTTTTAGGTCTAATAAATACATTGTGACAACGTAAGAATTTTTTTTTGGATCATTATTTTTGCTTTTCACAAAATGGCGGCATTCTTATAGCCATATAACAAATGCTTTAACCCTATATAACTCCGTGTGACATTACTGTAACATACCGAATAATTCCTTATAAATTCCAAACCATACATTTTATTTCATTTTAAGTCACTGTAACACGACGGTAACCCACCACTCTATGGATCATTCATGCAGTTCTTGTGAACTGTATGGCGTTACGTGTATCAAAATTCGTGCGAAATTCACCTTGCGTCACTTTGTGGCATTTGTTCGTGGGTGAAGTTGATAAAATACGAAAAAAATACAAAAACGACACAAAATTTGTGAAAAGTGTGGCGTTGCATTATACTACAATAAACTTAACAATTGTTTTAAAGCGTTCCCTACATCTTAGAGGAACAGTTTAAGGCAGTGTGACACATCTGTCACACACGCTTTTTGCGCATTATTCTCATTTCTTAGTAAAAAAAATTCAAAACTTAAAAATACGTGTATTTTTATTTATTAAAATCTACCACAAAACAAACTATTTGTTAAAATATATGCAGTTTAGGTATAAAGGGTTAATATGCATTTTTGCATGCATGTGCCAATGATCCGGAAGCGAGAAATGGTTTGAAACAAAAAATTCAAAAAAAGGTTTTATATGAAAAGCCAAGATTTATACAATAATAACAAAATTGCGGACAATTAAAAATAATTTTTTTAAATTCGAATTTTTTTGGGTGATTTTTCTTCAATAAAGTAAAAATTTCAGAAGGATCAATCCAGTAGTTTCAGAGATATCACTGTCATGGCATGAAAAGAAGAGATTTTGAGAGAATGCGTCTAGACTTTTGTTTGTTGAAAAAGTATAAAAAAATGGTACCTGCGGCTATGTTACAGTAGCGAGGGGTGAAAAATTACTGTGGGTAAGCCGTTCACTATTTGAGAGACATGGACCCTTAACAGACAAAGCAGTATATTATGAGCATATAGAAAATTTTTGTAGCTTACTAGTAGAGCTTACGTGAATTTCCTGCTACAACAATCAAGGTATAGACATATAGACTATTGCAACAGTATGTATTTCTAATTGGGAGTTTTCGATGATTTTCTAGCATCAATTTTCACAGCTAATTTGCAAGCCGGGAACGCTACCGGCTTTTTGATTTGTTTCCATATCCTATTGAGGAAAACCGAGCTGCCATTCCAACAAACGGGAGTTGAATACCCACGGCACCTTAAATTATTGATGAATTCGAGACTCGGAAAGCTTTGCTGCAACTCTTACAGATGTCGATCGCTTTGCTGACTATTATGGAACTATGAGGATGTGTTGAGTGAAGAGAATGGAGTATGATAGAATAAACACTGAGATCAAGTGGAACGATTGTGCATGTTTATAGTGATGCATGCAAGTAAATAAACACTTCATTCCCCTATAAAACTGAAGTGTTAGACATTTTTGGAACATATTTGGAAAGGGAAGCCGATGGGAATCGGCTTATATGAACGCCTCGTCACTGCTATGTTAGGCAAGGTTATGAGGCCAACATTTTCTTTTGAAATTCAATATTACAGCTTGTCCAGTCAATTGGAAGTTTAATCGTGCATTTTCAAAAGACAGAAAAATTTTGCCAGATAAACAGGTGTTAAAATGCTTTTTTCCTAAGACTTGTCCCCCTTCGAGACACAATAACTCCTGGCATGGTACAGTGACCGAAACAAGCAATACCGCAAGCGTTTGGTGATAAAACTGTCTAAAAGTTATTTTCGAACAAATTTCGCGGAAAGAGAGGAAACAAAGAAGTTGTGGCACGCGAAAAATGATCCCCCTTTTTATCGTCGTTTTTGGCGTGTAACTCTTTTAATATTGACAGCACACGAAAATGATGTATCCACAACTGACTGCAAATTGAATTCAACACAAGTTTTTCATATTAAACTTTTTTGTGGGAGCGGCGCTTTCCACTTTTTTTGTTCTCAAGATGGCGCCAAGGGGATTGGAGCTGCGACCCCAGAAATTTCAATTTAAGCTCATATAAAGGCATACTACTCATTGCAATTAAAAAATTTCTACCCACTAAAATGCTCCGCGAGTTTTGCCATCGGAAGCTGATTATTTGGCCTAAAAATGCGTTTTTCGCGTGAGTTTTTCCCCTTTGGGATGCAATATCTTCCGCCAGTGTACAGCGATCAAAACGATCAATACCGCAAACGACTTGCAGCAAAATTGCCTGTTATTTGCAGTGTGTTTTGGGGTTAACGTGAAAAGAATGAAGCTGTGGCGCTCGAAAGATGTTCCCCTTTTTTGGATGTAGTTTTGAGCTTTTAATTCTTGTATTGTTTAAACCACGTAAAAGTGATGTATGAACGACTTGCTGCAAATTAAATTCTTAACAAGTTTGCCATATTAAACTTTCTTGTGGGAGCCATGGTTTCGGAGATATGAAGGATGTCCCACTATTTTTTGTTTCCAAGATGGAGCCCAGAGGATTGAGGCTGCGACCCCAGAAACTTGGATTTAAGCCCACAGTAAGATATACTACACATTGCGCCAAAAATCCGGTTGCCTTCCAAAATGCTCCGCGAGTTTCGCATCGGGGGGTTCGCCATCAAAAGCCGATTCTTTGGCCTAAAAACGGGTTTTTCACGCGACTTTCTTCCCTTTGGTATGGAAAAACTCCCGATCCTGTACAGTGATTGGAACAATCAATACCGCAAACGATTTGTGACAAAATTATCCTAGAAAAGTGTCCCAACGAGTTTCGCGTTAAACGTGACATTAAAAAATTTATGGCACCCCAAAGTTGTTCCCCACTTTTTGGCCTTGGTTTTTGGATTGTATCTTTTTTATTATTGACACCTCGTAAAAGTGATGTATGAACAACTTGCTAAAAATTATATTCTACGCAAGTTTGTCATACACAAATTTTTTGTGGAAGCCACGGTTTGGGAGATATGGGGGTGTCCCACTTTCTTTTGTTTTCAAGATGGAGCCCAAACGCCATCATCGGCGACCCCAGGAAATTGAACTTAAGCTAACAAGACCATTCCCCATGCATTGCAATAAAAAAATTTCAGCCTTTTGAAAATGCACGGTTTACGTCCAAATTACGACGCTTTGACTGTACTTTTTCTCATGTATCACTTGAACATCTGCTTGCATATGTAACGCTAAATATTATACAGAGGGAGGGTGGGAGCCTTAAAGAGCCATGTGTGTCTACGAGTGTACACGGAGCGCGTGTTTTAAATCGAGTATAATTATAATAATAAAGCATGGATCTTGCTAACATGGTGTTTTTGGGATTATTTACTATCGAAATAAGTAAAAAAACAAAATCGAGTTTTTGAAATTTTATATAGAACAAGCTAATATTCTACCAAATAAAAACAACAAACTACAAAAACACATCAGAAAAGTGTCCGGAAACCTTTCTGCTTCATAACCTCTTGTGGTCGATTCAGCATTGTCATGACTCCGCCATTTCATACCATTTCAAACAAAAATAACTTTTTGGAACAGTTTAAAGTTCGGATTAAACATATGCTGACTTTTAAAAATATTAAAGCAATATTTAAAAAAATTTAAATCAAGTAAAACTGAATGAAATTTAGTCTTCCAAAGGGAACTCTTTCCTTAATCATTCTCACATTTTTGAAGCATAAAATCCGTTTGAATCGAAATGCCGTCACCATATTTTCTAATTTTGCGAATGCAAATTTAGGATTTTAGATGAATCATCTGATGATAATACATTCTAAACCAAACATTGTACATAGATGTAACCTTTTTACACTCACCGTTCTCGAAGATCGTTTCGAAGTTCTGCAAACACCTTTTGTGCCCAAATATTCATCTTTTGTATTTCACATGAATCTATTTATCCGCCTTGACTTTATGTTTCATTCCTTAGTGTCCTTTTTTAACTACATCGTTGTTGATTCCGCCAAGACACTTTAGATTGAACCTTTTTACACTGACGGTCAACTCTGTGTCTTCAAAGAACTGTTAAGTTAGAAATCGACCAAAAAAGACTACCAAAGAAACGTTTTGTTTAATTTTGTAGACAGACTATTTTAAGAGGGAGCCAATCAATTATTTCCTGTGTAACGGAGTCTTGGTTTAAAAATAAAAATCACCCAAATTTAACCACAAATCTAAAGTGAAAAAAAAACACCAACGGTCATAAAAATAAATGTATCTCAAGTGGAATCTTTTACAACACATTCAATGATTTTCTTCCTTTTTCCGTTTACATTCTAATTTCCATTTCACAATAATTTGTTGCAAGCTATCCAAACTGACCTCACTGCCATTTGACGTCACATCATCCATCCCGGCGGTAGCTCCAATCACGCCCAGCTCTAATTCCACATAATCCTGCGGCAATACATCAGGAAACTGAGTTTCACCGGACGACGAACTATTCGTGCTTATCAAACTCAGCCGTGACGAATTCAATTTATTCTTACGATGGCATCGAACCTTCTCTAAAATTGTCCCACGCACTGTAGAGTCTTTATTAAGTTCAGAAGATTAGACAGACCAATATTGTGCAAGCATTTGTAAGAGACATAAATGAAAACTTAATTAATCTTAAACAAATCGGTATGGTGTTGAATTATTACCGGAAGCCAGAGAAGTTTCAGCCCAATCCGATTGTATTTGACGATAGGCTGCTTGGCTGGTTGACGGAAACTGACTGTAGTCAATGAAGTTCAGGTCGTATTCAGGGTTTTCTTGTGAAGTGAGACTTGATGCCGACTCCAGGCTAGATGTTGAGCTTAGACTAGCATCAACCCCATTTGATTCCGCGCCATTTTCAGTAATATGCTCAGTAAAAGGCTCATCATCAAGGAGCTCGATAGTCGGTATATACTTCTTGATACTTTGCCGATATCCTTGACTCGACGTGACTGGATTATCTCTTAAATTCAATTCATTTAGAAGCGGACACATTCCAAGAAAGCTTACGTTTCCCATGTCTTTGATTTTGTTTTCTTTCAAGCTCAA
This sequence comes from Oxycera nigricornis, assembly GCA_963942545.1. Taxonomy (NCBI): domain Eukaryota; kingdom Metazoa; phylum Arthropoda; class Insecta; order Diptera; family Stratiomyidae; genus Oxycera; species Oxycera nigricornis. The sequence continues at coordinate 85,699,960 of OZ012663.1, forward strand.
CGTTCTCAGTTCGCTCAGATTACAGCACGGACCTACATTTTCAATCATGTTATTGTCCGCTAAAAGTATTTCGAGTCCAGTGATTCCATTTGTTCCATCCAAACTTCGTAGACCACAGTTGCTGACATTTAAATACTTCAAATCGTCCATTCCGCATCCCAGATCGCGTAAGGATCCAACGACGCTTCCCTCCAAGTTTAATGACGACAGCTTTGGCATGAAGATTGGTAACCTCTGGAGACTGACCATATAGGATATAACACGAATCTTAAGGCTTTCAACATTTTCTAGATCATCACGCCCGCTCACTCGTCTCTGCAAAAATAAATTGGCATGATAAGAACAAGGGTTACTTTGAAAATGCAAAAGTTAGTTATGAAATGCTCAGCCAAACAAAGTTGGAAGGAATTTCTGATGACAGCCGTTCATATTTTATGGTCGAACAAGAAGAGGATGACTACAACTAACTGTAGTTTTGATCTCTAACGAGTAGAGCGAAAAAAAAAATCAAAAACCAGATCATTTAAAACGTTTTATATAATATTAATTAATATTATCATTATTTAAGTACAAACCCAATCCATTGAGATTCGTATAGTGGAGAGAAGATTTAAATTATACTAATTAATTTTTTTATAAAGACTATTGAGCTAAGAAATAAATAAGAGTAAGCATGAAAGAAATTGTACACTTTTCTTAGGAGGGATAAGGTTATCGTGGGTAATATTAGCGCTCACACCAACACCGGGAGTAACAGCAACTCTGAAAGCAACAAGCACTGAATTATATGATTATTATATGAAAGTGTCGAAATTTTCAAGGTCTTTTTAAAATATTGAACAAGTTTAATAGATAATCTACACAAATGGAGCGAAATCCTACGCTTATCCAAAAATATGACAGCCGGTTAAAAAATGAACGAAGAGGTTGAAACTATACACATATTTGTGATATCAGATGACAGCGCGAGAGCCATTTTTAATCCACCCATTTGAGAAAAAGTCGCCAGCCCAATTCGAATATAACTACAAACATATAAATACAAACTTTTTGATGCCGGATGATCACCGACTGCAATGATAGAAACTTCAAGCAAGTCATGCAAGTAGAGAACATCAGATATCCTGTAATTCATGAATTCACCACAAAAAAAAAATAGTGCGTCCAAGGGTGGTGGGCCAGGATGACGTCACTTGTGGTAGAGTCAAGTTCATCCACCTCCCCGAAAACGGGTATGACTGCAATCACCCGTCTTTTTTTGAAATAGACGTCGGAAATGATTCCAAATGGACGATATCCGCATTATATATTGAAAGGCAAAAACGAAATAGCCCTGAAAATTTGATGGTATTTGAAGCAATAGAAGCAGCAGCCTAGGAAATAGTAAGAGACGCAGTGGTGGTGTTGACCTTTCGCGTGCAATTGTAAAACGGCAGTATTCATTAAGGACGAAGTTTTCAGCAAAAGAACTATAGTTTAAGGACAGCGTAGATGGTGGAGGTTATATTTAAGATTCAAAGTCGAGTGGAATGTGACTTTACTTTGTTTCTGTGCGAGTATGGTGCCGGATGCGACTCACCACGCTGAGGCAACAGACAGCTCCGGGGCACAAAGTGTGCGTAACAAGATGTTGCAGTATAGTTTAAATCATTTTGCTGTCGATCTCCCTCCCATGTACACAAGGTTAAAGATCGATCGATAAATATAATACTTACATATTTTGTTAAATATGAAACCTTTTGCATTACTTGAATAATTTTTTGTTCATTAAAAACAACAAGCATATCAGTGGCGTACCCAAGGGGGGGATACGGGTTCAAGCCCCCCCCCCCTTGAAGAAGAATTGAATGCTGAGTTGACTCTGTGGTACAGAAAGATAGGGCATCTTGAAATAGTAAACCGCCCAAAAAACGGCCATAGATGGGTTAAGCATGTGTAATTCAAACATTTTGCCAAATATATCGAAATTGCTAGAAATATTGGCTGTTCTCCCAGTATCTACGTGTACAAACGAACGATCATTTTCAACATTACGACGACTAAAAACATACTTGCGAAATTCCACCAGCAATGAACGGCTAAATGGATTGGCACTTCTAAATATTCATAGAGATCTCACTCCATCTACAGAAGATGTGTTAAATGAGCTAATGAAAAAAAATCGTCGTTTAGATATTTCACTATAATTTTATCCGGCGAAGGGTTCTGTTTTATGCTTGGACATAAAATTTGAATCTCACTTTACACTGTTTCTCACCATTACTTTAGATGAGTTTTGAATACTAAGTTTGTATCATTATCGGCATTTTAAAACTTTGATCACGTCGTGTAAATTTAGAAAATTCGAATGTTATGAAATACATCTCAAGCATATTTACATAAGGCCTCGTCATTGCCTGGGAAGAGGTTGGTAAAAATAATAATCGATGGCGCAACCGCCAAAATTGGGCCTTCAGGCAATATTAGAGTTATTTCATTTACTTGACTAACGGAACATTAGGGTGTGAAGTGGTCAGGAACACGCTCAGCCGTGATTATTACCCTCATTTGATTCAGGTTCTCATTCACAGCTGAGTGAAATGATAGTGCGGCATCAAATCTCATTCCCGAAAACTATTTGTCGACAAGGACCCTTGAACTAGCGTTAACCACTAAGTCACCCACTTTAACAATTATTCGCCGAGACACTCTGGAACGTGGGATACGGGCATAGTTTGCACAAATTGGATCCGTGTGTGCCGTTATCTGTTACTTATTGTATGAAGCCTAGCAATTTTATATATACTATAGATAAAGAGTTGGTAGGAACATTAGAATATGGTCACCTGGTTGAAAGTTTTCGAAGTAAAATTCCAGAAAAGTGTAATTTATTTATTTTAATTCGCACCCATATCTTAGTTGCACCAGTTATATTTTTGAATGTTTCTTTCTATCTTTGGTCAGAACCCTTAAAAAATGGATTGTTTTTATTTTGTCATATGATTTGTAATCTGAGGATTAGGCCTATTGGGGACACCTCATTAAGAAAAAATGCGTACAAAAAGTCTACCTCATGCGTTACGTGGAAATGACGACAAATTTGCTTGAGAGCGCAGAGTTGCTTCCCTGCATGGGCTGCAAACAAGCTTACGATAATATTCTGTCCGTGCTTAGTGACAGTTTCACTTTTCCATGGCATTTACTTCATTAGTTGCTTTCTTTTCTAGCCTGTAGGTATTGAAGGCGTTTCAATATATGTACTTGCAAACATGCATATACACTTTACGGTTTCAAGAAAGTCTACAAATACAGTGTAGATTCTTTCACACGTCTAGCGCATAATTTTATAATTTGAATGAAAATATCATGAATGATTCGTATAAATGAAACCAAGCATGCAATCGGGCTAACGTCTGCCAGAATTATTTTTGGAGGACTCCAACTTTGACCGGTGGAAAAGTATGATTAAGTATGATTACATATATATATATCTTCATATCTACACCGAAGCACTAGCAAACGTACCTAGTTAAGACTTCAAAAATACGACCCCCTTATCAAAATTCTGCGTACGCTACTGCAGCATATTATGTGTTTCAAAATTCGAGTTTAAAAGGTTTTTAAGGTGAAATTAGAATTGATTTCCCACCAATGCCTAGCATATGCCTGAATAGAGTATGAACCTCTTTACGGACGAATTTTTTAAAGTGGAAAAAATCAAACAATTTTATTTACAATAATTTGTTCATTTTATGCTGATAATTCAGTATATATATATATATATATACTTATATATATATACTTATATATATATATATATATATATATATATATATATATATATATATATATATATTACACTAATTCCCACCATCATATTTGGGGCAAAACCGATGCGAACAAACAGGTTGGATTACTCATTGAATTAATTCTACTGCATGACTTCGCCATAGTTAATACAGGTGAGGAACCTAACTTGATCACGGCAAACCATAGAGACGTACTGGGCATCACTCTAACGAGCGAGCACTTATCCCAAGCTGTCAAGGGATGGTAGGTTTCCCAAGAATACTCGTTTTCCGACAATTCATATATAACCTCCATTTTGTATCTGACCCTCTGACAAACTCAGCCTTCATTAACAATAAGGCAAATACTAGTCTGTTTTCGAGTCTGCCTTTCAAAATGGGTCCCCAAAGATAGATCATGTACGCGGTTTGAAGAAAGCCGTTGGCACTCTTTAATAAACTAGCAAAGTCTACATGTAGTTCGGCGAAGCACAGAGAGAAGTATGATATGAGCCCCGTAGTGGAATAAGAACATTGCGGAGCTGCAGAACGAATATAGGAAGTCATGCTTAAAGATCATAAAAATTTAAACTAAACGAGTTCAAACATTTCATTCGAAAGAACAAACTCATCTCGTGGCGGAGTTTCTGTGCACACAAAGAAAACTCATTAATTTGTGAAAAGTCACGACGAGCTCCTCGTCATTTCTAGGGTCTATTATAGACGTAAATGAGGCCAGGACGAAATCAAGCTCCGAAGCGCTAGGCGTCCTCATGGACATGCACTTCCCTGGTGGTGAGGAGTAGCTAACAAAGCTGATCCACATATGATTCTGAACTGCCTGACAATCACTGTTCATGTAAATGATTGGCTCCTACGCTAGACAATCAGTTCGTTACAACCCTTCAATTCGCTTGGCATGGATAATATCTCACCTGTTGAGATCCATCAGAAAATCAACACAGCACTGCCATGGCTGAACACTATTTTCAAAGCCTGTCTTCGGATGGCATACATTTTACAATATTGAAAAGAAGCTAGAATAACCTTCATACCTGAAGCGGGTAAAACCTTCCCCCCTTTCCTAAGGATTATAGGCCTATCAGTCTCATAGTCTCTTTATCTCTGAGAACACTGGAAAGGTTGATAGAGATTCATTTGAGAGCTGTTCTGAAACCACAGGCGCAGCATGCATATAGGAAAGGGAGAATATATGCAAGTAGTTTTTTTAGATATTTAAGATGCCTTCAACAATTGAAAGGACATTAAAGGAAAACAATGTTGATGACAACTTGATTAGGCTCATCGAGTTTTTATTAAGGAGCAGAAACATCAAATCCTTACTAGAAAATAACATCATAAGAAAGATGACTTGCAGAAACATCATCCCTTCTATAAAAGGTAGTGGTGGACAAGTTCCTGACAAATATAAAATCCTATGCCGGCGATGTTAAAAAGACAATATCGGTTAAATTTTGTCAACATATTATCTGACAGACTAAACGTCAGACTGGGTATCTACTCTAAATTAGGCGACACAGTAAACAGAAATTATGCCCTTGACGAAAAGGTACAAAATTATACATGCTATCCCGTCTAAACTTGACCATCCAGTCAATTAACTAGGTCTAATTTTGACTTTCAACCTCGCGTGGACAGCAAACCTAGAGAAAATAGTATACAAAGCATCATGTGCAATCTACTTTTGTACAAGAATTACGGGGGAAAGGTGGGGATTGAAGTCCTAAATTGTATTATGGCACTACACGGCGATAGTTGAACCCATCCTTTTATATGACACAGTTGTTTGGTGGCCAGCTATTGAAGGTTTAAAATCAGAAGCTGCTAAACAAGGTCAAAAGAATTGCAGCTATTGAAATCATGGGAGCCCTACGAACTACCCCGACAAAGGCATTGTTTATGCTATTAAAGTGGATTCCACCTAAACTTCTCACGAACTCTCGAAAGCTCTACATCTTGGGCACGAGCGAAACATCTGATGCTTCATCATATTACGGAGGAATTAACCAACGACAGAGGAAGTAGACGTTGCTTCTCCGGTTCCCTGCTTCCAACATTAGTCTAGTCAAATGGTAGTTTAATCGTGCATTTTGGTCTGGCAGGTCGATTTTTATTGCAATTTGTGGCCAATTCAGTAGATAGCTTCTGGAGACCATGTCGAAAAAAAAGAAAAAGTGGGACACTCCCATATCCCGAAAACCATGCCACTCACAAGAAATTTGCGTATGACAAAGTTGCGTGCAACTCTTTAATTATTGACACCACGTAAAAGTTATATATGCATAAGTTGCTGCAAATTCAATTTTACACAATTTTTTCACACGAAACGTTTTTGTGTCCTTTCATTATGAAGTGATCCTATCCTGCATATCGAGGCATAGTGATATACCACGGAATTGCGAAGCAAGAGCTTCAGGACTATACGCTAACACCCCAGGTCAGCCACCCTTTAACTTCCATGAAAATAGAATTCAAGCAGATTTGCATGGAGGCAGCAACAAGGGTCTACCTACTTGAAGAAATTTGTAGAACAACCAGGCACACTTGGCTCGTATTGAGCTCCAAACGCACCAAGAAACTTTTTTTCAATGTTGGCAGATAGGAAATTTTCAAAAAATATCGAGTCGCTCCTGCCTCTCGGCATGTCGGGCTTTCACCGACTAAAACCACTTCCGCCATCTCTTAAAATGCATCGTGAAACATTAATTTTCACCATTTCCGTATTGACGGGACGTTTTTCCGACACGCAGAATGACTGAGTTGTCTGCGACTACTGTCGTAGTTACAGGCTGGAGGAAGACGAAGAAATGGTTCAACATTTTCTGTGTGAATGCCTAGCACTATTCAGAAGACGAATACAAATCTTAGGCTCTTCTTTTCTGGTATTTTGAAATACTCACTATCATCTCTTATACGCTTTAAGGTAATATAAAATAATTAACAAGTATGTATTCAAACTATATTATCGTGTTTCTTACTTACAAGCAACTCCTCGAAAGTTGGCTCTACAGGTGGCACAATCGGTACATAATGCGGCAGCAAAGGATGTGGTTCAATATTCAAAATGTTATCAAGTTCCGGATCTATTTCTATTGATGACTCGGAACTAATAGACCGCGGAAAAAAATGACCAATCCTAAACTCCTGATTTCTTTCGAGCGGTGGTGTTGACGCGAGAGATGAGCCCGAATCTCGATGTTCCTCGTGAGGGATTTCGGTTTCTGGCATTTTATTTTTCCAAAGTGAATCACTAAAAATAGGATATATATTTGATTATTCTACAAAATGAATGAATAAATATAGAAAATGTATTATAACAACCACAGTTAATCACGAAACGCTTCAATGACTTTGACGAATTGTCACAATTTTGTTTGTGCGATTGCTATGGATACTCCTTTCCGTACTAGTTGGAATGCTATTCTATGTGAATTACGCAGTAAGAAAATGAAAATGATATAACAAATTGATGAAATGCTTTTATTTTGAAATTTTCTTGAACTTTATTGCACTCTTATGTAAAATGTTGTGAAAAAATTAGTTTGGAATAGACGATTTGCTTTTAAATTCTGAAATAATAGTTGTTTGGGCAAATTGGAAAAGTTTAATCAGGATTTTTAATTTTTAACAATTACATCTTATTCAGATTTATTTCGAGAAATCCAGTTAGTGATTTCACTAAATTCTGCAGACACAATTAAAAATTGGTGATGGGAGAGTGCTGAACTTTTAGTCCTTCAATTCTCTGCTTAATTATTAACTTCCCAGTACATGGAAAGTTCTTGTAATCGCCTCGAAAATCGAAATTGAAATTTTCAACATATCTTTACGTTTTGAGGTCTTTAGAGTATATTTTAAGTGTTTTTAGAAAGAAGTATGTATGTGTGTGTGTATGTACGTACGTACGTATGTGCGTTCGTGGACAGTTTTTTCAAAGAGCGTAACTCACGTAAACAAAGTCGTATCGACTTTGTTAAGGTGTCAATCGAAGCGCCTTTGCGATTTTAAGAGCTGATTAGTTTTTGGGATACTTCGGTCGGGGGGGTTTGTTGTTTTGCCCGTTCGAAGGTCATTCCTGTCATGCGTTATATCTCGCGAACCAAACATATGATTTGCATTGTTAAGGTGTCAATCGACGCGTATTTAAACTTTTGTGATTCTATAATATTATAATATTCTATACTTTTGAAAAAAATCGTTGGAGCCGTTTTTTTAATTTAAGGAAAAAAAGTGCAAAACATTAGGATTTTTTTCATAAACAATAAATTTTTAACCTAATTTACGAAACACAGTAATCAATTTTTATAAAATTTATATACTCCAAACAGTTTTTTGTAGAAAAACATGCAAAACTTTTTCTCATGATTACAAAAAAATTAAATTAAAACTAAAAAATCATTCAAAGTTGCCATGTAAAAAGTCTTCATATGAATGATATTACCTTATATCTTTTATTTTAAAGACTTTTGTTAAGCCAATCACAGTTTATTAATATTTGCGCACTTGAAACAGATTTTGAAGTTTTTAGAGTACCGTGTTTTAATTGTAATATAAAAACTGCTTAAATTTTGAAAAGCAAAATAATTAATCAAATTGACATTTGTTGTAATGAACGCTTTGAATGGTAAAATGTTTTGTAGTCAATACTTTGCTGGATCATATGCTTTAAAAAGCTTTCATCAAATGAAAAAAATAATTTTTAGTAGTTTTGGTCTTTAGTGCTCGTAAGATTTTAATTACTGCCTTCATCATCATTCGTGAGGCTATTTTGTTTTAACATGCAATTAAACCGATTATTGACTTCACATTCAATGTTTTTCAAGACCAACTGAAAATAAGAAATAAGTATTAGTAATCGTGAAAATATGCAAATTAAATGATTATGCCGAAGTCATGGCAATTTTGGATACAACTATTCAAAATGGCCACCACGCGACAAAATCTCTTCAGTGGGCGTAATAACAAAAACTGCATTAATTTTTGCTAGCGCTCTTTTGTCCTTCAAGAATTGAAATGAAAATAACCAATAATGTAGAAAAGGCTTTGTAACCTAGCCCCCCCCTCCCGATTAATCTGCGTGCATATTCAATCATCCCCCTCACCTACGTAATCAATGGACGCTCCCGTAGATGATACGTTTAATATTAAGCCATTCCAATTACTGTTATGAGAGGTACATTTTTATTATTTAAAGTAGTATTTTCATAATTATTATTTTGTTTAGTATTTTTAATATTTATGTAAATATTACTGGGAAGTTGACCGTGTGGACCTCAAGGGTCGCACCTCGCGGCTTGTTGTAATGGCTTCCATCTTCAACAAAGTTTGAAGAGTCACATCATGATGGCCTGTATTAAATAGAATTTATTCTACAATTGGGTGTGTGAATATGACTCAACTGTTTCCCAACAGATTTCGTTTTTAATATTGCTTGCGTGGACTAATAGATGGCAGCATTTGTATTTGATAGGACTTAAATGTCAGCTGTCAAACGCACTACGTGACATTTGGTTGAATTGTAAACAACACGTGTTTTTACCTCCTTAAAAATGTTGGTTTTTGTTCCAAGTAAGCATCTTTTGCGGGACGTGTTATAACACTACGCTATTGCAAAGAAAAGACCAGCGGAAACTCATCGTTTGCATGTGGAGATTTACCGTGAGCATGCTTCATCCAATACAACGTGTAAGGAATGGTTTTGACGATTTCAAAATAATGATTTTGGCACTGAGGACAAAGAACATGGAAAACCACTCAAAAAAATTTGAAGATGCCGAATCGAAAGCAGTATTGGCAGAGGATCCTTGCCAAACTCAATCCGAATTGACTTCAGCAACCCGGCAAACAACTAATGCGTTTGAAGCGAGCCATAGAAGAAAAACGACCAGAGTGGGCGAATAGACACAATAAATTAATTCTTCAACATGATAATGCCAAACCGCATATCGCACAAGTCGTAAAAACATATTTAGATAGGCAGGACAGGAAAGTAATATTCCGATCACCATATTCGCCAGACATAGCTTATTCGGATTATCACTTATTTCGCACAATGCAATCCGATTTTACAGGAGAACGGTTCACTTCATACGAAAGTATCAACATTTGGATTGCTAATTAGATCAGCTCTAAAGACCAGAATTTCTTCAGGCAAGGAGTACGTAAACTACCTAAACGATGGGTGAAGATTGCAGCTGCTGATGGAACATACTTTTAATAAACTTCCATGTAATTTTCTAAACAATCAAATGTGTCTCATTCACATACCCAATATTTACAATCTGCCCTTTAAATATCCAAAGGATAATGCATTTATTCACAGATATTACTTTAAGCAAACTAGCTTGTTTGTTTCTCAAAATAATTCGAAAATGTCGAATCTCATGACGCACATAAAGTCTTCATGCCGGCGGCATTCTATCACAAAATATACTCCAAATTCACGTTTGGCATTTTCCAGAGGATTAAATAAATTCAAAGATTCATATAAAATACAACTAAAAACAATTTTACAATACATGCATCCAAGCGTCATCACATGGGAATCGTTGACATTCAATACACTTCCCAAACTAAAATATCACATTAAAGTTGAACACGTATACACAATATCTAACCTTGAACATTCGCCAATATCTTTCCACCCTTGCCTCCGTCACCAAAAACAAATTCGGCGAAGCTACATTCTATCCTTAGACGGGGATGTTTTCACTTTGTTCTACTGTCAAAACCGTCTTCGTTTAATGGTGTCGCTTTGAAAGCATGCACGACGACTAAAACCGGCAACTACCCTTCCTTAACTTCGGCAGCTTCCTTCCTGCTAGCTGCTTTCTGCCTGCGGAACTGCTACCCTCCATAAAGTATTCCGATTGACGTCAGCACCGAATTTCGACGTAATAAAGCTTTGGCAATCCTTTTCTCGCTCCCGTCTTCCAAGTTTGGCTGATTATCCTTTGCACACTGACTAAAATTGCAAGACGCGTCTCTGCTCCGACCGTTTCTCGCAGCTACTCTTTGCCAAAAGCAGCATTCGCGTGGGCTGGGTCCAACGTCCCACGCAAGTTTTCATGAATGGTCGGAACTTTTACAAACAGCGCGCGTAGTCCCGGGAAGAGAAAAGGACTTGACTCGGTGAAGACGGGGCTAACAGCGAATCGGGGTGTGCTACTGAAATAATGACGATAGAAATATACCCTGGGCCGAGCGAAGAGCAGGAACAGAAGGGACGCGAGCGCGATTTATATGAACTTTTGGAGGGTTACATGCGCTCCTTCTATTTCGGACATGTATTATAACATGCTCGTGTATAGATGCAACCGAACACGTTTCATTCAGCCAGGACAATGTACGGTGGGAGGATTGACGTCACACATTTCATGCGTGTTGTTACACAACTTCTAGTACTTCTATGAGGGGTTGTTTGAGATGCAATCCAATAGTTACAGATAAAATTTATTGTAATCCTGCGGCGTGAAATCAGCTATGCAGCACTAAAACGGGTCGGTTTGTAGGTGAACATTAATTTGACTATTTAACCTATAATATATTCTCGGCGCCACTGGTGGACTAAGGTGGGAGCGAAAAGACCAGTCCGCTCAAGGCGCGCCCCCCAATCTCCAGAAATTCTTTTAAGTCAAGCCCCAAATATGCCCGAAATTTTATGTTAATTAAGATGCAGTATGTGTTGGAGGCTTCGTACATATATGTTACAAAACACAACTGCACAACAATAGCTCGTTTGTGCAGACGGACTGTACAGACAATCTAAACAGATAGTCTGCACAGACGGTCTGCACAGACGGTCAGCACAGACAGACTGCATAAAAGGTTTGCGCAGACAATATCACAGACGGTTGATCAGATTTCACTCATGTATAGGGTTTGTCCATTCTAATATCTATAATGATTTTGTCTGTTTTACAGACATACCCCTTGTATTCGCCAACACTTCTTAACGTTCTCATCTCTTTCTGGAGGAATCATAATTTTGAGTATATCGGAATCTAGTTTCATTCACGTTGCAATTTATTTTGCCTTCAAACAAGGCAAAACAATATCAAAATTGTACTCGGATAGATCTTAGTCTTATTCGAGTCAATATTCATGAAGTATTTTTGTGTGAGAAGAGAGATTCTAAGTGTCTGTGATTAGTAACCACAATACAAAGTCTGTCCCAAAAGTATCCAACCTTCCTTCATATCTCTGCATTGTTGCTGTTCTTCGTCACGCGAGAGATGGCTTCCTTCAAAATTATCTCCATTTAAATAAACAACACGCTCCTATCAGTGTTTAAACTTTTTGAAGCAGTCCTGAAACACAGTTTTCGGAATAGCCTTTAGCGCTTTCGTTGCACTCGTTTCGACCAACTCTTTATCGTGAAATCAGTGCCCTTTGAGTGGCATTTTCAATTTAGAGAACAGCCAAGATTCACAGGGTACTATGTCAGGGGTGTACGGGGGCTGGTGTAAATGTATGCCATTGTTTTTTGCTAAATAATGTTGCAAAAGGTTCAAGGAACGTGAAGAAGCCAATCAACACTTGTCAACTTTCTCGCCAATTGCAGAAGTTTCACGCATTTCAATCCTCTCTTATGCTCTCCCGCATTTGCTTCGATTTTCTCCCGCATTTGGCGCTACTTAGCTCACAAACATGCGTCATCCACGATATTTACAATTTTATCCACGCTCGGCGCTGCTATTCAAGTCAGCTGTCAGGACAAACGCGTCATATGTTTTTCTGGTCTCCTTTTTTCTATGTTTTCTTTGTGCATATTTGCAACGCTGCCAAATATCAAGTTCTGTAGAAATAGTAGTTTTATATATATCTTTTATTTTTAATTAAAAAACTCAAAATGTCATCTGATGGTGAAGCTTCAAAAAAAGAGCTACAAGCAAAAGGTTTCCATTCCTACAAATCGAGGTTGGTATATCAAAATATGTATACTGAAATAAAAAAAATAAAGTTATGGATTTACAAAAGTGTTTTTCATAAATCATAGGTATCAATAAGACTGGTCTATAAATTGGCCCTTCATCCAGCCAGTAAGTGGTAATGATAACAGCTTTTTATGTACAGTATAAAAAAACTTATAAATGTTTCAAATGTTTTTGTTTAATTTAAATCTAACGCAAAAGAGCTTTACATTTCCCGCATTTCTCTCGCATTTTGACATTTCCTCATCTCCCGCGCATTTCCCGCATTTTAACCGATCACTTCCCGCGAGAGGATTTTCAAAAGATGGCAAGTATGCCAATCACTGTTAAACCAAAAATACACATTTTTTATGAACTGAACGTCCTATTGGTAACTGCAGGTAACCGCTGAGCTCGTAAAGAGGTTCTGGTTACGCTTATTCCCCACAGAGGCGGCTCGAACATTCTTGCGCGAAGATATGAATGTAGGTTGGATACTTTTGGGACAGTCCTCGTAAATTTCTTGTCGTACACGTATGATCTAAAGAAATTTATTCTCGAGTGTTTTGCGAGCAAATGTTTTTCAATAATAGGTTTGTTAATATCGTCTTTGCGTCGAGATTTGCTAGCCTACGAATTTGGCAAGTTGGATCAAATTTCTCCTTGTGAAAAAACTTCGCCTTATACGTATTTTTATACATCTATTTTAAATAAATGGCTTATCAAAATCGTGATATTGTAGAATAAGGGGGTGAATCATTTTGCTTTTAAGAGTATTAAGGGCATCTTGACATTTTTCGTTTCAAATAGGTTCATACTTATATGTATATATTTTTGAATGATTTGCAATAGCAAATATGCAGCTTTTCAGTTACAGTAACCTAAATTTATTCAAGACCTTAGAAACCTCTAACGGACTCTCAGGATATTGCTTGGCCTCCCACAACAAACGACGATCTTACGATATTAAGAAAATCTTCTTGAACCAATGGATATAGATACCAAAGATTGAAGAGGAGAACGTCTCTGTTGTTAAAGAAAATTCTTTAGCTGAGGTTCCAATTGAGAATTAATTTTATTCAAGTTAAATGGAAAAATTTCTTAAGGTCATTGAAGCAGTGGCGGCTCTAACTTTGGGGCTAGTGGGGCTCAGTCCCACCAATTATTGATGAGCCTATATTAGTGCAAATGTAATAAAATATCATTATAGATTTGAATATAGTTTTCATAATTCCATTTCATTTCAAAATATAATGTTGCATTTTTTTCGCCCATGCTGTAGTTTACTTTCACATGGTCTTCTTGCCACGCACTGTAGTACAATTTGTTTTTCTCTTCGACTCGCTTCGTTGGGCCTGCACCGAGTAAAAGCTGAGAGTAAAAATCAAACTAATTTTCTCTTTGACAATTTTCCACCTTTACTACGAGGAAGGGGCTACATGGATTTTGTCCCGAAAAAGAGTATTTCGATTTGAATGGCTGCGTGAATTCTATGCTGAAGCGGCGGGAGTGTGCGTGTTTGAAATAACATGTGTAAACATCATGGACGGGCTAATCATATACAGCCCGTTCAGTGCTTCGACAACGTTTAGTCTTCGCATGGTCTGGATAATACTTTTGAGCAGGCTTGAGCAACATTTTTTTACGACGGGCCGAAGGGGGTGAAGGTGATGACTGTTAATGCAAAAGTAGACTCATCAGTGTAGTGCATGGTACTGGTACTTAGTGTGCCTTCGTAGTGTTTGTTGTGTTTGGTATTTTTTAAAGTTTTGGTCATAAGACATCTGTTCCGCATCTGTGCGAGCAAATTGAAAAATTACATTTCAGTTCAAGCATAGCTAAGAACACTTCGAAGATTAGGCTTTGACTCAGGTAAACGTATGAAAACTCAACAGTTTGAATTTCAATTTTAGTAAAAAAATTCGGTATTTTCAAAATATGAATTCGGTAGAAACTTTAGTTTCCAACCCATTTTGCTCGCGTTCTTTTGAAGAAAAACTTAATATTAAGCGCTTGGGATCTCATCAGCCTTCTAATTTTAAAATAAGCAGCAGCTGCGACAAAAGGCAACTTCGAAACTTTTCTACTGATTGGTTCAGTAAGAAACCTTGGCTTACCGCTTGTGAGGTTAGAAATTTCCTATTTTGTTTTTATTGCCTTTTGTTTAGAGGCGAAGCGACTTGGACTTGGAAGAATTCAAATGTTTTTCAACAATTTTTTTTTATTCAGAGTGCACTGAACTTTTATTAAAGCTTTAAATGTTATTCAAAACACGATAATAGGAATATATCTTTGATTGCCAGCGAATCTACTTTTGGGGAAACCGATCACTTAAAATCGGTTAACGCTCCACATGTGGTACCTCTTGGCTAGAGTGGAAACTCACATAAGAACTTATGTTGGTGATAGAAAAATTCGTACCAGTAGCCCCACCATACGTAACTCCCACGAGCCGCCACTGCATTGAAGTAAGAAAAAAAATATGTGTTGATTTGAAATACATACATTGAACTTATAGGGCCTGTCCCAAAAAAAAGTTGAATACGTTCAGGAAAAAGAAATTTATTTCAGATATAGCTCTACATGTGGTTAAAATTCTCCGACGTAGTCTCCATCCGCGTCAGAACACCGGCGCCAGCCTTCCTTCCACTCACGGTACGCTTCCTCGAAGTCGTCGACGGTAAAACACATCAAGCATCTCATCATAACCTTTTGAATCGTTTCCAAAGTGCCAAAACGATAACCCTTGAGGTGCCTCTTGATCCTTGGGAATAAAGAGAACTCCTGAGGGGCCCCATCCGGGCTGTAGGGTGGCTGGTACAGTGTTGCCCCACACCGCGTTTGGACAGGTAGTCAACAATAACGAAAGCCGTGTGCGACGGGGCATTGTCATGGTGAAGACGCCAGGACTTCGTGAAATCCTTTTAAGAACTTTCAAGTAAAATTGACTATGGCGCTGGTGGGCGTCCAGGGTGGTATTCTTCTTCGGCATCCTCTTTGCCCTCTCTGAACATTTTGGACCAGTGATAAATCATGTTTTGAGACATGGTATTATTACCAAAGGCAGCCTGTAGCACAAAAACATATTTGGCACGCGTTTTTTTAGTAAAAAAAAATTTTTTATTGCGTAACGCTACTCTAAGGAACGCGGCATCTTCAAAATCAAATCAATCAACATCATTTCAACAGACCTCCGCTCTTCTTCTGAGAACTGTCCCAAGCCAGTATAAAGGAGGAGAGATTCTGACCGATCCTCAGAACAACATCCTTACAACAGGATGCTGAGACAAAGGAGTGACGAACAAATAGGGTAACATACTGTCAAACTGGGGATAAATCCTAAAAGGGCGATCAATCACGAACTTTGCAATGGGGTTCAATTGAAGAGGTAGTGCCTGTGCTTCCTTGAAACCTTACCAGGGATATACTGGTACCAAGAGATCCGGGGCCCCAGAAACCTAGTCCCTGCCGGTGTCGGTGAGGAGCCTGTGGAGGCTGAAACTTGGGGGATGTGATTGTACACCCATTAGCAGGTACTTTCATTGTTAACATAGCTTGGAACCGATTAGCACGGTAATCGGAGCCTTCTGTATTGTGGTGCATTGGCATGCTGTTGCGTTTACGACAGGGGTGCCGTTATCCCAAAAGCGGCATGGATGATTGATGGGTCCAAATCCTAACCAAGGTTTATGAAGAAGAACCATGCAAGCTTTGGATTGAATCTGGAACCTGTATTCGGAAAAGCAGTACCCATACTAGTTATGGTATATTGACTAGTACGCTTATTGAAGCATTGGTGAGTTGTATCCCGAACTTGAGCCGTCAGTGTCATTATAGTTAATTCTGGGTAAGGCACTCAAAATTTTCACTTAAATCACTTCAACAGTGGTCCAATCAAACGGTCACCTGCACTGTACAACCGCCTGCAGGTGACTGGTCACGCCGCTGGGCGCGCATTGGTAGCGCCTTGCCTTGGAGAAGGAGAGGTCATTCAACTTTATTTTCGGACAGATCCTGAAGTTGGTTGGTTGTAGTTGTAGTCGTCTTTATCAAAAGATGCTTCACTTATGCTACGATAGGTCCATTGTGGTACCACAGAAGATTGGGATGGCACTAGAACCTGCTGGGTGACGAGAACTATTTCGATTCTCGTATGAAGTCGGCTATGCAACCAATGTCTACATCAGCTACATCCGTGAGGTCGTCCAAGAAGGGTGAGCCTAAGGTTTTCATGCGTTTCCAGGACAGGGCTGGGCTTTGGCACGGAAAATGTTGGATTGTCTCTTCCTCTTCTTCCGATCTGCAACTTCGTCAGAAATCGTTGAAGGGAACGCCCAATCTTTCTGCGTGTCTGCCACGATAGAATTCAAGGTTCTATCATGTTGAGGAGCTGCTTCACCGAGCAGTCTGAAACTCAGTGCGTGCCAAGTTTACCTGGTTGTCCTGCAGGTTTTCTCCAGCAACCATGCCCTATTTGCAGCCTTCATGTAATGCTGCCTAAATCCCAGCTTTATGGGAGCTAGGAATCTGATGACTTGGGGTGTGACTGTATACTCCTGGTGCTCAGTGCCAGCTCTGACTAAAGCATCCGCTTAGCAGTTTCCCGGTATATCACTATGTCCCGGTAACCAGTGTAGAATCACGTCACAGTAAAGTAACATTACGTTCAATTGTACACGGCATTTCATTGCAATTATGGATTAGGTGTACACGTTGGATAATGCATGGATAACCGCTTGACTTCAGAGAAAATGATCAGGTTTCTTATGGAAATTTTCTGGTTTCTCAACCAGTCTACTGTCTTGTATATTGCAATGACCTCTGCCTGAAAAACACTGTCTGAGAGCCAGAAGGATAGTTTCAGGCCTAGCTGTTCTGAGAAAACGCCACAGCCAACTTTTCCATCCATTTTGGAACCATCAGTATAGATGCCGATCGATTCTTGCATTCCACATCTTTCTATTGCCTAGTCACCCCTGCTTAGGATGATTGACTGGAAACCATGATGACAACAGGGAATCGGGGACTCAAGGTCTACTTCTCCTGGCGTTGATTCATCCCTCCAAAGTATGGTGGAATGGCTAATATCTTCCTCCTGCTAGAGATGTAGTGCTTTTAATCGAATCGCAGAGAACTTGGCCTGCAGTCTCGTAAGGAGATCAGTCGGGAGCCAATTCAATAGCATAAACAATGTCTTTGTCGTTATAGTGCATAAGGCCTCGGTAATTGCAATAGCTGCAATCCTTCTGACCCTGTTTAGCAGGTTTGCATTGAATGTTTTAGCTGGCCACCAAACAACTGCGCTGTACACTATCGCCGTATAGAGCTATGATACGATTCTGGGTTTCAATCCTCACTTTTTTCCAATAGCTCTTTTGCAGCAATAGGTAGACCCTGTAGTTCATTCGTGCGTTCAATGCGCATCTTATATAATGTTCGGCCATGGACAAAATCTAAACTCTAACTCTAAACTCGTCGGTGTTATTCTATTCAATATTTCAGTAATATTGACTGTAAGAGCATCCAAGTATACCCGGTAGTCTGCATTAGTATCCGCTGCTGTTAAAAGCGATTTGTGCGTAGGGTATAAAAGGCCAGAGCGGATCTGTTTTCAGTTGGCTGTTGTATCTCCGAAACGAATGCAAATAATTCAACTATAATTTGTTTATTAGCAAAATAATTATTTTTATAATTTTAAAAAATTCCTGAGGTCACTCTAATAATTCGATTTTAAGTTTATAAAATGCATTTGGTTGAGATGAAGTGCTCTTTTATATGTAAAAAAAATTCAACTTTTATATGATTTAGTTTTTGACTTGCAAGATTTTAAAATTTTTGAAATTTTAGCTTCCCAGTTCGTAGTGGGAAGTTATTGTAATGGGCCCAATTTTGCGAATTCAAAATTTTGACATTTTATGGTCTCTAGGAATCCAAAGCCATCATTTTTAGTGAGATGTCCGTGTGTGTATGCACGTATGTGCGCATATGCATTCGGAATTATTTTTCGTCTCAAGTATCTCAAGAACTAAAGATCGCATTGATGGTTTTAATCGACGCGTAATTACATAACTAAAAACTGAATGACTATTCAGCAAAATCGGTTCAGCCGTTTTTTATTAAGGATGAAAAAACTAAAAAAGACAAAAAATTGCTTAATTTTGAAACTTGAAAACCCAAATACCTTCATAATAATATTATTATTATTGTGTGTTTTAGCAAAATTTTGATCAATGTTGAAAAAAATGTTATTTAAAAACAAATCAAGATTAATTTATAGAATTCCAAACTTATATTATGAGGTTTGGTATGTGTGACGCTAATGCAGATTATAATTTAATATTGTTAATAACAATCAAATATTATTAGTTGTAATTTGATATTTTACAAATAAAGTCAATTAAAATTGTTCAGGAACGATCAAACATCCTCAATAACGAATGATTGTTGTTAATAATAATTAAATATCCTCAATAATGGTTGTGGATTTCGGGGCCGAGATGGAGGACGAGGTGGAGTACTAAGAGGAGGAAGAGGAGGAGGACAAAGAGGATGACGAAGAGGAGGACAATTAAGAGGACGAGGATGTCAAAGCTTTAGTAGAGGACGACCAGATGTTGGAGGCATCTTCCTCTACCAAAGCTTTTATGGCTAGGTAAAAAAATAATGAAAGTAATTATAACAAGCCGTGTTTGTAAAAACATCATCAAAATTTTCTCTCATGATTACGTAAAAAATTAAATTAAAAATCATTAAAAGTCATCATGATTTTTATCATTCACTATATATCACGAACCAGATATAATATTTTCATCAGTGAGGTGTCAATCGACGCGTATTAACATTTTGGTGATGTTTTTATATTTAAAAAAAAATCGTTTTTTAAATTTAACCTTTAAGTACCGATGTGCGGCCTGAGAGGCCCCGGCAGCCACTTGATTTGCTAGTTTACTCCTTTAACCGCGCAATACCGATTCCCGTGTCAGTTGAAGTGTATTAACATCTTTGTGAAGTTGCCAACATTATAAAAACTCGTTTCAGCCGTTTTTTTAATTTAATAGAAGAAAATGCGAAAAATTATGTTTTTTTTTCATAAAAAATATTTTTTAACCTGATTTCCACAGCACAGTGATACCAGTTTATAAAATTTATACATTCTTATCAGTTTTTGAAGAGAAACCAACAAAATTTTCTTATATGGTTATGAAAAAAACTGAATTAAAAATAAAAAATCATTCAAAGTTACCAATTGAAGATGGTTTATACGATGATATAACTTAATATCTTTTATTCTAAAAAAATTGTTGTAAATTTAATCAAAGTTTTATAATATATGCATAATTTGAGCAGATTTTTAATAGTTTTTATAGTCTCTTAATTAAAAAAATTGCTTAAATTTTGATAACCATCAAAATTTCAATCGAATTTGCATTTGTGGTAATCAACGCTTTGAATGGCAAAATATTTTGTAGTCAATATTTTACAAGATCATATGCTTTCAAAAGCTTTCATCGAATAAAAAATTGTAGTTTTTAGTAGATTCATTCTTTAGTAATCGTAAGATTTCAATAACTATCATCATTTGTAATACATTTTACGTTTTACATGCAATTGAACCTATTTTTGACCGCATATACAAAATTTTGCAAGGCCAAAAAGGTCCCCACCGATTGATCCGCGTCAATATTCAATCTGTCCTCATCGATCAAAAACCTTACGTAATCAATGGACCCTCCCGTAGACGATATGATTCATATTAACTCATTACTGTTACTGCTATGAATACGTCTCATTGTTATTATTTAAGGTAGTATTATTTTCAAAATTATTATTGTGTTTAATGTTGTTGATGTTTATGTAGATATTACTGGGAAGTTGACCGTGTGGACCTCAAGGGTCGCACCTCGCGGCTTGTTTACTTTTAATTTAATTTTTTTTAATCATGAAAAAAAATTTGATAGTTTTTTTTACAAAAAGTGTTTGGAGTAAATAAATTTTATAAATATTGATTACTGCCACTTGAAAATAAAGTTAAAAATTTGATGTTTTTGAAAAAAACTCCAATTTTTTGCACTTTTTTTAAAAAAATTAAAAAACGGCTGCAACGATTTTTTTAAAAATTTGATAGAATCACGAAAATGTTAAAACGCGTCGATTGACACCTTAATAAAGCAAATCGTACGTTTGGTTCGCGAGATATAGCGCATGACAGGTTTGACCTTCAAGGGGTGAAAACAGCAAACCCCCCCCCCCCCCCCGACCGAAGTGTCCCACAAAACTAATCAGCTCTTAAGATTGCAAAGACGCTTCGATTGACACCTTAACAAAGTCGATACGACTTTGTTTACGTGAGCTATGCTCGTAGAAAAACTGTCCGCGAACGCACGTACGTACGTACGTACATACACACACACACACACACAAACACATACATACATACATACTTCTTTCTAAAAACATTTAAAATACACTCGTAAGACCTCAAAACGTAAAGATATGTTGAAAATTTCAATTTCGAGGCGATTACAAGAACTTCCCATATACTGGGAAGTTAATAATCTAGAATAATAGTTGTTAATTAGTAGTAGTATTTTTTTATAATAGTAATAATTAATAAAAACAAATTATGACCTTTTTATTCGCCCCACTGGGAAGTTAGTCGAGTGGGTCTCAAGGATCGCACTAAACGACATTTTTCAAAAATAAATTTAGATTGCAAAATCATTATGCTATATATTCTGAATCGATTTTAATGAAAATTTGTGTGCTGCTTTTATTATACTATAAAAATTTCCCAGGCGAATTTTAAAGGTCCTAAGTGCATTCTAGGTAGTAACAAAATTAAATAAACAAAGGTTTATTTTTACTTTTTTATATATTTACCGATACTTTGTAGCAAGGGTAAAATTTTTTAAAAATTTTAACCAATTATATCTTAAAGAAAATTTAGTTACGCAACTTTATTACATCGCAACTTTGCTCTCAAATGAATCGGTCTAAAAATAGAAGTGAGTAAAGTAGGAAAAAAGGTTTTTTATAATTTTTAAACATTTCGATTCGACTTTTTGAGGAGGACGATAAGTCGATTATTGTTATACAAATTATTCCATAAGTTTTTCTGCAAAAATAAGTGTGTCACATCTCAACAGCCAAATGTAGTCGTTTTTTATAGATCCGCCTTAGTCTATAAGTCATTTCATCAATGAATGTAGAAATTTAAAATGAGCTTCGTATACGACATAATAAAAATTATTCTCGTATTCAGAAAAATTCTCAACCGTTTATCCTTCTAAAATTATATTAGAGTAAATATCTAAGCAACATAAACTTGTTCAACTATTTTCCTACCACACTTTCATCCAATTTTCTCATATAGGACTAACAGCGGCTCTACTACAACCCCCTTTTCGATATGCGCTATCCTTTGTAAAGGAACTGTTTCTATTGCTTCCCCTTGCAACAGTGAGGGCATTTAAGTAGGCAAAATGTCATTTGAATAACAACAAAAAGTACAAAGCATAAATATTGATCGGTGCTGAACACCATGACACGTTTCGAAAGGCAAAGTTCTGTAATAGCATTGCGCATCGCCATCATCATCGTAGTTGCTGGAGGACTCAAACGAAGCACGGAGGTCGGGTTCGGTTCTTTCTTACGTCATCAATTTCGCATCTCATCAAGTTATTCGGATCTCGAATCATGCCAGGAATAAAAACATAGCAAAGATTCGTGCTAGCTGTTCGAGGCGGAAGCCTGAAACCTTAGGCATTTTTCGCGACTGAACCTCTCACCAGGACGAAAATTCGCTGGGTTAAGCGCGCAAACATTTAACGTGTGAAAATTCAAGTGAAATTCTGTGTGTCGTGAAGTGATTTTAAGTTGGTTCCAGCTAAAGTTCGCAAAGTTTGCAAGTTTCCCGGGAAAACGAATGCACTGTACTGTTAATGGTCATGGAAGCACCTCCGAAAGTGCATCGTCATAGACATCGTCGGAATACTTCGAGACGTAGAAATGAGGATACAACAGCAACAGAGCCTTCGCCAGTTTCAGCAGCACCCAGGCCTAGAGACGTGGTCCCGCAAGAACAACAAGTGCCTGCTGAACAGGAACCCCATTTCGAGCAGCCAAGCCTATTAGTTAACGGTCAGGAGCCACATGAAGCAGAAGATAGCAACGAAATCGTCGAGCACAGCGGCAATAAGGACAAAAATAGAGAATCCACTCCAGCGGTTCCTGTTGAAAATGTTGATGCCGATGGTGACAAACCGCCCGAAAGCAAACAGCAGAAAGGAATTATGCAATTCATGGATCGCGAACTTAAGGCCCCCGAAACAGCAGTTGCCGTGCCAGGAAAGAAAGCGCAATCCCTGTCCGATCCGCAAGCGAGTCCTGCTCAAAGGTCAACGCGAAGTCGCAGCAGCTTGGACAAAAGCCCCCGCAGGAAGCGAAGCAAGTCGGAGTCCCGGAGACGACGGGAACGGAAACTGATTGCAGCCGGTGAAATGGAAGTACGCCAAGCTAACGAGACTCTCATGCGCTACTTGAAGCAATGCTCAGAAATGAATGATGCATCCTTATCTGGTGATCTGGAGATTGATCAGAACTTCGACGAGCGAAGAGTCCATCGCAAGACTAAATCACAACGAGACAAACGTGGCTACCTGCAGAGTAAGACCGCTGGTAAGTTCCACTAAACACCCGAACACAACAAGGACCCACTCCCACGCAAAAGTTTACCAGGGTAGCTGCTATTTTGTGTAGGTGTCAATCGTTCCGCTTTTGTAGGGACACAAAGAAATTTATTTTTATGAATGGAGAAATTCTATTCCTGAACCTCCTGAAAAAAACTTTTCGTGGGCATGGTTTTTTGTTATGCCTTGTATTTGGAAAATGCTGATGTGACATGCATTTATATTTCCCTCTCGCAAAATAACAGGTAAAGTTTACTCGAAAGGTGGACTTTCTTCAATTTTAAAAGACTTGTCGGAAGACATCATACCAATCGGTGGCGAGATATATAATCCATTCACACCGGTAGTATCTCCTACTGAAGGGCCGCCAACACGAATAGATCGAATGTTTATTCAAACGTCGTCAGGATATCGTGCTGTAGACAATTACTATAAAAACCCAATTGGCATGGACGGAGATGATAGTAATAGGTACGACATTAATAATCATTTAACATCGTTTTCGATCATCGCACGGTTTCAAATGTTTAGAAGCAAGCAGTCTTTGCTTGGTTTTGACGAATAGGAAATAACTATTTTGAATTCCCTTTTTTTGACTTGAAAATGTTGGTGTTATAAGTCCTAGTACGACATTTTTGCAGCCCAACTATTACAAGAGATATACTAATCAAAATAACGACAGATTCTGTGTTGATTCCTTGTGAATTGTTTTCTTTGAAAAGACTGTACTTTAACAGGTGACATTTTCGAATTTTTGGCTGGTGACATTTTCGAATTTTTAATTTTAAGAAAATGGTATTTTTTTATTGAAAACAAAAACATATTTTAATTAAATTTTGTAATCGTTAAGTTATACAAAAACAATTTTAATGTTTTTTTGGCCACTTGCCGTTTGCTACAATTTTTTGAAGAAAAAAACACCAAAAAATCACGATGTGCACGATGGCTGCTTACAGAATAATCCAAAAAAACGGAGCTTCATTCACCGTCAAATCCGCGATAGAATGAACTATCAAAAAAAACTGGATGAAAAACATCGAAATGGTGGGTTTTTTTTCAAAAATCGACGTTTTATGCCTCTAAAAATCTGCTGTAATTTTAAAAAAAATTTGCCGATTTTTTCCTCCGTAGTTAATTCTGACCATTAACATGTGTTAATCATTGTGTTAAAATCTAAGAATGATTGGATGAATGTTTTTTTAAATCGTACACACCAACCGTTGTTTTGAGAAAATCGCGTTTTAAGTTATACAATTTTTTTTCAGAAAAAAAACTTACTAAATTCAATCTGCAATGCCTGTGCCATACATTTTCCCTTCCTTACGCTCAAATTTCTCCTCTTCTTGGGATTTCTGCTGCCTACGAACAGTTCTGGCCTCTTTAGACGCCTAAGTGCTGCGTTTTTCCGCTTGTTTGATTCTTGCAGCATCTCGTTTTTCTGCACTTTCCATCGCACTTTGGCCTACATTTATACCTGTAACTTGCATTATTTTCAGTGAAGTTATGAATCCTTTATTGGATACTCAGCCAAAAGTATTGGCAGCAATTCTGATAATATTTTTGCCAACTATCCTTTGCTTTGGGACTATATTTCAAACGTAACAATTGAAGCTTGCATTTTTGTATTGAGTGAAATTGCCTAAGCAGCGCTTCAATAAATCTTCCGAAGTTAAGTCTTCATAGCTTGCTTTTAAAAATTTTTGTAATACATCATGGAAAGGCGGAGGATGCTTAAAAAATTTCAAAGCACTTTTACCAGCTGCTTCAGCCCTGCGACTGTTACACCAAGACTTTTCTCCAATTGGACATTTAGAGTGTTGAGGATTCTCTTCTGTAAAAATTTTGTAAACTGCCCAAATTTCCTTGCGGATGTTTTCAACCGAATCAGGATTTCTTCGCATTGCTAGGTCATAGTAAGTTGACAAAGTTTTCATTAGTATAATATGTAATGGTGCGTGGCATGGTGCGCTCCGAAGTGGCAACCCCGCACCCCATTCACGGCGACCTGAAAAACCAGTCACACCGCACGAATACGAGAATCTGGTTTGGCAACTACCCGACCGGTTCTTGCGAGAGAACCGTTATCGGATCGAGAGTCGAGTCGCTTGTTCGTTTTTTATGAGGTAGAGAAGAAATTTCGTTGTGACTTGAGCGAGTGAAATTTTTTTCTTTATATATTTTAGATATTTTAACTTCAGTTATTATTAACAAACAAATTCTTGAACATGGTCGAAAATTTATTTGCAGAAACGGTTGTAAATGGGTCAGAACTTGAACCTAGAGTGGTCTAACGAGAGGAGTTGAAAAAGGCGTGTGGGTGATTACTAAAATTGCGAAAACCAGTGTTCGAGTCGTTCGTGATCGCTGTTTCGGAGTGTTAATTGACCGTTCGGTGTCATCTCACATGCCGTTAGTTGGATGATTTTGGATGAGAGCTCACAATGAAATATCAAGGACGTATCGAGCAGGCCAAGGATAAAGCAGCTGCATGAAATGCAAAACTAAGATTGTAGCATGGTCACCCGAGAGATTGTTCTTGTACGCGGTAGTCTTTAATTTTTGTGTCTTTTTGGGTAGTTTGGGAATTTCACACGTAGATCGAAGTAACGTAAAGAAATTTTTAACTCTCGGGTAGGTCTTGAACGCGGTATTATCTCGGTATGCGTGCGAGAATTCCTTGGTAAAGAAACGTAGCCTCACAAGATGTATAGTATGTTTTGTTTTTTGGTAGATTTTTTTTTTCAGTATGCAATCGGGTAAGTTGATGGCTGAATATCTGGAAATGGGATTCGGGGCTGTGCTAGAAAACGCACCCACGACTTCAAGCACCGAAATGAGCTGGCCTGCCAGCAGCCATCACTTATCTAGCTAGGTAGAGGCCAAACCCGAATTAGTCTGAACGACACAAGGGTTCGTTGCCTCGTCCCCAGGACTTAACGTCCATTGAAGCCAACGAGATGAAAGTCTTGTTGCCTTGAAATTTCGTAGCGATATCGTCAAATCTTTCATGTCATTACTAATAGTTACCTGAGCTTTTTTCGGATCTTTTTTGAAGATGATGCAATTTTTCCCTTTTTCTTTTTGTTTTTTTTTGCTATGGTCAACTGTTTTTTTGTGTTTTTCACGCGCAAGACACTCTTTTTTTCGATTATGAAATCAGAACAGTAAGGCTGCATGTCGAATAGTGGTTAAAATTCATCGAAAAATAAATCTTGACGCGCCTTGCCATATAAGCTCACTAAGTTTCAAATTAATGAGTTTTACTTTCATATTATTAAAATATTATTCTAATAAAATCTATCAAAAAAAATTCGATTTTTCGAAAATTTGAAGGTGCCATTTCCCTTACAAAGGCTGGACTTGAAAATATTATTACTGTAATCTTGACTAACAAGTTGTCCTATAGTCTGTTTTGGTTTGAAATATTCTGAGCTTCAAAGAAAGTAATTGAGAAATTAGGTTAGTGACTGACATCATCATTGGCTTGACACTCAAAAATGAACCTTGATTAACAGAAGTGCTCGCCTCCAGATTTGCTGGTCTCGTGACTGTTTCCTTCAATTCAATCTGCTACTTTGATCTTACGAGTCTCCTCGCCGCTTTCCTACATAATAACAGTTTTTGGGTTATGATACACTCAGAAACTCACTTATTATCCAAATCTTCCACGTCAGTAAAACTGATTCGTCTGTATAGTTAAATTCGATTGAACCCTATTTTTCTATCTTGTTCGCCTTTTTATACTGTTTTTTTTTGTTTATTTCTTCTGCATTGATTTATTTTGTTGATCGTATATCTTTTTGTTGTGATTTTAAACTGCAGAGCTGCACAACATTCCGAAACACTAAATCTCGAAAATTCTCAGGATGTTAAATCCAGTGATAAGACCTCGAGCGTTACAATGTTATGATTTTTTAATTAATACGTGGGAAGTTGCAGCAGAATTCGAGGTCCACGATACTCTTGTGGTAATCAGTCCCGGAGGCAAAGCAACGAACCCGTTTTTTATCATGCAGACAAATTTTTTGTTCGGCTTCTTCAAAACAAGAGGCGCGGTGGCCGCTGGCAGGTCAACAATTTCTAGGCATTATATTGTGGGTCGTTTTAATTTCTGAAATTTAGTCACGATAATGCGCGACTACCAAAATTCAAACTACGAAAACCAAACAAAGCGAAATGAAAATTTAGGGCCATACCTCCTACTTTACATTAAAAGTTTATATCGTACGCTTTCCTAGAAACTTATCGCGATCAAAATCTACTCAAGAGTGTAAAAATCAAACCACTTGATACACGGTCTACAGTCCGAAACCAAGAAATTGATACTATAATAAATTAATGCGCGTGAAATTTTAGACTGCAACTGAGTCCTGAATTAGATTTGACAATATTTATAGAAGTTTTTCTCTAAAATCAATTTTATGTAAATTGTTTATTGAAAAATATTTCATCAAATTCATATTTTTATATTATGGTTTTGTAAAATTCATTGGCGGTTTGCTTTCACGAGAAAGAGCACCATAAAAAAATTCCACATTTTTTTTCGTGGAATATTTTTCTCCCTTAAAACAACAGGAATTGTATTAAGTTTAATTTTCTTCGGAAGATTATTTTTATTATTAGATTTTTCCCACCGGAAATTTTATCACCGTTTTAAGGGTTATAGTCAAATTCTTTACCTTTGACGGACGTTTTTGCAGATCACGACAACTTTTTTGTTTATGTAGAAATCGCCTCGGTGCCAGACATGCGAGGGTGAGTCAATGAGTCCTTAGAAAGAGTTGAAAAAACAAGTTGTTATAATTTGCGTGGTATGCCTCCCGTTGAAACCAATAATCAAAATTTCCTTACAACATAACTAGGACTTCTCTTCTCAGAAAATTTCCAATTTTTTCGTTAATGACCGCAATAATTAACGTACAATCCCGGCAATCGACGGTCGATTGCGACACTACCAATTTTACGGTTGTTTGAAAAATTGTGTCTGGATAATCATTTTTTTGTTCTTTTCGCAATTTTCTTACTAAAAAAATTTACAGAAAACAATTTACCTTCAATCAGCCAAGCTCAGGCAAGCTCGGGGTCAATTTCCTTTTTTTAAGTTCTTTTTTTTCGTTCAGAAGGGGACTTCAATTTGCAATTAATTTCATATAGATATTCATCTTCGTTTTCCGACTTGTCTGCATGGCAGTTTCTTTTCAACTCTCATCTTATATTTCTGGTCTATTCCATTTACCTAGATTGCCTTCTCATTCGCTAAAAATTCCAATATTTTACGATATTAGGACGTTTGCCTCTTTTAGCAGAGGTGCTTGAGGTCTAAACCCACGCCATTACCAGTGAACCAAAGGTCAAGGGTCACCAAATGAGCCACCAAGGGAGAAGTTTTATAGAAGATTTCGAAAATATATGTGCTGTATCTACGACTTTGTTTGGTCTTTCGAAGACTAAAAAGGTTGGTGATTGCTGGCAGCTTAGCTAAGTTCGGCAAGAATGCGATTGGGTTGTGTTATCATCCGTGTTTATAATTTAGATTTAAAATTGCCTGATTACGCGAAATGACCAAAAATATTAAATCCAAAACAAATCAATCAACATCACGACTTGAAGCATTTTCTTCTATTTTCTCAGCTATTTATTTCGCGACTAGCTGTATTTATATTCGTGAAGAACAACTAGCCAAAATTACACTTTAATCGACACGAACTACATCCCGAAATTAGAAAATCTTTTTAACAAACAAAAAATCGTTAAAAAGAAGTAAATCAATCCTGCGGCATTCCAATTCGTA
Source organism: Oxycera nigricornis (assembly GCA_963942545.1). NCBI lineage: Eukaryota > Metazoa > Arthropoda > Insecta > Diptera > Stratiomyidae > Oxycera > Oxycera nigricornis. The sequence goes on from OZ012663.1 coordinate 85,729,139, forward strand.
ACTAGAGGTCAAGTTTCCACGTAAACACGGAAACCATCCTAAAAATTCCACTTGAATACGCCGGTTAGATTTCGAATTGAACTCCTTCTATTAGCGTGTGGCATCCCAACCGTGAATGGGTAGCGGTCTTTATCTCTATGGCCATTCAGCTCTCTCAAATATTGCAGCTGTAGGTGGAATGCGAACTCCCATTTGCAGGTAATTTTACATGCAGGATCACGATTGATTGTAGCCATCGTTCATGGCAGCCGGTTTGCCGTTTTTGCAGAATTGATGCGTACAAATGAAAAAAAAAAAGAAACTAAATGAAAAATTATTACAATTCTGTTGCATGAAGACTGATTGTGAACGGAACTAGAGCGGGTTTAGTTTTGCATAGTCAATAAAATTCTCATCAAATGGCGAAATTCGCCGTAAAAGTAGCTTAGCTTAACCTCTGTTTATGTGATATGTGACTTCCTGTTGTCGCTAGTTTTTTGGTAGTATCAATTGATTGGGTACCAATTTTTCTTCTTTATTATTGATATAGCTGATGGTCGCAGTTAAAATATCAAACCATACTTTTCAGTTCCACACAGTTGTTTTAAGATCTTTCATTCAAAAACAGTGGACCCTTCCACCTAGCAATTGTGATAGATTACTACTGCTGGATGGACGATATTCACAGCCTATTAAAATCTTCTTCGTAGCCAATTTGTCAAAAAATCTTGGTAAACCAATTGCCACCCTAATTATATAGTAGTCGTTCTACTCAGCCTTGGTATTATTTAGTCGATTACAGGATTACAGTCTGTTCAAGCTAGTCGTAATTGGTCCAGTCATTAGAGCTGTAGAATGTATCTTAAAACCAACTCTGTGCGAAAATTAGTTACAATTGTTATTGGTCAGTTGCTGACTATATTTTGACTTTCTATTTTGAAATTATAACCAGGATAGCATAATAAGATTGCAATAACCAACGTTAGATCTCTTCCTAGTCTTAATATTTACTATCAAAATGTTCGTGGGCTAAGATCCAAGCTTGAGGATTTCAAAACTTCTGCTTTTCTCTCGGGTCACAATATCATATGCCTTACAGAGACTTGGTTAAATAGCTCAATTGCTAACGCTGAACTTTCTACTGAGCATATTTTCTACCGTCGTGATCGTGACCGTTCTCGTTGGCTAAATCTGATGGTGGTGGCGTTCTAGTTGCTATTAGCAAGTCTCTCCAGTATTCTCCTTACCTGCAATTTAATCCTTCCCCTCCCGTTGCAAGTATCTTCGTGAAGGTGTCAACTTCATCGCATGCGCATATATTAGTTGGCTCTGTCTACATCCCTTGTAACTCCCATTTATCTGTTTTTGAATTTTTTTTTGATGAAGTCTCAACCTTCATCTGCTCCCTCAACCACTCTCCTAGTCTTGTTATCTGTGGTGATTTCAACTGTCCGTCAGTTGAGTGGCCATGTAGCCCATCTTCTAATACTAATTCCTCAAATGCACTCTCCATCCTCTCTTCTTCATTTCTTTCCCACTTTTCTCTACTCCAATACAATTCAATATTTAATATAAATGGTCGTTTATTAGACCTTGCTTTAATTAATCTACCTCCTGAACTTGTTACGCTGTCCGCAAATGAATTTCCTTATGTTCCTATCGATCTTCATCATCCCCCCTTCAATATTGTGCTTTCACTACCTATCTCCAGGCCTCATTCCTTTCACTTTCCCCCTACTTATAATTTCCATAAATCTGACTACGCTTCGTTGTCCCTTGAGTTATCCTCGTTAGACTGGACTGAACTTCTTTCTGGTCTCAATTGTGACGATGCTGTAGCCAATTTCTATAAAATTCTGTCGAATCTTATCTCTCACTTTACTCCACTTTACCGTCCCTCCAAAAAAACGGATCCTCCTTGGCTCACCAAATCGGTTCTAGATGCTATCAAGCTGAAAGATAGAGCCCGTAAACAGATGAAAGTGTGTAATACTCTTGAAACGCTATCAACATTTCGAAAGCTTCGGTCTACTGCTAATCAAAAGATACAGCAAGCTATTCGCTTTTACCACGGTTCTATTGAGAGCTCATTGCTCTCCAATCATCCTAAACCGTTCTGGTCGTACATCAGATCCCTTCGATCCTCTTCATCTATTCCTAGTTCCATGCATTGGGACAATATATATGCCTCTTCTCCTGTTGACATCAACAACCTCTTTGCCTCATACTTTACATCAACTTTTTCATCTTCCTTGCCCTCATACTTCTTTCCCAGCATGAGTTCTCAAAACTCGGTGATATCGTCCATAGTTATTGACCCTCTCTTGGTGAAATCTGTTATTGATTCCTTGGATCCCAATGTTGGTCCAGGTCCTGATGGCATTCCTAATTTTTTCATTAAATCCTTATCCTCTTCCCTGTGTACTCCTCTCGCCTTCATCTTTAATTTGAGCTTATCCTCTGGAGTTTTTCCACAGTGTTGGGGGGCAGCCAACATTCTTCCGATTCTCAAATCTGGTGATCCTTCTTCCGTGGCGAACTATCGCCCTACTTCTCTCTTATCTGCCTTTCCTAAAATTCTTGAGCGTTTAGTTCACACACATCTCAATACGGCCTTAGGGCATGTTATTGTTCCTGAGCAACATGGTTTCCTCCCTAACCATTCCACAACTTCAAACCTACTCGTCTTTTCTAACACTGTTGCTTCATCGCTCGATAATCAGTTACAGGTTGATAGCATTTATACTAATTTTTCTAAGGCTTTCGACACTATTGATCACTTAATTCTATGTCGCAAGCTGGAGCACTTAGGCATTTCTGATTCCCTTCTATTGTGGCTGTCTTCCTATTTGTCTTCAAGAATTTCCCAAGTTTCAGTTTTAGGTACGCGTTCTAATCCCTTTTATCCTCAATCGGGTGTACCACAAGGTTCCATTCTGGGTCCTCTTCTTTTTAGTCTTTACATAAATGATCTTCCTCCTTTATTTAAATCTTCCTGCCTTCTTTATGCAGATGATCTAAAGATTTTTAGAGTGATTCGTAATCTTGACGACAAGGTGATCTAAACTCACTGAGTACCTGGTGCCAAGCTAATTCTCTCACCCTTAACATTCCCAAGTGCCACACTTTGACCTTCTCCCTTAAAACCTCTCCAATCTCCTTTGCGTATGTTATCGACTCTGTTTCTTTAAAAAAGGTTGACCAAGTGAAAGACCTTGGTGTCATCTTCGATCCTAAACTAAAGTTTGACGCTCACATTCGTGATATTGTCTCCAGATCTTCAAAACTGTCGGGGTTTGTCTTAAGACATTTTCTTATTTTTTCCAATCCACACTCGGCAGTCCATTTGTTTGTAAGTATTGTTCGCTCTATACTGGAGTACGCATCCCAAATTTGGTCTCCTTATTTTGAATCTCATATTAATCTTATTGAATCTGTCCAGCGTAAAGTTACCCGCCTCCTCCTTTTTAAATTTAACATACCTTATACACCCTACAAAGAACGCCTTTCAATTTTCAACATACCCTCCTTATCATCGCGCAGAACATATCTTGATCTATGCTTTCTTTACAAGCTGTATAATAATTATATGGCAGTGAACTTTGATAATCTTGCTTCACAACGGCAATCCACTAGACCCTCTCGGTCAACAGATGTTTTTGTATTGACTTTTGCTAGAACGGATGTCTATTATCACTCTCCGCTTCTCCGTTTACCCAGGACTCACGATAGACTCCAGCTTGGGTCTTTTCCCTCTAGCCTCGTAGTTTATAAAAGACTTTTGGAAAATGTTCTACTTAATTAAGCTCTAATTTATTTTATAAGTCTCTATTCTGTATCTATTTTTTCCCACATTTTATAGTTGGAATGTTCTGTTAAATGTGTTGAATAAATAAATAAATAAATAAACAATTATGTGCCCATTTAAAGTCCTTATTTCTAACAACCAAATATTTGGAACCTAAAATCCAACCAAGAGTCAAACGAAACGTGTATGCAATGATCGAAAAATAAAATCTTTCAGCGAAAAACATTTAAGAGAAAACTATTTAATAAAAAGAAATTCTAGAAACTCCATCCGGACCAGCGTTAACTTATCATGTGCTCTTCAAAGATCGTGGATCCTGGTTTCCAATATATGCCATGGACTTCTTGGTGGTTTGGCTTTAGCACATCTATTATTTATAGCAACGAGTCGACCATACGACTGGGCCGAAGGTGCCATCAAGCATTACTCGTCGTTTGCTGAAATCTATGCAAACACATTTTATTGCTTGTGTATCATATGTATGGTTTCAATATTCGATCGGTAAGTGTATTCCAGGAGTTTTACGGCAAGGACGAATAATTATGTATCGGTTACTATGTTACTGCAGAATGGACATATGCCACGTAGATTTAGCCAATGCCCCCGAATCGATATCGTTTCGATGGATCATCATTGCAATGATATATATCGCGACAATAATACTCACCCTGTGTGCAGAAACTATGGATGAGAAACTCTACTTAACTAACTATAACATAACGCTGTTCGAGGAAGAGATGGTAATTGGTTGATTTGAAACGTTTTTTTAGTAGTTCGAATGAATCCTTTTTTTATCCTTCAGGAAAACAACCAAGTGTTGAGTGTATGGAGCAGTTTGTCGGTGGCCCGTAGTGTTGGCGCCATTGCGGGCTGGATCATGATTGGCCTGTCGCCGACCGACGATCTACTCTACAACCATCTGCTCGAGATGGAGAAGTATCAATTAACAAATACCTAAAATGGCAATATAGACATATGTACGTAGTGCTGTAATGTAAGAGAGCTGAGAGTGATAATTAATGTATTGTATTGTATTGTAAATACTAGCGTAGGGAGGGTGGAGCCTATGAAAAATATTTATACCTACATACATATATATATATGCATAACTCGAACGTAACTAATCAAATAATAAACAATAAAAATAACAAAGTACATATACACATATAATTAAAAACATATTCACATTATACAACAGCTGGTAATTGAGAGTACGAAAAAAATATATGCTACTGGTACTTGAAACGAAGAAAATAAAACATGCCGAAATGTTGAAACTGAGAATTCGTTCCTTTGATTGAAAATTATCGATGTAGACTACGAATACACGCGATTGAATACTTGTATTTTAACATTTAGATCCAAACCAAGTTCGCTTGGTTGGTTGTAGTCGCAGCCCTTTTTATCAAAAGATGGCTCACTTAGGCTACATTGTGAAGAAGATTGAGACGGCACTATAACCTAGCTGCTGGGTGACAAGAACCATTCTGATTTTCGTATGAAGCCGACTATGCAGCCAGCTACTTCCATGAGACTGTCCAGGAAAGGTGAGCTTAAGGTTCGCATGCGATTCCTGGATAGTGTTGGGCATTCGCACAGAAAATATTGGATTGTCTCTTCCTATTCTTCCGATCTGCATCTTTGGCAGAAATCATTGAAAGGAACATCCAATCTTTCTGCATGTCTGTCAATCAGACAATGCCCCGTTAATACGGATGCGATAGAACTCAAGGTTTCACGACTCATGTTGAGGAGCTGCTTCACCAAGCAGTCTGGAACTCAGTGCGTGCCAAGTTCACCTGGTTGTCCTGCAGGTTTTCTCCAGCAACCAGGCCCTATTTGCAGCCTTCATGTAATGCTGCCTAAATCCCAGCTTAATGGAAGCTCGAGGTTGACCGACTTGGGGTGTGAGTGTACACTCCTGGAGCTCAGTGCCAGCTCTCGCTAAGGCATCCGCTTCGTAGTTTCCCGGGTATATCATTATGTCCCGGCACCCAGTGTAGAAAGTGTGAAAATTGTAGAAAGTGTTTTTTAGAACTAGGGGAAAGTCGGGTAGCCCCGGGAAACCATGGACATTCAATGTCTAAGAAACTAAACGTTATTGTAAATATGCGCCCTTTAGAGTAGAAACAAATGCAGTTCTGTTGCGGTGTGGGCGCCGATCAAGTTAGTCGTGAGTGAGTGTTTTGTTTCCGTCAAAACATTTTCGTGGCTCCTGTCAAACTTCACTTCAGTTTATCAAGTACAATATGTAAGCGCGAATTTTTGTTTATTGTCCAATGTTTTAGGAAATGTTATAAGTATATTTAAAAGTTCTGGTAAAGGTTAAGATTATGGCCCCCACAATCTGAAGGGGATGGAAGTAAGACGGATGAGGAGGACCCGCGCGAGGAGGGGGTGCAAAACGTGTGCCCAAAGAGTTACCCCTATTTATATTATATTCATGGTAAAAATGACATTCATCGTTTTTTTGTATTTTTTTTATGAAAAAAATATATTTTTTATTAATACAGTGTAAACTCTATATAACGAAACTCAAGAGACCAAGCAATTCCTTTCGTTATATAGAGTTTTCGTTTTATGGAGTGTGGAAATAAAATACATAATTTTAGAAGACTTCAAAGCGTTTATTCAGTTTAATTTAAAAAGGTATATAGCCTTATCCTAGCAGGTTTCAATAAGTACATACATATTGAAATTATTTGAAATAATCTGTTAATTTTGATTGAATTTGTTTACTATTCCAATACCTATTTTGTATTTTCTTATATATTCTGTTTACATCTTGGGATAAGTTTGAATCATCGTCGTGAAACAATACGAATTTTTCTATTATTTTAATTGTGTCAAGTGCTTCTTGTATAGTTGGTGGTGCGGGATCCTCAGTCTTATCCTCCTCTTCAACCTCATTTTGCTCTTCATGAATTTTTTTCGCAGAATTAATAATTTCTTCGTACGTAAGCGAAATGTTTGTTGCCATGTCTTCGTCTATCTCCACGTAGTTGTTTAGGTTCTCAGGATTGAAATTTTGTGGGCTATTAAACTGTTTGATCCATTCACTTAGCGGCTGGTCATCTTCACTTCCTAATCCTGGTTCTATTTCGGTGCAGGCAGAATTACTACAAAGTCCTGCATGACGAAAAGAATGTTTTATTGTTGCTGAGCCTACTTCTTCCCAGGCCTTACTCAGAAAGGTCACGGCGTCCAGCATATTAATACAAACTTTGCCATCAGATTCGATTATGCTCATCAAAATCCTTCTGTAATGGCCTTTCAAGCTTTTTATTACGCTCTGATCCATGGGTTGCAAGACACTAGTCGTGTTAGCTGAAAAAAATGCAAGCTCCATATTTCGAAGATAAGGTATCATAGGGTGGGCAGAACAGTTGTCCACGAGGAGTAAGATTTTTCGTCCTTTTAACTCTGCATCCCATCTTCGTACTTTCTATTCAAAAAGTTGTGATGTCATACAAGCCGACTTGCTCGTTTTATACGTGACTGGTAACCGTTTGATATTCTTAAAACACCTTGGGTTTTTTGATTTCCCAATCACCATTGCTTCCTTTTTTCAGCTCCACTCATATTGGCGGCTATAAACACCGGGATGCGTTCTTTAGAGAGTTTACCTCCGACACGCTTCTCTCCTTTGAATTTCAGGGTTTTGACCGGTGTCATCTTGTAGAAAATCCTGGTTTCATCAGCGTTAAAAATGTCATTTGGAGAGTATTTTTCCATAAACTTCGGCCACACTTGTTCTATCCAACGATTTGTGACGTTCGTGTCAACATCTCGCGCTTCTCCGCTAATGTGACCGTAATTTATGCCGTGACGGCGTTTAAATTTTCCAAGCCATCCTTCCGAAGCTTTGAAAGCAATATCCATTTGTTGAGCGAACTGTTCCGCCTTAGCTTTCATAATGGACCCAATTATTGGTACGTTGTTACAGCCCTGTTTATGAAACCAGGCGAGCATAGCCTGATCTATGTTGCTAAATTTTGGCTTCCTTAGCTTCTTGCAGGAACTTCCTTTCATTTCAGCTTTCAATATCTTCTCCTTGCTCTTCCAAATAGTAGACACTGTTGAGGCACTAAGTCCAAAACGTCTCCCAATATTACTTTTCATCTCTCCTTGCTCTATCGCATGTATTACAGCAACTTTCTCATCTACGCACAAACTTTTTTCTTTTTGCAGCCAGAGTTTCTTTTTCAAATTCAACTTACGAATGATTATATCCAGCTAACGTAGCGGTAATATTATTCAATGCTTAGAATTTTAACTTTATCCAATGAACACGTGCCTAACGAAGACAACACTGCATAATAAAAGCAATAAAACTGTGCCTATTCATTCTTGGCATTATCCACATGCATAAAGATCGTTCTTCACCATAGGAACACGTTTCTAACGACACAAATATCTTCGTAATAGAGAATGTCGGCTTCGTTATAAAGAATGAATCAGTATGAGGGTTAAAAGGCAAACCAACCAAGGTCAAGCATTGTTTGCGTTGTAGAGAATTTTTCATTATAAAGAGTGTCGTTAATTAGAGTTTACACTGTATTTTTATTTCTTACAAAATTTTGTCTTTTATGTTTTTTAAATATTTTCGACTAATAAACAGCCCTAAAAACCAATTCCCAGAGAAATTTTACAGTTTCATATGATCTATTTAATTAGGCAAAATAACCATTTTTAGTGGGGAAACCCCCATAACTTCTTATGGGACGAACTTTTTATGCCATAGTAGTAGGGGAACCCCCTCTTTCGATCCCTCTAGTCTCATCCCCTTGGGGTGGGGGCCATAATCTTGACCTTTGCCGCATTGGAAGAGGTAATGTCTTGCCGGTTTCTTCTTGACATCTTAGTAAAACGTTTCACAAAAACGCTAGGTGGCCAGACATCCGGACGCAATAAAGTTTCCATATCAGCTGCCACAGTAAGTTTAAAAAATGCAATAACTTGCCTGTCTAAGTTTTCAGAACCAAATTTTCTGCATGACAGCGATGAAAAAGCGGCACCAAGCTTTTTCACTACGTATTTAGGGTAGTGTGACTGATGATCCAAATTTATCGATTCGACGCCATTCTTCATAACTTGGCTTCTATCCGTCCACCACATGGAACGTTTTGAAAAAATATTTAGAACTGAAGACGCATTTATTGCAGCAATTTTAGCCCTTGGACCATCGTTTGCGTCGTTTGTTCGGCTTAGAATGAGTTGGAAGTTGAACCACATTTTTACAGTTAAATCTTTTTTAGCCATGAGATTCACTTCTGGCTTGATGGGCTCATAGATAAGTATAATTGCGTTTTTTGGGTGTGAAGATAATAAGCCACGAAAAAGCTCCTGTATCGTGCGATTTGCACGCCGGCAGCATAATTGGTCCTTTTTCTCAAACGTGAAGACAAAATTAACGTTGACCTTAATGGCGAGCGCTACCGACGAATGATTCGTAATTAGTTGATTCTCAACATCGATGACAATTGTCTGAGCAACAAATGGTTCCCACAGGATGACGCAACATGCTAAACAACGCGGGAAACCATTACTTTATTGGGCCGAATCTTTAGTGAACGAGTCACCTCAAGTAATGGACCTTTGAAATGGTCGCCCAGATCATGTGATTTAATTCCATCTGACTAATTTCTATGGGAGTACGTCGAATCGTTTGTCTATGCTGATGAATCAGCAACTATTGATAACTTGCTGTAGCCAATTTCTATAAAATTCTGTCGAATCTTATCTCTCACTTTACTCCACTTTACCGTCCCTCCAAAAAAACGGATCCTCCTTGGCTCACCAAATCGGTTCTAGATGCTATCAAGCTGAAAAATAGAGCCCGTAAACAGATGAAAGTGTGTAATACTCTTGAAATGCTATCAGAATTTCGAACGCTGCCGTCTACTGCTAAGCAAAAGATACAGCAAGCTATTCGCTCTTACCACGGTTCCATTGAGAGCTCATTGCTCTCCAATCATCCTAAACCGTTCTGGTCGTATATCAGATCCCTTAGATCCTCTTCATCTATTCCTAGTTCCATGCATTGGGACAATAATTATGCCTCTTCTCCTGTTGACATCAACAACCTCTTTGCCTCATACTTTTCATCAACTTTTTCATCTTCCTTGCCCTCATACTTCTTTCCCAGCATGAGTTTTCAAAAATGGTGATATCGTCCATAGTTATTGACCCTCTCTTGGTGAAATCTGTTATTGATTCCTTGGATCCCAATGTTGGTCCAGGTCCTGATGGCATTCCTAATTTTTTCATTAAATCCTTATCCTCTTCCCTGTGTACTCCTCTCGCCTTCGTCTTTAATTTGAGCTTATCCTCTGGTGTTTTTCCTCAGTGTTGGGGAATAGCCAACATCATCCCAATTTTCAAATCTGGTGACCCTTCTTCCGTTTCGAACTATCGTCCCATTTCTCACTTATCCGCCTTCCCTAAAATCCTGGAGCATATAATTCACACTCATCTCTATTCTACCTTAGGTCATCTTATTGTACCTGAGCAGCATGGTTTCCTTCCTAATCGTTCCACCACTTCAAATTTACTTGAGCTTTCCAACACCATATCTGCTTCGCTGGATAGTCACTTACAAGTTGATTGCATTTACACCGATTTTTCTAAGGCTTTCGACACTATTGATCATCTCATACTATATCGCAAGCTTGTGCGTTTTGGTGTCTCAGATCCCCTCCTTTCGTGGCTGCTTTCCTATTTATCGTCAAGGGTTTCCCATGTTTCTATTTTGGGTTCACGCTCTGTTCCCTTTTATCCTCGGCCAGGTGTTCCTCAAGGATCAATTCTTGGTCCTCTCCTTTTTATACTCTATATAAATGATCTTCCTTCATTATTTAAGTCTTCCTGTCTTCTTTATGCTGACGACCTCAAGATTTTCAGAGTGATTCGAACGCTTGAAGACTGTAAAGTTCTTCAATGTGATCTAAACTCACTGAGTTCTTGGTGTCAAGCAAATTCTCTCTCCCTTAACATTCCGAAGTGCAATTCATTGACCTTCACTCTTAAGTTCTTACTCGTCTTCTTTGCGTATTCTATTGACTCCGTCCCACTTGCGTCAATCCACTAGACCCTCTCGATCAACCAATATATTTGTTTTGCCTTTCGCTCGGACAGATGTCTATTTTAATTCTCCTCTACTCCGTTTACCGAGGACTCATGATCGACTCAAGCTTGGACCTTTTCCTTCCAGTCTCGTAGCTTATAAGCGAATTTTAAATAATATTTTATTAAATTAAGTTCTTATTTCATCCTTACACTCTGTATTTTATTTTGCCACATTTTATAATTGGAGTTTTCTGTTAAATGTGTTGATATTAAATAAATAAAAAATAAAAAAAACTTGAAAGCCAACATTCGACGCGTTATTGGTCAAATAAGAACGACTACACTGGAAAAAGTGATGCGAATTCGGTCCGACAAGATGGATATCCGCGACACAGTCGCGGTGATCATATGCCAGAAATAATTTTTAAACAGCACAGTCAAAGCGGATCACAAAAAAGAGGAAGATGTTATTTATGTGATCGAAAAATTGGCAATAAACAATCGCAAACGTGAGATAGGTGAGATTTCAATTCATCTGTAAAGAACATGTAGAAAAACAATCCGCGAGGTGCGACCCTTGAGGTCCACACGTTCAACTTCCCAGTAATATCTACAAGAATATTAAAAATATTAGTTATTATCAATCATATCATTTACGGGAGCGTCCATTGATTACGTAAGGTTTTTGGTGGATGGAAGGTGGATTGGTTTGATTCAAGTAATTGAAATCTTACGAGCACTAAGGAATAAATCTACTAAAAACTACAATTTTTTATTTGATGAAAGCTTTTTAAAGCATATGATCTTGCAAAGTATTGACTTCAAAACATTTTACCATTCAAAGCGTTGATTACCACAAATGAAAATTTGATTGAAATTTTGTTGGTTTTCAAAATTTATGCAGTTTTTTTTATTAAAATTAAAACACTGTGAAAACTATTCAAAATCTGTTCAAATGCAGCAATTAATATTATCTTTGATTGACTTTACAACAATGTCTTTAGAATAAAAGATATAAAGTAATATCATTCGTATGAATCCTTTTTACATGGTAACTTTGAATGATTTTTTATTTTTAATTTAATTTTTTTTTGTAATCATGGAAGAAAGTTTTGCTGGTTTCTCTACAAAAACTCATAATAGTTTTTGATATTTGTAAACATTTATTACTGTGTTGTGCAAATCAGGTTGAAAATTTATTTTTGATGAAGAAAACGCTATTTCTCCACATTTTTTTATTAACCTTTAACTGCCGACGTGTATTTTTTGTAACGTTACTACCGACGTGAGGCCTGAGATGATGCGTATATTATTTAGTGTTTTTAAAAGAAAGTGATGATTTAAATATCTGTTTTTGCATAATGATGGACAATAAAGGGTTTTAAGACAAATTAGGTATAGAAAGAAAAACAACTTTATTAAATTTTTAAATACAAGACTACAATAATATCCGGTTTGAATTTTGGTTTAAAAATCGACTATTAAATATAAAATATATAAACACAAAGAATATTTCTCTCAGAATAACAAAAAATAGTATTTCTTACTTACGACTTATATAACTTGTAGAAAAAAAAAGGAAGTACATATACCTTCTGAGAAAAAAAATGTCCACAGTCCAACAACACCTTAAATTCTAGGCATAGTCAGGGCACACGTGTTTCGCGCACTGCGAAAAAAGTGTCTTTGCACGAATAGCATTTATACGTCAATTTTCATCATCCGCACGCCATCTCTTAATCACTCGCGCGAAATTTGGATTCGATACATTTATACTTAACCGAGATCTACTTGAATGCTGTAAATCTGTCGCAGAATTATTTCTTTTACTACCTGAAATCCCTGGTATATCCATAATTCACAATATCTGTAGAAATAACAGTTTACTATAACAAAAACAGAGAGGCCTCGTCGGAATTTTAAATCGTAATTACTAACCAAAAGTGTGGGCAACAAGACCACTCCCAACAAACATTATTGTTTTTATAAAGTACTTCAAGAGCTTTATAAGAATCAAATCAAGCTTTGGCTAGGAGTATAGCTTTTTCACATTGTTCTTATAGCATTCTTGAAGAATGTTAGTAGCGAGAAAGTGGCGTACGAAATTAGCCTTATAACGCTCTATAAACATATTTGAATAACTCTTGAAATCCCTTATAAGACTATCTTTAAAGAAGTTATAAGAACTAATTCCCACAACAACTTAGAGAAAGCTGGTATAAAACTTTATAAACTTATTATGCTCTTCATTAAGATGGCGTTCGGCGGAAAGAATAGAAATTAAAGCTGTGTGTGTGGTTTTTGTATGAAATGATAGTGTGTTGATTAGTTTAGGTGATAGCATTGGAAAAAGTGAAGCAATATGATGTCTCATATTTGCAAACTAGTAAAGCGAGTTAAATAATGACTATACGAACGTGAAATTTTTCCACGAAAGGAATTTCACTGATAAAGTATATTGTTCTACCCAGTGCCGGATTAAGCCTTCGTGGGGCCTGGGGCTAAAAGTAAAATGGGGCCCTATGATTACGCAACAACATCCCAAGAATATTAAGTAACCCACGTAACCTATCATAACGCAAGTAGTCCAGTATGAAAGAGAGCTTGAAAGCAGATAAACATCCTAAGTAAATCAGTAGAATAGAGGAACGAAAGTAAAAAAAATTGTTTTACGTTGCATGAATAGAACAAATAATTTTTATTAAAACAAATTAACAATTAAAAATACTTTTTTCTTGATTTCGATTAAGTGAATTCACTTATAACATCATCAAAATTGAGTGATCGGAGAATTTCGCTTTCACAAAATATTTCAATACTAAGTCTCGCTTAAGGGTGGATACAATAGGGGTCATGACCACCCACCCGAGCCTAGGTTAACTAGTGATTTTCACGATTTTTTTGCAATATTGTCTTCTTTTATTGTGATTTTCGAGGCAGTGACCCCCCCCCCCTGAGTCAAATGCTGAATCCACCCTTGGTCTCGCTAATGACGGCAATCTATAATCAGTCATTGTAGATCTATACATATTCTTAACGCGTTTTAAGACAGAAAACGATCTCTCCGTTTCGTTAATAATAATCTAAAGGCTACGAAAACATTTGGAAAAATTTGTTGCATATCAAAATTAACAATCCAATCTAATACCTTTAATGGATCGAGAATATTTCTATTAATTTTAGAGAACTCTGAGCTGGTGAATTTATTTTCCGATTGATTTTTCAGTAAATGGATGAGCTGCCTAAATTCATCCAATAAATTTCCATCGTAAATTTTAACTAGCTCATTTGTTTTAATCCGTAGTTCGTCTTCTTTTACCGATAATAACCGTAGTAAAAAACCAAAAATACTAATTATATAAGCGTAGGCCTCGCTCCTTTTCTTCAATTCAACCGCCATTTTTTCTATTATTAAATAAAAAGACTCTACTTTAAATTTATCAGACCCAGATAAAGTTCTTTGTTGCGTACTTCCATCTGTTAATTTTTTAATAATTTTTCTTTTCGTTGAGTCTGAATAATCAGATTTCTCAATACTACCAAGATTTGAAAAGTAATCCGATTTTTGATCAGCTAGTTAGTGTGATAATTTCCTGAAATTTCTCATTTTAACTGCAATATTGCGTTCATACATTTTTCAAGCAGAAAGTGGCATAAGAATGGTAAAAGCAAATACAGTTTTGGGTTGTGGAATCGGATCCATATTTTCTTGGGGATAATGAATCGAAAATATCCCTATATTTTTTAAAGTTATACTTATTATGACACTAGCAAAACAAGGGCTGGAAAAACAAGTGAATAGGTGTCGGTTGTACCCCGGTGCTGCAACAGCCTGGACGAAGTCTACATTATTCTCACTGATTCAGTTTCTCACGATTGTTTATCCGAAGTTTAATTAGTTAATTGAGTTGGGTCGATTAGCTTACTTCCAAAGCATGCTCAATGACCCAAACAATTGAATCAACTTGGGTCGATTCGGTTACTTGGGTTTATAGATTAAAAGTGGTAAAAAATTGCTCTATCTGGGTCGTTTGAAGTTACTTGAGTTAATTGGATTACTTGGGTTATTCCAAAGGCGTGCGGGGCCCTGGAGTAAGTGGGGCCCGGGGCTGTAGCCCCGTTAGCCCCACCCTTAATCCGGCACTGGTTCTACCCCTTAAATAATTGAAGCGCCTTTGAAATTAGACTTGTATATAATTTTCAATACTTCATACGAGAAATCTTTTTGTAATTTACTTGCTCAAAATAGTTCATAATAAGTTATAAATCGTCGTTTGACAAAATGTGTATAAGCAATACCAAACAAATAGTATCAAAATTATGAAAATTTCTTTAGATTAGCTTATTCAAGCTGGTTGCATTTCACTTCATTCATTTTTTCATTTTTTACAAAAGTGGAAAATATGGCCGATGATTTTTATCTGTTCTAAAGCTTTTATAAACCCATTATAGGATAGTTTCTTCATTGTGACTTTAATATGTAAGTTACTAGCGGCCCAGTACGTGCTTCGCTACGTATAAAGTGAAATAATAATAAAAAATAATTTTAATTAAGTTCATTTATTCCAAAAAAAAATTATTAATTGATAGCTATTTTAAAACTTAATCAAAAACATTTGGATAGACAATATTTTATGTTTTACCATTTTGAGCATGAATAAATAAATTTATTGGGGTACCGACTCTAGAACAGGCAACATAAAGTTGGCCATGTGAAAAACATGATTCCTCTACATTCACACCACAAACGTTGAGTGTTTGCCCTTGGGCCTTGTTGATGGACATCGCAAATGATAAACGCACAGGATATTGTAATCGTTTGAATTCAAATGGCATATCAGTTGTAATCATGGGAATACGCGGAATGAAACAAACTTCTCCTTTTGATTTATTAGTTAAGATCTTAGCTTCAATCAAATTTGGCAATAACTTTTTCACTGCCAATCTGGTGCCATTACACAGTTTTGGTGGATTAATATTTCGCAATAATATAATCAAAGAACCAACTTTCAGATTCAAGCAATGCGGTGGCATACCAGCCGGTTCCAATGAATTTAAAAATTCAATTGGATAACTCACTGCTTCGTCTTGATTCATAACACTGTCAATTGATTTATATGTCTTGACTACACCTGGCAGTTTCGCTTGAATTTGAAAATTAATGCCATTGATTAATGTTCTTCGGTGCTAAAATGGCGCGTTCTCTCAACCAATCATGATTTCTGTAATTCTGAAGAATATTCGGAAAAACACATTCAATCAATTCATCTATCGATTGCGCAATTGTACAAAAATTGTCCGGTATGGCGATCAATCCGTTGGTACTGTCGATTTCTATTTTGCCATCACCAATTTCTAACAATTGTTTGGAAAACTCTTGGGCAGCTGGATCATTTTGTAGGTGATCGAGGAATGACAGGCAATGTTTGACGAAAATCCCCTGACAGCACCACCAAAAAGCTGTTGATTACCACGTAAATCTTGCATTGTTCGATTAAATGCTTTTAGTGATTTTTTATTTGCCATTGTACACTCATCCAATAAAATAATTGACGTTAATTCAATTTGACACAAAAATCCCCAGTAACAAAATGATCCGCCATTTATTGAATTCATTTGTTACAAATAATGTGATAATTGAAGAACCACTCGACCGATTTTGTGCAAACTTCACATAAACCATCTACTAAATAGTCCAAACAAAGCCTGAACATTTAATTTTAATGGGTGAGCCCGTTCTTGAGTTATAAAATTACAACGAAAAGTGGCATTAATTTTTATAGATATATACTTATAAAGCTCTGGTTCAAGATTGTTACAAATATAAAGTGAGACAAATGTCAAAACTGAGCACAAATTGCTCTTGGGAAAAGCTATTATAAGATTATTATTACAACCACAATCAGTAGGTTCTATTCAAGAGCATTATACAACCTTGCTATTGGCTAAATCATGTTAAAGTAACAATAGGAACCAAATCTTAAAATTACCAAATTAGAAGACATTATAAGCCTCGACTCTTAGAAATAACCTTAATAATCATTTTATACGAAATGTTTCTTATTCGAAGCTGTAATACGAGCTTTATAAGAATATTGCTTCTTTATCCAAGACTAAAATGTTTGTTGGGACCTTCTCTTCCGACGTCCATGTGGGCACTAGCCTTGCAGCTATTTGAAAGCGGGAATCGGTATTGCGCGGTTAAAGGAGTAAACTAGCAAATAAAGTGGCTGCCGGGGCCTCTCAGACCGCACATCGGTGCTTAAAGGTTAAATTAAAATATTTTTTTTTTAAAAATATAAAAACATCGCCAAAATGTTAATACGCGTCGATTGACACCTCACTGATGCAAATATTATATTTGGTTCGCGAGATATAGTGAATGACATAAATGACATTGAAGGTCATGATGACTTTTAATGATTTTTAATTTTTAAATTTTTTTTGTGATCATGGAAAAAGTTTAGATGGTTTTTTACAAAAGCTGTTTGGAGTATATAAATTTTATAAACATTGATTGCTGTATTATGCAATTCAGGTTAAAAATGTATTGATTATGAAAGAAAACCTAATTTTTCGCACTTTTTTTTCTTAAATTAAAAAACGGCTCCAATGATTTTTTTTAAAAACTTGATAGAATCATAAAAAAGTTAATACGCGTCGATTGGCACCTTAACGATACAAATCGTATGTTTGGTTCGCGAGATAAAGCGCATGACAGAAATGAACTTCAAAGGGTCAAAACAACAAACGCCCCCGACTGAAGTGTCCCAAAAACTAATCAGCTCTTAAAATTGCAAAGACGCTTCGATTGACATCTTAGTAAAGTCGATACGACTTTGTTTATGTGAGTTATGCTCGCCGGAAAAAAAGTCCACCAACGTACGTACGTACTTACGTACACACACATTCATCTCTCTTTCTAGAAACACTTTATATATACTCTATAGACCTTAAAACGTAAAGAAATGTTGAAAATTTCAATTTCAATTTCAAGGGGATTACAAGAACTTTCCGTATACTGGGAAGTTAACAAGGTTGCGTAGCAATTGCCATACTTAGTAAAGTAACTGAGACTGATAACGGTTGTATGGATTTTAGATTAAATTGTCATTTTTTTCTCTTTTCAATTGATCTCATAAAAAGATTCTAGTGTTCTTAAGAGGAATATATGTAAAATCCTGATTTCATTTCATATTTAATTTTTACTTTCATATAGCATGTCATAGTAGGGAAATAACGAAATCGTACCAAATACGGGACCTAGGACTAAGAGGCCTATTTTTACGCTTTTTCAGAGGTCATCATCATCATTTTTTTAAACCGTCTAATGTGATTTCACCCTTTAATGTTTAAAAATATTATGTTGCATAGTAAAAGATAATTTATAACTTTAATAAAACTTGTTTTAATGCATTCCACTGTTCATTTACATGTTTATTGTAACTTTGCTAGGAATGGAGTGGGTATTTTCGGAGGGTCAACATAGACCCGCGATTCCAGTTATATTGACCCAACTAGCGATTCCGGTCAAGGGTTAACAAAAGATTTTAATTGCCGAATAGAACAAGCGCAACGCGTGGTTGACATACGAGAGGGACATATGCTTGTTTGTCCTGTCTCAACTTAGGAGAAAGATGTCGGTGCTTCATCTTCTTTTTTTTCAACGTTGGGAGGTGGAAATCTTCCAAAGATACCGTTCAGCTCCTGCCTCTCGGCATGCCGGATTTCTACCGACTAAAACCACCTCCGTCTATTTCAATCACTCTCTCCATCAATTTTTAGTAATTTTTCGTATTTAATTTTCAGTACATAGCACTTACCAGAGGATAAAAATCGGTATAAGGGATAGTACCAAAATTGTATCCTTTTAGTTAAATTAATCGTTCAGACTATATGTTCATAAATTATTTCATGTTGACTACATGTTTGGCTTTGACTTCAGTGAAGCTGATTGTATTTCTAATTTACTTCGTATGTTGTTCCTGAAGGAGGTATTTTTTTAGTGTCGTTTTAAAGGAAGTTTGGTTCGCTATGTTTCTAATTTTGTCCGGTAGTGTATTGTAGAAATTAGCTGCCTTGTTCAAGCAATCTTCTTTTAGCCGATCAGTTCTGGCAAATGCGATAGCTATATTATTCATGTTTCTCATTCTGTAAGTGTTTTTTGCCTCAATTTTACCTAATTTCACGGTGGTGTATTCATTACGGTGTAAATTCTTATGTAAGAATTTAGCTCTTTCCATGAAGATCATGCCTTGCAAATTCAATTCTTGGGCTGTTTTGAAGACTTCGCTCGTTGGAGTTTGCATAGGGATATTGTAAATGGTTTTATACGCCTTGGTTACTAATCTGGAGATGATCATGAGGTTACCTTTAGAAGTTTGGCTCCAATTCAAGATGCCGTAGGAAATTTTGGAAAGGAGATGCGCATACATAATTTGGATTTTTTTTCTTTGGAAAAAAGTAGAAGCGACGTAGAAGACCAATGAAGACAACCAGTTTTTTCCTTAGATCATTGATGTGTGGAGTCCATGTTAGTTTTTTGTCTATTAGAAGTCCTAGAAATTTTATTTGTTCTACTCTCTGGAGGCTTTTGTCATTGATTTTTACGTGTGGTTGTATGTCAGTTTTGTTCTTTTGTTTGAAAATAATATATTTTGTCTTCTCCGCGTTAATTCCTAATCTACTTTGTAGAAGCCAATATCAATACTTGTCCAGGTCGGTATTTACTTTTTGCTCAATTTCAAAATTAGTATTAGTACAGTCGAACTTCCCTAAGTCGAACCACCAACTGCCAAAGAAAATTGTTCGAGTTATAGAAAATTCGAGTTATGGAGTACGTTTACATTGATATTAAAATGCAGTTGCCAAGAATAAAATTCGAGTTATAGAAAAATTCGAGATATAGAAGTTCGACTTAGGGAAGTTCGACTGTATTTACAACGTCGACAATAGTTTTGAAATATTTTACCATACTTCCGGTAACGCCAACTGTTCAATGGTATGTGCTGCCAGTGTCACAGTCAACCGGTTTATTCATACTTTCGTCAAGCATTCCCAACCGGTTGATGTCCAGCTGCATTTATCGTCACCGGCAACTGTCACCGGTGACAAGCGGTCGGCAGAAAAAGTTGACGAAGCCGAACGTCTGGTATCTTTTGGAAATTTCTGGCATATTTCAGGTAATTTTAGATTGAAATGATCGTGCAGCATCCGATCTAGATGGGAAATAGCATTTGGCGATGTGATCGGTTAGTGTGGTCGCTGAAAATACGTAGATAGCATATTAAATTCGGTTGTAAGCCGCACAGCGGCAAATTAAATTCCGCTAGGTATTCAACTGTTTGTAAATTGCCTTTTCCAAGATGTGGGAAAACTTCATGGGTCTGCTTCGGAAGCGGCCAAAAATTGAAAGCGAGCAGCAACACGAACCAGATCGAACACCGCGCGAAAATGCTATAGCAGTCGATAGGTAATTGCCGCCAACTAATGTACATTATTTTTTCGTAGCTGGTAATTTGCGTGGGTGTGCAAAGAGGAGGTCTCTTTAACCTAGAACTGCAGTCCAAACAAACGACCTTATAATAAGATTACACCTCGTTTCATATTGGACTGAAGGATTTCCTGCAAACTGGCACTAGACCCGCAAAGTTGGCAGACGTTCCCTCCATCCGGTTCAGGAGCTGACGACGAAACAATGGAAGTTGATTCATCGCACGATATTCCCTCATCATCGTCTGGGGCGCATTATGGAGCATCGAGTGCCGCGACGGCCGTGCAAGCGCTCTGGGAGTACACAAAAGACGACGACGAGCGCGTCGAAATCGACGATAAGAATGCCATTGACAGGTGTGCCTTGCTATTAAAATGCATTTAGAGAATATATTCAGAATTATTCTGTAGTAGACCGTAGCTAATTATTGGAGGATTCGGCTAAAATCCTTCCCACAGCCCAGCATAGATATAGTCGTTAGAAAGAACACAATCTTCCAAGAGTAGAACAAGTCCGTCTGCGCGTTAATGCTCAGGCACTCTGGCTATATCCCTGTGCGCATTTAGGGCTCACTCTGCTCTTCGGGGCCTAAGGCTAGTATGTCAGTTGTCTCAGTGGGTAATTATATATAGGGTCCCTGATTAAGCACTTCCTATCTTGGAATTTAAATAAAACAAAGTGTGTGTGAGATACCATCGAATTTTTTATTCGTTTAAAAGGCCTATCGATGCCATTAGTTACGGAATATTACATAGTTTATATGTCCGCCGCGGCTTCTCTGAGTGGCGTGCACCTGAAATGTCCAATTTTCCATGACTTTGGCGCATAAATCTGGCTGAATTTGACCGATAGCATGGATTATGTCGACATTGAGGGTCGCTGTGGCTTGTGGCTTATTTGCATAGACCTGTAACTTAAGAAAACCTTACAAAAAAAAGTCTAACGGGGTCAAACCGCACGATCTCAGTGGCCAGTTCACATCTCCACGTGAGATGACCATGCCCTCAAATCGCTCATGCAGAATGTCAAATGTGGCATGAACTGTGTAGCACGTTGCGCCGTCCTGTTGAAACCACATAATGTTGGTGTTCATATCTAATTCGGGCCAAAACAAGTTTGTGATCGTCGACTTATAGCGCTCGCCGTTGACGGCCTAGCCAACGTCGTTCTCAAAGAAGAATTGATCGATGACGCCGCCAGCCTAAAATCTACATCAAACAGTGACTTTTTCCAGATGAATTGGACGCGCTTGGATCTCATGTGGATTAGCTCGACAATTTTATTTGTTGACATACCCATTCCATACCTCGTCGCTGAAGATGATTTTCCATTGAAAATTAGGGTCATTTTCCAACTGCTTCAGAGTCCATTTAGCGAAGACACATTGTTTATGGTCGATAACCTGCAGCTCCTGAGTCAGTTAGATTTTGTACGGGTGCAGGCCCAAGCCACGACGCAAAATTCGCCAAGTTGTAGTCTGCGAAAGGTCGAGTAATTGTGAGCGACGCGAAATCGACTACCTTGGATTCTCCTGCTCACTTTCATGGGCAGCTTGCGTTTCATTGACGTGTTGTTTGATTGTTTACTGAATCAGTAGACTCAAATTTATCTAGCACACTACCAATAGTGCCCTCGGTAGGACGATAATGGCGACCGTAAAATGGGCAAAGCGCGCAGAACATTGGCCGAACTTAACATACATTTTGATAAAACAATTTTATCATTTGCACGTGTTGAACGATATATACGTCCATGGTGATTTGGCAAAATAGACTGAATGAATGACAGACAATTTGACAGATGTAGCTTCAACAATGTATCAACTGTCAAAGTTGGAATTCCCTATTGGAAGACCCTTTATTTTTAGCTGTGTATTAGAAAGTTCTTTAAATGATTTTCACATTATGACTTCGAGGAAACTAAGGACGTTAAATTGTAATGAAATGATTAGTGGGCGAACGGTATCGCTTCGAAATTTCAAGGCAAACAAGTTTGTACATGTTGACCTGATGGACGTGAAGTCCCCGGGACGAAGCAACGAACCGTTTTGACGAATTCGGGTCTGGCCTCTACCTGGCTGGATATTCGATGGCTGCTGGCAGGCCAACTCAGTTCGGCGCGTAACGTCGAGGGTAAGTTTCTCTAGCAGGTCCCGAATCTCATTTATAAAGATTTAGCCATCTACTTGTCCGATTACGAAATTTCTTCCAAAAGAATATCACAAAAAAAAAAGAAACCAAACAAACATAATTCTCTAAGTTGAGGCTATACCTCCTACTTTACTCTACAATGTTCCACAAAAATCCCGCGTGCATCGAAAACCCAAATACCGCGATCCGAAACTTACCCGAGAGAGTAAACACATCTGCTACTTTAATCGCGATTCGCGTAATCGATCCGGCGATAGACAAGAAAGAAAAAGAACCTACTACGGCCCGAGCAACCAAATCTGTCGGGCGGCAGTGTCACTCCCGCTTAGAAGCCGAACTTCAGCGGAGCTCACCAGACGCAGATATGTCTGCCTAGTCCCACCCTACCTCGACCCAGCGCCTGTGCAGTCGCATATCTCATGCGCGCTAGGTCCACCAATTACTTACCTTGGCCGAGCTATTCTTCTATCTGCTGCAAGTTGAGGTCATTAAAGAGGGAGATCCCTCAAGGAAACTCTGGATGATCTAATTTACTATAAATTTATTCATAGTTGTACTTCTAGATTATTTGTTTGAAAAAAAAATGTTATCAGCTATCTTAATTATGATCAAACATAAATAATGAGGCGCAAATCTAGTTCATACCGAACAAAACAATTTTTAACAAAATTATTATAGTTAAAAATAATATTCAATTTGTAAAGAAAATTAAAGAGATAATTTATTCTTTAGTCCCTGGGCGAAGACGAGCGCTCTTCATCGCTGGTGCTAAAATTGGGGTTAGTCAAATTAGAGTACATATTTCATTCAAGAAAGATACCACTACTATAGATCAAATGTAATTATTCAAGGCAACTTTCAAGTCAAATACGTTCGTGCAAGTTAACAATATAATTCCCTTAATATTAAGACCTCCATAATACAACATTTTTTTCTTTCGTTGTTCCACTTGTACCTTCATCGCCATCGATGCAAGTGTATCCATTAAAAAAAATGGCACTCCCCTGTCTCGCCCCTGTGCCATTTTTCTTACTTTCTAGCATTCGAGTACGAAGGTGTCGGTCACTTGATGTTGATGGTTAATATGATCGGTTTTGCTCCTCTTAAAGCAGTTCAAGCGTTCATGCTCAGATATAATAAATCAAGGTGGAATCATCTGGGACTGAGTGTTTTGATCCTTTCTAACACTCCCACCCCCTCAGTCGGTGCGGAAACAAAACTCTGTTATGCGACGAGATTCTTTGGTCTCCAAAGTCGATGAGAACCTCTTCCAGCAACTCAAGGTATTTTCTGCTATTCATTTTGGTCCTTATCCAGCACATTGGTGATTTACCATAAAACGAAAAAGCAGCCCAAATCATTACTGTGCCCCCACCGAAGTTTCGACTCATAGTTACATCCTTTTGTTTCGTCCAATCGTGCCAGTAGAACTTAAAACCATCCGGGCCATCCAAATTAAACTTCTTCTCGTCGGAGAAAATCACTGTTTTCCACATTTCTCCAAAAGCTATATACATTTCAGCAAACTGAAGTCGATGACGATCCATCAACAATTTTTTTAGCACGTTTCCTCCATTTGAATTGCTTTGACGCTGCTAAAATTTGCTGAATTCTCCGAACGGAAATTCGTAAATTCAGGTCCCGTTTTATTTCTGGTGCTGTGACTTTTCTAGATGATGCGAACCTAAAAATGTTCCTTCGTTCTCTATTTGATATTTTTACATTTCCTTTTGACCGGTAGTTTATTCCATAAACCTCTTTGTTTCTTATATAGAACCCAACGCAGGTGTGAGATCTTCCTATGTTCCTGCTTATTTCCCGATTTGAAAGGCCTTGCTCCTTGTAGGCAACAATTTTTCCACGCTCTTCATTCGTAATGATTCGCCGCTTGCCCATCGCTCCTTTACGCCAGTTGATCTGTTTGTTTTTGGTTTTAATATTTACTTGTAACTCACAAGCACTTCAAACGCGAAATTTAAAGGCTAGCTTACGTCCAAATTTTTTGACAACCAGAGAAAATTGAGTGGTTCGCCTTTTAATACCCAAAAATTTTCTATTTTTCGAACAAAACAAAACAAGATAAAATTATCTGGCACTTAATGCAATCAGATAGTAATTACAGGCTAGTACCTAGCCGTCAAGGCACTCTTGACATCAGCTCAGGTAAAAGGATCCTTTTAAGCGTAGAAAAATGATGTGGTTCTAATTGAATTTCGGTCACTGTATATCCCGGGCTGAATAGCCCTGAATAATCGACGAACGCCTTTGTAAAAATGATTCGACATCGACAGGATTAACGCTAGATGCTTCTCGTGAAATTGCCTTAAAGCTAATATTGTGTCGAGTACGGAACCGTTCTAGCCACCCTGCAGATGCTGAAAAGGTTTCCAAGCCAAGGTTCGTAGCAATTTGTTTTGCTTCATCGCGAACTTTTGGTCCTAAAAAGCAAAATCAGAGAAATCGCTGTAAGCTATGAAATTCATTGTACCTGACAAAGGAATTCCTTTGTTTCTAGCTTTGAGGAACTATTCATAGCATCTTTTGCCGATTTGTAATCCGTCTTCTTTTAAAAAACTCCTCTTTTCATTGATGTTACAATTTGAGTGAAATTTTTCTTCTAAACTACCACGATTCTTTAAAATATCTGCAGCCTGAGTTTTTCCGATTTTAAACATTTTTGAAAGTTAGCGCACACTAAGATTTGCTCTTTTGTAAACGTTTATTATTTCAACTTTTTTTTAGTGTCAACCGATTCCGTTTCGTCGTCATTTTATACTAACAAAACGCGAATACTACACTGTATACTAGTTAACACAACACCGTGAGCAATTTACTAAGCTACTGATATGAAAAGCAATGTGCTTCGTGCTTCGTTCGTTGTTGTAAGCAACTGCAAACTTCAACAAATGCACACAAAAGCATTTATGCTGACTTTTGGATTGACTTTGCTGCGTATATTGATTGCATCATCTTCTTGGTGTCCGTTCAAGAGAGGTTTAGCTAATAGAAATTGTTCTACGGGCACTGTCCGCGTCCGTTCAAGAGAGGTGTCCGTTCAAGATGCTAAATTCATATGGATTTTTGAAAAGACTCAAAAAAATGTACGTTTAAGAGGGGCGTCCGCTTAAGAGAGGTGTCCGTTAGGTGAGGTTTCACTGTATTAAATTTGCCGAAAAAAAACATACTACTCGTTATTCATCCAACCTCTTGTAGGTTCAAGTTCCGACTCTCCTTTTTATTTTGAAACTGACTTGCAATTTAAAAATTCCCAAAAAATCGTAGTGCTTCAATAAATCCAACTACTGTTAGAAATCAACGGCAGTTATTGCTAAATTCGGCATTCAAAAATATTCTGATAGAGATTCACTTATGCACAAGTCTTAGATGCAGTTTTTCAAAGTTGAATGTTCTTTTCAATGATTTGACTTAGTTCGTTTCACAAATAAATTAAACACAAAACTCATTCACAATTATTTTTAATGAAGTCATGAATATATTTATTGATTCTAATTACGACTTTGTATATTTATTAACTACTAGCTGCCCGGACAGACTTCGTTCTGTCAAAAATTATTAGTCTGTCGCAGTGCAATAGAAAAAATTAATTTTATTAATTAAAAATTAAAATTAATTTTTTTTTAATTTTTCTCCGTAAGAACCATCCTTGTGCCTTACGGAAAATATATTTAAAAAAATAGCCGAATCGGTCGAGGCGTTCTCGAGTTTTGCGCTTAGCAACACATTTGGCGATTCATTTTTATTTATATAGATAATTTTCCGCACTAAAACCTTTCGACAGTGTTCCGACCAAACTCACAAGTTCAACTCTCTGTTCCAATCTGGTCGCTAGCGGGATCTTTTCCTCTTCTGTTTTTTTTTCGGGGCCTGCCGCGACTGAACACTCGCTATAACTTCTCGGCCATGAGACAGCTCAGGGGCGGCCAACCTAGCGGCTGTGCAACATTACAAAAAAGAAGCAAAAATACGTATTATAAATAAAATTGAAAAGGGTAACATGAAAAAGGGAATTGTACGTGAATTTGGCCTAGCTGCAAATACAATATCGTCAATATGGCGCAAAAGGGAAGATTTGAAACGTTGATATTCAAATCCCGGCATGAGTGGCAAAATGAAGCGGAATAGGGTATGTACAGTCACTCACACTCATATTCGTAATTGCATAATATTCGAGAAAAATCGTTGAAATCTTATCTTTAGAGTAAAAATTGCCGTATTCTTTTATCAAAACAATATGTCCTAATTGTGCATAGCTCTTAAGTAAAAAAAAATCTTGAAAATTATACATATTTCTATTTAAAAATGGCAGAAAAGCGCAATTACTAAGAAATCCATGTCACAGTTATATTCCTAAAATTCCATGGAACTGAAAATTTCTCGCTAACAATGCACGAGTCGTGATTAAATTTGCCAAAGTAGAGCAGTATTTTAGTATTGTGAAGGCATCTAGTAGTTTTTGGCGGATTTATTCAAAAATAATTCACAGGAAGAAAAGGAAAAGAAACTTCTGTGGAACTTAGAAAAATTGTTATAAATGAACGTGAAAGTAGAATTTTTTTTAAAAAATGAGTAAACTGGCTAAGAGAAGTATTTCGACTGTACAATATATTATTAAAAGACATAAAAGTGAAAAAAGAGTTGAAAATAAGCCAAGAAATGTTAACCGAAAACTTTTAAAAGAGTAGGTCGAAAGAATAATATTGAGAGAAGTTAAAAAAAATCCAAAAATTAGTGCTCCAGAATTATTCAAGTTTGTGAATACTTTCTTGGGAAAATCTGTAAGTACCGAAACAATTCGCCGTATTTTAAGGAAAAAAGGATTTAACGGAAGAATTGCCAGGAGAAAACCATTCATCAGTAAAGCGAATAAGAAAAAAACGCCTAGAATTCGCAAATGTTCATAAAGACTGCCCATTTGAGTACTGGAAACGAGTAATTTTTACTGATGAAAGTAAATTTACTTTATTCCAGTCAGACGGAAAACAACGAGTGTGGAGAACAATAAATACGTCATTAGAAAAACAGAATCTTCAATCTACAGTGAAACAGGGTGGAAAATCTCTTATGGTATGGGGATCCTTCTCTGCCGCTGGTACGGGGAGACTACATTTTATTGACGGTACTGTAGGGCTGTCAAATTCACCACCGAGTATGGGAACTCGCCATCGTTGGCAGAGTGGCGCGACGAGCGCATTATTTATTTACCAAAGCAGCAAAAAGGACCACTCGCGTTGATCATACCAAAGGTGTCGCACGTACATTTGTAACATTGTATAATCGTATCTTAGATAATAAAGTTTGTTGTCGTTGCACTCCCTGTGCTCTTTTATTTGTTGCCGCACCCGCTGTGCTCCCAACAAGTGGTGACCCCGACGTGACTGTAGGGCTGTCAAATTCACCACCGAGTATGGGAACTCGCCATCGTTGGCAGAGTGGCGCGACGAGCGCATTATTTATTTACCAAAGCAGCAAAAAGGACCACTCGCGTTGATCATACCAAAGGTGTCGCACGTACATTTGTAACATTGTATAATCGTATCTTAGATAATAAAGTTTGTTGTCGTTGCACTCCCTGTGCTCTTTTATTTGTTGCCGCACCCGCTGTGCTCCCATTAACCCGCGGCCTTCGAATATTCGACGAGTTTATCCAGCAGCTAGACGAAAGACGTCAACATTGTTTTCAAATAACAATGTCACTCCGGGGGGAGTACTGTAGGGCTGTCAAATTCACCACCGAGTATGGGAACTCGCCATCGTTGGCAGAGTGGCGCGACGAGCGCATTATTTATTTACCAAAGCAGCAAAAAGGACCACTCGCGTTGATCATACCAAAGGTGTCGCACGTACATTTGTAACATTGTATAATCGTATCTTAGATAATAAAGTTTGTTGTCGTTGCACTCCCTGTGCTCTTTTATTTGTTGCCGCACCCGCTGTGCTCCCAACAGTACTTTAGATAAAATGAGGTATATAAACATTCTTAAAGAGAATTTAAAAACCAGTGCCGAAAAATTAGGAATCTCAAGTGATTTTATGTTTTACCAAGATAACCACCCGAAACATAAAGCTCTTGTAACCAGACTGTGGTTGTTATACAAGTGCCCAAAAGTACTTGATACACCCTCTCAATCTCCCGATATTAATCCAATCGAGCACCTCTGGGGAATGCTCAAGCAAAAACTGCGATCTCACGTGATTTCTAATATTAAGGAGCTGAAACAAAAGTTGAATTACGAATGGTCAAATATTGGGGCGGATGTGACAGAAAGATTGGTCAGATCAATGCCAAACAGATTAGCCGAGGTAATAAAGAGAAAAGGTTATCCCATAAAATATTAGTCGTGCCATATAAACTAGCTTTAAGAGTACCTCCTTTAAAGAAGATTAATTTTACGAATACGAATGTGAGATAGAATTTCGAATTACTGTTGTTATTTTGTTTTATACTTTAATCTACAGCAATTATTTGGTCAATCTTTGGATAGCATTAATATATAGAAGTTAATGAAGATAATGATGTGAAATATTAAAGTAAAAATATACAAACTTTCAAATATTCTAGCATTTTTTCTTTGAATTTATTGTTTACGAATACGATTGTGAGTGACTGTACATACAAGACAGTTAATAATGCCATGCTTGAATGGTTTAAAAATATGCGTAGCAGTAATTTACCAGTGAGTGGCCATATTTTAAAGCAAAAGTCACTAGCAATAGCCAAAAGCTTAAATAACTTTGATTTTAAAGCTAGTGGTGGTTGGCTTGATCGCTTCAAATCCAGATATGGAATTTCAGGAAAAGTAATATCGGGCGAAAGTGCATCTGTTGACCATAAAAAAATTCATCAGTGGAAAACAAATTTACGGAAATTGCTTGAAGATTTCAAACTCGAAAATGTTTTCAATGTTGACGAGACTGGTGTTTTTTTTCAAGTGTCTGCCAACAAAAACCCTTTATTTTAAGGGGGAAAGTGCTTTGAAGGCAAGCATAGCAAAGATAGAGTGACTGGAATAGTGAAACTCAAACTTTTGATCATCGGTAAAAGTAGAAATCCACGCTGTTTCCGTCTTATTAAATCCTTACCTGTGGACTACTTACCCAAAAAATGGTCGTGGATGAAGGGCGACATTTTTTCCCAATGGCTTTTGAAGCTTAGTGCTAAGTTTGGCAAAACGAAGCGAAAGGTTTTGCTATTAGTCGATAACTGTCCAGCTCATCCTAAACAGGAACAAGAAAAACTAAAATTCATAAAATTGGAATATTTTCCCGCAAATATGACTTCGGCAGTTCAGCCCATGGATTTGGGCATAATACAAAATTTAAAAACACATTATAGGCGACGCATACTAGCTAAGATATTACATGTTAAAGAATGTAGTAATGAAATCCAACAGATTACATTGCTGGATTTTGTACGTGAAATTTCCAAGGCCTGGAATGAAGACGTTACTTCACTGACCATTAAGCACTGCTTTCAGAAAGCAGAATTTAAAATCGTAGAGGATTGGAATGAAGAAGACGATATTCCCCTTGCTCAATTGCAACAAGTAACAAATAATTAAAATGCCGAAGATGATATTGACAGCATCTGGAAAAGTTTACACGCTACGGGTTATGATACGGGAGATCGCGACTGGGAAGATTATCTGCATGTTGATGATGATTTGCTAGTAGCTGAACCTCCTGACGAGGATTAAATTTTGAAATACTTTACTACGGATGACAATAATGTAAGCGATCAGGAAGACGATACAGAAGAGTGTAGTGTTTCGAAGCCCCAAAGAAAGCAAAGCCAAGAAGCAGTCCCAACATTACATAACGCTGTTGAGACAATTGAAAACGTCCCAGATGAAATATATAATAGATTATTCAACCACGATAAATTTTTCACCAAAATAAATAATATTCACCAACAATCTAGAATAACAGACTTTTTCAAGTCACAACACAAAATATCCAGAAGTTTTCAAGGCAGGAAGTCACTTTTGTGAATTTTTGGAGATTTTATTTTAAATATTAATTTCTAATATTAGGCTTTTTGGTTTTTATTATTCATATGAGCAAATGAACCGTTTTGGTGATTAAAATAAATAAGTATGTATATACTTAATATTCTCCATAATGGCTACACATTCTTTTAGTGGAATTCATCCTTAAATCCTTCTACGCTGAACTAACTTGTCTGGCAGATGGCAATTCGACTTAAAGGACTTCGACTGTATATATTTATTTTTGTTCAGCATCACGAAAAAACAACAACAAATTTGGAGGTGAGAGAGTTGTTCTATATAATAACCGTCGATTTTGTCGCGTACGTATTACTCCACGGTCTTGATTCGTGAGTCCTTGTGTATGACTGTGTTTCGAACATACATGGAACTTGGAAGATGTTGCGAAGCGCAAGATTATCGTAGATTTGCATCTTACGTCTGTTTGTTTTACTTGTCTGTCCGTATACCGTATTGCCATATAGTGAGGTTGGTCGTAACACTTGTTTGTCTATGAGCAGTCGATTTCGGGTGCTGAGTATTTTCGTCCTGAGAATAGGTGATTTCCATACAGACTGTCCGTTTGTTTTGGATATGAGGTGTCCACGTCAGTTTGTTGTCTAGGGTTAGCCCCAGGTATTTGGCGGTATGTGCCCATGGTATCAGGTGGTTCGTCTACTATGACGTTGTCACGGTTTTGTCTGCGTCTACGTGTAATAAAGATCGCCTGGGTTTTGTCCGGATTAATGCGTATCTTCCGCTTGTGAAAGTACTTCAAAAGGTGGTCTGTGATGCGCTGAAGGTTTCTATTAATTAAATGCACGGGTCAACTTATATAGAATATAGTTCTAGAATTAAGCAGAGCTGGAATATCGGATAAGTGGCGAGAATGGTGTCCTTTGTGAGACTCCAGCTGTTATGGGCCTCTTG
The DNA here is from genome assembly GCA_963942545.1 of Oxycera nigricornis. Taxonomy (NCBI): domain Eukaryota; kingdom Metazoa; phylum Arthropoda; class Insecta; order Diptera; family Stratiomyidae; genus Oxycera; species Oxycera nigricornis. Next base: position 85,760,573 of record OZ012663.1, read on the forward strand.
CTGGATGGGGGGTTTTTACAGATAGTTTCGCTCACAGGGATTTCGCGAAAATAATTTTATGAACTTTCATTTCGTCTACGACTTTTCTTCACGCAACCGATACGATTCCTGGGATTTTGAAGATTTTATTACTTTGTCATATGCCTTTTTATTATTTCCCCATTTCTCTTTTTTCTCCCTATTCTTTATTTTTTCCCTTTTCTTTATTTTTATCTTCTATTGTTTCCACGAGACGTCTTCTGATTGTTTTCAACGAAATATCGCTACTCTCCTCCACAAGTTGGCAATGAGTTTCCACTGCTGATTTATTTGGGGTCAATTTCGGTGTGCGGACAATTTGTCTTTCCATACTATGTGTTGTCTTTCGGACTCTTTTATCCTGGGGAATTTTCTTGAACAGTCCTCCGGCTTTCTCCGTTTTTCATTGCTCCGTAAACCATTTTTATGGAACACTCGAGGCGGCTGGCAATTTGTCGATATGAGAAGCCTAAAGTCTAGAATCTTTTGTGTAACTATTAGAGTGCAACTGTTAACCTTTCCCATCGTTATTGAAATTAAAAATTAAACTGCAACGAATGCAGCTGGCTTTTTCAAACTTATCATAACAAATTCACATGCCATCCTATTTATAGTAAAATACAATGTTTCCAATTATGTGTCCGCTCCAAGTTTTGGGTTTTCCCGGACTTTGTTTTTCTGTCGTGGTACAAAAGTAGTATCGGCCAACACTTTGCCTCGCTTTATTGTTGAATCAAGTCAAAAAAATCTAAGGCGAATGAGTTACATTGAAGGATTCATTGACAAAATTGGGTATTTCTTAGTAAGCTTCAAGTGTTTCTAATTGTATGTCTGTAGCTTTATATAGCTTTATCTCAACATTTACAGTTGATCTATCTCAGTTCAAGGCAGTTTCGAATGTCGAAACGTTGTTTAATATGAAAATCTGCGGTTTCGGTGTGAGAACTACCATCCTCTTCAAGTACGCCCTTGCAAATCCTTCACAGAGCAATACGACCGCACTGTTGAGGTTTAAATTGGCAGTTCCTCAAGAGAATGCCAGCCATCACACAGTAACCGCACATTTCCCAATCGGTCGTTATGATACCCAACTTCACTCTAAAAATGAAAGCGTCCATTATGCAATAACATGTGTTAACAAAGCAACCAACAAAGTGTCGTGATTGTTTTTCCTTTTGACTCATGTCTGATATATACTCGCCTTGGTATCCTGGAATCAGCATCTTTTAGTGATGCACGCAACGCCGCAAAATAGACGAGTTGTATAGAGTCCAAAGGAGAAATATGCTTATTGTTATTCAGCGTATTACGATAATCGCTAAAGATATTTCTAGACTATAGCAAGTATGGATGATTTTCAACATTAACAATTGAAGCAATTTGACTGAATAATTATATTTTTAAAAACTTTTGGGTTACTTTTGAGCTGAAAATATTATTTTATTATTTTGTAAAAAAAATAATATAAAAAACGTAATCCATATTATCAAAAAACGCTTTCCAAAATTTATAGAAATGATAATGAATGACTTACATTCTCTTCTTTCAAACTAGATTATACACTCTTCATGGAGTTAATCACTTTGCTGATAATTTTTAGGCTAATATGTCAAGCGTTGTGAGTAGATCTGTTTTCGAACGGCAAAAATTTTTGAAAACAAAAAATTAGTTGGTATGGTTGTTAAGTGTTGGTTTAAATTTCTAGCCACAAATCTTTTAAACAGAGCTTCAATTTCTATACTACTATAGCTTTCTTCTTTTATGTAATGACTCGCGGTAAAATAGTCTTCGTAATCTTGTTTGATTCAAAAAATATTGTGCTTTTAAATCAAGAAATAACTTTACCAGTTCAGGTGACCTTAATGCAAACATATGTATGGGATTTTCTACTTGTTTTTGGCTTAATGGCTTTCCTCTTGCTTTGCAGACACTGCTATAAATTATAATACACTAATTTTTTTAAATATCCTTCTATAAATAATAATTAACTCATTCCTGTAAATGTTCTTTTATATACTATCAACTAAGGCAATCGGTATTAAAATAAAATCAATAAAATAGCCAGTGGATAAATACAAGAGGGTTGATATCAATTATACAAATCCTTAAGTTATTCGAGTGTCCTTGCTTCATACAAAGTTAATACCAGAGTAATACCAGGGACAAATCAGTTTCTGTAAAAAACATGCTTTCAACGCATTGTCTAGTCAGCATCCACAATTTTTATCTATTGATCAATACATTCTTTTTATTTCATTCAAGAGGACACGTAATGTTCCTCGTTTTCTGAGACTCTAAACTCTCAGTTAACAATTCTATGCAGCGGAACATTTACCGGCGAATCAAGCTTTGTACATAATGGATTCATCGTCGACGGGAGCGACGACTCCAGCTTCTCCGCCTCAGCGATTGAAATAAATAGTGACGGTGGCATCAATTTACGGCACATAAAGCGTTGGTGGTTGATAAATAGTCCAGCAATGGGTGAATCACGCCCGGAAATATCGAACCGAGACCTTTCGAACACACACACTTGTTGCACAGATTGTTACGCGCACTTTACGCTCAGGAGACGCAACTGACCAAGGAGTAATCTTACGCGGCGCTCGCCCACGAAGAGGGTGAAACCACTTTCTTATGCGTCGAAATTACCCAGGCAATAATCCTCAAGTAAGAAAAGGTTCGAAACAGCACTTGACAATGCCTCAAGTAATTTGCAAACTTAACTTCTCCGAGGGACTTCCGATCACTCACCTTGAGCCAAGGGTGCGAACAAAGCCGAAAAACAAACTAAATAGAAGATAAACTTCAACTTCACATGATAATTTAAAACAAAAACGGTATTTGCTCAATAGCTAACATTTCCGTTCCGGCAAACACTGGACACGTATCCCGCGGCCTCTATCATGGCTGTCACCTTCCACCTCTGCCACCCATTCCAGATTTCGCCACCAATTTCGTAATCGTCATCCAGCAGAGCGCTACTCGTTCGTCGTACAAATCAATGAAGACGAGCGGTTTCTACCCCCTATTTGTCGACTTAGGAATAATGTTTTCATCTATAACATTTTCAAGATGGTTGTTTAACTCGACCACAAATAAGTTCGTTCACGAAACAAGAATTCTGACCACACTTTTCCTATATGGAAAGTTATCTGGGTCTAATTCTGGACTTCAAGCTCGCGTGGAAAGCGAACATAGAAGAAACAACGCGAAAAGCTGCATGCGCAATCTACTGTTGCAAAGAAGCCATTGGGAAAAAGTGGGGATCGAAGCCCAAAATCGTATCATGGCTCTATACGGCGATAGTGGAACCAATCCTTCTGTACGGCGCAGTTGTTTCATGGCCAGCTATTGCGAAAATATCCAATGCAAACCTGCTAAACAGGGTCAGAAGGATTGCAATCACCGAGGCCTTACGCACTACCCCGACAAAGGCATTGTTTATGCTATTGAATTGGCTTCCGACGGAGAGCCTTACGAGACAGCAGGCCAAGTGCTCTGCTATTCGATTAAAAGCACTACATCTCTGGCAAGAGGGAAATGTTGGCCACTCCACCATACTTCGGGGTTGTACCAACGCCAGGGGAAGTGGACCTCGCGTCCTCGATTCTCTGCTTTCATCATGGTTTCAAGTCAGTCAGAGGTGGGATGCAGGAATCCAAAATGGACGGAAAAGTTGGCTGTGGCCTTTTCTCAGAACAGCTAGGCCTGAAACTATCCTTCCGGCTTCCATACCACTGCAGTGTTTTTCAGGCAGAGGTCATTGCCATAAGGCAGTAGACTGGCTGAGAAATCAGAAAATTTCCATAAGAAACCTGAATATTTTCTCTGACAGCCAAGCTGCTATCCAAGTATTATCCACCGTGTACACCTCATCCATGATTGTAATGAAATGCGGTATACAACTGAACGTGATGTCGCTTTACTGTGAAGTGATTCTTTGCTGGGTACCGGAGCATAGTGATATACCAGGAAAGTGCGAAGCTGATGCCCTAGCGAGAGCTGGCACTGAACTCCAGGATTATACACTAACACCCCAAGTCTTCCAACCTCTAGCTTCCATAAAGCTAGAATTTAGGCAGCATTACATGAAGGCTGCGAATAGGGCCTGGTTGCTAGAGGAAACCTGCAGGACAACCAGGCAAACTTGGCGTGCACTGAGTCCCAGACGCACCAAGCAGCTTTTAAACATGTCACAGTCCCGCACAAACCCGAGGATCCGAGATCGAGTGCTCCACCATTTCGGACGCTGCTCGACCCCGGATGCCTCGTGTGCACCCGCGCCGCCGGGACTGGTACAACGTCGACCGCATAGTGGCGGTCCCGATTTAACATATTTCTGCGACTAGCTCATCGAGTCGTGGGTTTTTTGGAAAAAGAAAAAAGAAGAACCACGAACTGCATTCGCACACGCGTCATCAATGCAAAAGAAAACAATCACATCACTTTTATATACTTATTCCATTATATATTATTTTTATGTTTGATCACAAGAATTGATATTTTTAATTAAATAAAAGAAAGAAATAGATACAATATTTGCTTTGCTCTCCAAATATATGAAGAAATTCGATCACACTTGCCTCGGTGTAAAAACTTTTTGCTGGTTTTGAACGATGCTTCTAGATTCGGTAGAACACAACAGGACGAAGACCTTTTTCTTAACCACGAACATACAGTAGTGTACGCTGATACGTAGAAGCTAGCATTTTTCTTTCTTTTCCTTTTTGAATTGGTCATATGGCGTTCATGTGTCCCTTCCTCCTTAATTGCGGATGATTACAGTTTTATTTCGAGTTCGACACGAATTTCTACGATTTTTAACGCGACACATTGTGCGCTGTACGTATACTTGCAACGCTGAATGCACGTTTTCCAAACCAAATATCAAAACAGTTACTTCCACGGGCACCTCGCACAGCAAAAGACTTGGGGAGGTCCTGCGCGGACAAATGGCTTACTACTTGCAATCCATTTATTCGCTCCTCGCGATGACAACTCTCTTCCGTGCTCGTCTGTTACCCAGAAACTTAGTTAACTCGAATTAATCCCTTCTTTACTTCGGATTGAACACTGTCTTGGTCCGGCCAGGTCGACCGTCGAAACGCAACTCCCCACACTCACTCACCATTCCGAATATCGAAAAGCTACTTTTCGCGTAGCGTGGCATGATCGATCACTCGTATTCGCGAAAGCTTGAGCACGATCCGAGGGTTGGAGCGAGATGACGCGTTCGAATAGCTTTTTTCGGAACTTGGCGAGCTTTACACTTTCAAATAATCATTGCCAGGTAGGTATTTCTTATTTATTTCGGGCAGAAAAGGCGCGAATATAATTTGAATTTAGTTTAAGATCGGTACGTAACAAACACGAGTTATGAAACCTTGAGAATGCCCAGCACTGTCCAGGAAACGCATGAAAATCTTAGGCTCACCCTTCCTTGACAGCCTCACGGAAGTAGCTGATTTAAATATCAGCTGCATAGCCGGCTTCATACGTGAATCAAAATGGTTCTCGTCATCTCATAGGTTCTAGTGCCGCCCTTATCCTTTTGTGGTATCACAATGGGCCTATCGTGACCTATGTGATCTTTTGATAAAGAGAGCTGCCACTACAAGCAACCAACCAATCATACCTCCTAACCATATTTTAACCAAGAATCCATTCCTATGTACAAAACTCATTTATAATTTCAACATTAACATTTCAAGCTGTATTCTACGACGCTCCGTGTCAGTGGAGTTATTGAAATACCGGAAAATAGAAACACTAATGGTGGGTGGCTAGTGTTCCTCGGTTAAGTTAGTCTTAGCGTCGAACATTTTTTCTGCGGTTGAAAATTATTCAACATTTTGTTTTTGCTCTGACCGTTCGCAATGAATGTCGAACCTAACGAGACTGTAGATTGTTCGTTAAAAAAATAACACAATAATAAGTCTATGAAGTATGCTATCCTATTGGTTCGAATATTACAAAGTTGTCTACATTTTTTAAAGTATAAACGACAAAGACACGAAGTTCATAAATATCATAGTTACACAGGAATAAGAGTGGTAACTGTTCAAGCATTAATGTGAATACCAACTCCATGATGAAAGTTGAATAAGTCGAATATCACGACGTACATGTATGTGAGACACATATTGCGGTCATAAACACCTAAATTAGCCTTTAGTATACGTTGAGATTATTGCACGCTTGATTAGAAATATATGGCATCGGGCTGTGGAGCACTTATCATACCATCGAAGCTGATGTGATCCCAAAAAGATCTCATCATTCTCCTAGCATAGTGAAACGTGTTCACCAACAATACTAACTATTTGATAGACTATAGCAGCATTCGAGTGCAGTGCAGTGCATTCCAAAACCAAAAAAAGGGGAAGTTATCTTTCACCATAATCCTTCCGACCTGTCCACACTATCCTGATCTGAAAATTACGTACAGCACAGCTATTGTAACTCAGTTGATTGAAATAGAAAAAAAAATCACTATACCGTCTTTTTACACGCCAATCCACATCTAAGACACATTATTGTTATTTATTGTAAATAAATTATTGGGACTGCTTGCGCAAATTGTTTAGTAAAAATGACTGGGAAAACTCTTGATATTTTTGTAACAGCATTTATGTTATAGACGGAAAAGATGCAAAAATTTCGTTAATTTTTAGTGATGTAAAGACTTTATATTTTTCAATTATAATAGTTGTAAAGAATCGATTAGAGATCAAATCCCGAATTGTAAAGTTTATTGTTAAATCACGCTAATGTTTACCACCTATTCTGCTTTCATGCATATAAAATCGCTTACTACTACTGTAATATTGTCTATTATTTGTCGTGTCTCAGGTGAGGCGGATCATTTATACATGTGTATATTTTTCTTTCTTTATAGGCCCTTCAACTTAAATGAAAGGTACTTGCTACAGATGCACAGTTTTGTCTAGTGAACATTTCAGTTTAACAAATCTTTTGTTAGATTCGTCTCGGTGCTGGATCGTTTGGATAGTCGTGTCGAGAAACTACGAAAAGATGCTATGGTCTTACAGGAAAAACGTGACTATCTTCTGATGTCAATTGATCTCATAAAAAATAATGAACAGCTACATGGAATGCATGAACGTAAGCAAGTATTTATGTATCCATAGTTCGAAAGCTCTGTATTGACAAATGTTCAATCATTTTACTGAATATTTATCGAAAAAAGTATAGTTGTTGTCTAAGTTCCGTTTCAAAGTATAATTCGAAGGAATAAATGATATGGTGACAGTAATTAACAGTTAACACAGTACACTTGCGTCTTAGTACAGCTGAAATTATAATTAATGTTGCTTGATACTAAACCATACTCGCCTAAAAGTTAGGGAGCACACAAGGTGTCGGAATTTAATGCTTCATATCTATTTGGTATTCACTTATTGGAATGTAAGTTTTTGAGCAATTCCTTTTAAAATTGATTCTTAGTAAACAACGTAAATATCTCTCCCAAATTTGTCACATTTGAGGAAAAATAATCGGCTTTGAAAAGATATGGCTCCAATATAAATTTATCAAAATTTACCTGATTCAAAAATCAGTTCGGTCTCCTTACTGGTCTCTGAAAAATTTTGTTATGTGTTTAACATTTATATTTCCCTCTTTAAAAGCGATCTTTAAAACATCAGTTTATTCTATTTTGTGTATTTACTCATTATTTTTCTAATGCCTTTCAATGTGTACCATGATACGCTAGCCATTTAATCATAAGCATTTACATACAAAATAATTTACAATGAAAGGCAACCGCTAATACTTCGGAATTTGTGATTTCTCAAGGATAAAAAATGATTGAACCATTGAATACATTCTTAGGACAGTAACATTTGTTCCTCTATTTATGACTGGTATCTGATACAGAAGCACTATCAAGCATATACGAGATCTGATCAAAAAATACGATGAATAACTTTATTACAAACAAATTAATAAGTTTACATGGAAATGGAAACGTTGTATCCAAAACTGGAAACATTTTTGGAAGGCCTCTTTCGGAAGGGTGTTCAGTTGCTCTTTCGTGGCCATCTCAATGTCAGAAATGGTGTCAAAACGTTTTCCTTTTAGTACAGTTTCTATTTTTGGGTGGAGCCAGAAATCACATGGTGCTGGTAAGGTGGATGTGGACACACAGGAAGATTCAGCCAAAAACTCGCGAATCAAAAACTATGTGTGGCACGGCGTATTGTCGTGATGAAGAAGAAAGCGATTAGCTCATTTTTCTGTTTTCTTTCTTCGTATATCGTTTCGCAAACGTTGCAGTATGCCTTTGTAAAATTCGGTCAGTGATGTTTTATTACCGTTCATATATCTCTATTCAACGAGTAGATAGCCAGGATGCCATCAAAGTGATAGTTGATGTGCGATGGATAGAGATGAGATCTCAAACGAAAAAAATGTCAGGTTCTCAAGAAATGATCGTTAGTGTGGTAGAATAATGATGAAACCTTCAATGAAAAGGGAAAGTATATTGAGAAATCCATATCTATCATTTAAAACTGCATATATTTGAAAAATGCAAACAAAGTTGATAATTTGATAATGCCTGATGCAATTGCTAGCTGTTGCGGTGCCTTCAAGATCACGGCCACTGCGAACCACGCTTACAAAGAATTTCACTCGAAAGTTCGTTTATTGTGTAAGCATTTTTAATAATTTTATGGTGCTTCAGCGTATTCTGTATTATTTTACTCAAATTAAATTAAATTAAATTTTATTATTATTATTTTTATATTTATTATTTTAATTATTAATTAAAGTTCTTCCAGTATATAAGGAAGTTAAAAATACTAGTCTTTGCGTTTTAAGTACGTGGATTTCAAAGATTACGAAAAGATTGCTTGTAGATAATCTGCCTCATGAGATGATAGAAAATCGTGGAGGTGATAGCAAGTCTCATCTTTCAAAAGATAGAAAAAAACTTGTTCGAGATTGTAGTCGGAAATTAAATGCATTTGAAACTGCCTTTAATCTAAACGTTTATACAAATCGTGCGATTTGATCGTAGAAAATAATACAAAATGTATAACAACAGTCAGCCAGACGTTTTCCTCATTGTCCAATCTCCTGCATTGGAGGATTGTACAACATGTACTATTTTATACACGTCTTGCAGAACCACCAGGAAAAACGAACTGATGCAACCCTGACAGTTTACAAGCTGAAAAAAGTTCTACATATTCGAAAAATATCTGCTTTGTTGCATCATTTGCAATCGTTCGTAAATAGCAACATTGAAAATATATGGCTGTTTTGTGATGAACGTGGTGGTCACAGTAAAAATAGTCACATTATCCACCCAATGATGCATTGGCTAAGGAATGAATGCTCGATGCACTTCAAAATATTAACAATTTTTCATTCCATGAGACATCACAGTTTCTTGCCTGCGAATAGCATTTTTGGACGAGTCGAGAAACTGTTAAGAATGCATCCAAATATTAAAAACGAAAGAAAAATACGAGGCTATTTATGCTGAGGTAGGCTACGCAAAAGCTTTAGGCCGAGGGTGAGCATTATAAACCGTCAAAAACCTTACGTATATTAATAGAAAAATTGTTTGAATCGGTAATGCCAACCCTATAATCCTAACAAAGGCAATATCAACAAAACTTACTGGAATTAAAGTCAGTCAGTTATTAAATTACAGATTTGAGTCAGGAATGAAGTCTTCTTTTTTTTAAATGGTGACCGCATCATGTCACTTTGGTAGCATGCAATTTTCCAAGAAAAAACGAAAAGTACTGTTCAATTACTTCTCAAGCAATTTGGTGACAATTTTCGGGTCATGCCCGAATATCAATGTACATTGGATGGTGAAAAGCTCAAAATATAAAAGCAGTAACCTTAACGAAAGAATCTACGAGGAAAGTTGCGAACATCTTGAAAAAGAAGCCGTCAAAGTTCGGGTTTAAAAACATTTGTAACGTATAATATTTGTGGCCGAAAATATATTCTCTACGTGTTATTCATTTTTAAGTATGAATATATTGATAGAAGTAGTTCACCACGGCTGCAAATCAGACATATAACATCAAACATTTAAGAAACAGTGCAATTGCAAGGCGAACACATCCATAAAGTGTTGAGCTAAAATCAAATACATTTCATTGGACATGTTTCAGTCAAAATTACCATATCCATTTTTCAGTTGCTCATAATACTTTAAATGAAACACTAAGAACGTTAATTTAGTTCACATTATGTTTGTTCATCAAAGATCTATTGACGGTAGGTAGGATTAGTTAAGGGGGATCGAAGATATCAAAGGTTTTTTTTGAATTCCTGACATATACCTTATGATCAAAAATAAACCGGAAAATTAAAATAAAACCTAAAATTCAAATTTTTAATGAATTTCTTTATTATCTCCTTCAAAATACTCGCCATTGGCGATGATACATTGATGCCAGCGTTTGCTCCAATTTTCCATGCACTTTTGGTGGGCTTGCAAAGGTATGGCCTGTAGCTCACGCAGCGAATGCTCTTTTATCGCATCAATCGTCTCAAAACGCGTTCCTCTCAATGGCAATTTGAGTCTGGGGAACAGAAAATAGTCACACGGGACCATATCAGGTAAGTACGGTGCTTGGCTGATGACATTGGTGGAATTTTTGGCCAAAAACTGTGAAACAATCAATGCCGTGTGCGCTGGTGCATTATCGTGGTATCTAGAATCCATGATCTGTCTTTCCACAAATCAGGCCGTTTCTTACGAATTGCTTCCCGCAGGCGACGCATAACGTGTAAATAGTATTCTTTGTTGACCGTTTTACCCTCCGGAAGGAATTCGTAATGCACAACACCACGAATATCGAAGAAAACAGTTAGCAAAACTTTGATTTTGGACCTGCTTTGACGACTTTTTTTGGGATGTGGCTCATTTTGGAAGCGCCATTCGGACGATTGTTGTTCGGTCGGCATATCAAACTCATAAACCCATGTTTCGTCGCCAGTAAATTTGCGTTTGATGATTGTTGGGTCGCTATCTGCGTTGGAAATCATCTCTTTAGCCACATCAACACGACGCTGTTTTTGAATAAAACTCAGTGTTTTTGGCACCAGCCGAGCATTGACGCGTTTCATAACCAAAACATCAGTTAAAATGTGTTCTGCTGATCCATATGAAATACTTAGTAACACAGCAATCTCACGAATTGATACACATCGATTTTCCAACACGATTTGCTTTGCCGATTCGATGTTTTCTTCGGTAACTGCCGTTGTTGGGCGTCCAGTATGCGCATCATTATTCAAGCTTACACGACCCTTTTTGAACCTTTTATACCATTCGTATGCTTGTGTTTTTCCAACACATGACTTACCAAAGGCTTTTTGTAGCATTATCAATGATTGGGCACATGAAATTTCATATGCAACACAAAATTTTAAGCAACAACAACAAATTTTCGACTTAAATAAACAGACGCTGACGAAACACTAATTGAACTATGGCTGCCAAACTTTGACAGATTGTCACAAACAGTGCTGCCACCATAGCCACTGAAGGTTTCATCGATTGGTAAATTGCGGGCTTTTAAAAATAGAAATTCCGGTTTATTTTTGATCATAAGATACACTGTGTAGGACATGTTACGTTTTGAACGTAAGCTCCCGAAGTGAAGTAGCTCGCAAGAAAGAAATTGAATTTGAAATATAGCGTTTATCGATTCAAGTCGTAGCTTGCAGCTTACCTATTGATTTGCGGAGATACCGCTAAATTTTAAAGAATATTTTAGCTTTCAGCAGCCTACCATTTTTCGCTACCAGTCGGCCTGTAATTACTGGAAATTACTCTTCTATTGTCTTATAGAAATGAACCTAACATAATGTGAATGTTTTCGTTAGTTCCTAGTATCAACCTTTGGTGTACTGCATTTATTTACAACGTAATTTTTGTATGTGTGGTGCAATGCAATAACATTTGACACATCAATAAATTTTTTCTCTATCCTTCAATGTATGTTACACAAATCAATATTTGTGATAGTTCTCTTCCTGTGAAATACTTGGACTGTTTGTCGTGTCTCACATAATATTTAACACAATTATAAATGTGGAAAGACTAAACAGAAAGTAATATTTAAAAATTTGTTGAAACTACAGTTCGTAGTTATTGCTAGGGCGCTCACATATTCGGAAACTGTTTTTTTTTAAATAGTTGCTCTGAAGAGTTTGCAAAGTAGCACATCATGTTTAAGGCAATCATCAGGATCATGCCTCAAGGCATTCTCGGTGGCATTCTAGATACATTCGGTCACAGCTTAAACGATGTGAGTACTTAATATGAGGAAAATGCTTAAGAACTGCCAGAATATGAAAATTCCATTTATAAAAAAATCTTAAAAAATATTTCAGTTCATGATGACGTTTATCAATTCTGTTGAGAGTAACACGTCTGCTTGGCACGACGTTCAGACTGAGAAGAAGGCATTTTATTTAATATGGCTCGGTTGATAAGTTTGCCGCAGTTGACTGGGTTTACAGTACATAATACATTTCAACACCCCAACTCATTAGGTTCGAATTCTAATCAAAATTATTCGGGACTAATGCCCATTCGATATTTACACGCGATCATATTTGGTCCATTAATCGCCTTTGTCAAACAATCAGCTGCGTTCTCAGTGGACGGGACGTATTCCACCTTAATTGTCCCATCCTGGATTTTGTCTCGTACAAAATGGTGCCGCACGTCGATATGTTTGGACCTCTTCCGGAACATTTCCTCCGAAGAGAGTGCGATCGCACTCTGATTGTCACACCATATTATGACAGGTCCTCCGATGTCATCAAGATCAGCCGCAAATTGACACAACCAACAAGCCTCTTTTGTTGCCTCCGACAACGCCATGTACTCGGCTTCCGTAGACGACAATGCAACTGTTTTTTTGGCGACTGCTGCCCCACGAAATTGCACCGCCAGCAAGTGTGAACACATAGCCAGTGCACGATCTTCTTGTATCAATGTCGGACGCCCAATCTGAGTCCGAAAATCCTGTTAACTCCTCTCCATCGTACTTGTAGAGAATTTCATACCCAATCGTTCCTCTAAGATACCGGAATATTCTTTTCACCGCGATCCAGTGAGCACTACCGTAGCAATCGTTGTATCGGCTCACTTCATTTACCGCGAAGGCGATATCTGGCCTGGTCCCCTGGACCAGATATAAAAGACTTCCGACCGCTTCCCTGTATGGGATTGATGATGTTTCTTCGCCAGTTGTCGACAATTTCGTTGACAACTTCTGAGATGGATCACTTGGAGTCGGTACCGATTTGCAGTTTGTCATTCCAAAGACTTTAAGCACCTTCTCGATGTACTTCGTCTGACCAATTGCGATGCCAGCATGTGTGTATTTGATTTCGATGCCGACACAATTCGTGGCTTGACCCAAGTCCTTCATTTTGAATATTCCGCACAACTGACTCTTGATTCTGTCTAGCACAGCTCGATCCTTCCAAATAATCAAAATGTCATCAACGTAAACTCCAATAATTAGCTGGATGTCCGGTGCTTTGTAGATGCATGGATCTAAACGTGATTTCTTCAATCCAAGAACGATTATGCCTGATCCAATTTTTTATTCCATTGACGACCTGCTTGCTTCAAGCCGTACATCGATCGATTTAGCTTACATACACGACCCGTCCCGTCATCGTATCCTTCAGGCTGTTCAGTGTAAATTTCCTCATCAAGATCACCTTGAAGAAAAGCAGTTACAGCATCCATTTGATGAATCTTCAATCGATGTCGAGCAGCATAGCCAATGAGATACCGAATAGAATGGTATCTAACCACGGGTGAAAAAGTTTCAACGTAATCCACTCCGTATCGTTGCGAGCACCCTTTAGCCACTAGCCGTGCCTTATACCGAGCAATCTTTCCGTCCGCATCAGTCTTCACCTTGAACACCCATTTTGTCTTTATCGCCTTTCGTCCGATTGGCAGGTCGACCAATTTCCATGTTGCATTTTCAGCATGCGCCTTAATTTCGTCCCCCATCGCCTCGATCCAGTGCTGCTTAGTGCCACCAGTCATCGCTTCATGAACCGTGTGAGATTCGCCATATTCAGTAATGTAAGCGCACGCCAATGTCGTCTGGAAGTTTTTGCTTGCGATCCGATTCGATTTCCTAACTTCTACGACTTCCTCTGGATCTTCGTCGGATGGTTCATAATCGTCATCATTTGGATCGTCTAAGTCATCCGACGAGTTCATTTCAGCCGAATCAGGTGCCTTGTTTTGTGGCCCCAACTCAAACAAAATCTTCCGATTGCCAGGGTTCTCATGCCGGGTTTCCGCAATCGATCTCTTGACACCAGAGCTGGGAGATTATTTTTCCTTCTGCTCGTCCACTGTAACGACATCCTCGAGAGCACCGGTTAAGTTAATTGGTTGATTTACCTTCATTTCTGGCGGATCCAGAAACTTGACATCACGGCTTATAGTGACGCTCTTCGTAACAGGATCATAACAGCGCAGACCCTTTTGTCCATCAGCAAAACCAACGAAAATCATCCGTGTAGATTTGGCGTCCCACTTCCGCCGTTTTTCCTTCGGCACATGCACCATGATGCTCGTTCCAAACATTTTGATGTTCGAAATGTCGACCTTCGATCCAGTTCAGATCTGTTCCGGTACACTATTGCCCAAAGTTCGGTTGATTGTGCGATTCGTGATGTATGCAGCCATGTTTACTGCTTCAGCCCACAATGGTTTCTCTAGATCAGCATCAAAAATCATGCACTTGGCCTGTTCCACCAGGGTTCGGTTCATTCTTTCGGCCACGCCGTTCTGCTGCGGTGTATACGTGCAACTGGTTTGATGAATAATTCCATCTTCCCGGCAAATTCGATCAAACTGTCCAAAGTATTCTTTGCCGTTGTCAGAACGGATAGTCTTAAACTTTTTGTCCGTTTGCCGCTCAGCCATTTTCTTAAAGTCAGCAAACACTTGTTGGACATCTCCTTTGTTCTTCACGAAATAAACAAAAACCTTCCGCGAGTAGTCGTCGACAAACGAAACAAAATATTTCGCGCCGCCAACTGATGCATTTTCCATAGGCCCGCATACATCAGTGTGCACCAGTTCCAGAACACGCTTCGACTTGATTACAGCATTCGAACGATGAAATGGCTCACGACTGTGTTTGCCGAGCAGACAAGGAACACACTTTGACAGCGCATTGCGGTCGCCACTCACATCGATTCCGATCACCACTGAGTTCAATTTGATGAGATCATTGTATGCGACATGACCAAGACGCCGATGCCACATCATCAAGTCGTCGCCTTTACTCTTATCAACTTTCAACGCAACAGTATCGACATTCAATTTGTAGACTCCCTTAGATGGTTTAACACACACAACCACATCGCCTTCAGCGTCCTGCACAACACAGCCATCGTTTCCAAATCGCACGATATTTCCAGCAGCCACCATTTTGGATACTGACAATAAATTTGCTGCCAAACCGGGTACATGAAGCACATCATGTACTTGAATCACTTCTCCGCCAACCGACAATTCTACCATTCCGCTTCCAGACACCTTCAATTTCGTATTGTCCGCTGTGTTAATTTCTGTGAATGATGAATTTGGCTTGAAGTCCCTGAACAATTCACGTTTTCCCGACATGTGCTGACTTGCTCCACTGTCCACATACCAAATGCTATTCGAATGATCAACAGCATTCAGAGCAACCGCATGAAATACACGATTTTTTCCTTTCTCGCTCACATTGTATTTCGCATCTGCATTCTTTCGATTTTCAGGACAATCCTTTCGCATGTGACCTGTGTTATGGCACCTGTAGCACTTGTACTGAAAATTTCCATCCTTCGTTGAAAATTTCTTCGATGATTTCTGTTGCCTCGAATAATAAGCTGCTTTAAAAACGTTTCCGGACGTCTCACCACCATTTATGGCACGTTTTGCTAATTCAGTGTCGATCAATCTACGGCGCAAGGTTCCGGATTCTAACTGTGTGGTCAACTTCCCGTTGATTAACGTTCCACCATCCAAGCCAGTGATAAATGCTTCATATTCGCTCGTGAGACCGAACAATATTACACCGCAAATTACAGTATCTGGGATTTCTAACCCCAAATCCTTAAGCACTCGGGTAGCAGTCGAAATTTTTTTTAAATAGTTGTCCATCGACGATGAATTTTCCAATCGAGCTGTCACCATGTCTCCGATCGAACGTGCTAATTTTATCCAACTTCGATCGTCGTACAATTCCGCACATTTTTTCCATACTTCGATTGCTGTGGGCAAATCCCCAATTTCATCATATAATGATCGGTCGATATTTATCAATATTTTTGCCCTCGCCTTCTTTAGTTTTATGGTATCGGTTAACGCAACCGGCTCATCAATCGAACCGTCCAAATCATGCCACTCAAGCAACACGCGTATTTCCCGTCTCCATGTCGAGTAGTTGGATGCTCCAACCAGCTTTTGGATTCTCTCCTCTTCCCTCGATGCCATTTTATTTTATGTTTTAATTTCCGCACGATCTTGTGGACATCCGACATCAATTTTAATTTTCGATTTTAACTGCGACTTTTCCGCTCGAAATTATTTTTAACAAGAAGAGATAATCCGTTCGACTCGGTTAGCTTAGCGTTGGGACTGGGCCCATAACCTGTTGAGAGTAACACGTCTGCTTGGCACGACGTTCAGACTGAGAAGAAGGCATTTTATTTAATATGGCTCGGTTGACAAGTTTGCCGCAGTTGACTGGGTTTACAGTACATAATACATTTCAACAAATTCCAATTAAAAAAACACAAAATTACTTTATTTAACAAGAAAAAAATCAAATTTATTTTAAACGCATAAAATCACGTCACAGCTCAAATGATGTTCTCTTGAGTAAATCGTTAATACGATCTTTCGCGCCTAACTGCTTTTAATTTCTCAGTTAGAAGGTGACTGGTACATCTTTTGTAAGCTCTCATGCCTAAATCATCTTGAAGAATACGAGAAACCGTCCTTGGCGATATTTTCATCTCTCTAGACATGATTTTCTGCTTGCGCAAAGCATTTCGATTGATTCTCCAGTGCACCGCTTCGATATTTTTTTTAACACGTACAGAACGTGGTCTGCCCTATATATTCAATTTTTGCGCACTCTGTAGTAAATTACCCTTCAAGATGTTCAAATGCTGAAATTTTTTCCAGGTTGCCCTCAATAAACACCAAGTTTCCTTCTCCTGAAGATGACATGCATTCTCAAACTATCACATGACCACAGTACTGTTTAAAAATTGTGTTTTCAGTTCGATGTTAGGCTGTCTCCACACATAACCCTTTCCATCGCTGCCGAAAAGGTTAAATTTGAATAACTGTATCCCAGAACGTTGAATCCTTCGCCAAATATTTCCGAACAAATTTGGTTCCACTTGCTTTGTTTTTAGCAGTTTTATACATGACTTTTTACCGGGTATTTTTCTGTTGTAATTTGAATCTTTTAACACTCTTTTTATTGTTTTGAGATTTCTTTTCTTATTCAGGTACTTTTTAGCTAGCTGAGCTAATTTCGATGCACTGAGTTTTGGGTTTTTATTTATCTGTCCTACAGTCTAGCGACAATCGGAAGCGAAAAATATATTATTTGGTGCTGTTCTCCCTTTATTTTCCACACGATTTTCCCGAAAATATCGTACAATTATGTGCTGGTGTTAAATAAATTGACAAAAAGACTTTCAATGGCATTACTTCCTCAAACTCTCCCTTAATCTCCACATGTGCACAGCACACAATTTTTAATGCTGGCAGTGTTGCTAAATGCTAAAAAGCCCAGCAATCGCGATATAATATGAAACAAGCCGCGAGGTGCGAACCTTGAGGTCCACACGGTCAACTTCCCAGTAATATCTACATGAACATCAACAACATTACAACAACGAGAGGTAATAGTAACAGGAATGAGTTTATATGAATCATATCGTCTACGGGAGGGTCCATTGATTATGTAAGGTTTTTGGTCGATGAGGACAGATTGAATATTCACGCGGATCAATCGGTGGGGGCCTTTTTGGTCTTGAAAAATTTTGTTGGTTTTCAAAATTTAAGCCATTTTTTTTAATTAAAAGACTATAAAAACTATTAAAAATCTGCTCAAATTATGCAAATATCTTAAAACTTTGATTGAATTTACAACAATTTCCTTAGAATAAAAGATATAAAGTAATAGCACTCGTATGAACCCTCTTTACATGGTAACTTTGAATGATTTTTTTATTTTTTATTTAGTTTTTTCATAATTATAGAATAAAACTTTGCCGGTTTCTCTCCAAAAACTGATAAGAATGTATAAATTTTATAAACTGGATCACTGTGCTGTGCAAATCAAGTTAAAAAATATTTTCTATGAAAAAAACCATAATTTTTCGCATTTTCTTCTATTAAATTGAAAAAAACGGCTAAAACGAATTTTTATAATGTTAAAAACTTCACAAAGATGTTAATACACGTCAACTGACACCATAATGATGCAAATATTATATCTAGTTCGTGAGATATAGTGAATGATGAAAATGACCTTGAAGATCATGATGACTTTTAATGATTTTTTTATCTTTAATTTAATTTTTCACGTAGTCGTGAGAAAAAGTTTTGATGACGTTTTTGCGAGCATTGTTTGGAGTACATAAATTTTATAAACATTGATTACTAAGACTTGACAATAAAGTTAAAAATTTATTGTTTTTGAAAAAAAAACCTAATTTTTTGCACTTTTTTTTAAAAAATTTGAAAACCGCTACAAGATTTTTTTTAAAAATTTGAAAGAATAACACAAACGTTAATACGCGTCGATTGGCACCTTGTTCAAAAAAAATCGTATGTTTGGTTCGCGAGATATGGCGCCTGACAGAAATGACCTTCAAACGAGCAAAACAGCAAACCCCCCCCCCCCCCCCCCCGACCGAAGTTTTCCAAAAACTAATCAGCTCTTTAGATTGCAAAGACGCTTCGATTGACACCTCAACCAAGTCGATCGGACTTTGTTTATGTGAGTTATGATCGTAGAAAAAGTACCCACAAACGTACGTTCGTACAAACACACACATATACATCTCCCTTTCTAAAAACACTTTATATATACTCTATAGACCTCAAAACGTAAAGAAAAGTTGAAACTTGCAATATTGCAATATTGCTTACACTAATACACTTTGCGTTGTCCCAATTATGTTTTTGTTTACTCTAGGTTCAGTGATCCTCTAGAGTTTCACACGGTTGTGAGAAAGGGAATTTTTAAACTACCATACCGATCATGGAGGTTGAGATCTTTGCTAAAAGATAATTGGGACATTTTTCGGAGCTTGGAAGCTTAGTTGTGTATAGGCTAGTCCCAGGTTTGGAACTAGGAATACACTACGACTTGCACAAGGTTCACTGCCGAATCACTTTGGCAGGACTTTTCACATAAACTGGGCGATCAAGTGTTAATACCATTGAATATATATACATCACAGTTTCCGAGAATGGACGTTGAAAGTAGCGAGAATATCGGGAGTAATCTGTATGAATTTGGAGAAACATAGTTTTTCACGTTTTTCAAAATACCCTTAATCTGATCTGAAGAGAGTCGGCATATTTGCCAAGTCCAGGAAGGTTATTAGACCGATGGACAATTTGACTAGGCTTTTCGAATGATGTCTACGAACATGAGTTGCTTCAACAGGGTGTTCAGTCCGATGCTCAATTGAAGCAGTCTAAACGTGTAGCAGATCATTTGTCTATCAGCTAATCGATTTCGAAGAGGTTAATGCCTGTCCTGGCGACTGTCTGGTACTGCACTAGTGGAACATCTGGGGATCAGAATTACGGCAGTAAGGGGGATCAGAATTACGGCAGTAAGTATATGAAAGAGAAAAAGAGATCGGCAGTCGCATTAGATACTATCATCAACAATCAAGGTATTGAAGCTGATAATCTCTGTGAGCGTCACCAGGTATCATTTTGATACACAAGAATGTTGCGTTGCGTCCACAGGGTTATCATTTCCTGCAATTGACAAAGTAGACAATCAATACGATTGTCATGGAAAGTTCTATGGTGGTCAGATCTAAGAGTAATGGCCATGCGTCATTCACCTTCACTTTAGAACTGTTTCGCTAAGACAGTTGGTTTCTTCCTTTTTTCCACGGGTTGTACATAACAGCTGGGCAGTAGAAGGTGGTTTGCAAACTATTTATGCTATTGTTTTTTGAGATGTTCCCTTTTTAAAATGATTAATTATTAGTTGACGCTCCTAAATGGTAGTTCGCCGACCCATTTTTACCTAAACTTAATTTTTCTACTTTATTGACCCGAAATGGCGAACAAACCTTTGCTAAAAAATGCTTTTCAACGTTCTCAAACCTTATAGCATCGAAACGTGCAGAAAATGAGTCACACATTCCGTAATTCTACTGCACTCTCTGTAGCAAATCATTTAAGGTGTAAGGGATTTTTTGTGAGTTTAAAATGAATTTGATTTTTTTCCTTGTTAAATGAAGTATTGTTGTTTTCATTGGAACTGATAAATAAAACTTCAAACTGAAATATTTTGTACGTTTTTATTTTTAGTAGCATATCCACATTCTAACAGTTCTTAAGCATTTTCTTCGTACTAAGTACTCACATCGTTTAAGCTGTAATCGACTGTATGTGTTATAGAAATATTGATCAGAATCTGTTAAGCTATTTTTCTACATTTCCAATTATGTTCTAATCCTGAAACCAATTGTAAATAGAAACATGCTTAATAGATGGGAAGTGTGATTTCGGGATGACGGATGGCATCCTCTTCAGGTGCTGTCATTTACCATCCGCCACCAGACAGCACGACCACGGTTAGGCTTGTTGATGGGTTAAGTGAAGAGGACGCCATCCGTCATCCCGAAACCACACTTCCCATTTAATAATGGTACCGACCAAAAGCCTGGAAACAAGAACCTCCATTAATGTGCAATAAGAGTGTTAGCAAGTAGCTAAACCAAAAGCACACTAGAAGACGAAGTTGTTGACTAGACTAGGAGGCTCAAACCCATGATAAAAAACTGAATATGCTTAATAGCTTGAGATATATTCTTGTAGAGATTTGTAATCTGTGCTCTCTAAAACTTCTCTCATTGTCTAAATACTAAAAAATGAATGAATCATTCGTGACTTGAAATCGCTAGCTAAATTCTCATTGATCCTCCTCAAATTTTCTCTCTCATTGATCCTCCTCATTGATCCTCCTGTTAACGCGACAAGATCCCAGGCAACTCATTACAACGTTCCCGAGAAAATGAAGTTTAATTTCTTGGTATTATTTGTTTATTTTCCATTTACAGATGAACGTGATGACATATTCTACTATATACACCGCGTCAATTCACGTTTATCGACAGTGGAACTGAATGTGAAAACAGTTAGAGACTTGGCGCAAGAAGATTCTCTACATCAAGTGAACATGCTAATAGATTCTTTAATAACTAGCAACGATCCAGCAACATCACGTCAACGCTGCCAAACTTTCTTGAATGCATGCAGTGGATCCGATGCCGAACATCAATTAGCCAACTATTCCGGAGCCGAACGTGTCGTGGACAAAGCATTTGAATCTGCTTTGCTAGGATGTACTTTGGATGATCAAAAAAATATCAAAAAACGCTTACAGGCTCTTATGAATTATCTAAATCGACAGATCATAAGTGTTTAACCTTAGTTTATTCATGTTTCTAATTCAATTAAATATTTACGGCGCATGAATGGTGGCAAACTGTTATGAATTATGTTGTTATGCATTTCGTTTGCTGCTAATGGTGTGCAACTAAGAAAGGAGGAAACCCTAATAACTACTATGTATGTTTAATTGTGTTAACTTTTCAAATTTAAATGAATTTTTAATTTCAAATTGAAAACGCGCATCGTCGCGTCTGGTTTGTATGCTTCTAGCATTTTGTACGCAAAATAAATTTACCAAATAAATTTGAATCTACTTTTAGATTATATTTCAATGTGTCAAATTGTGACGAAGATAAAAGCGAGTATTTCCGTTTGCAGCTGATTAAGATTGATTTATTGCGTGGATTTTCAATGCAATAGTTTTAGAATGTTTCCAGCACTTGAAAGCAATGCGCTTCAAACTAGACATGTGTAACGCATTGAATTTTACTGCGCTGATACCTTTACTACAACGTCAGTCCTGGTTTCAGCACAGTGCGCTGGGGCTATAGCGCCACAGCTCCATGGAATGTTCGGCTGTCCTCCCAGCATCAATTCTGCTTCGGTACATGCATAACGCTGCGTATCAGTGTCCTGGAATCGCACTGCTCGATACGCCGAACTAGACTTTTCAGCTCCACCGCCAATGCCAACTCCAACACATTGATTGCCTCTTCTTTGATTGCTTCTTCTGCTGCGCTAGCATGATGATAAACTGCGCTACTGCGACTCCTGTCTGGTATCAGCGCATTGATCTCAAAGACAGTGTATCAGCGCAACACTGCGTTACACATGTCTACCTCAAACTGCCAACTAGTAATTTAAAAACCAGTGAAAAAGGAATTAACAAGTTAGTTTTTATTGCGGAACTTTTAAAAATAAAGTCAATACAAATGTACAGATTACAGTAAAGCGTTGTTCGTAAAATGGAACATTAATCGTATACAATGATCCCGTCTTGTTGACATTGTCTCAAGTGCTATCCAAACAGATCCGTGAACACCGAAAAGAATTTGTATAATCGTACCGGAATGAAATTTCAACACTTCATGTCCTTCCGCATTTAATGTTCTCGTTGGATTCCAACGGACGACAGCACCAAATCGTTGTATAATATAGTAAACATGTCCTTTTTCGTCGGTTATGAGTCCTCTAGGTCGATCCAATAACATTCCTAGACGGTTTACTTGAATCGAAGTGCTATTCGCTGTATTCATGGTGTCGGTCACGAAAAGATTTCCTTGCGTATCACCAATATATATTCGGCTATCCAACGTGAATGCTATATCGCTTGGATATACTTGATCTGTCGGCCAATCATCGCCAGACGAAACATAAATTTCACTCCATTTCTTTGTGTGCAGAAAGAACGCAAGCAGGTATTGTCCGTTGTCTGCTGTTATATACGCCATATGATCGATTGTTCCAACGGTAGACGGATTGATCTTAATCGATGTTAACTTCAAACCATGATGGCCCACTAATGTTGCTCTTAGTATCTGTAAAATAAACACACAAAGTTGTTTCAATAAAATAAAATACAGCATATTTCGTACGTAAACTGCACTTATTCAACTTACATTCAACTATCCAAATGAAAGACTTGGGTCGAATCGACTATATCTTTATTAACTCAAGCAACGACTGACAATGATTGCACTTATGCTAGAATATAGTAAATTACATTATGCTGGCTCAGCGGTTTACCCGCCTAGTGCAATTCTCGGTTCGGCAAATAGACGAATCACGATCGCGGTCGAATATGATAGAAGTCGCGGAATGTGTGGGAAGTGCATTTTTAAGAAATGTGGATTTCTGAAAGTGGATGCGAGGTCAATGGGATGTGCATAGGTAAGTGTGGGGTAATGGTGCTAACTTACATAGGATGTTACGTTCGCCACGCCAACTTTAATTCAACGCTTCTCGTCGTCCCACCGATGGAACCACTCAGGTCGCCGTCAATGCTATCTTCACCCAGCGATGATTCATCTTCACATCGGGACTGCAGCGACTCAAAATCAGGCTCCTACACAGCAGCCGCAGTATCCTCCGAGATGCAACGCTGTGCCAGCTGACGAGCATCGGTAATCGACACAAAACCAGTCGAAGAAAATGAAAACTGCAACAAGTTCAGCAAACTCGGCGGGCTCGCCGCTAATGCAGCGAACGGGATCAGGGGGATCCCTTATACAGCGAAGGTAATAATTCTAAAGCCATCCATGAAAAATAATAAATTTCGTAAGATAGCAATTCCTGTGTTCTTAGAAGTGGATACAGAGTATGCGGGTCCGATCATGTTCATGTTCAATGTAATTTTTCACGATTTTCTTCGTTGCTTTCAGTGAGAATTCCACAGAAGCTCATATTGTGTGTAGGACGGGCAGAAATAAATATAAACCCACGTTAAGTTTTTGTATTTTATAATGAAGTTTATTTAATAAATCGGTAATATCTGCATATTATATCTTTGGGGAAAGGGTTTTAAATAATTTCATCTTATTATAGTTCATTTTCTTTACTCCAGAAGAAATGCCGCGTGGTTACAGTTTAACTGAGGAAGGGAAGGTAAAAATAAAAGCATTGAAAGACTGTAGCGTCTCTAACAGGAAAATAGCTAAAAAAATAGGTAGATCTCACTGCGTCGGGAATAATTTTATAAATAAATTAAAGGAGAAATATCACACAAAACCTTGATCTGGACGTAAACCAACTTTATCTGAAAGGGACAAACGCCACATATTTTCAAAGGCAACGCAGCTACACCTTGCAGCTGGTCAGATTAGGGATGAATTGAAATTGCCAGTGACCACCAGACGCATTAGGCAAATCCTGCATAAAAATAAAAGTGCGATCTGGACAAAATGTGTTAAAAAACCAAGGCTGAATGAGGGACACAAAACGGCCAGAATGGGTTTTGCCAAAAAATTTATAAAATATGACGAAGAGTGGAAGAAAATTGTGTTTAGCGACGAGAAGAAATTTAATATGGATGGTCCAGATGGTTGCCAATTTTATTGGCAGGATTTACGAAAGGCTCTGGAAATGAGAATGAGCCGAAATATCGGAGGTGGCTCTGTTATGGTATGGGGAGCGTTTTCCCATCATGGTAAGCTTCCATTGGCAAGGGTTCCCACTCGTATGAACTCGGAAGTGTATAGAGAGTTATTAGAAGATATGTTAATCGACAACGCTGAAGAAATTATAGGGCCGGATTTTATCTTCCAACAAGACAACGCTACTTTAGGTTTAGAGAAAAGGATATACATGTACTTGATTGGTCTGCTTGCAGCCCTGGTCTAAACCCGATAGAGAATCTATGGGGCATTCTGGCTCGTCGAGTTTACAGGGACGGCAAGCAATACAATACTGTCCAGGAGCTGAAGACAGCAATTAAAACAGAATGGAATGCAATTGAAGAAAATATATTAAAAAAATTAATTTCATCAATGCCAAATAGATTAATAGAGGTCCTCCAAAAGAAAGGAGGACACACACAATATTAATTAATAAGAAATAACTCTATTTGAGTAAATATATCAACATTACGCATATGGATTTATACTTATTTCTTCCGAAATTATGTTTTTTTTTAAAAAAAATTTCACTTAAATAAATGAATTACGATTTTGTATATTCTCTTATTTTCTATTTACTTTTATTATTGCGATTCAAATAATATAATTAGAGTTAAAATAAATATTTGCATAAAGAAAATAATTTAAATAAATGGGGTGGCTTTATAATTACTTCCTCCACTGTATATTGGCAAGATAACAGCTAGAAGGTCTGTTCTGTTCGGGCCCTGGAGTGGTGTTGATCGAGAAGCGGACGAATTGCTGGGTGGCGTGGCGAAGACTTGGAGAAACTGATCGCGGTTAGGAACAAGACGTGAACGACGGACGGGTAGTATCCAGGAGTCAGCGGCGTTAGCGTTAAGGGAAAAAATTGTAAGTAGGAGTTTCGGCGTGACGGACGGCATCCTCTTCCTACGCCGAAACCACACTTTCCCACTTCATTAAATTATGGAACCAGCCTGTAATCTGGAAGTAAATGAACCTCCATCAATGTGCAAGCATGGTGTTAGTAAGTTTCTAACCAAAAAGCACACTAGCAGGCAAAAAGCTGTCGAGTAGACTCGGAGGTTCAAACCTGTAGTAATATATAGAATAGCGACGTAGGCACATACGAACTAAAAATTGACAGTCATTATACTTCGCGGATATAAATAATTATAAAAATTAGTTGAAGTATGATGAGCTTAGTCCATCAATAAGCCAATCGTGGTCGTGCTGTCTCGTAACGGATGGCTAATGACAGCACCTGATGAGGATACCATCCGTCAGGCCGAAACCACACTTTCCCACTTCATTAAATATTACATATTTCTTAAAAATTTGTTTGAATGTTGCATGGCGATCCCATATTGCTTTGTGCAACAGATAACCGCCGTCAATGACATAAAGTTTTTTTTGGTCGAAGATCGACGGGGCCGTTAAAAGCAGAAAACACTTTAAAAAGAGTTGACTTGGTGCAGTTAGTTTTGGCACTGGCAGGTTTGTTACTGCGAACCGTTCATTTGGTCTTAAAACGCCTTAAAATTTTAGACAATATTCTTCGAATGTCATACTTTGAGTGTGCACGCGGTTTCGGCTCTTTGCAGATGTTCGATCAGCTGTCGGCCGCGTAGCGTCTATTTCATTCCCCTTCTCTAAGATACCGGTTTCTCCTTTATACATTATATTTGTGGCTTTTTTGCCTGTGCTTGGTGCTTATTTAAACTTCTACGTACCAATTGCGTGGTTTTGAAAAAAATGTCTAATTTTTCATTTTTCAAAAAATATTTATCAGCAAAATGGAATAAAAATTTAAAACGCGGTTTTCGCAAAACAACGTTTTTTTAATATGGCATAAAGATAATCTCCGGATCTACCGAACCGATTCTCAAAAACTTTGATGCGTTTTATTTGTTAGAGAATATTACACCGTAATCCACCAGAATATGATCAAAAAATTGAAAAATAAAATTTTGACGCTAAAAAACTACGAAAAAAGGGTAGATTTTTGACATTTTTCTTCACAAGTCCGCCATTTGTTTATCCAACTGATTTTTTTGGAAACGGTGACGGATTACGGTGTAGAAGACTTTGCTTTTTAAAGTGCCGTTAATTTTTCTTGTTTCAGATCTACCAATCCATAGATTATCTCTCTGTCGTGGAATAACGATTTTTTCAGAACTTAATTTTAGCGCCCTCTATAAAAGAGAATAATAAATAAAAAATACAAATTATTCCAATATAAAATAATACAGTAAAACCTGTCTAAAACGGACCCTGTTTATAACGGAAACCTGCCTGAACGGAAAAATATACTGGGAACGGAGCGTTTTCTAATGCAAAACACCCTGAATAAGCCGGAAACCTGTATAACGCGGAAACGGAACGCGATTCGTGGAACGAAATTTTACACAGAAAACGGAAAACAGTTGAATCGTCAAATTTCCTTCGGCAGACATATTATATACATATTCATATTTATTTAACATGCATCTGTGTACGCGTTTGCGTGTGTAATCAGAAGAGCGAACTATCCCGAGCAGATACTGAGTCATGAGCGATTGTACCATTCGATGTAAGCATGCATGAATGTCAACAATACGGCTTCCACTTGTTTTCAACTTTTCGAGCGAGTAAGATCTTTCCTTAACGTTTTCAAATTTAATTTGTTATTTGTGCAGTTATGTCTAGAAAACACAAAACGTTATCGCTTGCTGAAAAAGTGAAACTTATTGAAGAACATCAAACGGGAAAACGGTCGGCCAAAGAATTGATGGATAGATTCAAAGTTAAGAAGACGCAAGTGTACGAAACGTTGAAAAACAAAGAAAAAATAATAGAAACCTGGTTAAATGGAGCACCCGGACAAATAAAACGCATGGGTAAAGTCTCATCCAACGAAGAAATAAATAAGGTAGTTTGGGAATGGTTCGTTAGTGTCAGAGCAAAAGGTATGCCAGTTTCAGGACCTTTAATAAAATCTGAAGCCCTAGAAGTTTCTAAGAAATTAGGAAAAAATGACTTCAAAGCGTCCAACGGCTGGCTTGAAAGCTTTCGATCACGCCACGGCATTGTTTTTAATCAAGTTTGCGGCGAAGCAAATGACGTTAACATTCGAACTGTAATTGAATGGAAGGAAAAAATTTCGTTAATTACGGAAGGCTACGAAGCCAAAAATATTTTTAACGGGGATGAGACTGGCCTTTTTTTAGGATGTTACCGACGAAATCACTCGTTGAGAAAGGCGATAAATGCGTTGGAGGTAAGATGTCAAAAGAAAGATTGACTGTTTTTTTCTGCGCTAATTTTGATGGGGAAATCGAAAAACCGCTTGTCATTGGAAAATCTGCTTGTCCTAGGGCATTTAGACACCTTGATCGCACAACCTTGCCAGTTCTTTGGAAATCTAACAAGAAAGCTTGGATGACGAGTGCAATAATGGAAGAATGGCTACACTCCTTTAATGAGAAAATGAAGACACAGCAAAGAAATGTTTTGTTATTTCTAGACAACGCTTCGTGCCATCCACACATCATGCTGTCAAATGTAAAATTGGTCTGGTTTCCTCCAAATACGACTTCAATTACTCAGCCTCTAGATCAAGGTGTCATTGCCAACTTCAAACATTTTTATAGGAAGTTAGTGTTACAGTCACTTATTGGCAGAATGTAGGAATTCAATAATGTTACTGAACTGTGCAAATCGATAAATGTACTAGAAGCAGTCTATTGGATTCACAAAGCCAGGAAGCAGATTAAACCCGAAACAGTAAAAAAATGTTTCATTCATGCAGGCTTTGGTCACGATGAAATTGTAGAAGGAAATGATAACCTCGGGATTGAAAGAGATCGTGAAATCTCGGAACTTTGCCAACAAATCAATCTACCTTTTGAAGTCAACACCGTAATTCATTTTGATGATGATCTACCTGTCTTTGAAAATATTGGCAGAGCTGTTGATATTCTTCGGCAGCTTGGAGATGAGCAAGACGAGATGGAAGAAATAGAAGAGGATGAAAAAACCCTGAAAATAAAAACATTTCGTGAAGCATTAGGATTGGTGAAAGATTTGCAAGAATTTTCAGCACACAAAAATTGTCCTCAACTGATGGAAGTCATGCAGGAAGCAGAAGAAATTATTTTTCATAATTATGCGAAATCGGGCCGTCAGACAACTATGACCGAGTTTTTTTTAACGGACTAGCTAGGTACATACCGACATATGTATATGTAACCAAATTTCCCGCCAAGACATTTCAAAGAAAGTAAGCTCGTTTTCTTTATTTTTTAGATACAGAAAAGGAGCTGAGCTGAAATGGTTTCAATATGTATTCATGCAGGTGTAAAATAAGGAATTTTTCATGAAAATAGATAAGCACATGAACTGTATTTTTCTTCATTAATTTTAACATACTGAAATAAATATCTAGTACATATCTTTATGTCAACATTGTGCACTGTGCGTTCTTAATGAGAATCTCTCTGAAGCTAAACTGCGTAAAACGGAAACCTGCTAAAACGGATCGAAAAGTTGGGTACCACAGTATTCCGTTTTATACAGGTTTTACTGTACTATAAAAAAATCATGTCAATGTATAATAAAGTATCTGAGAAACAAATTCTTGAAAAATGGTATTTTTCGCTTTCGTAAAAAAGATTCGTGTTTCGCGTTCAACGTGAATATAAAGAAGTTGTGGCGCTCGAAAGATAATCCCTCCTTTTTGGGTTGTTGTTTTTGGCTTATAACTTTTTTATTATTGACACCACGTAAAAGTGACGTATTCACGACTTGCCACGAATTAAATTTCACACAAGTTTGCCATACACAACTTTCTTGTAGAAGCCATTATTTCTGAGATATGGATGTGCCCCAATTTCTTTTGTTTTTAAGATGGAGCCCAGAGGATTGGAGCTGCGACTCCAGAAACTTGAACTTACGCTAACTTTAGAATTAGCCACACATTGCAATAAAAATCTGCCTGCCACCCTAAAATGCACGGTTCATATTAAAATTCGGATCATTTTACTGGACTACTACAATTAAAATAGTTTTGGTCGAGCAGACTATGAAATAACATTTTAAGAATTGAAGATTGTTATTTTCTGAATATATAGAAAGATTCGATAAACAACAGAAAAGGTAGCAAAACAATTTGGGATAATGATTGCGTCTACCTGAATTGGGTACATCGTGTTGAATGAATAAACGAGGAGTTATTTAGTAAAATTGACCGAAAATGTTTAAATAAAACAAATAAACTACGCTAATTTACATTAGTATCGATCCATTGCATCTGAATATGAATGTACTGTAATTTTTAACAAATACAACGATGAGGCTCGATTTAATCGTTTTTTAAAACTAGGTCATGTTCACTTGCTGATCTGGAAAAACCTTTTATGCAATTTGAATTGATTGAACTTTGTACTCGACTTAAAGCTTGACTATAAATCAAAATAATCAAAGAAATATCTTTACAATTCATACTTGCCTCGGTATTCTTGTGTTCCAAATCAATAATTATGATTTTAGCTGGACACAAATCATTTCCTGCATCCAATATCCACAAATAGCCATTTCCATCTACATCAGTTGATCGGGCTTGATGTATTTTTCTGCAGTCCTTATCGTCACCAACGTGCGCATAATTACTGGGAAATGGTCGTGGCTTTATCACAAGTATATTTTCGGGCCAAGTCGATTCCAACAGTGTCGGCGTAGTCACATTTGTTGTAGTCTCGACACATAGGAAGGCACGCAAGTAGTACAACGAAACGTGACGTAGTATAACATCGTTGGCGTTTGAAATTCGTATATCCCAAGGACGCGAAACCCCGACGTAGTAGAATAATATTAGAACGATATGCACGCGAGCCATGTACAACCTCGAACCCATCAGTTTCTGCGCGAACTGAATGAAATGAAATTGGTGTCGAGTGATCACTGCATACATTATTGTTATATCAGCAAATTCTTGGCGGGACACTCACCCATCATAGTAAGCATAACTTCCAATTGTTACTAGCAAAACATCCAGACAATTTTTAGGACAGATTTGACTTTAAGCCATGTTTTCATGAGCGTGTTACGATGCTCAGCTACAAATAAAATCTGAGAGCTAAAACGTTTACAGAATTTAATTTACGTTTCATGTCGTCTAGATTGCTTGAGAAAATGCTTCCAAGAAACAGGTAAGATTGAAATCTACACCAAATTAGGCGCAAATATCTAATTTTTCACCATACTAAGAGTAAATACGGAAAGAAAATATTTAAAGAATTGTTTCGTAAAAAGTTTTACAAAGAGAAACATTTTTATGCTTAGCCAGTTGGATCAGACTAGAACTAGATCATTTGCCCGCGATGGATGTCACTTGAATTCCGCAAGTGATGCTTTGCAGCTTGATGAACTTAACAATAAAAGTACAGGCATTTCTCTACTTAGGACGATTGGACTTGCAACAATTATGAATCATAAACAACAATTATGAACCATACCTTGAGTTACGTTTTTTGTTTCGAATAACAACGCAACTTGAACCATTTTTTTGAATGGGAAAATATAATTTGCGCGTGCATCTTTTTTCTGGCGGGAAACAGTTCTATTGATAGTGTTTGTCTGCTATTCCTGATAGTCAACCTTCGCGCATCTCTATTTCCATCTTCATGGACATGTACTTCCCGAGTAGCGAGGATGCGGCTAACAAAGCTGATCTACATACGCTCCCGAACTGTCTGTCAACCACTGTGGCTGTAAATGACAGGCGTCTACGCTGGGCAATCAGCTCATTTCAACCTTTTAAATCCACTGGCATGGGCAATATCTCACCTGTTGAGATCCAGCAGGAAATCAATACAGCACTGTCATGGCTAAACGCCATATTCGAAGCATGTTTAGGAATGACTTACATTACACAGCGGTGGAAAGAAGCCATAAAAAGTCTTCATCTCTAAAGCGGGCAAGACATCTCACTCATTACCTAAGGATTATAGACCGATAAGCCTCACCTCTTGTCTGCTGAAAACACTCCAACGACTGATAGAAATCCATTTGAGAGTTGCTCTGAAACCACTCTTCAATGCGCAGCACGCATACACAAAAGCGAGATCGGTTGAAACAGCTCTGCACTCGCTCATCCAGTTACTTCGAAAAATCGCTAAGCCATAGAGAGTATACGCAAGCTGTTTTTCTAGACATCGAAGGGGCTTTCAACAATATCAGCCACAAGGCTATTGAGAAGGCACTCGAGGAAAACAATGTGGATGATAACCTGATTAGGTTTATCGCACAACTTCTAAGCAGCAGGAGCATTAACTCCACACTAGGAGACAGTATCCTAAGAAGGCGACCGTACAGAGGCACCCCGCAAAGTGGGATGCTGTCATCCCTTCTATGGAACTTAGTGGTGGACAAACTCCTGTCAACAATAGAAACGACTGGCTGCAAAGTCGTAGCCTACGCCGACGATGTTGCAATAGCAATATCGGGCAAATTCGTCAACACCCTATCTGAAAGATTAAACTTTGCCCTAGGTATTCTTACCAAATCGAGCAAAGAGTGCGGTCTAAAGATAAATCCGCAGAAAACGGAACTTGTGTTCTTCACGAGAAGATACAAAATTCCACGGTTTGTCCCACCTAAACTCGATGAGATAAGCCTCATAGCGTCTCATCAAGTTAAATACTTGGGTCTAATTCTGGACTCCAAGCTCGCGTGGAACGCGAACATAGCATAACAACCACGCAAAGAGGCATGCACAATCTACTACTGCAAAAAAAATATTTAGAAAAGAAGTGAATTGAAACCCAAAATTGTATCATGGCTCTATACAGCGATCGTGGAACCAATTCTTCTGTACGAAGCAGTAATATGGTGGTTATCTATTGCGAACACATCTAATGCGAACCTGTTAAACATGGTCAGAAGGATTGCAGCTATTGTAATCACTGGGGCCCTATGCACTACCCCGACAAAGGCACTATTTATGCTGTTAAAATGGCTCCCGACTGCCTTCTTACGAGACAGCAGGCCCAGTGCTCTGCGATTCGATTAAAAGCACTAAATCTATAGCATGAGGGAAATATTGGCCATCATAGTTCGGAAGGATGGAGCAACGCCCGGGAAAGTAGACCTTGCATCTCTGATTCCCTGCTTCCGTCATGGTTTCAAGTTCCTGCTTTGGATGACTGGGTAATAGAAAAAAGTGAGATGCAGGAATCGGTCGACATCTTCACTGATGTTTCAAAAATGGATGGAAATTTGGATGTGGTGTTTTCTCAGAACAGCTAGGCCTAAAACTATCCTTTCGGCTTTTAGACCACTGCGGTGTTTTTCAGGCAAAAGTCGTTGCAATATACAAGGCAGTAGACGAAATATTTTCGCTGACATCCAAGCTGCTATCTAACCACAATCGTGGTCGTGATCGTGGCCTAAGTGAGCCACCTTTGGATAAAGGGGGCTGCCACTACTACCAAGCTGCTATCCAATCGTTATCCAAAGTGTAAACTTCATCCAAAATTGTAATGAAATGCCGTACACAACAGAACGTAATGTCGCGAGGTGATCTTACACTGGGTACAGGGACATAGTGATATACCTGGAAATTGCGAAGCTAACGCCCTAGCGAGAGGTGACACTGAGCTCCAGGAGTATAAACTTACACCCCAAGTCGGCCAAAGTCTAGCCTCTATAAAGCTTAGATTCAACCAGCATTACATGGAGGCTGCAAATAGGGCCTGGTTACTGGAAGAAACGTATAGGACAACCAGGCAAACTTGGCACCCACTCAGATCCAAACGCAGCAAGCAGCTCCTCAAAACGAGCCGTGAAACCATAAGTTTCATCGTATCCGTACTGACACGGTATTGTCGGATTGACAGACACGCAGAAAAATTGAATGTTCCTTTCAACGATTTCTGCTGAAGTTGTAGATCAGAGGATGAGGAAGAAACAATCGAACACGTTTTATGTGAATGCCCAGGACTATCCAGGATCGCATGCAAACATTAGGCTCACCTTCCCTGGACAGCCTCACGGAAGTAGCCAGTTTAAATATTAGCTGCATAGCCGGCTTCATACGTGAATCTAATTGATTCTCATCATCCTGCAGCTATGTTTTAGCGCCGTCTCAATCTTCTGTGGTATCACAATGGACCTATTGTGGCCTAAGTGAGCAATCTTTTGATAAAGAGAGCTATCACATCAACCAACCAACAAACCAGATGCATATACATATGTACTAGGCCATATAAGTTTACACGAAGATAATAGAATATTAGCAAATTAGTCTTCAATGGAAATTGAGTGCGTGTAAAGGTTTTCATTATTTCGTGAATCGATAATTAATCGGAACTATTTTAGCTCATATTGCATTTTAGTTTCTTATTCTGACAAACATTCGGTAAGATTTTTTTTTAAATTTAATTTACTCAGTACCTCAATGGTTGCAACAGAAAAATAATCAGAGCCAGATGGATAAAGGGCATAGCACGTTTGACAAGATAGGGCTTTATTGAAAACGTCTACTATCGCGAACACACGAGGGTAGTTTGATGTCAGTGACTTTTTGAATGGAAGATATTTTTTTTCGGCAAATAAGCTTTTCCAATTTCTTTATTCCTTCCAAATAATAGTTTATTTTAACGATGTCCTTTCCATATGAGCCAAATCTCTTACCGCCCAGCCATTTCTTCAGGTTTGGAAACAGGAAATAGGCGCAGGGGGATAAATCTGGAGAATATGCTGGATAGAGTAGCCGTTCGTAGCCCAATTTATGGATTTTTGCCATGATGACTATACACGTGTGTATTCGTACATTGCCTTGATGGAACAGCACTTTTTCCTTTGCCAAATATGGTCGTTTCTGCTTCAAATCAATACCGAATCTCTCCAAAAAGCTCTGAGTAACATTTGCCAGGGAACGTTTTATCCTTTTCAACGTAATCAATGTAAATGATGACGCGTGCATTCCCAAAAAATGTGGTCATAACCTTACTGGCCGACCGACCCACCTTGGCCTTCTTTGATGCACGGTCACCTGAAGAAAACTGTTTTGATTGTTTCTTGGTCCCTGGTGTGGTGTGATGGATCCATGTTTCATCTATGGTAGCGAAACGACGCAAAAACTCGTACTGATTGCGGCTAAATATTGCCAAACATTCCTTCGAATTGGTCATATAGTTGGGCTTATGGTTGAGTGTAAGCAATCGCGGTACTCATCGCGCGGTAATCTTCTTCATATCCAAATGTTCATGTAAAATGTGATGTACCCGCTCTGTTGAGATGCCTACAGCCTCAGTCACCTCACGCACTTTCATTCTTCGATCGTCCAATATGATTCCATGGATTTTATCGACGATTTCTGGCGTGACGACCTCATTTGGGTGACCTGAACGTTCGGCGTAACTTGTGCAGATGTGTCACCACATAACTCAGTAAACCACTTCTTAGCCATTTCAATTGATGGTGCAGAGTCTCCATAGTATTTTTAAAGGCTTTCCTTGGCCCCAGTGATGGTTTCTTTACGCAAAAAGTAAGGCACACGAAGTTCGCTTTTTTATATTTTCGTTAAAATTTCCGAGGCTGTGTGCTTTCAATGGCTGTTAAACACAAACTAAATGGCGCAGCTTGCTCACAATTTTGCAGCACACTATTAATAGATGGCAGTCAACGGTAGCAGTGTTGCATTTGAAATTATTGCGCGGAAAATTCAAAGTGCCCCGTATAGAAGCAGTGAGGAGGCTACAACACCAGACTTCAAGATCTCCAAAGATAGGCTAACACTTCTTCTAGGTGCAAATGCAGCAGGAGACTTTAAACTCAAGCCTTTACTAATCTATCATTCAGAAAACCCAAAAGATTCAAAAAATATTTCAAAAGTCATCTGCCTGTTATTTGGAGCCTTAATAAAAAGGCTTGGATCACGTCAGCATTACTCACTAAATGGTTCAAAAGTGACTTTTGGCCAAAGAATATTGTACGAAACAGAACTTATTGCAAAAAGTTTTATTGCCAATCGATAACGCTCCTGACCATCTTTCAACTCTCGATGAATATGTTAAAGCTGTGTTCCTGCCGCCAAATACTACAGGTTGTCTCAATAGAAAGTTTACATTTGTTTAGCTGACTGCGTGAACGCATCGACTCAGAGGGGAGGGGAGTATGCGAGTAGGCAGCCTGGCTTTTGGGAATTCAGTCGCTATGGAGCGTTTCTTGGGAGTGGACCGTACGCTGTGCATGCGAGAGTTTTACAAAAACGGTGATTCATCGACTGAGAGAGACCGGTTCAACACTAGAAAAACCTAAATCGGGACGGCCAAGGTCATCAAGAACGGCAGAAAACGTGAAGAGTCTAAATAAGTCGGTTCGTGACCAGTGGCGGCTCTATCTTTGGGGCTAGTGGGGCTCATTCTCACCACTTACTGATGAGGCTATATTAGTGCAAATGTAATAAAATATCATTATAGATTTCATTATAGTTTTCATAATTTAATTTCATTTCGAAATATAATGTAGCATTTTTTTCGTCCATGCTGCAGTTTACTTTCACATAGTCTTCTTGCCAAGCACTGTAGAACACTTTGTTTTTCTCTTCGATTCGCTTCGTTGTGCCTGTACCGAGTAAAAGCTGAGAGTAAAATTCAAACTTATTTTTTCTTTGACAATTTTCCACCTTAACTAAGAGCAAGGGGCTACATGAATTTTGCCTCTAAAGAGAGTATTTCGATTTGAATGGCTGCGTGAATTCTATGCTGCAGCGGCGGAAGTGTGCGTGTTTGAAATACATGTGTATACATCGTGGACGGGCTAATCAAAAGCAGCCCGTTCAGTGTTTCGACAACGTTTAGTCTTGCCATGGTCTGGATAATACTTTTGAGCAGGCATGAGCAACATTTTTTTACGACGGGCCGAAGGTGATGACTGTTAATGCAAAAGTAGTCTCATCAGTGTAGTGCATGGTATTAGTGGTTAGTGTGCCTTCGTAGTGTTTGATATTTTTTAAAGTTTTGTAGTGCTTAAAGTTTGTTCCAGAAAAGGATTCTTCAGGTTCTGGTATTTATGATTTTGATTAAATATATAATAAACCAAAATTTTTTTATTCAGGGTGTACTGAAGTTTTATTAAAGCTTTAATGTTATTCAAAACACGATAATAGGAATATATCTTTGATTGCCAGTGAATCTTTGAAACTTTTGGGGAAACCGATCACACGAAATCGGTTACCGCTCCACATGTGGTACCTCTTGGATGGAGTGGAAACTTACATAAGAACTTATATTGGTGATAGAAAAATTCGTACCAGTAGCCCCACCATACTTAACTCCCACCAGCCGCCACTGATCAAATGTGTAAGTTTGAGTATCTTTTTAGTTAGATTAACAGTTCAGACTATATGTTTATAAATTATTTAATGTTGTTTACATGTTTGGCTAACTTGTGAATATTACATCATTCTACATGTTCAGCTTAATTGCCGGAGTGAGTTTTGCCTTACAAAAACTGATTAAGGGCGTATTTGTTGCTTATGGCACAATAGTGAACCTAGCTGCACTTTTTTAGCCTTCGCAAGCCACCCCAAAGCCTCCGCAACCCTACACAAGCCTCCGCAACCATACACAAGCCTCCGCAACCCTTAGCAAGCCACCGCCAAACTCCGCAATCCTACGCAAGCCACCGCAACCCTACGCAAGCCTCCGCAACCCTACACAAGCCTCCGTGACCATTCGCAAGCCTCCGCAACCCAGCGCAAGCCTCCGGAACCCTACGCAAGCCACCGCAAGCCTACGCAAGCCTCCGCAATCCTGCGCAACCCTACGCAATCCTCCGCAACCCTACGCAAGCCACCGCAAGCCTCCGATACCCTTAAGAAGCCTCCGCAAGCCTCCGCAACCCTACGCAAGCCTCCGCAACCCTACGCAAGCCTCCACAACCCTACGCAACCCTACGCAACCCTACGCAACCCTCCGCAACCCTACACAAGCCTCCGTAACCATTCGCAAGCCTCCGCAACCCTAAGCAAGCCTCCGGAACCTTACGCAACCCTTAACAAGCCTCCGCAACCCTACGCAAGCCTCCGCAACCCTACGCAAGCCTCCGCAAGCCTCCGCAACCCTACGCAAGTCTCCGCAACCCTACGCAAGCCTCCGCAACCCTACGCAACCCTACGCAAGCCTCCGCAACCCTGCGCAAGCCTCCGCAACCCTACGCAAGCCTCCGCAACCCTACGCAAGCCTCCGCAACCCTACGCAAGCCTCCGCAACCCTACGAAATCCTCCGCAACCCTGCGCAAGCCTCCGCAACCCTACGCAAGCCTCCGCAACCCTACGCAAGCCTCCGCAATCCTCCGCAACCCTACGCAAGCCTCCGCAACCCTGCGCAAGCCTCCGCAACCCTACGCAAGCCTTCGCAACCCTACGCAAGCCTCCGCAACCCTACGCAACCCTAGCAAGCCTCCGCAACCCTCCATAACCCTACGCAAGCCTCCGCAACCCTACACAAGCCTCCGCATCCCTACGCAACCCTACGCAAGCCACCGCAAACCTACGCAACCCTACGCAAGCCTCCGCAACCCTACGCAAGCCTCCGCAACCCTACGCAATCCTCCGCAACCCTTAGCAAGCCTCCGCAACCCTAC
This sequence comes from Oxycera nigricornis, assembly GCA_963942545.1. Classification (NCBI taxonomy): domain Eukaryota; kingdom Metazoa; phylum Arthropoda; class Insecta; order Diptera; family Stratiomyidae; genus Oxycera; species Oxycera nigricornis. Next base: position 85,799,028 of record OZ012663.1, read on the forward strand.
GCAAGCCACCGCAACCCTACGGAAGCCACCGCCACCCTACGCAAGCCTCCGCAACCCTACGCAACCCTACACAAGCCTCCGATTCCCTACGCAACCCTACGCAAGCCACCGCAAACCTACGCAACCCTCCGCAATCCTGCGCAACCCTACGCAAGCCTCCGCAACCCTTAGCAAGCCTCCGCAACCCTACGCAACCCTACACAAGCCTCCGCATCCCTACGCAACCCCACGCAAGCCACCGCAAACCTACGCAACCCTACGCAAGCCTCCGCAACCCTTAGCAAGCCTCCGCAACCCTACGCAAGCCACCGCAACCCTACGCAAGCCACCGCAAGCCTACGCAAGCCTCCGCAATCCTGCGCAACCCTACGCAATCCTCCGCAACCCTACGCAAGCCACCGCAACCCTACGCAAGCCACCGCAAGCCTACGCAAGCCTCTGCAATCCTGCGCAACCCTACGCAATCCTCCGCAACCCTACGCAAGCCACCGCAAGCCTCCGCAACCCTACGCAACCCTCCGCAATCCTCCGCAACCCTACGCAAGCCTCCGCAACCCTACGCAAGCCACCGCAAGCCTCCGCAATCCTGCGCAACCCTACGCAATCCTCCGCAACCCTACGCAAGCCACCGCAAGCCTCCGCAACCCTACGTAAGCCTCCGCAATCCTCCGCAACCCTACGCAAGCCTCCGCAACCCTGCGCAAGCCTCCGCAACCCTACGCAAGCCTCCGCAACCCTACGCAAGCCTCCGCAACCCTCCGCAAGCCTCCGCAATCCTGCGCAAGCCTCCGCAACCCTACGCAAGCCTCCGCAACCCTACGCAAGCCTCCGCAACCCTACGCAAGCCACCACAAGCCTCCGCAACCCTACGCAAGCCACCGCAAGCCTACACAAGCCTCCGCAATCCTGCGCAACCCTACGCAATCCTCCGCAAGCCTCCGCAAACCTACGCAAGCCTCCGCAAGCCTCCGCAACCCTACGCAAGCCTCCGCAAGCCTACGCAAGCCTCGGCAACCCTACGCAAGCCTCCGCAACCCTACGCAAGCCTCCGCAATTCTACGCAAGCCTCCGCAACCCTACGCAAGCCTCCGCAAACCTACGCAAGCCTCCGCAATCCTCCGCAACCCTACGCAAGCCACCACAAGCCTCCGCAACCCTACGCAAGCCACCGCAAGCCTACACAAGCCTCCGCAATCCTGCGCAACCCTACGCAATCCTCCGCAACCCTACGCAAGCCACCGCAAGCCTCCGCAACCCTATGCAAGCCTCCGCAATCCTCCGCAACCCTACACAAGCCTCCGCAACCCTGCGCAAGCCTCCGCAACCCTACGCAAGCCTCCGCAATTCTACGCAACCCTACGCAAGCCACCGCAACCCTACGCAAGCCTCCGCAACCCTACGCAAGCCTCCGCAACCCTACGCAAGCCTCTGCAAACCTACGCAAGCCTCCGCAACCCTGCGCAAGCCTCCGCAACCCTACGCAATCCTCCGCAACCCTACGCAAGCCACCGCAAGCCTCCGCAACCCTATGCAAACCTACGCAACCCTACGCAAGCCTCCGCAACCCTTAGCAATCCTCCGCAACCCTTAGCAAGCCTCCGCAACCCTACGCAAGCCACCGCAACCCTACGCAAGCCTCCGCAACCCTACGCAAGCCACCGCAACCCTACGCAAGCCACCGCAACCCTACGCAATCCTCCGCAACCCTACGCAAACCTACGCAACCCTACGCAACCCTACACAAGCCTCCGCATCCCTACGCAAGCCTCCGCAACCCTTAGCAAGCCTCCGCAACCCTACGCAAGCCTCCGCAATCCTGCGCAACCTACGCAATCCTCCGCAACCCTACGCAACCCACCACAAGCCTCCGCAACCCTACGCAAGCCACCGCAAGCCTACACAAGCCTCCGCAATCCTGCGCAACCCTACGCAATCCTCCGCAAGCCTCCGCAAACCTACGCAAGCCTCCGCAAGCCTCCGCAACCCTACGCAAGCCTCCGCAAGCCTACGCAAGCCTCGGCAACCCTACGCAAGCCTCCGCAACCCTACGCAAGCCTCCGCAATTCTACGCAAGCCTCCGCAACCCTACGCAAGCCTCCGCAAACCTACGCAAGCCTCCGCAATCCTCCGCAACCCTACGCAAGCCACCACAAGCCTCCGCAACCCTACGCAAGCCACCGCAAGCCTACACAAGCCTCCGCAATCCTGCGCAACCCTACGCAATCCTCCGCAACCCTACGCAAGCCACCGCAAGCCTCCGCAACCCTACGCAAGCCTCCGCAATCCTCCGCAACCCTACGCAAGCCTCCGCAACCCTACGCAAGCCACCGCAAGCCTACGCAAGCCTCCGCAATCCTGCGCAACCCTACGCAAGCCTCCGCAATCCTCCGCAACCCTACGCAAGCCTCCGCAACCCTACGCAAGCCACCGCAAGCCTACGCAAGCCTCCGCAATCCTGCGCAACCCTACGCAATCCTCCGCAACCCTACGCAAGCCACCGCAAGCCTCCGCAACCCTATGCAAGCCTCCGCAATCCTCCGCAACCCTACACAAGCCTCCGCAACCCTGCGCAAGCCTCCGCAACCCTACGCAAGCCTCCGCAACCCTACGCAAGCCTCCGCAACCCTACGCAAGCCTCCGCAATTCTACGCAACCCTACGCAAGCCACCGCAACCCTACGCAAGCCTCCGCAACCCTACGCAAGCCTCCGCAACCCTACGCAAGCCTCTGCAAACCTACGCAAGCCTCCGCAACCCTGCGCAAGCCTCCGCAACCCTGCGCAAGCCTCCGCAACCCTACGCAAGCCTCCGCAACCCTACGCAAGCCTCCGCAAACCTACGCAAGCCTCCGCAATCCTCCGCAACCCTACGCAAGCCACCACAAGCCTCCGCAACCCTACGCAAGCCACCGCAAGCCTACACAAGCCTCCGCAATCCTGCGCAACCCTACGCAATCCTCCGCAACCCTACGCAAGCCACCGCAAGCCTCCGCAACCCTACGCAAGCCTCCGCAATCCTCCGCAACCCTACGCAAGCCTCCGCAACCCTACGCAAGCCACCGCAAGCCTACGCAAGCCTCCGCAATCCTGCGCAACCCTACGCAATCCTCCGCAACCCTACGCAAGCCACCGCAAGCCTCCGCAACCCTACGCAAGCCACCGCAAGCCTACACAAGCCTCCGCAATCCTGCGCAACCCTACGCAATCCTCCGCAACCCTACGCAAGCCACCGCAAGCCTCCGCAACCCTACGCAAGCCTCCGCAATCCTCCGCAACCCTACGCAAGCCTCCGCAACCCTACGCAAGCCACCGCAAGCCTACGCAAGCCTCCGCAATCCTGCGCAACCCTACGCAATCCTCCGCAACCCTACGCAAGCCACCGCAAGCCTCCGCAACCCTATGCAAGCCTCCGCAATCCTCCGCAACCCTACACAAGCCTCCGCAACCCTGCGCAAGCCTCCGCAACCCTACGCAAGCCTCCGCAATTCTACGCAACCCTACGCAAGCCACCGCAACCCTACGCAAGCCTCCGCAACCCTACGCAAGCCTCCGCAACCCTACGCAAGCCTCTGCAAACCTACGCAAGCCTCCGCAACCCTGCGCAAGCCTCCGCAACCCTACGCAATCCTCCGCAACCCTACGCAAGCCACCGCAAGCCTCCGCAACCCTATGCAAGCCTCCGCAATCCTCCGCAACCCTACACAAGCCTCCGCAACCCTGCGCAAGCCTCCGCAACCCTACGCAAGCCTCCGCAACCCTACGCAAGCCTCCGCAACCCTACGCAAGCCTCCGCAACCCTACGCAAGCCTCCGCAAACCTACGCAAGCCTCCGCAACCCTACGCAAGCCTCCGCAAGCCTACGCAAGCCTCCGCAACCCTACGCAACCCTACGCAAGCCTCCGCAAACCTACGCAAGCCTCCGCAAGCCTCCGCAACCCTACGCAAGCCTCCGCAAGCCTACGCAAGCCTCGGCAACCCTACGCAAGCCTCCGCAACCCTACGCAAGCCACCACAAGCCTCCGCAACCCTACGCAAGCCACCGCAAGCCTACACAAGCCTCCGCAATCCTGCGCAACCCTACGCAATCCTCCGCAACCCTACGCAAGCCACCGCAAGCCTCCGCAACCCTACGCAAGCCTCCGCAATCCTCCGCAACCCTACGCAAGTCTCCGCAACCCTACGCAAGCCACCGCAAGCCTACGCAAGCCTCCGCAATCCTGCGCAACCCTACGCAATCCTCCGCAACCCTACGCAAGCCACCGCAAGCCTCCGCAACCCTATGCAAGCCTCCGCAATCCTCCGCAACCCTACACAAGCCTCCGCAACCCTGCGCAAGCCTCCGCAACCCTACGCAAGCCTCCGCAACCCTACGCAAGCCTCCGCAACCCTACGCAAGCCTCCGCAACCCTACGCAAGCCTCCGCAAACCTACGCAAGCCTCCGCAACCCTACGCAAGCCTCCGCAAGCCTACGCAAGCCTCCGCAACCCTACGCAACCCTACGCAAGCCTCCGCAAACCTACGCAAGCCTCCGCAAGCCTCCGCAACCCTACGCAAGCCTCCGCAAGCCTACGCAAGCCTCGGCAACCCTACGCAAGCCTCCGCAACCCTACGCAAGCCTCCGCAATTCTACGCAACCCTACGCAAGCCACCGCAACCCTACGCAAGCCTCCGCAACCCTACGCAAGCCTCCGCAACCCTACGCAAGCCTCTGCAAACCTACGCAAGCCTCCGCAACCCTGCGCAAGCCTCCGCAACCCTACACAAGCCTCCGCAACCCTACGCAAGCCTCCGCAAACCTACGCAAGCCTCCGCAACCCTACGCAATCCTCCGCAAGCCTCCGCAATCCTACGCAATCCTGCGCAACCTACGCAATCCTCCGCAACCCTACGCAAGCCACCACAAGCCTCCGCAAGCCACCACAAGCCTCCGCAACCCTATGCAAGCCTCCGCAAGCTTCAGAGTGCACTGAAGCTTTAAATGTTATTCAAAACACGATAATAGGAATATAAGTTAACACCATCAGCGATACCCCTGCCTTCCATCACTTCCCATTATCCAAATACCATTCAACTTATCCTCTACATTCTTTCCCACGCTAGTTTCCCCGAAAACCGCTGGCATGCACTTTTCAACGGTAGCGCATCTTCAGGTATCACAGTGAACTCGATACTTTGGAATTAATTTGTGCAAGGTTGCGTCTGTGCACCTTCGGATCATTTAGATTTGATAATTTATAAAGTTAGGAAAATATAGAAATTTAAGTCAGTTGTTATAGCACGCTCAAATAAATCGCTTCTCTTCGAAACGTGTGTTTTTTTGTGTCGCTTCCGAGAAGTTTCCTTAACTGGCGCCCGAGCAAAAGTTAAAACGCGGTGTGAGAGCAAATAGTAAAATATTTATTTCCGATCAAGTGCAAATTCTACTCTCATATTGAAGTAGAAGTGGAAGTAAAATTAAAGAGTGAAACAATTTTACGACTATTCAGTGCTACCCATAACTGCACCCGAACCGGAAAAAATTTACTGATCCCGCGACGCAGCAGAACCTACAACAAGTGATTGACCCCGTGCCGCAGTAGGAATATTCAAAAATCATCCAACCCATCAACGAATAACTCCAAAAAGGAAGACCACGGACCATCCAGGAATGTTGGCGATAATTTTGCTGTAAGCTTATAACTTATTATACTTTAAAAAAAATTTTTTTTGAAAAAAAAAAGGAAAAACGTATTAAATTAATCTGAAATTTAAAAATATTGAATAATTTTGAATTGTGAGAAGATAAAATTTATAATTTTTTTTGTGACAACGTGATCTGTAAGTTAGGAAAAAAGGCTATTGTGAAGATAAGTGTAAATCGAGTTCACTGCGCGTAAAATTCTCATTTTGTTGCATCAAGTGCCGAAAATTGCAAATTGTGTTGCCAACACTCTCCTCTAAAATCTGTGCATTTCCTTACCCTTAATAATTATTTTTGAAATGAATTTGGAAGCCATGGAAGCGACGATCCGACAACTCACCGGGGCGGTAAACGCACAGATCGAGCAAGTGAAAAGATTGGAGACGAGACTACTTCAGGTCGAATGTAGATCCCAAAAAAACTTCAGAAGAAGCTCAATCTCAAGTTCTAATCGTTCCCAAAACGGAAAAAGATCTTGAGGAAATCAGGAAGCTCCCTGATTGCGTAAGAGGCTTGCAAGTGTTCGACGGTAATCCTATTCAATACTTATCATGGATTCACAATGTCGAAACAATATTGCAGGACTACAAAATAGTTCGCAATAAACCCATATTTCGAGCAATCCTACGCCATATCAGACAAAAGATTAGAGGCCCCGCGGATACTGCCCTAATCTCTTATAACATTTTTGATGATGATTGGTTAAGCATTAAAAAGTGCGTATCGCTACACTATGCTGACAAAAGGGACGTCAGGACCCTAGAACATCAGCTGCACTCAATGGTTCAAGCTCGTAGGAGTCTTGATGAATTTTATGCTGCTGTTAATCATCAGCTTTCACTGTTGATTAATAAAATCAAAACAGAAGACTATTCCCAAGAAACAATTACTGCTCTAACTGAAAATTATCGAAATAGAGCTTTGGATGTTTTCGTTCGCGGATTAAATGGTGATCTCTCGAAAATGTTGATCATCCAAAAACCTCAAACCCTACCTGAAGCCTACGCTTCGTGCCTTGAAGTTCAAAATCTGAACTATAGAAACATCTCAATTCACCAAAGGAATCTACCTAACGTTGTTTCAACTCCTATAAACCAAATTTCTATTCCGCATAATGGTAGAGAAAAATTTATTCCTATTCAGCCATATGGTCATTTATCGCTCCAAGAGCGAAATAAAGCTTACAATATTCAACCCAATTTCAAAAATCAGCGACCTAATTTTAGTCATAACCCGCCACCCAGGCCAACACAACCAAAGCCTCCAGTTCCTATGGAAATAGATCATTCAGTTCAAACACGCAAGGTAAATTACATGAATAGACCAGCAGGTGTTGATAAAACAAGGCATCCGTACGGATCCGGAAACTATCCAGCCAAGCTGCAAAGGCTATACAGCCTAGGGATAGAAGAGCAATCAGATGAAACTCCCCGCGAATCTTTAGATGATATTCATAACTTGGAAGATCAAGAAAATCTCGATGACGGATACTATCATGAGTCCGCGGACAAGGAGGACAACCTGGACGAAAATCATCTAAATTTTATGATGGACGCCTCTCTAGCGTTCCTTACATAGAATATACTCTCAAAAATGGGCAAACCAAAAAATTTCTTGTAGACACCGGGGCGAATAAAAATTTCATTTCAAGTAAACTAGGTGAAAATGCCAAATTGGTTCAACCTCCTTTCAAAATTCAATCAGCTGCAGGCGAAATACCTATCACCAAAAAAGTCACCGGTCAATTTTTCAGAAGCGTTGGGAACCACACACTCATTGATTTTTACGTCCTCCCAGGTTTAAAGTCTTTCGACGCCTCATCGGGGATGACACGCTGAAACAGTTGGAAGCCGTTATAGACAGAAAGAATAATATTCTTCTTATCAAGCCTAATATAAAAATTCCCTTGAGGGCAAAGGAGTCAAGACAAGTAAATTCAATACAGGTGAAGTGTGATCACTTAGACGAAAATGATAAGTGCAAACTTCAACAGGTGATAGACACATTTCCGCAAATCTTCGGTCCAATAAGTGACAAGGAATATATTGAAACGAGCATTAGAGCAGAAATTAAAACTTCAACGTCTGACCCTATTTACAGCAAATCTTACCCTTACCCCGTGAGCATGCGGGTAGAAATTGAGCATCAGGTTGCACAAATGCTAAAGGATGGCATAATACGCCCATCTAAAAGTCCTTACAATTCGCCGGTCTGGATCGTGCCGAAAAAGCCGAATTCTGCGGGCGAGAAGCAGCACCGATTGGTTGTCGATTTCAAACGGCTCAACGCCGTCACAATTCCCGACACTTATCCCATCCCGGATATTACCAACACCCTCGAGAGTTTTGGGAAGTCAAAATTTTTTACGACTCTCGATCTTACATCTGGCTTTCACCAGATCCTAGGAAAATTTTGGCCATCAACAAAATTAAACCCCCGGGAAATTTAAAGGACCTTAAATCATTCTTGGGACTAGCATCATACTATCGTAAGTTCATTAAGGACTTCGCTAAGATCGCAAAGCCCTTAACAAATATAACGAGAGGTGAGAATGCCCAGATTAAAGCAAACCAGTCAAAAAAGAAGCAGATTCATCTCCAAAAACTAGAACTCGAGGCCTTCAATACCTTGAAACAATTGCTTACTTCTTCCGAGATCCTAATTTTTCCAGACTTCGAAAGACCATTCAATTTAACAACCGATGCGTCCAACCATGCGATCTGTGCAAGGAGAAATAGGAAAGGACAGACCAATCGTCTTTATCTCAAGGGCACTCAACAAAACGGAAGAGCACTATGCTACATGCGAAAAAGAAATGCTCGCCATAGTATGGGCCCTAGACAAACTGAGAACATACCTGTACGGAGCCAAAAAAGTGAGAATAGTCACTGACCATCAACCACTGACGTTTGCGTTAAACAACAGAAACCACAATGCAAAACTCAAAAGGTGGAAATCAAGGATTGAAGAGTTCAATTATGAACTGCTTTACAAGCCGGGAAAAACTCATTTCGTTGCGGATGCACTCTCCAGGCTACCATTACAAGCGAACGCACTGACTCCTTCTGACACGGATACTGCTCAAAGTTTTCGCACTCCAAATACATCCGATACCCTAACGGCGCATAGTAGGGATACCACAATCTCCTCTACCACGCTAACCGCGCACAGTGCAGAAGAGGATGCCTCAGACCTTATCCCACACTGTGAAGCTCCGATCAACGTGTTTCGGAATCAATTAATAATTTCGCAAGGTAAAGAGCTACATGCATTCGAGGAGCCACATCCATCTTACCGTCGATTTTATATTAGACTCAACAGAATAGATAAGAGCAGCTTGATCAAAGTCCTTAAAGAAAATCTAAACCCCAATATTGTGAATGGAATAAAAATCCCAGAGCCATACCTCCAACTTTTACAGCAAATATAAAAGGACAATTTTTCAAAATTCAAGGTCAGAATAACCCAAAGAATTGTAGAAGACATAAAAAACGAGGATAACCAGTTTAAAATTATCCAAGCCGAACATAGAAGAGCCCATAGAAATTGTAGAGAAAACAAGCAACAAATCTTGGAAAAATACTATTTTCCACAAATGGCAAAGCTCATAAAGAAATATACAGTAACTTGTGGTGTCTGCAATACTTCCAAATACGATCGACATCCTCACAAACCGGAGTTCCAAGAAACACCAATTCCTCAGTATCCAACTGAAATATTGCATATGGATATAATCGACCTCAAAGGAGAAAAATTCATTACCTGCATAGATAAATTTTCGAAATTTACAAAAATTTTTCACATCAAAAACAGGTCAGTCTTACATCTTCGTGACAAAAACATCAAAATGCTACACTACTTCACCATCCCGAAAATTCTTGTTTGCGACAACGAAGGAAGTTTCATTAGTCCTATAATCTTCAACTACATGGAAATGTTAGGGATTAACGTATATGTAACACTGTCTCAGAAAAGCGAGGTGAACGGCACAGTTGAGAGATTACACTCAACCATATTAGAAACTATAAGATGCCTTCAGCGCGAATACCCGAGTCTAGCATTCAAGGAAGTTGTAAATATATCGGTGGACCGATACAATAATTCTTACCACTCGGTGACTAAGGCAAAACCGGCTGACATATTTTTTGGAAGATCCAACAGAATAAACTATCAGGAGCTTTTAGAATATCGAAACAAGCTTAATTAAAATTTGAAACATGAAATATCTAGGAAACAGCGAAACAGAATTGATGCTCACAATCTGAAGAGAGATAAACCAAAAAAGTACTCGCCAGGTGATATTGTCTATAAATATGATAAGCAAATAAAATTCAAAAATAAACCAATGTTCAAAAAGGAGATAGTGGCAAAAGACAACCGCGTCACTATAACTACAACTTCAGGCAAGCGAATACATAAATCCCATTTGAAAAGCACATCTCCTATCACGTCTACATCTTAAAGAAAAATATTCCTTTCGCAAAGGCCACTTCAAATTCCATTTCAAGCAGCATCTCCTCCCATTTCAGGTTAGCTCTTTCCGGGGCACAAGCCTCAGTCGACATCTATCAGTATACTACGCCATTTGTGACTATGCGAAACGGAGTCGGAAAAATTTTGAATGGTAATTTCAAAATCATACACATCATAAATCTTGCAGAATTCGACGAAATCCTCAAGGACATGGAGCAGAAAATCAAACATCAAGTCAACCGCTCCAGCATCATTGCTCCACAGCTAGATCACCAAGCTTCGGAGATCGGAATAATGCTGGATCACCTTCGCAGCAAGCCCCTGATCAAACAAAAACGCTCGATAAACTGGTTAGGCTCCGCTTGGAAGTGGATTGCAGGATCCCCCGATGCAATCGACTGGGATAACGTCGTCAAAAGTCAAAATGATATAGTTAGTAATAATAATAAACAATATAAGATCAACGAATATCTCAGTAAAGTTTCCGCCCAGCTCACCAACAATTATAACAAGATAGTCCTAGATGTAAACGCCCGCAACAATGATAAATACGAGCAAATGATGTTTAATCAATTAACGATTTTCAAAAACGAAATTCAGGAAATAATCTTAGCTAGTCAGATGGCAAGAGAAGGTATCGTCAACACAAATCTCTTAGATAGAACCGACATTCAGGCAATTCTTTCCGAAGTTGAAACTCTCCCTTATCAAAACGATATACAAGCAATCGAATATGCCGAGCCGAAGATGTTACTACGGAACTCTACCCTCCTTTACGTTATATGCTTGCCTAAAACAACAGAAACGCAGTTTAACCATATCCTCATACGTCCTACTATCAAAAACAATAGAATGATTCACTTTGCTTTCTCTAGTCTGCTTGTAACCCAAACAGAAAAGTATGGAATTAAAGAAAAATGTAACAGCATCCAAGGAACAGTAATCTGTCGAAGGGAACAGTTAGTAAAGCTCATTAAGGGCGATTGTATTTTGCATCTCTTAGAGGGATCCAGTGCAGAGTGCGACTATCAGTTCCACGAGGAACCCATAATAGAACTCATTAGCGATAGCACAATATTTCTAACGGGATTTTCCGGGAAACTTGATCATGGCAATACAAGCAAAATTTTGAATGGAACCTTCCTTGTTAATTTTCAAAATGATTCCATAAAAATCAACGACGCCGAGTATACGAGTAGAGAAATAGAAAACCTTCACTTCATGCCCTCTATTTTTCAAGGCAATATAACAGTCAAGGATATGAAGTTAGACCTCCAATACTTGCACGAGCTCCATCTGAATAACGTAAAAACATTGCAGAAAATATCCTTCGACAATATCGTTTCCATCAGTAACGATATTATAATAGACATGTTCTTAATAATTTCTGTTATCCTATTCTTATACATCGCATTCAGGCAAAAAAACAGGGATTCCACGTTGCAAGTTAACTTGCCCTATACTTACCCTGATCCTGTAGCTATTCCATCCTAATCTGCGGGACGCAGATTCTTGAGAAAGGAGGAGTTAACACCATCAGCGATACCCCTGCCTTCCATCACTTCCCATTATCCAAAAACCATTCAACTTATCCTCTACATTCTTTCCCACGCTAGTTTCCCCGAAAACCGCTGGCATGCACTTTTCAACGGTAGCGCATCTTCAGGTATCACAGTGAACTCGATACTTTGGAATTAATTTGTGCAAGGTTGCGTCTGTGCACCTTCGGATCATTTAGATTTGATAATTTATAAAGTTAGGAAAATATAGAAATTTAAGTCAGTTGTTATAGCACGCTCAAATAAATCGCTTCTCTTCGAAACGTGTGTTTTTTTGTGTCGCTTCCGAGAAGTTTCCTTAACTTATATCTTTGATTGCCAGTGAATCTACTTTTGGGGAAACCGATCACTCAAAATCGGTTACCGCTCCACATGTGGTACCTCTTGGATGGAGTGGAAACTCACATAAGAACTTATATTGGTGATAGAAAAATTCGTACCAGTAGCCTCACCAGACTTAACTCCCACCAGCCGCCACTGTTCGTGAGGATCCGAATCTTTCAATTCGGAAGCGCGCAAGTGCTTCAAATATGCATCAAATAAATCATCATTACACCGCATGTTGCATAGAGATCTAAAACTGCACCCGCACAAAATTCAATTGGTGCAAGAATTACAACCTCAGGATGCCAGTCATAGGCTTGACTATATAAACCAGACAATTGATCACTTTTTGCTGTTTAACAATATCTTGTTTTCGGATGAAGCTCATTTCCACTTCAATGGGCACGTAAATAAGCAAAACTGCCGCTACTGGGGTGCAACGTTTTCGAAACACAAGCACGAGACGCCACTTCATTCACCAAAAGTGACTTTATGGGCTGCGATGTCAACGCGAGAAATTGTTGGCTCTTACTTTTTTGAAGATGCAAGAGGACGTGCCGTTACAGTAAATTCGGAGCGTTATGTGAAAATGTTAGACAATTTCTTGGTGCCAGAACTGCAAAACTTCTCTGGCTATAACCAAAGAACATGGTTCCAGCAGAACGGGGCTACCACACACATGTCCAAAACGTCTCTGCTTAGAGTACGTGAAGTTTTCCTTGGCAAATTGATCTTCAGGAAAGGCGACATATACTGGCCTCCACGCAGTCCTGATTTAACTTCTATGGACTTTTTTCTGTGGGGTTATTTCAAACCAAAAAATTATAACAATAAACCGACTTCTCTGGCGCATTTGAAAGAAAATATTTGCTACGAAATCGCAGCCATCACGAAGTCGACCTGCCGAGCCGCCATTGGAGATTTTACTGTTCAACGAAGGTTTACATTTAGACGATATTATTTTTAGGAAATAAACTCCCAAATACTGTACTTTAATAATTAATAGACATTTTCTATAGACATCGTATTTTTTATTTTATCGACTCACAAAATATAAACTTTCTTTTAAGACACCCTGTACTTTCCTTCTGTAACCCGTGAAGCAGGGCGTTTTTGCTATTTTTAAAGAATATTATCCACTTCGACCATTCAAACAAATTGTTGAGCGTTTGGACGATATTGTAGCATTGGATAAAGCTAGACGATTATCGACGAAGGAAATTTGAAAGAGTTTTGATATTTTCAAGACTGTTGAAAATATTGAAGCTTCTTGGAAAGAGGAAGCTTCTTCCACTATAAATAAAGCGTGGCGTAAATTTTGGTCAGAATGAGTAAAACCTTTTTCTAGTGCTGATATCCACAATGATTCCGAGAAAATTAACACTGAAATTCTGCAGATTGCCAGGACTACATATATGCTTTAATGGATTGGATGCATAAGATATTTCTGTGCTAATCAATACTCGCGAAGAATCTCTTTCTAATGGGAATTTATTTAATATTTTACAAGATGACTCGGAATTACATTCAGAAAAATTAGATAAAGAAAAACAAAATTTTTTGTAGCAAATTGAGAATTTTAGGGACGATCCAGATACAGATAGAAGGTATCGTTTTTAATAAATACCAGTATTGAATGTTATCAAGAGTCATATGAATCGAGAAAACTACGGGCGGTCCAATCAAATTTAACAAAATTCTTTAAACCTCAACATCTCTGGCGATTTCGCAGTCACAAACCACCTTGAATGCGGGAAGTCACGTTGATTTGTCATCGAATGATGGAGAATCAACTACAAATACCCATTCATATTGATATATACGAACTTCGACGTTAATATAATTTATTTTTGTTATACTGAAAATGTTTTTTTTTGTCATTTTAATTCATTTTATTTTATGTTGCATGTGTGTGCCGTGTTTATTTGGATGGATAATAAATAAATAACGTTAAAAAATACCTTTAAAAAAATGCTTCGTGAATCCTTATTATCTTTATTATTCGACTAACGTTATTTTCAACTAAGGACACGTTTTCTCGGGACCAATTAACGTTCTAAGTCGAGGTATACCTGTATCTTATTAATAAAAAATCGAATGTATCAATTTTAATACGAAAATTCAATTGAAAACACATTTCCAAATCCAGTTTCACATTCATTTATTTTAAAATAAAACGGGAGCATGTGGCCTGCAATAAAAACCGTCATTAGTTCTTGGCACATACACATCAATATCATACTTACAACGACTCTAAGAACTCCAGCTTCAACAAAAGAGCCGTCAATACACAAGCTCCAGCTTCTTTGGTTGTCCATGTTAATCCCTTATTCACTAGCGCTGTCGCTCCTTCTTCATCTTCAATTCGACTAGCCTCGGTGACCTCGGTCTCATCTCCATTCTTTTCAGGCAGTGACGATAGTGCTTGGGGACGCACATTCACTTCGAACGCCGTTCCTATCGTGTAGGCTAGCAATCCGGAAACGAATCGATGTGTTGAATTCGTGTTAACAGTAGAGATTGCATTCAACGATGAGTTTAGTACTAAATGCATGCCTGGTTCGTCTTTTTGATTAACCGTTGAGCATGATTCGCGGGGCTGCTCGATTGGAAGCGGCTGTCCATGATCCAGAATAGCTCGGATCTTGTATATTCTTGTTACATGATACAGTTTCATCCAATCCGTGGATTCGCAATTGATTGAAGACGACGAAGGATTCACAGCTTGTTGGTTCAATTGAAATCGAACCCAGCCTGCTGCATCTACGCTAAATCCAGCTGGGACACAATTCGTGCAAAAACACGTGGGCGGGAATGCATCAAAAAAGGCATCGGGCAAAAGTAGTGACTTTTTAAAGCCGCACACTAATTTTACGTATTCACAGTCTTGATTTTCTGGAAAGTTTTGCGTTCGGGGCGGGACATATTGTATTATTCTGTTGATGGACGGATTGTTACAGTTGTCTGTTGACACGATCGGTTTGTTTTCATCGTCGTTACTAGTTTCCTCTTCGAGATTCGACGATGTTGAAGGTGCTGGTATTGCAGTGACGGTTTCTTCAGCATCTTCGTTTGAGTTCTCTTGTTGAGTTGATGTTTCAGGCGCTGTTATATTAAGGGATTGTGTGGCTGCAAGCAAATCGTGGAAAGAGCCGGGCGCAATAACATCTTCACATGGAGGCTCTTGAGGCTCCTCCCTGTTGGTGTCGTTTTCCGGCATAGCATTTTTGAGTCGTTGTGTACTTTGACTACGTTGTATATTTAGGTTTGTATTGTGCTGTAGTTGAAGCGACTCGCGCAAGCAGCTGACGAGAAATATTGATTAAAGCATTTCGTATTTTATTAAATGAATATTTGGTGAATCGAATGGAAAGTATGTGCAATTGTTCGACTTATTTATTTAAACAATGATGTGGTTTTGATTATTTTTAGAAATATCTGACGCTTAATTAAAATCTGGGGTGTATATTAAATGATTTTTAGCAGTCTGGGAATATATTCGGAAATATGAGTATGAGTCAGGTAATTGAACGTACTTTGCTAATTACCGGAACTATCGTTGAGTGCATTGTTAGTTAGAACTAGTTAGCTCTTAAGAAAAGTTACTTCACTTCAACACAACAAATAGTACAAACAGAAGAACAAAAAGAAGTATTCAGATTCTTTATTGGCATTAAAACTTAACACATTATAACATAAAACAGTTTTCAATAAATATCTCGTCTTCTTTGTTCCTGGCTCCTGGCTCTTCTTGCCCTTCTTGCCCAGTGATATTTTTTTTGGCTGTTTGTCATTATGTCGTAGTTGCAGACGATTTTTTTTGTTTCTTGACCCTTAACCGGAATTGTGGGTCCATTTGGACCCGGCAAGAACAAATAAACCGAATAATTTCGAAACGCGCGCAGTTACATTCTTGCGCGTCAATCTAATATCATTACGTCGCAAGGTGCGGCGGGTGCCGGACGCTCGGCGCTTGGAGTTTACTGGACCTACGATTCCAAATATGTAGCTTTTTTCAGTTGTATACTTATTTATTTTGTATTATTTTAGATACTTTTTTGAAAACGTTGCGCTTAATGTTAAGGTGAAGGACATTCAAGAACTTCTTTTAGATGAAAATGAATCAGACCCAGAACTTTTGAGTGATTTTGAGCCTTGTGACGACAAAGACATGAGTGAAACGGAATTTCCTAGTATATATGTCCTAGTACCTGTATCCTAGTATATATTTCTTAGTATATATTGATCCCTTGTTATTTATATCCCCTGGGGATATGTATCCTAGAGTATATATCCTAGTACAGTGGTGGGCATGAGTTTAGCACACTTGGTATCTGTGACTTTCAAGTGCAAATATTTTCTACTGTTATATGTTATTTATTCCAATTTTTTTCCTAGCTTTTTCCCACGATGTGATAATTATGTCATGTTGGTTTCATGTTTTCCAATTCTTTTTTATGTGAGTTTTAGTTGTGAATACGATGAAAAAAAGCTGGACACAAATTTAGCACAAAATAAAAACTGTTTATTATAATGCCAAAAAAAATAACAAAGAACAAATTTAAATGCAATAATTCAATACTTTGTCGGATATCCTCGAGATTGAAATTTTCAACATTTCTTTACGTTTTGAGGTCTATAGAGTATATATAAAGTGTTTTTAGAAAGGGAGATGCATGTGTGTGTGTGTGTGTATGTACGTACGTTCGTGGACACTTTTTTCTACGAGCATAACTCACGTAAATGAAGTCGTATCAACTTCGTTGATGTGTCAATCGAAGCGTCTTTGCAATCTTAAGAGCTGATTAGTTTTTGGGATACTTCGGTCGGGGGGGTTTGCTGTTTTGACCCTTTGAAGGTCATTTCTGTCATGCGTTATATCTCGCGAACCAAACATACGATTTGCATGGTTAAGGTGTCAATCGACGCGTATTAGCATTTGTGTGAATCTATCAAATTTTGAAAAAACTCGTTGTAGCCGTTTTTTTATTTAAGAAAAAAAAGCAAAAAATTAGGTTTTTTAATAAACAATAAATTTTTAACCTGATTCACGGAAGACAGTATTCGATTTTTATAAAATTTAGATACTTCAAGCAGTGGTTGTAAAAACAACATCAAAACTTTTTCTCATGATCAAGTAAAAAATTAAATAAAAAATAAAAAATCATTAACAGGCATCATGATCTTCAAGGTCATTTCTGTCATGCGTTATATCTTGCGAACCGAACATACGATTTACATTGTCAAGGTGTCAAGCAACGCGTCGAATTTTGAAAAAAATCGTTGCAGTATTTTTTTAATTTAAGAAAAAAAGTGCAAAAAATTAGGTTTTTTTAATAAACAATAAATTTTTAACCTGATTTACGGAAGACAGTATTCAATTTTTATAAAATTTATATACTACAAGCAATGCTTGAAAAAACTTCATCAAAACTTTTTCTCATGATAACAAGAAACATTAAATAAAAAATAAAAGGTCATTAACAGTCACCATGATCTTCAAGGGCATTTCTTCCATTCACTTTATCTCACGCACCAGATATAATATTTGCATCATTAAGGTGTCAATCGACGTGTTTTAAAATCTTTTGATTATTTTAACATTATAAAAAACCGTTTCAGCGGTTTTTTAATTTAATAGAAGAAAATGCGAAAACTTAGGGTTTTTACATAAAAAAATATTTTTTTAACCTGATTTGCACAACACAGTAATAAATGTTTATAAAATTTATACATTTTATAAAATAAAAAATCATTCAAAGTTACCATATGAAAAGGGTTCTTCCGAACCTTATATCTTTTATTCTTAAGACTTTGTTGTGAAGTCAATCAAAGTTTTAAAATGTTTGGATAATTTGAGCAGATTTTGAATAGTTTTTGCAGTCTTTTAATTAAAAAAAGCGGCTTAAATTTTGAAAACCATCAAAATTTCAATCAAATTTGCATTTGTGGTAATCGATCATCATCACCCATCCATCAAAAGCCTTGCGTAATCAATAGGTGCTCCCGTAGATGATATGATTAATATTAACTCATTCCTGTTACTACTATGAATACCTTTCATTATTATTATTTAAATATTTTTTAATTTCGTTTTTTATTATTATAATTTAGCATGTCAAATATAAGACTAAAAAAATGTACCAAATTTGGAACCTATGCTATAAAGTAAAGAAAAATATTTAATTTTAAGATGTTGATTGATAAAACTTGATTTATATATTACATTATACTTGTTTTAATACAACCATAACTCATTGGAGTATTAATTGTATCTATATTACAAAATAACATGTATTTAGATTAAAGGGTCCATTTGGACCCACGATTCCAGTTATGTTGAATAAAATATCGATTCCGGTTACGGGTTAATGGTTCTCTATGGACCCTGGTGATATGGATTCAGCATGGCTCTGTATCCAATGTAGCTGGTCTTTCTGTGAAGAACATTTTCGTAATGTTTTTTTCCTTTTTAAGTATTTCTTGCATGCTATCTACTATCGGGTTGATGTAGTCATTCCCTGCGTTATGTGTTTCTAACGCTGCCTCCAAAGTTCATTTTATCATGTAGTCTGGGTACCCATTAATTGTCAAGATCTTTCGAAATTTCTGGAAGTTCAACCTCCAGAAAATCTTGCTACTGCTGGTGAGTGCATATGGCATACTCTATTGTTACCAGTCTCTTCATGCTGGCAGGATGATTTGTTTCAATATTCGTTAGGAAGCGATGCTATTTTGTACCAGCTGGTATAGACATCTATGCCGCCTATAATGATGGATTCGTCGAGGAAGTTGATGGCACGATATTCATCTTCGTATTCTATGGTGAATTTTCGCCATATTCCCATTATCATTGTGAGTCATTCGCAGTTGTTCAGATACATTTTCCAGGATGTTCTTTGCTTTGAATATACTTTCTATTGATCTTATTAGGAGAATATTGTCTACATACTTAATTATCTGTCGAATCCTCATGAAACCGTTGCGAATAGGTTGTCGATATATAAATCCGCCATAATTGGGGCCATCGTACTCCCCGTCGGTAGTCCTGAATTTTGTTTATGTTACCTCCCCGCATTGAAAAACATTGATTTTCTGCGTGAAGAACATCAAAGAGTCCTATATATCCTCGGTACATATTATTTTCCTCGCTTGAAGTTTACATTCGAAGGCTTTTCCTATGTAATAAATTCCTGCCTTCGTGGGGATGTTCGTGCATAGAAAAAAAGGCTACAACAGAGTTTGACAGATGCAGGTTTCGCTGCCTAGGTCTACTACACCATGGCCTAGCGCTTGAGTATTTGCATGTGGTCAGTGCACTAGCCCGTCCAATACAGATTCATTTCATTACAATGTCAAAAATGGTCTAAATTCACATTATCCGAGAATAATCTACAATTATTTTACTAATCATTTCCAAGAGGTTCTTCGTCCATACACAATTTCGCTTTCACCTAGTACTTCTCCGGCACCACTAAACGAAGAGTCGAACCTAACTAACGATTAAATCGCACGAGCTATTAAGGAACTTTGTCCAAATAAAGATTCCGGCTGCGACTACCTCCCTACTGAATTTTTTGCTGATATGCTCGGAGCAGTTCATACAAACTTTGTACTTAATCTTCAACAAATTCGTATCATAATTTTTTCCCCTGACCATTTGAACAACTTCCCACCTAAAACTAATTTGCAAAAATAACAAACGTTCAGTAAAGTAAAAATTTTCCGCTATTCCCAAGCTGTTCGAAGAAAAGTATATCTGATAAACTAGTCCTTCTAGTTAAACTCTGACTAAATGAGCTGCAAAATGGTTACCAAAAATTCCATCTAACTATCATCAACGTTTCATCTCTGATGTTCTCTGTGAACACATGGAGATGGGGCATCAAACTGATTTAGCCTACACTGACTTTAGTAAAGCTTGTGAGCAGTTATTTTCCCATTTCAGGTGCCAGGTTTAGCTGGCTTTTATATCAACTTCAGAATAGAACTCAGATTGTGAAATTTTAGGACTTCTCACAGAACAAAAACTATTGTCTTCTCTAGAGGACCGCAGTGTCCGGAGTGCTCAGGGAAATTTAAATACGTACTCAATGGATTTGCCTGCCTATTTAGAAGTTATTAAAATTCCAATAATTATAATAAAACATAATGAACTGTATAATGATATTAAAAATGTTGTAAGCGAAATTAAGTAAAAAATAATAATAATTTTGGGAAATTAGTCAATCACGTTAGCTTGCAAATTAAGATATGATGCACTTTTTAAAAGTTGATAACGATGAACTATTATTTATATTAATATTATTATTGCAATAAAAACTTAAAGCCGAAAAATAAGACTTCTTCCTAAATAATTTCAAACTTATCTTGGGTACTATTATGTTCGATCTATTAAGCTGTTAAAGTATTTCTAACAAAACTTACATGTTCTGAATCAACACCAGTGTTGAACACATGCAAACACGATTCCCTTAGAAAAACATTTTGAATTCCTTGTATAACAACGAAGAATGATTTCTGAAGGGCTTATTCGAAATAATTTTTATTATTGAATTTTGTGTAGCTTCTAAGGTTTTTAGTGTGTAAGGAAATTCTTTAATTTATCCTATAAACCATTCTGATTTCTGAAGGAAATCCAAGTCCGGTCCATTTTAATGGTACGTAGCTCACTCAGCTTCGCGAAAAGGAATACCCTTAAGTGCCCTTAAGTATCCTAACAGCTAAAGCCGGTCATTTGTACAGAAGGTGCTCTATTGACTGTTCATCAGCGCAACTCCGACGTAGGCCGCTAGCTGGGAGCCCGTTTCTTTTTGCGTGTTCACCGAAAATCACATAACCCGTCACTGAACCTTCAAGATTTCTTGCTGAAGCTGTGTGCAGAGCTAACAGACTAAGACTACATTTCGTGTCGTATTTGTGCAACAGCAATAAAAATATGAGCCCAAATTTCGATGCTGATATCGTCATATTCTGCCTTGGTACCTGCATCGAGAATCCTATAGTCACCGCCTCATGCGCGTGTACGTCACGGGATCCCTTCCTAGCAAGCTGATTCCCTTTGACATTACCTTGCATCTCACTGTACCCAGGAAAAATGTCGTTTAGACACGATATTATACAATTCCAGAAAAGAAACAAGTCTGCATTCGAAGCATTATTCTAAATTTGGAAATAGCCTTAAAGTCACCATGTATGGATCTACGAGCTAACATTAAGGCGCTGATGAAATTTGGACACATGTCACACTACCAGGCTCATGTGTAGAAACAGGGCGAAAAAACGCAACAGTTTTTTTCACATCGGTTGTTAAAAGACAACGGTTGTTTAAAACATGCAGTTATCGGTTTTAGACCACCGAAAAACGATATGACCAATATTGCATATGCATTTCGTCGAATTGTTCGTTGTCATTGCTAGGAGGAGAGAGCAAAGGTGACCGCAATGTTACTCGGATTATCGCTAAAAGGATGAAACTTTTTTTGGAATTTGTTGATAACGCGGAATTAAAAATGAATTACACATGCCTTGCCTAATTTTGACCATAAATGGTGTCACCACATGATCATATTCGTCGTAAATTGCAAAAGATATTAAAAATACTTGGCGCATTCCTTAAAGCAATAAACTTGCCAGAAATGAAGGTTCAGACGTCTGGAAGCTGAAGAAGATAGTTTACTTATTCAAAGCTTGATAAGAAGTGTAATATCGTGCATTGCTTCCCAAATTTTTTTATATCTTGTTCAAATTTTTTTTCCGCTCAAAGCAATATCGAAACCATTCACCACCCGAAACGTGCTCACCTTATCCACCACGGTGTGATAGCAAGGAGCCGGTTTAGGTGAAAATGGGAATCGTGTGGAGCACAGTATATGGAGAGCCAGTAGATAAACCTTCATATGTTGACTTCCTATGGACAAGCGTTCCATACAATCCGTAGTACCACGGACGAAACGCACATGGTTTTCCATAAGATTTCTGTCATTCGTCATATGGAGGGTAGATTTACGGGCTGGGGGCTGCCATAGTTTATGAATATTATTTTCGTTTATCGTGTGGGAAAATACGTGGGTCTCCGAATTTAATGATGAAATGTCAGAAAAATAGTTGTAATGGGGAAACCATCCATTTTAAAAATCGACGAAAGTACCTTAGCACGGAAAACTGGCATATACACTTGCCAGAAAAAGTCTGCGTTCATCTGGTGTCAATCAGTTTATAACTGTAAAAAATTAAAAAACAAACAAATATTTTTCAGATTTTGCTTCACGTATTTATTAAGTATTTCTTACGTATTCGACACAAGTAAGTTCATTTATTTCGCTTCTACAGTTTTTGAGATAACGGCCCTTTTATGAGACAACATACAAAAGCGAGGCAGAAAAAGCCTGCGTTCACTTCTAATAAAAATAATAAAATAGAAAATAGTAAATAAAACATATTTAAATTTGTTAGTGACTGATGGGGTATCCCCGGTTCTTTATTACCTCTCGGAGCCTGTTCGGCATCGAATTAACGAGCTTTGCTGTCTCTTCAGCACTTGTTTTCTCTCACTCTTCTGTGAGAACAGTTTTCAACATTTCCTTACTTATTATTGAGTGTTGTCGAATTTTCGTCTCTAGCGAATCGCATAAGTGTTCGATGGGGTTTAGGTCTGGGGATTGTGGGGGTGTATGTAACTGTTTTGGGACATGATAGAGTAAGCAAAGCCTCACTATCTCGGCTGTATGCTTCGGATCACAATCATGTTGGAAGCAAAAATCTGAACCTAAGCCGAGTTTAATGGCACCCTGCCTGAAATTATTTTTCAAAATGTTGAGATATGCAAATCTATCCATTGTCGATTCGATAAACTCCAACTTCCCAGCGCCAGTACTCGCCATACACCCCCCCCCCCCACACCATTACCCACTACCACCATGTTTTCCAGTGGGTAGGAGGCAAACCGTCTGTGGTATCCAGTCTTTTTGAGGGTTTTTCTTGCTGTATCCAGACAAGTATTTTGTTGAATTTTTCCTTGATTTCAGTTGCTATTTGAAATGCAATCAGCCGTGGATTTTTTTACTAGTGAAACGATATGTCGTTTTTCTCTGCAGTACAACTTTGATGGAAGACCGGAACGAGGTTTGGATGTGAGTTCTCTTGCTGATTTGAAATTATCTATAACCCTTTGGACTGACGAATATTGCCTTCCCACTATTTTTGCAGTATCTCTGTAGCTACCCCCTACTTTCCATAATTTCATGATGATTTTTCTTTCACTCACACTGATTTCTTTGCTTTTATCTTTGATTGCAAAAAAAATTATTCATAGAACAACATCTGCAGGAAACTATTCAATCACTTGCCAGAATAGCTACTAATGAATAATAAATGCAATATAACAATAGAAGAGTGTATTTCAAACGACTTATTCCGGCGAATCCCATAATTCATCAAGTGAACGCAGACCTTTTCTGCTTCGCTTTTGAATATTTATGAGACGAGAGTCTCGTTGTCTTGAATTTTCGTGGCGATATCGTTCGCTAAACCAACATTTCATTACATAAGGGATGACAAGCTACCACTTCGAATACATTACGATAAAAAAACACTTGTTTTGAATGAATTAAAAGTGTTATAAATACTCAACTCATTTTAAAAATTAAGAAACTTCCGCAAAATAAAGATTTTGGCTTCATTAAATTAAAAAGGATTTGGTTTCTCAATACTTAATATGGAAAGGAAGCAAGAGGCTTGTTACATATACAGTTAATAATGACACGTTCAATTCCAAATGGGCCTTGCTACACTTTTGCATCAAGCTTTGATCAGGAAACCTATTTTTTAGCAAGCGATTATCTAAATCTTGATTTCAGGAAGGTTTGAGACTTTTATGACACTAATTCAGCATAACATTACAAACGGAGTTTAAAATTTGAAGAACGTGAACAGTTTCGTCTATCTACTTCGGGACTAATCTATATCGGGGTGCAAACAGTCTTTTTGAATTTTTAACTTAAAACTGAATGTCAGGATCGCATAAACTTCCTCATTAATAACTCACCAGCAATTTAGTGTTACATTCAGTACTTACCACGGTGAAGAGGTGTTGATTTCATCATTTTTGTTTTCAAGTGTTTTATTTTTTATGGAAATGTTTGTCAAAAGATTTTCCGACATACTTTCCATCACAGATCGACTCCTAAATTAAGAAATAAGTATTTTAAAATAATATGCATGGCTAAATTTTAACCAACACACATTTCACTTGACGTTGTTGCTTCAACTTGTGCACCGGAAGTCGATGCTGTTGGCGGTAATTCTGTTTCTTTCTCGTGCACTTCCAAATCCGCCTTCTCACATTGCGGCGCATTTGTGTCAGATTCGACGGCTTGATCGATACCAAGCGACACTTCCTCCAGAATTGGTGTTCCGTTGCGCACATCCCCATTAATAATAGTGATTTTTTCACATTTTCCATACAAATCAAACACAGGGTACACATGATTAGGAAGGCTGGATGCCAACTCTTCGAGATAGTTCTGGCCAACCATTACCACTGAAAAGTAAGAAAATAGTCCTGCAACTATTCAACAAAATTAGCCACTAATATTTACCCAAACTTCCAGTGTGCGATAGCGACATCGTAATAACTGTACCACATTGAATATGTTCCAACGCTTCTCCATACTTCGATGGTATCCTATTTCCGTTTATGTTTATATAATCATGGGTGGCGACCCAACACGGTCGTTTGCACATCACAATGGAGAGCGGCAATTGTGCATTGTTTGTCTGTGGGCATGCTCCTAACGCCCCGACACCAAGAGTTCCCTTCCATTTTGAATTGATTTGATCAATTTTTATCTACAATTTTCAATCGATAAAAAACAATACAATAAAATAGGAAATTTTAGCTGACTTACACTTATGCTATGTCCTTTGCAAAGTGGTTTTGTAATATAGACTAGAGCTTGGTTGTAGGACAGATTTCGAGTTGCGCTTCTTTTATCTTCCGATAAGTTAACATTCTTGCCATGAAACTCGGAAAACTCGAACAACAACGATTCAGAATCGATTGATTCGAGCATTGAATCCTGCTTATTCAATGGATCAACAGTAAATTCCAACGAGTCTTGTAGTCGTAAGCTGCACGGTCGAAGTGGCGATGATGGACCCTGTGACGATGTCACCTGAATAGCCATTGTTGTGCCTTTCAATTCGGCGACTACATAAACATCCTAGGAAATAGATTTGTTAATTAAATTGTTTTACATTCATTTCGATTAATTAACATACATTCGACACATTGTGAAAGTTAATGTTCATATCGTCAGAATTCAATAGAATTCTTAACGTCCTGGCTGGCGTCAGTTCTAAAGTAATTCGATCACCGACACGAAGCCACTCCAACGAAGCAACAGATCGATGCTGTACCGTCGAATTTAATCGTGCTTCATTGCCACACACGTACCACACATTCGCAGGAATTCTTTTCATGCTTGTGGGAATATTTTTCAACACATTCTCGTCGGCAAAGTTCAAGTCGGTGATGCCTATATTGAGACAACCTGCAACGCAACGATTCATTAATTCTCGAGAATGATGTTTTTCACGGTTCATGATAGAGCGTTGATCAACTTACCAGAAAATAATGGATTGTAAGAAGTTATTTTCACTTCGAACGGTGACCCCACTGCAAGCGGATGCTCGGAGAAAACAAATAAGCGTGAAAGCGCTACTCGTTCCCAACGAGCAGCTACTGTGCAGTTTTGCGACAATGCCGAGTTTCCAAGAATGCTTGCCCATCGATGCTTCGTCTCCATTGTCGGTTGAATTACCGATGTTGCTTGGAAGCTTTGCGAGTTCTCGCTTGTAGCATATGGTGCACGCAGATCAGGCTGTGAAAGTGTCAGGCTCACTTGGGCGCATTGACCGTACAGATCAACCACAGCATATACGTTCTGGAAACGGCATTCACAAGCAGGACCTTGATCGACTCCATCGACGAAGAAATGAATGAAATCACCATTGCGCATCACTCCAACCCGAGCACTCGTTGTGAGTGTGTCCAAGTCAAAGGGGAGGTTATTGCCAATCGTTTGACGATTGTGAAACACCATTGACCCGCACAGAATTATCGTTTCGTACTGTAGATCAGTAGCGTTTGCTTCTAGTTGGATTTCATCTGGTCGCACTCCTGTTACGCCAATTTCAATGTTGCCGCTCCAATGAAACACCATCGTCTCAATAACAACTTCAAACAGTTCGCGTTGCCGCAACGGCCGGTTACTAAACACGACGGCGTCATTGAACTCCGCCAATGCTTTTGGGCGACTGGCTGTTAATCCGCCGTTTGAAATTCTAGCATTCTTTCCATGTACAGAATGAAAACGAAGAGGCGGTTCACTATACAATGTAGTATTAGAAATAGTTGAATTCCCTGTATCGGGACTGCCGCATTCGGAAGTATCCACAATACTCGCTTGCGCTGCCTGTCCATACAAATCTATGACACCGTGGACACGTTCTGGAACATTTGTCGCGGCAGGACCTTGATCGACACCGTTCACCCAAAAATGTAAAGTTCCGTCGTCTTTTCGCACCACACCAACTCGATCTCCAACTTGAAGCCTGTCCAGATTTTGTCCATATTTTTCCTTTATAGTCGTGCCGTTGTGCATTATGCCATTTCCAGTCATCATCCAAGTGCCTGATCTTTAAATTGAAATTATGCAGTGCAAAACAGTACGTCTGTCTCAGAGGCGAGCTATTCAAAGAAAACAAACTGGGCTTACCGAACATTGGTCATTGTAAACGGAAAATCCAAGTCAGTAGCACTATGAGTCGTTACGCCCATTTCTATAGAGCCTGCCCATTTGGTCACCACACGCTCTAAGCGAACTTGAAAAAGTTCATTGGGCCGCAATGGCCTTCTCGTCAAGACGACTCCGTTGTTAAAATCGTCAGATGCACTAAATCGAAGAAATATATTATGATTGCACCCTGCACTAAATAATAAGATGTATGATGTACTTAGGTCTTAAAGCGGTTCTTCCACTGTGTGTAACGGACGCATGCAATCCACAAATTGGGTGGAATGTAAGTCGATCATTATTTTGGACAGTATCAACCCCCGGACTCAACGATACCACTTCATGGCTGATAACTGTTGTATTTTGCGAGCATATTAAATTGTTACGACGTGTTACTAAATTTTGCTGCTCCCTCTCGTCCCGATCTACTATCGTCACCTTGATTGTCATCCCGTATAAATCGATAACTCCCCAAAGAGTTTGCGCGACACGCGTTGCAGCCACTCCTTGATCTTGACCGTTAATGTAATAATGCAAATTACCATTGGATTTTCTCATCATTCCCACCCTGTCGCCTTCACGCAGCTCATCAAGATTGAATTCCCCATATTGACGTCGCGTTCCCTTTCCATTTGTTAAAATCCCACAGCCCGACATCATTATCGTGCCGCTTCGCATATTCGTCATCGTAGCCGGGAAATGAAGTGTGGATGGATTGTGTGTGGTAACGCCCACTTCTATTGATCCTGACCACTTGTCAACAAGTTTGTCGATGCGAATCTCGAACAGTTCATTATCCTTTAGCGGTCGATGTGTCATCACAACTCCATTGTTAAACTCGTCTAAGGGTCGACGACGTTCGGCCGTTCGACAGTTCGTAGACAACTTTACTAGTGAACCGCATCGGTTGTGAAAACGTAACCGATCGTTGGCGTCTAAATAGTCGCCAATCTGAGCACCATTCAATCCTGCCACAGATACATCTACGGACATTGGTATGTCGATGTTTTGAGTAATCTGTGTCGATTCGTTTGAATACTCCTAGAAAATAATTAAAGTCGATTATTTACCATTTGCCGTTAAAAAATCTTGAGCAAAGATAAGAACAATTTTACTGGAAATTTTTTAAATTAGATAAAGAAGGTCACGAGGAAACATTAAGTATAAATATTCGTGCGTTCGCTGATGTAACATGAATAGTTCATCTGACTCGCTAAAAAGTAAAACTTGTTAAAACGATCATCGTTGTCCACCATGCACGTTATAAACCATCAGTTGACCCGCGATTTAGCCGCGTGATATCATAAATGGACAGTGTAATGGAATCCACACCAACAACTCATTTAACCTTCTATTATGTCGGCAGCCAATACGTAATAACTGATTCATAGCAAATATGTTTAACGAACTGAGTTATGGACTACGCCTTAAATTTCACACACGATTATGTCATAAGTTCATTAAAGTTTAGTTTATTTAAAGGAGGGCTGGAAACTGACCTGAATAATTTTCGACCAGTAACATTGTTAAACTCATTGAGTAAAATCATGGAAAAAATATTAGCTTCGCGAATTAAAGAATACTTAATGCAGAATAGGGTTCTAGATAGAAACCAGTTTGGCTTTCAGGAAGGTAAAGGAATAACAGACGCTATTAGACATATCAATACATAACTGGACCAGGGTAGTTGCGTTGCTGCAGTTTTCATTGATCTAAAAAAGGTGTTTGATACGATAGTGCATGATATATTAATAAGTAAACTTGGGAACTTGGGAACTTGGGAATTGTTGGTATGCCAAGAGAACTTATATGATCTTACCTAACAGAAAGACTTCAAAGGACTGAAATAGAAAACGTTAACACTAAAATAGCGCAGATTACTATTGGCGTACCGCAGGGATCAATACTAGGACCGATTCTTTTCCTGTTATATACAAACAACTTGGTGACTTCAGGAATTGACGGGAAAGTTGTTATGTACGCTGACGATACGATACTGATTCACTCAGATAAAAATGAACCTGACTTAGAACAAAAGATAAACACTGACTTATATTCCCAAATGCTCATACAGAACAAATTAACATTGAATACGGACAAAACCAAATACATTATCTTTAAACAAAAAAAATTATATTGAGCCACTGATAAAAATAAAAAATAAAACTCTTAAGAGAGCTGAACAAATGAAGTACCTATGACTTACAATCGATGAAAAACTAACGTGGACACCGCATATAAATGACATGAAAAAATAGCAATAATCGTTGGTCTGCTTCATCGTTTTGGGTATTTCTCAGTTAAAAATAAAATACAAATTAAAAATGCATACATACTTTCAAGAATTACATACGGCTACTAACCAAAGCATACAAGACCATATATAACTTGCAAAGAATGACCGCAAAATCTAAAGTATATAAAACAGCACAACAACTTAACGTAGACGGACTGATTTACATAGAAAAAGGAAAATTCATTTATAAAAATTTACACCATGAAGAAATGAAAACAACGAAACTAGATATACATAAATGGGAGGAGAACGACTACAATATGAGAAACACAAATGATATTTTAGTAAAATTTGCTAGGACAGGGCACCTGAAAATGGATCCGATTAACGCCGCATTAAATTTTTACAATGAGCTACCTCACACAATAAAAGAAGCACATAACATAACATCGTTTAAAATCATGCTACGTAAACAATTACTGAAAGCTCAATTCAATAATTAAAAACGCTAAGATTTATTCGACAAATGTGAAACAAAATTGGATATATTGAACCCTGAATAAAAATTGTTGAGATACTGGTACTATCCCTTATACCGATGTACATCGTCTGGAAAGTACTAAGTAAATGAACAAGCATTCAGGAAATACATTGCACATGGACAGTGCAAGCAATGAGTGATGGAGTGAGAGGTTTTCGGAGGAGGCGGAGGTGGTCTTAGTCAGTAAAAATCCGACATGTCGAGAAGCAGGAGCAAAGTTTCCACCTCTCCACCTGAGTTCTCAGCACACTAAGGAAATTCGAACAGTGTGGACGATCCGATAACGTAAGTATATTATCCCATCTATGATTGATTGACGATACGACGTATGATAAAGCTTCCGACGTTATTATCAGCGAGCCGCAAAGTGTATGACTGTTTTACGACGCACATGTGTGGTGGAAGTAAACGCTTCCACGTAGTAGCCAAATCGTCATTATGTTAAGCTGAGCTCGTTAGAAACGTGTCGATAGAAACCAACGGAAAGGGATCGATATTGCTCGTCGCGAACGTTAGCAGCACTGCGATCAATTGAATGATGCTTTACAAGTTTTTGAGCTGCGTATTTATCTCTTATTCGTAGTAAATATCTAGTCAGAACGTGGATGCCTACTTATACAGGATTTAAATCCACAGAATTTTTAGGCCGGTTACTATCACTCCACACATACGGACTAAATTTTCTTCGAGTCATAGTGGAGTATTAATTTTATGCAGAAAGGGCTCCTTCATAAATTACTGGTCAGAGCGAGGCCCATCTAAAATCTTACAGCGTTCGGCTGTTTTACGAACACCACGCCGATACAGAGTACATCCATGGTAGCTACAGGATATCAAGAAATTCCTACTCGCGATATAATTACTAAACCAGACCCACGAGGTATAATTGTCAAACCAAACCCACTAAATTGGTCTTATCGAAGCCGGGGGAAGTTGTCTTTACGGATCCCGATATTCGTGATATCAGATTTATCTCTGGGAGGCTTTGAAGAGGCCTACTGCGTTACCATTCCCTTAAAACGCCAGCACTTTAGCATTACTCGAAAAGTCTAATCAGCAAAATATTTCAATCTCTACTGTTATTTTTTTTGCTGCGCTTTGAATGGTTCATCCTTCCATTCAGACGCCACTGGTAACTATCATTTCGTGATTCTCAATCATTCCCTCTTTTTTACTGACGACGCAGTGTACGTGTCTAAATGAAAAGAAAAGTTCACGGAACGACTTTTATAGAAGAAGCTATTTTTGTCGTCGATGTTTTCCACGCCTTATCCAATAGATCAAAAACAAACTGCTGTGCTACTTTCCTTGGACGGGATATTTATTATTTTATTTTTTGTAGATAGTATTAGTATTTCGAGTACCTGTTGTGCCCTTCAGGTTCCTTCAGAATTGCAAGACTTTCTTGCGCATCTAATTTTCTGCAATTTGTTCCCTCTTGAATCACCGCTATATTGTCCCAGCCGATGTTGTGTCCATTAACTTCCTCGCAAGTTTCGCCTCTCTTACATGCTCCTCCCATCTTACAGATACCAGTCGCTTGGTTTGCCTTATGTAGGTTTTTTCACAGTCCGGGCATAAGACCTTTTAAAAATCCACTTAGTTCATATCGCAGTTTTTTGTCTTTGGCGGATCCTAGGATATTCTTTAGCTGATGAGTTTTGCTCGATGAAACCATATCTATATGCAAATTATTCAACAGCTTCCTTATCTTCTCTGAGACTGCCGAGTGTGTTACTCCTATCCTTATCGCTGTCGCCCATACGTCTGACTGTTTCTTGATGAGGTTGGAAATCATAGACGGGTGGTAACCATTTTTGACGCCTGTGTCGTGTATGTACTCTTTGTCTCCTTTAAACTGATCAGGACTGAGAGGCACTGTATATAGGCGATGGGTCATGGAATGAAAAGGGGCCATTTTGTGAGCGTAAGAATGCTTCGAATTAGAGGAAATCGTTCTCTGTGTGTGAGTGGATTTTCTAAATATCTCGAAATCAATCATTCCCTGTGATCTAATGATCTTTAAGTCCAAAAACAGAATTTCTCCTTCCTTTTCAACTTACTTCGAAAATTGTAAGTTTCGGTGCGCTTTGTTCAGGTTTCCTAGAGTTTTTTCAGCTTCCTCTTTATGAATAATGGCAAGGAAGTTGTCCACATACCTCACCCAGAATCTTGGGAATAACCTCTCTTGTAGCTCTTGTTCAATCCGGAGCATGAAAAGTTCGCTCAAGAACAAGGAAAGGGGGTTGCCCATCGCTACTTCTCTGGTTCCCTTGTAGAATCGTCCTCTAAACGTGCGGTAATTATCGGTCATGCATAATCTGGCTAGTCTCATGTGTAAGTTAATCTCCCGTTTCCATGCAAGGGAAGTTGGATCCTTGCTTAATAGCCATTCCTTCAGGTAAAGCAGGGCTTCCTTGACTATTGAAGAGTTTTTTCATTAATAAAAAATATCTGACACAGTATTTAAGGTTATTTTGAAGAAAAAGATGCCACGAAAATTTATACATAGTGGAGATTTGTATTGTAATCCGAACGAAGAAATAGCGGGATCAACAGCTTGAACTCATGCATATCAATGAGTCGAATTAAAATGTCGAGAGCAGCGATTATACTGTCAAGAGGTCGTCGTTTTTCAAAACCAGGCGTGAAAGAATTGGTAACGTGAATTATCAAGATTTCAGAAATGGTTTTCTGTGAGGCATTTAGCGACTTGAATGTCTTCATAGAACTAAACAGGCTTTCGATTAAAATACTTGCAGTCTCATATCGATGGAGGGAGTATGTGAACAAGCATATATTCGTAAAGAGAAATGAAAGAATGGCGGCTTTCGTTATCTCATAGACCGAAACAGAATGTAATGACCGAGTGAAACAATGGCATACTCGCTACAGGCTTCTGCAATCTGCATTGTTGACTTCATTCTGAACAGAAGCCACTAACACACAGCAAACTACATTTGGAAACCCCTTCAAACCAGTCAACTTGAAAAGAAAACGCTGTTTAAAAAAGGGAAAATCCCTTATATGAGCCACTAGGGGGAATTCGGTTTTCTTTTTAAAGTGAGAACAGGGAAAAGGAGAATTCGCAGCATTATCCAACTTCAACTTAGAAAGAGTATCAAGTTTGATTTCGTTCGTAGAGCGATGCGTCTCGTCAGTGAAATATGTAAAATTCATTTAAGTGACCGGCAACCGAAAATCAGTGTGCGCTGCTTAGAAGAACAGATTCGGAGGTTGAAAGCGTTGAATTAAGTTATATTTTTCAACCCATAGTAATTTTAAAGATCTCTGGTGCGATAGAACGTTGTGATCGATCTCGCGTACCTCGAACTGAATTTCGGGGAGAACAAGAAGTCTGTTTCATCAAGTCGATCCGACGAGCTATCGTGTTTGGTTGAGAATTAAAGAAACATCTTAGAAACAAGTGTTTTTTCGGCATTGAATTTGAGTTCAGTCTAGCGGGCTTCTGTTATTGAAGAATCTACGAACAAGATTTCGAATCGCCCTATTAAATGATTTGAATAATCCTCTGTTTTTAAAATGTTAAATTTACCGAATTGTGTGCTTTTTCTTTTTCATAAAAAGTTTGATTTAAGAAACAACCGAAATTCATACTTCCAATTGGGCTTAACAGGATTACAAATCTTAGCCGACGAAAATAGTAATATGGCTCGAGCTTATCGAAAACTAAAGCAAATAAGTTTAAAAGTTTGCGATAATAAATGAAACCACGCGTATGTTTCTCCTGTAATCAAGATTCCAACATTGCAACTGATCACGAAAAATAGGAAGCTAAGTTCACGATTTCATTTCAAAACACGATGGAGCTCCTAATCGTTCGATATTGTCATATTTGACCCATTAGTATTGTTTTCGTGTATGAATTCTACATTGTTAACTCAAAAAGTACAGTCAAAACTCATTCAATGCAGAAGAACAACATGATAGAAGTATCCCAAAAAATGTCTTACCAATGAATCCGAAGGGCACACTGACACTTGTACACATTTTCCATATAAATCGATCACAGCATATATGGGACTAGGAATATTTGTTGCAGCAACTCCTTGAGATTCACCATTCACATAAAATATCAGTTCTCCTTTTGACGTTCGCATTACGCCGACACGATCGCCTTCAGACAACGTATCCAAATCGGTCCCGTACAGCTCAATTTGGCTGTTACCATCTTTAAGAATGCTTATACCCTGCATGACCCACGTGCCATGCCGCATTTTTGTAGCACATGATGGTAGTTCCACGGCTTCCGGATTTTCCGTGGTAATTCCGATTTCAATGTTTCCACTCCATGATTGACTCTGAAATATAATGATAATATATGTAATTATTATAAGTTTTTATTATATTTACTAAACAAAGTTGATTTTAAGCATTTTGAATACAATTAAAAAATTAAGATTTATTAGGCAGCTCAGAATATCGTATGAGTTTTAATATATTTCATTTAGAATTTAAAATATATATAACTGTGTGGGATCTTTCAATTTCATCCCACAAACGATGCGAAAAGAGTCAAGTCGTATGAATACTCCTATTGTTTGATAAATTCACATGTTTCTGAACCTAATCGATGTGTTTATGGCACTTAATTGAGTTCGGATCAAACAACTTGGTTGGTTGTAGTGGCAGCCCCCTTTGTCAAAAGGCGGCTCACTTAGGCCCATTGTGATACCACAAAGAGATAGGATGCGCGACTAAAACAACTTGGTCAAAATGGAAATAATTATATGGTTCAGTCATTCGATTTTGAACTCCTGTTCTCTTGCCAGTTATGATTCTTTTTGGATTCCTGAAAGTAACTGACTGTTTATTTAATCGTGCAATTATCATCTGCGATCGAAGACTTCATGGGATAGAATCACAATTGTTTTGTAAAACAGTCTTCCACGGCTAACAAATAATTAAAGCTCTTCTTTGTGGATGGAATTGGACCCAAATGGTGGATATGATAGCTGTTAAAAGGCGAATAGTCTTTCTTTATAACGTTTATTAGCCTTTACGATTTTTGATTTGTTTGCCCAAAAAATTTGATTTGTCTACACAAAATTTACGCAAACATTTGATTTGCCTGAGATATTTGAGAAGAACTTCTATCCGAATATGACAACCTCTCGCATATTACGAGTCAGAGAGAAACAGCAGTGGAGCCAAGGATCCCACAATCAATTTTGCCTAAACTATTGAAGTTACGTAGCTGGCTGAGTGTGTCCAATGCGTCGGAAGATGATAAACGGATATGATAGCACATTTGGTTGACTAGTTCGATGAATTCTCCTATAAATTACAGTATTTTAATGCAGAAAGCAACGGATTTGTCGTAATATCAAATAGAAAATTTCGCTGCAACAGATGGTTGGTTGACTCGCTGGAACGAACGTCATGGAATCGTTTACAAAAAAAAACTGCACGGTGAAAAGCAACACGCTGGCGGGTATGACGCTGATATCTGGACAAAAACCATTTGGGCTACTGTTTTGAAAAGGTATTCTTCTGGAAAGATTTACAATTTGGACGTAATCGGACTCTACAGCAGAATGGTACCCGAGTACTGTGTGCTTTTGAAAAATGAACCAATCAATCCTTTAAATACAATCTTACAATGTGCATGTGAGAGAGACAAGCATTTTGAGACGAGATATGAGGGACGGAAAATATACCCAATTATCGAAGTTGCCTATCTCCTATCTATACTTATGTCTACTTACAATTTTCCTTAACCTATTCAGGTGGCTGCTTCCTGACTCCTTCCGCTGCTCGCCGTTTCCACTCCTCGCTGTAGCGGCGCACGCGTAAGATGCCGCGTTGTTTCTCCACGTCCGTTCAATTAAGAACCCGATTCCGCCAACTCAAAAGACTTTCGCCGCTGAACCCCATACACCAATGTGCTCTCGATCCCGTTTTCGCTGCATCGGCGGTCAACGGTCAGCCGAGTTTGCTGACCTCGTTGAAGCTTTCATTGTCTACGACAGGTTTTGTGCCAATTTCCGCCGCACGTCAGCTGGTGATTAAAGCTCCGTGCTCGATCTCCACGATTGGCCACGGCGTTGCACCTGGGGGGAGAGGGTACTGTGGCTGCTATGTGCGGCCTTTGGGCAGACAACTTGTGACGCTACATTTTGAGGACGTCTGTGCAGATTGGTATCAACGACGTTTCCGACCTGACTCGTTTCATCCGTGCATTGAATTCGAACGTAACATTCCCCCCCCCCCTTTTTCAAGTGGATTTTCCCAAAATCCACTACAAAACGTGCCTCAAATAGGCGGGACGGCAACGTTCGACACGCGGACACCCCCGACAAGCCACCGAGTGATCTCTGGCCACAGTCTTCAGAGTGCACGGCTAACAATTTACACTCTCGATGTCGCGTTCGCTGTAATACGAACCACTCCGCGTCAGTCTCGTACTCGACTCTTACACTTGGGACGCACTCACAAAATCAAACCCAATAACCTACCGAACTTAAAACTCACCCATCCACAATCGAACTAATGAACTAAAAGAATGGGAGAATAAGGAGATGAAGGAAGAAGAAGATCTAGAAGGGAAGGAGGGATCACAAACATATGGTTACAAGAGTGAAGACTAAAGATTCAATACCCCCGGCAATCGATATATCCCTAACTTATCCACGTCCTAAGCTAATCATCATAACAGCATTCTAATGACGTTCGGGTTCAGAGCCTTTGCAGGCGCCACCCCTTTACTATTTGCCCCTTTCATCCTCAACTTGTTTTAATTTCCTTCCCGATCTCACGATCGTTCGGTCTCTGTGCATATCGGTCATTCGGTCGGTAGGGTTGAGTTTCTCTCCGTCCCCGATTGTTGAACCACATGCAACACCACATTCGCTCTTACGAACTGATTCGTATTTAATGAGTTTGGACGCTCATATACCATCTCTTCCAACGTCTTCAAGAGTTTATGCTTCCTTACAACAGATGGCTGTAAGCAGTTTTGTTCCTTCTTTGATTTCACATCATTTGTAGCTGCAATATCGAGTGTCTTGGCTGTGGCGTTTTCTCAGAACAGCTAGGCCTGAAACTATCCTTCCGCCTACCAGACCACTGCAGTGTTTTTCAGGCAAAGGTCATTGCGATTTACAAGGCAGTAGACTGGCTGAGAAACCAGAAAATTTCCATAAGAAATTTAAACATGTTCTCTGACAGTCAAGCTGCTATCCAATCACTATCCAACGTGCATACCTCATCCAAAATTGCAATGGAATGCCGTTCACAACTGAACGCGATGTCGCTTCACTATGAAGTGATTCTACACTGAGCACCGGGATATAGTGATATACCGGAAATTTGCGAAGCAGATGCCCTAGCACGAGCTGACACTGAGCTCCACGAGTATACACTTACACCCCAAGTCGGCCAACCTCTAGCTTCCATAAAGTTAGGATTCAAGCAATACTATACGCAGGCTGCAAAAAGGGGCCTGGCTACTTGAAGAAACCTGTAGGGCAACCAGGCAAACTTGGCACGCACCAAGCGGCTTCTGAACACGAGCCGCGAAACCTTGAGTTCCAACGTATCCGTACTGACGGGGCACTATCTGATTAGGGGCACTGTCTGATTGGCAGCCCTGCAGAAAGATTGGGTGATCCTTTCTACAATTTCTGCCGAAGTTGCAGATCGGAAGACAAGGAAGAGACAATCCAACACTTTCTGTGTGAATGCCCAGCACTATCCAGGAAACGCATGCAAACCTTAGGCTCACCTTTCCTGGACAGCCTCACGGAAGTAGCTGATTTAAATATTAGCTGCATAGCCAATTTCAAACGAGAATCTAAATGTTTCTCGTCATCCTGCAGGTTCTAGTGCCGTCTAAATCTTTTGTGGTATCACAATCGGCCTGCCGTGGCCTAAGTGAGCCTTCTTTTGATAAAGAGGGCTACCACATCAACCAACCAATCATCGAGTGTCTCCATTTTCTCTTCGATATGCTTTCTCCTTCCACTATCGAGTTCATGATTCTGCATTGAACCGGATTCTCCCGTGTCAGTACTCTTTTCCCGTGATTCACTACCCGTATGAGGTGCTTTTGCTGCTTCCTACCTGTCTTCCCAGGTCCACTTCTCTGAAACTCTCTGCCCCCTGGCTCAGCCCATTGAGACTGCTTGCGCTCAGACCCATTCTCACCTCTTTTTTGAATATCCCCGACACTCCTCTCTGCAATGAACTTCACTTCCGTCACTCTTCTCACCCTTGTAGAAACCTTACTATTTTCGCCGCCCTCCCCTCCCCACGTCTAACCTATATTATAATTCTCTCCTGACTTGTTTACAACGAAACCATGACCGTATGCAGTTTGGTTCCTTCGGTTACTCTTTAAATACTTATAAGATCAAACTAAGAAATCTTATATCTTATATCCTCTTAATTTTAATTCTCAAATTTTCTAACTCGTTCACGAATGTTCTTTATTCTTATTTACTATACTTGTTTCATTAACTAATTCATTTATTCTTTAGAGTTATCTTAGCTTTAGTTCATCGCTACTATGTAAACTGTAAACTTCTGTTTAGTAGCTTTGTCAACAATAAACAAACAATAAACCTCCTTGAGATTGCCTGCTACGAAGCCTATCCAATCGCGGCTGCCTGCTTCTAGGCCTCAGTCCGTGTGAACTTCTCATCAATCATCCTCGAAACTCCTCTAACAGCATCGCCGTCCCCAGCTCCTTCCAACTCTGTCACAGTGAGTTTCGCATCGCAGACCTTCACTTTTTCTTCGACCTCAGCTTCCTGAATATCTTGTTCCAGCTCAATGCATGAGCACAT
Organism: Oxycera nigricornis; assembly: GCA_963942545.1. Lineage (NCBI taxonomy): Eukaryota > Metazoa > Arthropoda > Insecta > Diptera > Stratiomyidae > Oxycera > Oxycera nigricornis. The sequence goes on from OZ012663.1 coordinate 85,837,448, forward strand.
CTGACCCTGTAGAAGCTTTTCCTCAATGTCACGTATGCGACCATACAAGGACGCATTTTGGGCTGCCAACTGCTCAATACGTGAAAACAAACAATCGGTTTTCGTGGCCACGCTTAACTACTCCGTTACGCTCGAAGCCGCAGTGCTGTTCCGTTGCGCTGCACTTTGTAGATTCTTAAGCCTAATCTCATTAAACTTTTCAATTTTCTCGCGATCCTCTTTATATTGTTCACGAAGCTCTTGGACGGACTGTTGCAGCTTCGCTCCGTCTTGTTCGGACAAACCGCAATTCATTTCCTCAATTTCTAACTTATATCTAGTACGCGCTTCGTTCAATTCTAGCAAATGGTTACGATCTTTGAACTCCAGCTGTTCATTCAGCGATCGTAGTATGTCCTCAATATAATATTTACATGGTGGCTAAATTATGGTTGTTCAAGTGTTTAATTTTTGGAGGGGAAGCTATCAATTACTATTATTTAATACAATGATGGACACAAGTCACGAGGAGCACATTGATGATCATACATTTTGAAAATGAAATAATAACAAATAGTATATTGAACAATGTTGTTTCCTCACCTTCTCGTCTATCCGAACCTCAAATAAGATGTCATCCTGCAGAGGCTCGGCGCTAAGGACAAGACCAAAATTAAATTCAGACGTGGTTCGCGTGGCTGTCCGATTCTCGTTGGTAAGAGTAACGCGTCGACCGCAACGAGCATGAAAAGCCATCCTGTGTTGCTAATAGTAATTTTTGGTTGCTTCTTTGCACGAAGAACGACTAACAATTCGTGGGAAATTTTGCGGACACTGCAAACAGCTTTGACAGACTTCCATAAATTTGTTGTTTTCCGATTCGCTGAGGCAAATGTCGATCCTGCGCGATACCAATAACCCAAGTAACCTAACGTAAATCTCTCTCGACGTTTTTATTTTCAATTGTAAATTGTTTTCATATCGTACTTTAGCACACATGAATTTCCTGCTACTAGCTTAGAATTTTAGCTGTATTTTGATTTGGTAGTAATGCATAAAAAATGCAATATCAAAAGTTTCACCTCTACTCTACATTGTTTGACTTTTCGCGACGAAATCTAATTGGCAGGTTGACAGATCTCATTTGTGGCAAGGACAATCAAATGTTTCAGATACAACCGGCGCCTGTGTGTCAGATTTTGTTGCTAATGCTTACAGTGTGTGCTTAAAATGATAAAGGAAAATTTAAAATTGAGTCTAGGAAAATCGGGTGATGTTACAAATAAAACATTGAGGTGTTTTTTTAGAGACATAGAAATTTTTGAACAAATAAAACACAGATAAATTATTGAAATAGCATTTACTTATTCAAAACACAGGTTTCAGGAAGGCCATCCTGTCGGTCCAATTTTGCACCAATTTTTCCAACATAACATAAATAAATAAAACTAAATGTTGTATTAAATAAAAGAAACTAAATGTTTTGTTTATTATGAAGGACATTTCAGTAAATGCATTTGGCTTCATTGATGTGATGTGATGTGCAACATGTGTCTGGGAAACAGTCAGCTGACTGATTTTATGCTGTCAATGTCTAACTCAGCTGACATTGACAGAGGTAATATGGAATACTATACTATTATTGTTATTATTATTAATATACTAGTTCCTCCGAAATTGGATAGTAGCTTCCGTTGAGCTGAAGCACTGACAGAATATGTAGGCAATGCAAAACAGACTATTCATTTTAAAGACGGCAAAATCTAAAAATGTACACAAAGTGTGTGAGTTATTTTAGATTATTGTTTATACGTTGCTACAGTGGTTAGATCGAAAAAGTTTGGAAGGACTTTCACTTGCAAGATTTCCAACTAAACTACGCCATAATGGACAGGGGCCTCGTTTGCCGTGTGTGCCTGTCGAAGGACAATGTGGAAAAAATTGTCCAGGAGGAAAACAAGGATCTATTGGCGAAACTACGGCTAGTCGGTAGAGTTTCAGTAAGTATCGTTTGGTGGATCAAACCGTAACAGGGATTCATTTTGGCTGTTCAAGCATTGAGAGTTTTTAGAAGGCATTTCTATTTCAAGTTTTGCTTTTCTGGTAAAAGTTCTCGTGTTGTTTTTCTGAAAGATGTTACATTGCATTTTTTTCTTTTATGGGGTAATGAGTTGTAAAATCTAGCTGCACTATTAATCGGATCTTTTTAGGACGCTTTATCATATCATTTTTTGATATGCTATTCGCATTTCTCAAATCACCTGAATGCAAAAACTTTACTTCTTAATATTAATGTAAAAAAAACTTTTTATTTTTGTATAAAATTTCTTCAAAATAATAAGTAAAGCAGATTTCGAGAGTATAATTAATATGTTGCAACAAAGTAAAAAATATGAAACTCGCCCAAAATTATGCATAATGTTATATGGACCCCCGAAGAATATAAAGAATCAATTGATACAAGAATATCATAACACGCCCCACGGAGGACATCTGGGAGTTAAAAAAACACAATTAAAATTGAAGCAGAGATATTGCTGGAAAAACATGAATAGCATGACAAAAAGATATGTTAATCATTGCACACAATGCAAAGTGAATAAACAAGTGCGGCACACCAAGGAGAAAATGTTAAAAACTGATGCCCCAACCACTAGCTTTGAAACAATAGCCATCGATGTAGTAAAACAAAAATGTGTCAGTAAAGTAGTGAAGTCAAATCCAATCAAATTAAAAATAAATGATTTAGTTCTCTTGAAGAAAGAAAATAAAAGAAAAGTAGACAAACCCTATGTAGGACCATACAGAGTAATAAATACAAATAATGTAAACACAACAATAGAAGTTAAGTTATTTAAAATTGTACAAGATGACTGATTGATTTGAATAGACTATAAAATATAAATGTAAGAGACTAACTAGTAGCAATTTAGAATAAGTCAACACTATTAAATTCATATTTTGAAATTACGTATAAAGTAAATTAAATATTATATATAATATTAAACATAGTAACAAAGTAAAAACACATGTAATGAAACTAGATATAAGCTCAATGAAATACATTTTGAATTATATAAGAATTAAAAGTAGCATACTTATCATATCTTTAGTTGGAAAATCCCAGGTGACCATGCAGCAAGAATAACACCGTAAATTTTTTTCTGTTAAGTATTCTGTACTAATCACTCAATTAGTACACAACACTTCTGAGCGGTAAGGGTTTAGTGTAATACAAACTACACCAAGCAAACAAAACATATGCCGACCACCATGACGGACGTAAACAATATTTATAGATTGCCATCTGATAGCATGGCACGAGTCAAAGCATTGTGAGTCAGGCTTTGTGGGTATATCCCAAGTCCATTGTTTTTATCATAAACAATGAAATAAGAGCGACTTAGCAAAACAATTGAAGACTGACTGACTGACTGTGCACTGGGAATGAGTTCAACATGGGCAAGACATAACAATGAAAACGAATCCGGGGTTATTGGCAGAAATATTTGCTTACATCTGCGCTAAGGTTCTTGAAGCCAATAAACTACACTTTATTGCTTGCACTTGCATTTTGTGACCATGGCAAAATAGATTTAGATCAGGAACATGTAAATAATATTTGATTAGTTAGTAAGTTGTACATAAGGAATATTTTTGTATAAAAGTAGCAAGATTAAATGAATAGAACAACATTCATACTAGAGAATTTAGACTGCCTACATCGGCACCCTTTTCTTTGCGCCGCTTGCGCTGTATTAGGAATATAGGCAGCTCACGCATGCCAACAGCTTTGGAGCTAGACGCCGAAATTTAGGTGAGCCCCGTCCTCTGGGAGTTAAAAAAGCACAATGGCCCCATCTAACAAAGCATATTTCAATTTGACGAAATCGATTTTCGACCGTAATCGTTCGGTCTTCATCAGCGATTGAATTACAATTCAGGTATTCTGCTTATATACCATAGGGAATATAATTAAGATATAATTAAGCGGATGTTTTTCTCCTACACGACTTATTTGAAAAGCAGTGATTTTACATTTCCTTCATCATGGTTCATTAATTTGTTTTCTCTCTCTCTGTAGATTGCCAAACTTTCTAGGGCATCCAATTCCCGGTAATCTCTCGCTTCCCTTATTAGGGACACATCATTCATCGTAATGTCGTGCCCTCAGCTGACGATGTGGTCCGCTACCGCCGACTTGAAATTCTCAGTCATGCCTTTCTTTTTAGCCGCTGTTGCTTCGCCTAGATGTTCCCTCATTATCGTGTTTACCAATCTTCTCGTTTGACCGATTTACACCTCCTGGCACGTGGGGCAATCGATTCGATAAATACCCGATTTTTCATGTAGTTTTATCTTGTCTTTGATTGATTCAAAAATGTTCTTAAGTTGATTCCTGCTGCCTGTTTCACTGAGCCGAATCGATTTATAGTGGTTCAAAGTCCTTTTTATTTTGTTAGTGACACCTTGATAGTAAGAAACGGCCTTCAGAGCCAGTGCTCAGTAAAGTAGATCTTTCATTAGTCTCTCGGGTTCTCCTGATCTTGTCCGCCATCCTAGTGATGGTTGATGGCTTGAATCCGTTTAATTTTGCAGTGTTTAGGATGTACTGCGTTTCTTTCTTTTTGGTATCCGAGTCTAATGGCAAATCATACAAGCGATGGATCTGTAGTGTGAGACTTTAATCTGTTGGGTGTGGTATGAAGAATTCGGAATCGTTCTTTGTGTGAGCGTGGCCTTCCTGTGGATGTCAAACTATATGTTTCCCGCACTCCTCACCAATAAGTCCAGGAACGCCAAGTTTCCGCCTGTTTCTTCCTCCATTGTGAAGCTAATGTTTCGGTGGGTGTTCAGTATTGACTAAACTTCATCATAGTAGTCTAGCTATAGCTGTCGTAAAAAATAACTGTTCAGTATTAACAAAACTTAATCATAGTAGTCTACTATAGCTGTCGAAAAACAAACAACAATAAAACAAAATCATAAATTGTTCTGCCTTCAAAGTGAATAAACATAATTGATTCTGAATTGCTTTGGTTTCTGTATCAAAATAAAAGTACATTTTTGCAAAATAAAAATAAAAAGAAAACGTAAAAAACGTACATTCATCGTTCATTCATCATATTTGGGAAAAGTTTCTACATCAATAACAAGCGAGCAGAGGCAGTACGTGGATCGAACGACTCCATTAAGGTCAAAGGAGCCACGCCGATATCAACTGGTACGTGGATCTAACGACTCCATCAAGGTCAAAGGAGTTACGCCGATATCAACTGTTATGTGGATCTAAAGACTCCATCGAGGTCACCAAAGGAGTTACGCCAAGATCGACGAAGTACAGTTCATCATTCAACGCTACAAACAGATAAGTGTGAAGTGCTCTCCATTCCATATCCCTCTCTCCAATCCTACATCCCTAAGAGAATAACAATTTTTTTCAATTCGGTCATAGATTTCAGATAGAATCTAATTAGTAAAATAAATTTCAAATAACGCCAATAATGACAAACACTGAGAAATTGTCCCAATTAAAGAAACAAATAGCTGTCCTCAAGACCAAGCTCACTAAATTTATAAACTTAACCCGCAAAACAAAACCAAATTAACGGAAATCAAGTTAAGCGTCGAAAAATTCGATTCTATTTTAAATGAGTTTGAAGTGATACAAACGAATATAGATGCAATAGCAACCGAGACGTCAACTGAATTCGATGACTTTGAAACTCTTTATTATGCAACGATAAGTCGGGCCCGAATGCTTCTTCGGAGTCAAACATGAACGCGAACAATAACCCAAACAGCATTCGTTTACCGAAAATATAATTGTTAACCTTTGATGGAAAATACGATAAATGGCTAGACTTTTATAATTCGTTTAAATCGATGGTTGACGAAAATAATAGTCTTTCTAATATTCAAAAATTACACTATTTAAGATCATGTTTGAAAGAAGAGGCAGTCTTTATTATCAACGCGTTAGAATCAACCCCAGAAAATTATGCTATCGCATGGAAATTAGTAAATGATCGTTTTAACAAGAAAAGACTAATCATTCAGAATCACTTGAAAATATTAATGGAATTACCCAGTATTTTAAAGGAGTCTGCAGATGAGTTGAGAAAATTATTAGACACGATACGAACTCAATTACGCGCCACGTTATTACTCTCTCGTTTAATAAAAACGGTTTTAAACGTTATTTGTAAAAGAATTGATGAAGTATATTTATGGTCAGACTCGTCTATAACCTTACAATGGATTAACACTCAGCCATATTTACTAAAGACCTTTGTTGCGAATAGGGTATCCGAGATTAGGAATGTCACAAGCACAATGCGGTGGAGACACGTGCCCTCACAAGAAAACATGGCCGATGTTCTGTCACGAGGTCAATCTCCTGCCGAATTTGTAGAAATTGAACAGTGGAGAATAGGCCCACAATGGTTAAGGAAAGATCCATCAAAATGGCCTAATAGCCCTATGCACTTAGGCCCGTTAAGCTTACTGAGGCCCACTCACACGTTGCCAAAAACAATAAAACAGAATCCTTTGTTAATCAAATATTCGACAATTAGTAAGTTAAAACGAGTTGTAGCCTATGTGCTGTGCTACAAGAATAATCTCAACAAAATCAAAACTAAGTTAGTTGGACATTTAACGACACGCGAGCTTAATATCACTATAATAAAAATATTAAAGGAAACCCAGAAAGAATGCTTCAAAACCGATATAGCACGACTTGCAGAAAATAAACTCATAAATTCAAATAGCGAATTACGCGCGCTGAATCCATTCTTGGACAGCGATGGACTCATTCGAGTCGGCGGACGGTTGAGAAACTCGATCATGTCATATTCGAGGAAGCATCCTATTCTTTTACCAAAAAATCATCACATTACTGAGCTTATAATACGCGAGCAGCACTTATTGAGTTTGCATATTGGAACTCAAGCAACTTTGAATGCAGTACGATTGAAATACTGGCCTATTAGCGGTAAAAATACAGTTAAATTGATTATAAGAAAATGCGTAACGTGCTTTCGAGTAAAGCCAACCGATTATCCATATTTTATGGGTGACCTTCCCCGCAACAGAGTCACTCAAACACGTCCATTTTTGAATACTGGAGTCGATTATTGTGGTCCGTTTTATATAAAAGAAAAGAAGTTTCGAAATCGCGGAAAATTAAAAATATATGCATCTATATTTGTATGTTTTGCAACTAAGGCTGTTCACATTGAACTAGTGACAGACTTAACGACGGATTCATTTATAGGCTGTTTGCGTAGGTTTTTTGCTCGACGAGAACGTTCTGTGAACCTTTATTCGGACAATACTACAAACTTTGTTGGGGAAAAAAACGAAATGGAAAAAATTTAATAAAATTGATTCAATTAAAGGATCACAACGACGTAATAAATACATTTTTGTTAAATCAGGGTATAAACTGGCATTTTATACTTCTCCGATCACCGCACTTTGGCGGACTTTGGGAAGCGGCAGTAAAGTCATTTAAACATCATTATTATAGAATAATAGGCGATAAATTATTTACATATGAAGAATTAGAAACTTACACGACTGAAATTGAAGCAATTTTAAATTCTCGTCCTAATACTCCTTTATCTGAAGACCCAAACGACCTCCGGGCTCTTACTCCTGCTCACTTCCTTATAGGAGACACATTCACAAGCTTACCTGAGTTAAACTTAATGGATGAACCTACTAATCGTCTTTCTAATTGGCAACATATCCAGAATATGAAACAACATTTTTGGAAGCGATGGTATAAAGAATATTTAAACCAACTAAATACTAGATCAAAATGGCAACTGCAAACACCAGACGAAATTAAAATTGGCACCCTAGTTCTACTAAAGGAAGACAACACACCGCCACTGCATTGGCCTCTTGGGCGAGACGCACCCTGGTGAAGATGGCAGAACACGAGTAGTGACGGTAAAGTCACGCTCAGGAATATACAAGCGTTGTATTACGCGTGTGGCACCTCTGTCACTAGATTGATTATGTATTATAGAAGAGTTCATTATCTACACCTTTAATTATGTTTTCATGTTTTGAACGTAGTCCGTTCAAGGCAGACGGGATGTTCAGTATTGACTAAACTTCATCATAGTAGTCTAGCTATAGCTGTCGTAAAAAATAACTGTTTAGTATTAACAAAACTTAATCATAGTAGTCTACTATAGCTTTCGAAAAACAAACAACAATAAAACAAAATCATAAATTGTTCTGCCTTCAGAGTGAATAAACGGAATTGGTTCTGAACTGCTTTGGTTTCTGTATCAAAATAAAAGTACATTTTTGCAAAATAAAAATAAATGAATTGCTTATTATTCGAGTAGTTTCGCAAACCCTAGAATAAATACGATACTGGGTTTTGCCAAAGAACACGAAAAAATACAGTGGGCGTTGATGAGGTCCATAAGCTTTTGCTGCAAGTCTCCCTTCTTGACATAAGCGAAGACATCATCCACGTAGCGAAACCAACATCTCGGTAATTGTCCTCTTGATTTTAGTCCCTCTTCTAAATGTGATATAAATACTTCACTGAAGAATAAAGAGAGCGGATTTCCCATTGCTACTCCTCCCTTGGATTTGAAGAATTTCCCTTTAAAGGTAAAATAATTTTCCGTCATGCATAGTTTACAGAGTTTAAGGTATTGCCTCGTTTTTATCATTCATCGTAGCGAATTTTCCTGTTTTAATAGCCACTCTTCGAGGTATCTCAGAGTTTCCATCACTGATACGCTGGGAAAAAGGGCCTTCACATCGAAGGAAACCATGATTTCATCATCTGCCGGAGGACCAAAATCCAGCAGTTTTCCCGTAAACTCTTTATTGAGCTGCTCATCATACTGTTCATCCCTTTAAATTCATTGACTAGCCATCTGGCTAGTTTCTGTGTGGGTGCATTCGTGGCTGAGATAATCTCTCGCATTTCATTTCCTTCCTTGTGGATTTTCGGGAGAAGTTTGATCCTCGGTAGCGTCGGGTTAGTTACTCTTACTTTAGACAACTCACCGATTATTGGTTTGCAGCTTTTTATCGTCTTCTCAACTCGTTTGATCGATTCTTCCAATGGGTTCTGAAGTATCTCAAAGAAACTTCCGTTATTTAACTTTTGCATTACTGCTTCTTCGTATTTGGTTTTATCCATAATCACAACCGTGTGTCCTTTATCGGCTTTTAAGAAATAGACTGGTTTATCCTTTAGTCCTAAAGCTGTGGAAGCTTCCGGACTGTGCGTCGGTTGTTCCACCCCCATTAGCGCTTTGGCTATGCCTCTCCGTGCGAAGTATACAAATACTTCGCACGGAGAGGCACTTCTGGTAAATTAATTATTGCTGCTTCCACTTGCACAATAATATTCGCTTTCGGGATCTTAGATGGTTTTACCGCATAGTTCAATCCCATGTTGAGCAGTCTCATTTCTTCTTCGTCGAAAGACGCCATTGATTTATTCACTACTATTCCTGGGATTTGTTTCACTTTACAGTTTTAGGTAGTTATCCGCGAGGATTCTGCCAATTTCAATAACTTTTTCGTGTGTGTAACTCGCTTCCTTTTCTTTTCGCATTGGTATGCTCTATCTGCTTTCTCTAATAGGTCTTCCAAGTGTCCTTTGCCGCTGTATTCTGATGCTTTCATTAGTTCTAAGTGATTTTCATAGGTTTTAAGAGTAGTTTCATTAAGTTTGGAATATAATTGTTGATCAGATTTCTTTATACCTTTGGTTGTCAACGTGTTTTAGGCCGCTGTGCACTCTTACAGTGTGGCTCTTTGGAGTGATTTTCATTTCTAGACAGGTTTTAAGGAATGTGATACCCGCCTTAATCCTAGCTAATGTTCTCTTATGTTTGATGAATTAAAAAAATACAAGTTGGTGCCTGGTCACCACTTCAATATTGTTAATGGATTTCATTTTCACTTTCACAAAATAATTTTAATATTAATATAAAAAAAAACAAATTAACGAACCATGATGAAGGAAATGTAAAACCACAGCTTTTCAAATTTGCCGTGTAGGACAAACCTTAATCACATCCGCTTAATTATATCCTATAGATCATATACTTTAAAAAGCTTTCATCAAATAAAAAATTGTAGTTTTTAGTAGGTTTATTCTTTAGTGTTCGTCAGATTTCAATTACTTCCTCCATCATTATGTGTAACACATTTTACTTTTTACATGCAATTTAACCGATTATTGACTGCACATTCAATGTTTTTCAAGACCAACTGAAAATAAGAAATAAGTGTTAGTAATCGTGAAAAATAACAAATTCAATGATTATACCGAAGTCATGGCAATTTTGAATACAACTATTCAAAATGGCCACCACGCGACAAAATCTCTTCAGTGGGCGTAATAACAAAAACTGCATTCTTTTTTGCTAGCGATCTTTTGTGATGCTTGCATCGATATGAAAATAACAAATAACGTAGAAAAGGCTTTGTAACCTGCCCCTTTCCCGATTAATTCCGCGTGAATATTCAATCATCCCCCTTACCTACCTAATCAATGGATGTTCCCGTAGATACGATTAATATTAGGTCATTCCAATTATTGTTATGAGAGGTACATTATTATTATTTAAAGTAATATTTTTTTTCATAATTATTATTTTGTTTAGTATTTTTAATATTTATGTAAATATTACTGGGAAGCTGACCGTGTGCACCTCAAGGGTCGCACCTCGCGGCTTGTTTTGCATTGAAGTTGTAGTTTTTTAACTTCCCAGTATATGGGAAGTTCTTGTAATCGCCTCGAAAATCGAAATTGAAATTTTCATAATTTCTTTACGTTTTGAGGTCTATAGAGTATATATAAAGTGTTTTTAGAAAGGGAGATGTATGTGTGTGTGTGTACGTACGTACGTACGTACGTACGTTCGTGGACACTTTTTTCTACGAGCATAACTCACGTAAACAAAGTCGTATTGACTTCGTTAAGGTGTCAATCGAAGCGTCTTTGCAATTTTAGGAGCTGATTAGTTTTTGGTATACTTCGGTCGGGGGGGTTTGCTGTTTTGCCCGTTTGAAGGTCATTTCTGTCATGCGTTATATCTCGCGAACCCAATGTAAGATTTGCATGATTGAGGTGTCAATCGACGCGTATTAACATTATTGTGATTCTATCAAGTTTCTAAAAAAATTCTTGGAGCCGTTTTTTATTTTTTTTAAAAAAGTGCAAAAAATTGGGGTTTTTTTTTAAAACAATAAATTTTTAACCTTATTTTCAAGTCCAAGTAATCAATGTTTGTAAAATTTATATACTCCAAACAATGATTGTAAAAACAACATCAAAACTTTTTCTCATGATTATGTAAAAAATTAAATTAAAAATTAAAAATCATTAAAAGTCATCATGATTTTCAAGGTCATTTTTATCATTCACTAGATCTCACGAACCAGATATAATATTTGCATCAATATGGTATCAGCTGACGTATATTAACATCTTTGTGAAGTTTTCAACATTATAAAAATTAGTTTCAGCCATTTTTTTAGTTTAATAGAAGAAAATGCGAAAAATTTGTTTTTTTTTCATAAAAAAATAGTTTTTTACTTGATTTGCACTGCACAGTGATACCAGTTTATAAAATTTATACATTCTTATCAGTTTTTGAAGAGAAAGCAGCAAAAAATTGTTCCATGATTATGAAAAAAATTAAATAAAAAATAAAAAATCATTCATGTAAAGAGGGTTCATACGAATGATATTAGTTTATATCTTTTATTCTAACAAAATTGTTGTAAATTCAATCAAAGTGTTATAATATTCAAATAATTTAAGCAGATTTTTAATAGTTTTATAGTCTTTTAATTAAAAAAACTGCTTAAATTTTGAAAACCAACAAAATTTCAATCAAATTTGCATTTGCGGTATCAACGCTTTGAATGGTAAAATGTTTTGTAGTCAATACTTTGCAAGATCATTTGCTTTAAAAAGCTTTCATCGAATAAAAAATTGTAGTTTTTAGTAGATTCATTCTTTAGTAATCGTAAGATTTCAATAACCATCATCATTTGTAATACATTTCACTTTTTACATGCAATTGAACCTATTTTTGACTGCATATACAAAATTTTCAAGACCAAAAAGGCCCCCACCGATTGATCCGCGTGAATATTCAATCTGTCCTCAACGACCAAAAACCTTACGTAATCAATGGACCCTCCCCTAGACGATTTGATTCATATTAACTCATTCCTGTTACTGCTATGAATACCTCGCATTGTTATTACTTAAAGTAGTATTATTTTCAAAATTATTATTGTGTTTAATGTTGTTGATGTTTATGTAGATATTACTGGGAAGTTGACCGTGTGGACCTCAAGGGTCGCACCTCGCGGCTTGTTGTATATATCGGTTGGAAATAATGTAAATAACTATAATTAAGAAGAAGAAAATCATTTACATAAATAAAAAGTAGTATTTTATAATTAGAAAGATCAAAAATTTAATTTTTTTCCTATGTGTAAACTCATTCTTGACATTCTGTATATCCGATAAGACACAATGACGTAACGTTCTAAAACCGCGCGTACCTCACTACCACTCACTCACTCCTATAATTCAATCTATCGATTCTTTATGACTTAAATTAATGATTATGAAGATATAAACTTTTTATTGCCTACTCTAACCTGCTCGGCCACGCCGCTTCTTCACACGCTGCGCTGGGGTTGGTTCGGGCAGCCTCCTTGGCGATGTTGTGTCTGGGTCTTTTCGGGCCGCCTCCTTGGCGATGCGCCGCTTCTTACTTGTTTTTCTGGACCTCTTCGGCGATGCGTCGCTTCTATGCTTCTTGCTCGAGCTTGGTTTCGGGCGGCCTCTTGGTCGCACTCTACTCGCACTTCACTTTTCTCCGAGTCCGCGGTTCACCAAAAAAAAAACTCGTCGTCAACCGCCAGAGTACTTAACACAAGACGGTTGCGTCGAGCCACTTACAAAATATTTTCAAAGCTTATTTTCAATAAACTAAACTAAATAGTGGTGGTTGGTTGGTTGGTTGTAGTGGCAGCCCTCTTTATCAAAAAGATGGCTCACTTAGGCCAAGATAGGCCCATTGTGATACCAAAAAAAGATAAGGGCGGCACTAGAACCTGTGAGATGACGAGAACCATTTCGATTCCCGTATGAAACCGGCTATGCAGCCGATATTTATATCAGCTACTTCCGTGATGCTGCCCAGGAAGGGTGAGCCTAAGGTTTTCATGCGTTTCCTGGACAGTGCCGGGCATTCACACAGAAAATGTCTTCCTCTTCTTTCGATCTGCAACTCTGGCGGAAATCGTTGAAGAGAACGCCCAACCTTTCTGCGTGTCTGCCAATTAGACAGTGCCCCGCCAGTATGGACACGATAAAACTCAAGGTTTCACGGCTCGTGCTTAGAAGCTGCTTGGTGCGTCTGGGACTCAGTGCGCGCCAAGTTTGCCTGGTTGTCCTGCAGGTTTCCTCCAGCAACCAGGCCCTATTCGCAGCCTTCATGTAATGCTGCCTAAATCCCAGCTTTATGGAAGCTAGAGGTTGGCCGACTTAGGGTGTGAGTGTATACTCCTGGAGCTCAGTGCCAGCTCTTGCTAAGGCATCCGCTTCACAGTTTCCCGGTATATCACTATGCCCCTGTACCCAGCAAAGAATCACTTCACAATGAAGCGACATTACGTTCAGTTGTGTACGGCATTCCATTACAATCATGAATGAGTTGTACACGTTGGATAATGCTTGGATAGCAGCTTGACTGTCAGAGAAAATATTCAGGTTTCTTATGGAAATTTTCTGATTTCTCAGTTAATCTACTGCCTTATACATTGCAATGACCTCTGCCTGAAAAACACTGCAGTGGTCTGGAAGCCGGAAGGATAGTTTCAGGCCTAGCTGTTCTGAAAAACCGCCACAGCCAACTTTTCCATCCATTTTGGAGCCATCAGTGTAGATGTCGACCGATTCCTGCATCCCACCTCTTTCTATTGCCCAGTCATCCCTGCTTAGGATGACTGACCTGAAACTATGATGAAAACAGGGAATCGGGGGCGCAATGTCTACTTCCCCTGGCGTTGGTCCATCCCTCCGAAGTAGGGTGGACTGGCCAATATTTCCCTCTTGTCAGAGATGTAGTGCTTTTAATCGAATCGCAGAGCACTTGGCCTGCTGTCTCGTAAGGAGCTCCGTCGGGAGCCAATTCAATAGCATAAACTGGTGGTGCCGCGAGTCGAACCGTGACATGAAAACTGTTTGCCGATTAGTTTGTTGCATAATTTCACAAAGGCCTACATGTAAAAGTTAAAACTTTTCTTCAATAGATCTTAGAAGATGAACATCTACAGCAATGCATCTGCCGAGCTTGCTCTAGCGAGTTGCAGTTTGCGTACGATCTTATATCACAGTATGAGGCAACTTATAACAAACTCAGAAATGTTTCTTTGCATCCTAAAAATGTGAAAGCAAAGCCATCAACAGTTAGTTTTTGTGAAATGAAGCCGAAAACAAAGGTCGAGCAGATTGAGGAAGAAATGCAAGCAGCGAGAGCAGACAATATTCTAGTTGCTGAGATAGTTGTTAAGGAAGAGATATATGCAGACGACGAAGGAAAGATTGAATGCCTTGAGAGTAAAATAACGGTAAACAATTGACGATGGTGGGTGTACAGATAAAAAATAATAATAATTTCAGCCTGACTGTATTAGAGACAATTATAAATATAAAATCGAAAGAGCGGATATCGATGGAAAATATGAAGAGAAATTGTCTGGACTTGATTCAGAAGACAGTAATTTCAATGGAAATTGCCCGGAGCGATTAAACAAGCATAAAACCGACCAGGAAGACTGTAAAGTCCGGAATTTGAACGAGGAAAATGCGATTGAACCTTCAGATGCTGAGTTGTCAATGCATGAAAGCAGAACCATAAATATTGTAGTGAAACAGGAAAAGAAATTAGCGGACGAGGTTATCGACGAAGTAAAACCAAACTGTAAAGAAGAAACTTCCGTAGCAGCTACCTTAGAGAATAGCAAACGCGATAGCAATGAAAATGCAGCCAATGAATGTGGTGTTAGTAATAAAAGGTATTTAAAGTATTCTGCAATTAGTAATTGAACAGCACATTGCGCAAAATTTCTGTGAAAAAGTAATGACATTTTTAGAAACATGAAGTAAACAAATTTTGCGTAATCTCTTCTTGCACAGATCGCCAAATTTTATAGTCCACAATATATTATTGTGCTAAATACCGTTCATATTTTCAGGTTCCATGGTAATGTTCAAGCACATAAAATGTTATTATGTAAGCACAGAAGAGGACTTAACAGCCGGGAATGCTCCAAATGTGAAAAATACATTCAATTGTCCACACACGAAGCTACAACGAAAGAACATCAATCAAAAGCAGCGATTCTCAGTAGATCGAAGCTGAAGGAATGCCCGGAGTCGTTTGTACATTTGAAGAGCCTGAATATGAAAATGAATAGGCAAGAAAATAATCCTCAGACGAATGCTTTTGAGTCACATAAAAGCACCATTCCTTTCAAGTATGGAAAAAGTGATCTAAATCTCTTACATCAATATCTTCTAAAGCAACAGAATGCTTTCAAGTCCAATCCTGAGTTGCAAGCGTGTGACAAATGGAGTAAGGTTCTTGCAAACGGCCGACTGTTGGAAAAGCGTTCGAGGACTGACGTTTATAAGTGCGAGTCATGTGACGAATGGTTTTCATGTAAGAAATATTTAAGACAGCACGAAATCAAACATTCGAACCCGGAGTTGCTTTCGTGTGAACACTGTGGAAACTTATTTGTAACTGAGCATTTGATGAACGAGCACCGTATGTTGCATATGAATCCTGACGCATTTAAGTGCAAACAATGTGGCAAAAGCTTTTCGTCCACGAGCAGCTTAGAGAAACATACAGTCGTACATGCGAATCCTGAATTGCTTCCATGTGAACAATGTGGAAAAACATTCACAAATGTGTATAGGCTGAGAGAGCACCAGAAATGGCATTCGAATCCTGACGCGTTTAAATGCGAGCAATGTGATAAAAGGTGTTCGTCTAAGGGTGCCTTGAGGCTGCATAGAATCACACATTCAAATTCCAAGTTGCTTCCATGTGACAAATGTGAAAAAATATTTTCATGTGTGTCTATGCTAGACGACCACCAAAAGTGGCATTTGAATCCTGACGCTTTTAAGTGTCAACAATGTGACAAACAGTTTTCGTCCAAGAGTAACTTAAGGAGACATTCAATGATACATTCTAGTCCTGGGTTGCATACATGTGAAAAATGTGGAAAATCATTTCTATGTGTATATAGACTGAGGGAGCATCAGATGTGGCATTTGTATCCTGACTCGTTTAAGTGCGAGCAATGCGGCAAAAGATGTCCGTCTAAGGGCGCATTAAGACTGCATAAAACCACACATTCGAATACTAAGTTGCTTACAAGTGAGCAATGCTGAAAATCAATTGTAACTGAATATCAAAGATGAAAGGACATCCGACATTGTAGTTGAATCGAAACGCATTTAAGCAACGATATCCAAGATGCCTAACACTGTCAACGTCATATCGATATATTTGAAATGTACCGAACTCTACTCGAAATATTGATAGAAACAAAAGGATTAAGAATATATCGGCTAGATAATGACTAAACATTACATAAATAAATTATTTCAATAAAAAGCATTTTTTGGATATTTTTTTTATAAAGGAAAAAACTATTTTAGTAAGTCAAAAAGTAATATTACAAAAAAAATTATATCAGTAAATTTGATTCCTTAAATTTAAAAGCCATTATTTGTCCGAGGGAGATGCAAGAAACACTCTGTTTCCCATATTTACTGCTGTGAGTCTGCTTCTGTTATTTTGAATGACTGTTACGTTCGCCACGCAACGTGGTCGACCCACAACCCAGAAGGGCAAAATGGGGGTCTGCTCTGTCCTTGAAGACCCCAAGATTTTAGAAGAAAAACTCCAATTTATGTGGAGGGCAAATCCGAAGGCGTTGGTTGGATAAACCTGGTATTTGGCCCTTCTGTTAAAAAATATC
This sequence comes from Oxycera nigricornis, assembly GCA_963942545.1. Classification (NCBI taxonomy): domain Eukaryota; kingdom Metazoa; phylum Arthropoda; class Insecta; order Diptera; family Stratiomyidae; genus Oxycera; species Oxycera nigricornis. The sequence goes on from OZ012663.1 coordinate 85,854,512, forward strand.
TACAGGAAAACAACTTACTTATGCAAGCCCTTCTCATCCTCGACAATGCCCCTGCTTACCCACCAAATCTTGAAGATATTTACTCGAAGAGTTCAAGTTTATAAAGGTTCTCTACATACCACCCAACACCACTCCTATCCTGCAGCCCATGGATCAGTAGGTGATTTCTAATTTTAAGAAGATGTACACCAATCACATTTTTCGGCGCTGCTTTGAGGTGACGGAGAACACAAACCTTACCCTTCGAGAGTTCTAGAAGGACCACTTTAACATCGTGATATGCCTAAGAATTATTGATCAGGCCTGGCTGGGTGTTACAACGAGGACCTTAACCTCTGCATGGAAAAAGCTGTGGCCTGAGGCTTTAGCTGAAAGAGTCTTCGAAGGATTGGAACCCGAAGTGTCAGTGGCAGAGGAGATTATTTCTCTGGGAAAATCCATGGGTCTGGAGGTGGATGAGAGAGATGTGAACGAACTCGTCGAGAAACAGTCTCAGGAGCTGACAACCGAGGAGTTACACGATCTACATTCGCAGCAGCATACAGTGGTTCAACGAAAAATTAGTTTCGAAGAGGAACCAGAGATGGAGGAGGTTATCTCTACAAGAGATATAAAAGAGATCTTGGGAATGCGGGAGAAAGTTGTAGAGTTCGTGAATAAAAATCACCGAAAAAGTTGCAACTGGTTGTGCATCGGAGTTGTTCAACGAAATTTGCCTAACTCATTTCCGCAATATCCTGAAAGGGAGAAAGAAACAAACCTCATTGGACAGTGTTTTTTAAACGATCTGCAGGTGAATATGAGCAAAGTGTGACGAAAAAAGCAAAGACCAGTGACGAAAAAATTAAGCGCTTCCGTAAGCACTTAACTTTTTCTTTTATTATGTTTTTATAGAATATGTTTGTTATTTATAAATAAATGTTTCTTCTTGTAAATACAATTTTCTTATTCAAAAACACTTAACAAAAACAATTAAGATGGTGTTTTGGAAGCTGGAATGGATTAATGGCATTTCAATTAATTTCAATGGGGAAAATTGCTTTGAGATACGAGCAATGCCGGTTTATTGTATCCTGCACTTTTTTTTAGTTTTCTCTACACTACAAAATTACGTAAAGTGTAAAGTTTGTGATGGAAATTTGCCATTTTCTCAAAGTGGTATGCGAGGACTTGGTTTCAAAGTGCGTGTCAGTTGTACAAATTGCCAAGATCGTTACATAAACTCGTGCCCCATGATCAACACGAGTTATGAAATTAACTGCCGTTTCATTTTTGTGATGCAATTATGTGCAGTTGGACTTGGTGGAATAAATTTATTTTGTTCTCTAATGGGTATAGAAAGTGGAATTTTTATCAAACCTTATTATGGTATACTGAATCATATAAAAACTGCATCGTGGGCAAAAAGGGGCTTTACTTTTCTGGTCGGTATAGTTTCGCTAATCGGCAAATTTAGTGGGAAAATTTTGGACGTTACTGTCCGATCAAGTTTTTGTAAAAGTTGCTTATATTGGAAAGGAAATAAAGATACGATTGAATTTGCTGCTTGGTATGAAACGCATAAAGAAGATTGTTCCGCAAACCATGAAGGTAGTGCGGGTAAAATGGAAGTGGATGGAGTCGTCGAGATGTTTTTAAGATCCATCAAACAATTCAATGTACGTTATGGTTGGAGTCGGCGACGGCGACTCTAAAACTTTTAAAATGTTTTCAGATGTTAGTCCGTATGGTGAAAACTTTACAGTGAAAAAATTAGAATGCGTATTACATGTAAAAAAAGGCTATACAAGCGAGAAGATGAGGCTAAAAAGGCACTTGTCCAAAGAAAAAAAGCTCTAAAAGAGGCAGAAAAAAAACAGTCAGGGCGGCACAGCCCAAAAAAGGTTACACTAAAAAAATAACCCCGAAATTGCTTCAAAAATTATCGGCTCATCATAGACTAGTTATCATCAGAAGTAAAAATTCAGTACAGGATATGCGTAACGAAGCTTGGGCAACTTTTTATCATAAAATATCGACCGACGAGAAGCCGCAGCATGACCGTTGTTCAAATGGCGCCGACTCATGGTGCAAGTACCAAGAAGCAAAGGCCACTAATTCTTTGGACGTATTCAAGTACCCTGCTCCTCTTTCAGAAGAAGCACAAAGTATTTTGAAGCCGATATATGAAGATCTTACTAAAAAAGAGTTGTTAGAAAGATGCTTCCGTGGAAATACTCAAAATAATAACGAAAGTTTTAACAACTGTGTTTGGTCCATAGCGCCTAAGCATCAATTTTACGGCTCATAAATAGTGGAAATTGCAACATATCTCGCTGCTTGTATATACAATGAAGGCTTTGCACCCTTTTTAAATATAATGGAGGTAATGGGCATGAAAATCGGACCCACAGTCATAAATTATACGTGCGAATGGTCAACCGCCGCAGCTCGGATATCTTCAAAAAAGCTAAGAAAAGCCTCAGACAAGAAGGAAGTGAAGAAAACGAGGTGTTCGAAAAAGTTGAAGAGATACTCTATGAACCTAGTATCTCAGATTAGTTATATCACTATATTATTATTTATTTATTTCGATGCTCTTTCTTGTTTCCTTTTGTGACCCAGGTATTTGAAAAGCCATGAATGTCCGTTGCCTTGCTTTGCGTTTAGAAGCTGTGTTTTTGGGTTTTTGTCGATGGCGATGCTTTCCTCTACATCCAGTTGTCTGCTGTTTATGATGCTTTCTATTTTTTGTATTCTCGATGCCAAAGTTATGGTTTTCTTTTACCATGTGCTCTGCTACTTTTGATCGGACTTCTGCTGTTTTTCCTGCTGCGGTGTTCCTTCGTGCCCTGATTGCTTCGCTTGTGTGCTACTTGTATCTGATAGCTAGAGATCTTCTCGTTTGTCCTATGTACTTCTTGTTGCAGCTAATCTCGTAGACTTCACATCTTTCTCGTTTTTCGATAGGATCTTTTGCGTTTCCTAGCCTATTTCCAAGTTGGTGTCTTCTACTAGTGTACACCAAATCTGCGGTTTCTGTTTTGTTGGCTTGCTTCTTAGTAATAGTGTTGTACTCTGCAGCTATCCTTAGCTTTTTGGTTTCGGTTCTTTCGAGGTTGGTTTTTTTGCGATATTTCTTTTTTTCTTTTTTATTAACTTTAAAATGTCCTTTTCGTCGTAGCCATTGATATCTGCTATTTTTAAGATGTGTTTCTGTTCTTTTTCTTCTTCCATTGGAATCGTCAGCCAAACACCCAAATAAAACATTTGTTCCCCTTAAAACATCACGAAAAATCGTAAAAATAGGCCTCCTAATATGATTTCCCTCCCTTAAACATTTGTCGTGTAAATTATTAGATGGAGAAAAATTGAATTAGAAGGAACGATTAGTAACAAATGTAGAGGAGTAGTGCAAAAGTACATGAAACTCAATAGTGGTGGAAATACTTAGCACAAACGACTGCACGAGAGGCATAGCAATGAAGAAAGACTAGAGGAAGCGGTGTTCAACAAAATTATTGAGGCAAAATGCTTAAGTGTAGTTGTACTCACCTACACAGCTGGAAAAGTCAAATGCGTAGAACGAGTTTTTTTTCGGGTGGAGGGAGATTTGAATATTCTTTTGAATCATTTAGCAGAGATATATTTTATGTGCTGTTTACCTTCGTTGAAACATATGTATAATATTTCATTAAACCTTGATACTGGGATGAGGTACTTTACTCAATGTTTGAGAGGTTAAAAATATTTTTAACTTGATACTAATTTTTGCATACTTAATAACTTTATGTCCAAGCTGAATTTTGCAGTGAATGTTTTACGATATTTGTTTCTATGGTGCCATTGATAGCTACGAGTGGGTTTACAAAAATAAAAGAAATGACATTGGGTTCACAATTCTGATATTGTGAATGATGTGTAAAATAATACCGAAAATAATCAAAGAGAAGTAAAAAGTAAATAAAAATACTATTGAACTCCCTCCTCCTTCCTTTATGTCTATAGTTGTGTAACGCAATGTGATTTTCTTGATTATTCATCATCAAGTTTGATGCATCTATGCTCATGAAAAATTTAAAACGTTTTATTTTATTATGCCATGATGTATTTCTCGTTGCTGTTATTTTTTTATTTACCAGGCGTATTTTCAAACTATCCGGAAAACCTAAGTAAAATCTGGTAATTTATTTGTATTTTTGAATTTATCAAAATCACATTGCATACACTGAACTCAAGACTGAAGTTCACGAGCTTGGGACCGGCTTCGGCGGAGTTACGGTTTAGCTGGCTTAAATCAGGTATATTGTTTTTAAATGAAAGTTCAAAGGTGGTTCAATTATAATTATTAGAAGGGCTCACATTCCCTTAAAATGAATATATAGTTTTATTTTTCAAGTTGCTTACCGTTTCCAACGTTGAATAGTTGAAGGGCGAAGAACCGACTTGATGCTCATTCGATGAGTCCAGTAAAAATAGATTACTTTTAGTTTTTACTGCAGAGCTTCAATGTTTTAAAAATTACCGCCACAAGCAGGCCGTATACCTCATGAGCTTCATGGATTTCAGTTGCCACTGCTGGATTACTATCAATCCTCATAGAATGAATCTGTAAGAAATTTCATGTGGTTCTGTAAAAGTTATTTTATAATTAGTGAAAAATTATAATTTTTCTAAGAAGCCGAAGAAATCTATAAAACGAAAAAATGAAACGTGTTCAAATGTTCAATTTTTGATACCTACCGCCTGAAGCTTTATTGCTGGTACGGCTCCATCAAACAGCAATGCTCTCTGCCCTTGGGCAATCAGATCCTTGCTACGAAAATGGTCAAAACAAACAACTGTGTTCGAGTTAACTGCCATGTCTTCTCGTCCAATAGCACACATCCACAGCGTCTTAGTCATTTCATTTTTTGGAAACCTGAAAATTTTCGCACATTAATAAACAGTTTATTTTATCAAACAATTTGTAGAAGAAAACATGTGCCCCTTTCATTACACTCCGCCCTTTGAACGAAGATGCAACTGAAACATGGCGAACAAATTGATGTAAACAAAATATTTTTCATTGGAGAAAATTTCAATTTTGAATGGAAAAGACACATATTTAGCGTTTTGTTTGCTCCATCAATACTTACCGATGAAATGACAATCCTATTCGCCGGCGTCGGGTATCATTGCTGCAACTAATCACTGAACACTTCACATGTACTGTATATTTCACTAGTTTTTCCACACTTTTTCACTCACAGTCACTCAACAATAGTTTGCAAACAAATCTAAATTGTTTTTTACTTATCAAATACTTGTTTTACCGCACAAATAAGCAATTTCACTTTTTCCCGCGTTCAATTGACAGTCCAAGTTGCAACTGCACGACAAAAAGAACAAGAGTGCCACAAAAAGACAAAAACCAAACTTGCCTCACTCACATATATTCACGTACACGGATACTTCGCTTCCTCTACTCTTTCTTCTATGAGGCATAGTCCTCGCGCAACATTGACAGCTGTAGCACGAGCAGCATGTGTCTCAAAGCCATTCAGCTGAATCTGCACCGCAATTTGTCTGCTGGCAGTGCCTAATTTAGCAGACACTGACAGTAACTCCCGTTGAGCTGAACTACAGCATATGTAAACAATGTAAAGTAGACTACTCGCTCCGAAAGTAGCAAACACTCGATAAAAGTGTATATAAAGTGTGGTTGAGTGATATTAGATTATGATTTTTACGCAACCACTCTGTTGGATCGAAATTGTCAAAAAGAATCACTCGCAATCCGTCTGAAGATCTTCGAAAGTGCACAAACATAATGGACGAAAGTCTCGTTTGCCGTGTGTGCCTGTCGAAGGATACAATTTTCAAGAAGGAGGACGAAGATTTGCTTACGAAACTACGGCTAGTCGGAGTAATCTCAGTAAGTGTAAATTTTACCAGGCATCTTGCTAGGCAGGGTGCCGCATGCTGAATGCTAAGAGGAGTAGCATGGAAAAATGACATCTTTAAAATAAGAATGGAAGTTATTTAAGTTTATCATGGGTTAGAACCTCCTGGTCTAGTCGACAACTTTCGTCTCCTAGTGCGCTTTTCGTTGCACTAATGTGCAACAATAGTTGTAGGAGTTACGCGCCCAACTTCAAGTCAGCATTGGAGTTACTGACTTTCACCGCTACATCGCTATCATCGCAAGCATCAGCACGCTACAGCGATACATCTTCCTTCTTGTTGTAATCGCCGAGCGTACCACACGTACTTGTAACGTTTAATAAAGATTTCAAATTGTGTATTGTTAAACCAGTGTTTTTAATATAAAGTACCACCATCTGCTACATAGTGTTAGCAAGTCGTTAACCAAAAGCGCACTCGGAGACGAAAGTTGTCGACTAGACCAGGAGGTTCTAACCCATGATAAACTTAAATAATGAAAAAGCTACGTAGGCATACATAAGAAACAAGTTGACGGTCGTTATAATTCGCAGATGTAAATTATAAAATTGTTGAAGTATAGCGAGCTTGATCCATCAACAAGCCAGCGGTGGTCGTGCTGTCTCGTAACGGATGGCTATGGCAGCACCTGAAGAGGATGCCATCCGTCACGCCGAAACCAAACTTCCCATTTAAAATGGAAGGTTTTTAAGCTAACTGAACAGGTTCAGGAATGGAACAGAAAACTATGTGGAATTAACGTGGTTACCTGGTGTAGATTACCTTAACACCACCGCTTCTGAGGCATGAAGGCTCGCATCAAGACTCTTAATCAGCATCGCATACTTAGTATGAACACTGATTTTCCGAGCTAGGTACCAAATTTATCCAGAGTTTGTTAGGACTCATTCATATCTTCTGGTGCAGATTAGATCTATGTAGCATCCCTGCTACCTTTTTGGGTCGCAGCACTTGTTAAAAACGCAATGCACTACAGTCAGAAGAAATGCGAAGTAGCTACAGGTTCTAAACCACACTCATGTTGCATGTACCCGTTTTGGGCGTGCAACCAATAGATTCCTCACCGATGCCGGCAGAGAAGTCTCTGGAGCCCCGGCATTCTTGGTACCAGTATACCCTTGGTAAAGTTCCGTGGTTGTGCAGGCACGATCAATTCTATTAAATCCCAACAGCAAAACTCCGGATCGATTGTTGTTTTTAGGTTGGGTCAATTAAACAATTGTTGACTATATGCCTCACCGTATCGATAATGAACCCTTTACCTCAGACCTGTTGAAAAGATTTCCTGAGAATCTGTGGAACAACCCTCCTTAGGACTGGCTTGGGACAGTTCTCCCAGCTGTCTTCGGTCAAGTGTCTTATCTTTAAATTTAAAATTAAATATATGCCGTATGAAGAGCGACTTTCCCTGCTACAACTTCCTACGTTGCAATCCCGCAGACTCCTCTTCCAGAGAAACTATTCAAAATCTGCTCAGACTATGCAAATATTAATAAACTTTGATTTGCTTAACAACAATGTCTTTAGAATAAGAGAAATCAGGTAATATCATTCGTATGAACACTTTTTACATGGTGATTTTGAATGATTTTTTATTTTTAATTAATTTTTTTTGTAATCATGGAAAAATTTGCTGGTTTCTCTTCAAAACCCGATAAGAATTCATAAATTTTATAAATGTTGATTACTGCGTTATGCAAATCTGGTTAAAAATTTATTGTTTATGAAAAAAACCTTAATTTTTTTGCTCTTTTTTTTAATAAATTAAAAATCGGCTTCAACATATTTTTAAAAATTTGATAAAATAACATCAATATTAATAGGCGTCAATTGGCACCTTAACGATGCAAACCCTATGATTGGTTCGTGAGATATAGTGCATGACAAAAATGACCTTGAAGGTCAAAACAGCAAACCCACCCTGACCGAAGTTTTCCAAAACCTAATCAGCTCTCAAGATTGCAAAGGTGCTTCGATTGACACCTCAACGAAGTCAATGCGACTTTATGTGAGTTATGCTCGTAGAAAAAACTGTCCACGAACGCACGTACGTACACACACACACACACACATTATATATATATATATATATATATATATATATATATATATATATATATACAGTGCCGGTATAAAAAAATAACACCGCCGAGAGTAGTTTGGTTACTTGAAAAAATAAAACACGAGGTGGAACAATTTATGTAGCTGCAACTGTTTCATACCGTTGCACAATATGTTTACTTTCTGAGAATAAGACCATTGGTGTTGATATAATAGCAGTTCTTTTTAATTAAAGCAAATTTGAGAGAACAGTTCGAATTGCTGCGGTAAAAATAATAGCACTGCGCTTAAGTTTCTGTTGAAAAAGTCTTTTATTGCTAATTTAAAAAAAGAAAACTTCAAAGTGTTACAGTTGGTTATTTCATGTGGTTTTGCAACAAAACATATTAAAAGTTTTAATTATTAACGAAGCATGGGTCGCGCATTGCAGTGCCGAAAAACGACAAATTATTCAAAAAATGATCGCAGAGGGTCATACTTATGCAGAAGTTGGACGTCTAGTTGGGTGTTCTAATAAAATGATTCGCAATGCAATAAAATTTGCACCAAAAGCGGAAACTCGTCCAAAACAGGTTATGTCACCGTTACTCGTCCGACGCTTGGTCTAGCAAAGTAGAAAGGAGCCTTTTAAGCCTACAACGGAACTCAAAAAGGATCTGAATATTGCAGAGTGTGTTGAAACAGTTCGCAGTCAACTTAGAAAGCATAGTTTAAATGCCTGTAGCCCCAGAAAAATGCCTCTTCTAACTGCTAAGCATGCAAAAAATCGTATTAATTTCGCAAAACAACATTTGAACTGGCCACTGGAGAAATGGAGGAACGTTTTATGGACGGATGAAAGTAAAATTGTGATTTATGGCGGCAAAGGTTCTCGTTCCTACGTTAGAAGACCACAAAATGTAGAATACAACCCTAAATACACGACCAAAACGGTTAAGCACGAAGGTTCAAGCATCATGGTATGGGCTTGTTTTTTCCTTATATGGAGTTGGCCCCGTATACTAAATAAAAACTACCATGGATCAACATGTCTATGTTGATATACTCGAAGAAGTAATGCTGCCTTACGCCGAAGAAGAAATGCCGATATTGTGGGTTTTTCAGCAAGATAATGATCCCAAACATACCAGTAAGAAAGCAAAAAAATGGTTTGGGGATCATTCGGTGAATGTTATGAAGTGGCCAGCGTACTCGCCTGATCTCAATCCAATTGAGAACCTCTGGGCTGATGTCAAAAAAGCGGTTTCTCTTGTAAAACCGACCAGGAAAGAAACCCTCTGGGCTGCAGTTAAAGATTCCTGGCACAAAATTTCAACCAAGAGGTACCAGGATTTGATTAATTCTATGAACCGACGTTGCCGAGCTGTTATTGTCAACAAAGGCTATGCGACGAAATATTAATTTTGGTGCATTGTACTAGTTTTTACCTAATATTTATAGTTATACAAAAACTCTTTGACTTTACCTATTTTATAGTTTTCAAATTGCACAATTGAATTATAGTGCTATTTTTTTTACCGCTCATTTTTTAAGTTATACTGAAAAAAAATGAAATATTTTCTAAAATAATAAATAAATTTTGCAGTTCTTTTCCTAAACACCTTCTTTTGAGTTTATTGCGTTTATTGATATGCCTAAAAGTTGTTTGCATGGATTAATTTGATTTTTGTTTTTTGAAAAAACTAGTTTCTTGTCATGGTGCTATTTTTTACCGCAGCTGTATATATATATATATATATATATATATATATATATATATATATATATAAATATATAAATATATATATAAATATATATATATAAATATATATATATAAATATATAAATATATATATATATATACAGTGCTGGAAAAAACATTTGCAGCCGAAGTCAGAAACATGCTTTTTTCTTCATAACTTTCTTTATTGTGAATTGATCTTAACAGTTTTTTAACAGAATAATTTCCCGTAATATAGTAAACCAAAATATTATAACAAATAGTAATTTTCAGCTGTCAGAAAAATAAAAAAAATAAAAACGTCAAGTGAGTCACACTTTTAGTTGGAAAAAACATTTGCAACCTCTGACTATAACGGCGTACCAGATTTACAACTAAGTGTCCCTTTCGTATTTTTTCATTTTGTTGTGTGTTTAGCTATAGGCACGAACGTCAGACGCGTTGGTCTTTCTAATTCGTTTTATCTACAGATCATTTATCAGTTAGTTTGGTATTGTCACAGATCATTGTTGCAATAAAGTCAATATTCTTTGAGATAAGTGAGTTATTCTTTGCAAGATTTAAAAATAACGAGAATCTAAGAATAATGGCAGGGAATAAATACGGAAAAGAACTAAAATCTATCAAAAAGACATTTACAAAAAGTACAATTTATTAAAGTGCACAGTTTGTAGAATAGTTAAAAGTGGAAACATAGAGACAAATCACAAAGGAAATGATTTAAATATTAAAATAAAAATAAAAAAGGATCCTGAAATATCATCGAAACAGTTAACGGTCGAATTGAATTCAAATGTAACCACTAGAACCATTCGAAACAGAGCTGTTGAATTGGGGCTTAAGAGCTACCGACCAGCGAAGAAGCCGTTGATTTCTAAGAAAAATCTGAAGGCCAGACTAGAATTTGCCAGAAATCATATAGATTGGAATTTACAAAAATGGAGGACCGTACTTTTTTCGGACGAATCTAAATTTAACTTAAGAAGTACTGATGGGTTACGCCATGTAAGAAGACCTAAACGCGAAAGACTGAATCCTCGGTACACTAATGAAACAGTGAAATTTGGTGGAGGCAATTTAATGTTCTGGGAATGTTTTTCTGGCCATGGGCTTGGACCTCTTTTTAAAATTGATAGTATTATGGATTCCACTATATATAAAGAAATTTTAGAGGAAACGATGCTGCCGTATGCTGATGAGCACATGCCTTTATTGTGGTCGTTCCAACATGACAACGATCCTAAACACACTTCGAAATTGGTGAAGAGTTGGATTAGGAATAATGGAAGTTTTGGATTGGCCAGCACAATCCCCAGATCTCAATCCAATTGAGAATCTTTGGGAGATTGTAAAATTTAATCTACGTAAGCAAAATTTCACGAAGAAATTGGACCTTTACACAGCCGTTAAGGAAGAGTGGGAAAAACTTCCAATATCAATCATCGATAACTTGATTTCATCAATGCCCAGAAGATGTGCACAGGTCATCAAAAATCATGGCCATTCAAGTAAATATTAAAAAAATAAAACGTTTAAAATAAAAGTTGCAAATGTTTTTTCCACCTAAAAGTGTGACTCACTTGACATTTTTATTTTTTTTTATTTTTCTGACAGCTGAAAATTACTATTTGTTATAATCTTTTGGTTTACTATAGGCATCTGAAAATCTGTGGCGAGAAGCTAATGAGTAAATGATGCATCCGCTGTAATCCCTTTTATTAGAAAATTATCTGAAATAATTTGAAGAAAAGGTCTACTTCCTATGAAGATTTATAATGCTGATGAGTCAGGACTTTTCTGAAAGATTTTGCCAGATAAAACGTTAGTTCACTCCAAAGAAACTTTGGTACCCGGAAGAAAAACAAGCAAAGAGAGACTAACGTTTTTGGCTTGCACTAATGGAAATGGCACGCACAAACTTCCACTCTTACTAATCGGAAAAGCTAAGAACCCCAGGGCATTCAAAAATACTAATTTGCCTGTGGAATACACTTATAGCTCCAATGCCTGGATGACGTCTGTAATTTTCAAAGAATGGTTCCAATACTCTGTTTTGAAGCGCGTAAGGTTATTTTTAACAAGTGAAAATCTTCCGAATAAGGCGTTGTTGTTCATTGACAATGCTCCATGCCATTGCAAGGAAGAAGATCTAGTTGACGAAAATGGTGATATTTTCACAATGTTCCTTCCACCGAATTGCACTGCCTTATTGCAGCCGATGGACCAAAACACCATTAGGCTGATCAAATTACAATACAGAAAGAGCCTTCTAGCCCACATTTTATCCTTAATGGATGCTCAAATGGACGATGTTCATAAATGCCTGAAAAGCATCAACCGCAAAGATGCAGTGTGCCTGCTGCACAATTCGTGGAGTAAGGTTCCGAGGATTTCCTTAGAAAAGTTTTGGAACAAAATGTTCTCTGGAGATTTGGATACCGTAGCATACGAATCGGAAGATCTGCTTCCACTAAGTGAATTGCGTCAACAGTGACAGCAAACTCAAGAATGTTGTGGTGACATTTCAGCAATGCTAACTGTTATAGACAAAGAACAACCTACGGACCTCGAAATATTTCAGTGAGTCGTAGAAACTGAGAATACAATCATTGAAGAAAATTTGATTGCGGAAGTTACAAGTGGCAGCGAAAGTGACGATGCGGAATTGCCTCCAGTATCAAAAATCAAATATGACAATGCAATCAAATGTTTCTCTGTGGGATTGCGATGGGCTGAAGAAAACTATATTCAACAACATATTCTTACACTGAAACAGCTGAAAGAAGAAGCCGTTATTAGACAAACGAAATGTGTTTTTACACAAACTAAAATAACTGAGTTCTTCGGAAAATAAGAATTGCGAATTTTTATATATTTTTATTCTAAAGAAAAGTTATTTGTTTTGCATTGCCATAAATAAACAATGTGCATTGTAGTGTAATACAAGCCACAACAAACAAAACAATATTCATACATTGCCATCTGATAACCCGGCACGAGTCAAAGCATTGTGAGTCAGGCTTTGCGGGTATATCCCGAGTCCAATTACAAACAATGAAATTAGAGCGACTCAGCAAAACAATTGAAGACTAACAATGTGCACTGGAAACGAGTTCAGTATGGCATAACAATAAAAATGATCCGAAGTTGTTGACATTTTATTGCTTACATCTGCAGTAAGGTCATTGAAGCCAATAAACTACACTTTATTGCATGCACTTGCATTTTTGACCATGGGAAAATATTGGAAATAGATTTAGGTCAGGAATATGTAAATAATATTTGATTAGTTAGTAAGTTGTACATAGGGAGTATTTTAGTATAAAAGAAATGATAATCAACGAATAAATTAACATTCATACAAGTGAATTGGGACTGCCTACATCGCCACCCTTTTCTTTTGAATTGTTCATTGCGGTGCTTGCGCTGTGTTAGAAATATAGACAGCTCACGCATGCCAACAGCTTTGGCCCTAGACGCCGATAATTAGGTGAGTCCCTCCTTCCTCTAATTAAAAATCACAATGGCCCCTAACGAAGCGTATTTCATGGCGATCTTGCCAGGATGCCAAACTTATTTCATGGCGATCCTGCCACTCCAAACTTATTTCAGCATACATATTTACTAAAACTTTTGTTGTTTTTTGTAAGACTTTACCTTTAAACCAATGAAAAAATGGACGATATCAGTAATCCGGATTTCCCGATACTCCGATTTGGGCCTGTTTTAATTAGTCCGAATTAACGAGTCTCTACTATATATACACACACACACACACATATATATACATATACATACATAAATATATATATATATATATATATATATATACATATATATATATATATATATATACAGTGGTCCTTTGATAATTCGGACAGTTACAATCCATGGCTTGTCCGAATTACCAAATCGGCCGGATGACCGAGAACATTCATAAACTAATATTTTAAGTACCTTATACATATAACAAAATCGTTTTATTTAAATGTACAAAAAATTTACGAACAAAACTTCCGTCATCCAAGCATTTTTGCTACTGACGTACTCCACGGGTAAAGACTGTCCTTTCAGCGCTCTTGGGCTTTTGAATTTGCCTATCATCAAGAGTTTCAGTCGATGCTTTCCAGTGGCATTGGAACAAACTAAAAGAGTCACTCGTTCTTTTCCAATTTTTCTACCTGCAGCACATTTTTCCGTACGCAACGCTAGAGTCTTTTCCGGTAATTTCCTCCAGAAGAGGGCGGTTTCATCTGCATTATAAATTTGGCATAGCTGAAAATTCATCTCTTTTACTCTTTCCTTAAATTTAATTTTAAATGGTTCCACAACATTGCAGTCATTGCTTAATTTCTCACCGGAAATCTTTAGAGATCTGACACCAAAGCGTTTTTTTAAAATTATGAAGCCAACCTTTACAAGCAAAAAACGTACATGTGCCTCCATAAATCTCGTCGAAAAATTCTTTCGCCTTTGCACAAACATGAATTTCGGAGATCGGAATGTGTTGCCACCGTTTTCTCTGAAACCAGGAAAAAAGTTTCGTACTCGGCGGATTTCATAGTTTTCCTCAAACATAGGCTACTCTCAGTTCTGGCTGCATAACTGAAAAGGAAGATGTTTTATCACAAGAAAATATTTGCAGTTTTAATATTTCTACCTTTCTATTTTTTCCTTATTCTTTTTAATATCCGAGACTGTCGATTTTCCTACTCCATACTCCTTAGTAATATGCCGTATACTTCCTCCACTTTTCAATTTATCCAGTATTTCAAGCTTCTTCCTTAAGGTAAGGAAATGATGCGTTGAATTCTTGTTTACTCGAACCATAATTCACTTTAATAATCACATGAAACCACTTCAATGTAAAAAGCAACTATGCACTGATATTCTACACGTCAACAAGAAATGACTGAACCCGGGAATTCACCGAATGCATTGAAGTATGAATCGCGAAATGCATTCTAATTCTTAAGTTTGCTAGTCCGGATTACCGAGAATTTTACAACATTTGAAAATGTCCGAATTACAGAGTCCGCAGTATAAAATTAAGAGGTGTCCGGATTGCTGCCGGGTCTGAATTAACGAGTGTCCGGATTATTGAAGGACCACTATATATATATATATATATATATATATATATATATATATATATATATATATATATATATAGTGGTCCTTCATATCAGTGACGTGCAGTGGAGATTCCTCATAGTCAAGCAGAATTTTGTCTTAAAGCCCATTTACAATACACGTTAATGGACTGCATAGTAAAGTGATAACAGCCTCAAAAACATTCATTGCAAGTGGCCTTAAGCCTTATAGAAGAAACCAGCATAATCACTATGTATAACATAGACGAAGAATAAAATACAAATAAACTAGAAACTCAAGCGGACTCTTTAAGAAATGTGAATAAATAAAATCTTTCATTAAATAAATAAATAAATAAATACGTTTATGAAAATAACTTTTTTCGCTTTTTTATTTGTATTCTAAGTTTATCCGCCTCTCTTTGCGTAAAAATTCTTTTATTTATTTATTTGTCCAAGCACAATATCTAAAATTGCACGACATATTCTTCGTTGCTTTTGTAATGGGTCTAATGTATTTCTACTTTTTTTCGTGGTGGCTGATAATCTACTGTAACAGCTGTATAAAAGTGTTCAAATTTTAGAGAAAAGTCATTTTCAAGCCAATTTTCAAATTCTATTATTTTTCGACTAGCATAAGATATATTCACTACTTTGCTTTGAATAATATTAAATAAAACGTCTGTTCTTGAAAATATTTCGGAGAAAATTACAAGGTATAATTGAAAATTTGATTCAGTAAATTTTACCGCGTAGATATCAGAAAAAGTCAAAGAAACGCCATCCCAGTGGTCTGAGTCGTCTAAAATTGTTTCAAAAACTGTTGCTATTTCATCTTTATATTCATAAATAACGTTAATTATTCGCGAATGGTAATGCCACCGGGTCTTAGAAACTGAAGGCAAACGGCGTTTGACTATATTTGCAAATAAATTAGATCTTTTTGTAGATGCATTGAAAAATGTAGCGACTTTATTAATATGGACAAAAAATACTTTAATTTCCGGAATCAATTCAACTGCTTTGGACAATACCAGATTTAGGGAGTGCGCATAGCATGGAACGAAAATAGCTGATTTGTGTGTCTCCCGAATCAAGGTTTGAACCCCGCGAATATGAGAGCTCATTACAGCAGCACCATCGTAATATTGAGCAATTAATTTAATACCGATATTAAATTTTTGAATCTTTTCCAAAATACAAGATGTTAGCACTTAAGCTGTGCGACTTGCACTAACATCAACGAAACCAACAAATCTTTCCTCAATCCCGTTTACTGTCGTATATCCGAAAATTATTGTTAGTTCTTCACGTTCACTTACGTCAGGTATTTCGTCTACCATGACAGCAATAAAATGAGCTTCCCTTATTTCTGCTTCAATTTTGTCTTTAACTACGTTAGCTACCGCGGAAATAAGATCATTTTGGATTCTATTCGACAAACCCGAAAACGTTGCATTGTTACTAAGAGATTCAATATGCGATTCAATTAATGGATCATACATAGAAGATGCAACTTGATTGTTATGTAAAAATTCTATACGCTGCGATCCAAAAGTATCTAGCTTAATCAATGATTGCAGATGTTTTTCCGTACAAGAATGCTTTGCAGCTGATCCGGTAAAATTATTGAGATTTTTCATTCGCAAAAAGAAGACACGGCCAACAAAACAATTTATTTATTTTACAACTTCCCGTTAGCCACATATATTTTTCAAAGTAATCTAAATGGAATTTCCGGGTGACGTTTTTCGTTTTCGATTCTAAATTTAAGCTAGGCTTCGGCCTGTCGGATTGAACGATTTCTTGTTTTTTCACGAAAGAAAGAGTCGAAAATCCCGATTTTAATAAAAAAATCCGTAGCACAGCAATCTTTCGGCATAATGCAAAGAGAAAACTTACCAACGCTTCAAATAAGTGTCACGCGTATTCACTTATTTATTTTCTCAAACGTAAAACTTTTTAGCCTATACTGCTTTCTTCCTGAATTGATAATATCAAAAATGTCATTCAGAACAGAAAAACAACAACAATGTTTCAAATTAACGAAAATTGTGTCGTTAAAAATCAATCATGGCCAACTCCACTTTTATTTTTTCATAATATGGTGGGTGTAGCAACATATTATTTGCGACCAAGCAACAATCAGCAAGCAGCCCAAGCTCTGCTTGACTTGCCCCATACAAATCGCATCTAAAAAACAAAAAAAAAAACTTTTACGAATGTACGGAGCGATTCCAAGGTACATGTGGCATGGAATCCAAATGTTGACGCAACAAAAAATGTATATGCATATGGATGAATACCGAAAAGCTTGATCCTGCTTTCGTTGAAAAATAAAAGCCCATAATTAAACTTCGAAGATTTCAAAACCTTATAATTGGAGAATCCTTGACTTAAGATAAAATCTAAATGAATAAATTAATCAATACAATTACTCAGTAATTCTTGAAACTCCACTGCTTCTCTCGGCGTTGGCACTGACGCTACTTAGTAAATTTTTCCAATAATTATTCTACCCCTTAAAAATCGTATGCCTTTATACTTCATCTTACTTCCTGTAATCCGTACTATAATTTAAATATCTACTCTACGAACCTCTATAGAGTGGTTTCATATTATGCAATAATAATAATCAATTTCTTTCCTCGGGTAAGTTTGCATTATCATTGAGTAATTTTTGCCTCACTTGGATATCATTCAAGGCTTCTTTTTTAACTTGACAACCCGCTATAACAGACGAACCTAAAAAGGTACAGTCCCCTGTTGCCAATGTTACAACTGCTGCTGGTACGACCTCTATGGTCTTTTAAAAGTATGTTTCCTTCCGGCTTTCGAAATAACGGGAAACGCGATTTTACTTTTCATGATCTTTAAAAACTTAAAACCGATAAGAAAGCATAAAAAAAAAAACATTTTGAAATTAACAACTTTTCTTCATCAGATCGTGGAAGATGACCATCCTGGGCTGTGCTTTTGTCAGATCTGCTCTGGCGAGTTGCAGTTTGCCTGCGATTTTATAACACAATATGAGGCGACCTGTAACAAACTCAGACGTATTTCCTTGCATGATGAAACTGTAAAAACAAAGCCGCCGACAGTAAGCTTTCATAAAATGGAAAGAAAAGCGAAGGCAGAAAAGATTGAAGTGGAGGTGCAAGCAGCGACAGCGGAGAATACTCTAGTTGCCGAGATAGTTGTTAAGGAGGAGATACTTTTAGACGGCGAGGGATGGAGCGAGTGCCTTGAGAGGAATACTATGGTAAGCTATTTACGCTGGTGGGTGTGCAGATTAAAAAATACCAATAATTTCAGTCTGGATGTAGTAAAGACATTCATGAATGTAAAATGGAAGTAATGGATGATAGTACCAACAAAATTAAAGACAAAATGTCTGACATGAATTCGGATGACTGCAATTTCAATGAAAATTTTCCGGAGCAATTACACAAACGAAAAACTGTGGATGAAGACTGTGAAGTCGATAATGTGAACGAAGAAAATTCGATTGAGATCATAGACATTGTAGTGAAAGAGGAAGCAAAATTGGCGGACGACGTTACCGACGAAGTAGAAAGTACTAAGCAGAATAAGAGTTCATGTGCAGGAAAACCAGAATCTACAGAGGAAACCTACGAAGTAGCTATCAAACGAGATGAGAAGGGAAATGAAGCGCTTGAATGCGGTGTTAGTACTAAAAGGTATGTGAAGCATGTTGCAATCAGTAATTGTTCATCAATCTGCGCAAAATTTCTTTAAAAAAAACTGGCTTTATGATGAGCTGGCTTTCAAGCTTATGTTACGTTCGCCACGCAGCGTGGTCGATCCAAAAACCCATAAGGGCAAAATATGGGACTGCCCTGCCCTTGAAGACCCCAAACCACCGTGCAAACACTGTCTTTTGGAAAATGGTATACGCGGATCGCCACTTCACACGAACAAGTCATTAATGAATTATATTGTAGGGATAATGCATGATATAAGTAGGAATTAGGTCAATTTAGGCTAGGAGTATTTAATTATATAAATAAAGAGGAGATGTAGGTTAAGTATATGGAATTATGTACACTTATATTGGACTAGATAGATAAGTAGGAAGTAAGGTTGTTATGAAGAGTGTTCCTGATCGTTCACGCGAAAGCTGCGTAATCTGCGTAATATCATCAATGGCGAAATTGGTTGCATGGGATAGTTCTTTTGATTATACATCTTTGATACTGACGTATACTAAAGCGTGCCGAGCTAGTCGTCGGCATTCGAGTTCAACGCACCGATGGCACGAGTCAGGTCGGCAGCATAGTGACACCAAATCTGGACAGCGGTCCTCCATTGCTAACATCGCAAGGTGTGTGCCCAAAGACCGCCCACACACACACACAGCACAGTATTAACCAAGGTGCAACGCTGTGACCAGTCGTGGAGGTCGAGCACGGAGTTTAAATCGCCCGCTGAAGTGCTTCGGGAATTGGTACAAAACCAGTTCTAGCCAATGAAAGCTTCAACAAGTTCAGCAAACTCGGC
Source organism: Oxycera nigricornis (assembly GCA_963942545.1). NCBI lineage: Eukaryota > Metazoa > Arthropoda > Insecta > Diptera > Stratiomyidae > Oxycera > Oxycera nigricornis. Next base: position 85,873,832 of record OZ012663.1, read on the forward strand.
TGGGTATTGACCGCCGATGCAGCAAACGGGATCGGGAGATCCCCTAAATATCGCCGGGCGAACAGCTGGCGGGTCTGGTTCGGTGTGGTTAAGCACGAAAGAAGGGCACGTTAGTGTACGAGGGTTGAGCGGCAAAAGGCTTGCGAATTGGCGAAATCTGGTCTTTTGGTTGAGAAGACGTGGAGGAACGACGCGGTATAATTTATCTATCGGCATAGTTGTCAACTAATTAAACTGACTCAGTTATCTTTCCTTGTTCGCGCATAATTCCGCAGAACTTAATGTAGCTGTGTTCTCCGCAACCTAGCACAGAGCTGAATGAATCCTTCGTGGACGGATTCCTTCTTTTATATCTTTCAATTGTCAAGGTTCGATTCGCGGTACCACACCACTCACTCACATTAGGAGCCGCCACTCTTTAGAATAGGTTAGTTTAGTATAGTTGGAAATTTCGAAGTATTTGGTACGGGGCTCGACGCAACCGCCTTGTGTTATGTAGTCTGGCGGTGGCGTCGAGCCGTGTGATAGGAATAGTCGGCGAAGTTCGGTCAGCGCCGGGAGACACGCCTCAAACCAAGCCCACGCAAAGCCGCTCTTCGATTGAGGCGAAAAGCTCGCTGTCGGCGACCCATAACAAGAACACGGGCTCGAGTGCCCACTCCCTCGCCCGAAGCTAACGTTAATTCCGGGAACGGCCCAAGCGGTTTCGGGCGGGGGTATAAAAACGAAACCGCACCTTGCAAGCGGTCTGTTTTTCGATTGTGATACCCGCGCGATGCGTGACTCCTGAATTTGGAAAAGCCGGAACGGGTATCGAATTCGCGTGAACTAGTTAAGAAGCAAGAAGTGCACGTCGCACTTTACCTAACGAAATCAACCGGTCGCAGAGTGATCCGAATCGGTGTGAAATTATTCGAACAGTGCCAATAGTATGAGGGGATAAAAGTTCGTCTATCGATAAGGACTATCCCAATCCGAACTCAACAACTTCGTCAAGTATCTTCTCATCGCCGCAAGCTCCGCTCGAGGAAACAGCAGCGATACGTCGCCACAAGCTCCGTTCGAAGAAGTCAGCAACGAGCCGTCGCCGCCAGTTCCAGTTCGAAGTGTAGTTTAATAGTGAGTGAGTGGTGGAAGAATATCGCAATCTTTAGTAATAAAAACCGTGAGTCCGAAGTTGTTTTTTTCTTTCTCTTTTTGTGTTGTTGTGACCGGAAACGGGAACATCGGTGAGTCGGATTCTCGTCCGACGGCTCAAGAGGCCCATTGGGGTGGACGAGTGGCGCCCACGACCCGTCTCCAACGGGCTGACCGGCACCCAAAGGCCTCGACCGATCAAGTAGGAGCCGATTTAGGTCCTTACCCGAAAGGTAACGGTAACACAATTTGCACTTAATCACTCGTCGTCGTCGTCGTCATGACATGGAGGTGGGCATTGCAGCCCTAGCACCGCGACCTGCTGGTCGATTGTACTATCCTCATATTTTTCCTTTCTGGAGTTAATGCTTATGTCTTGAATTTTCCGGATGAGATGATGAACCTCATCAGGTCGTCCAAGGCTAAGGTATGGAACTCCTTGTCTCCTATTTGAGGCATGCCAAGGGCTCTATATCTGTGTCTGGAGAACGCGGGACAGTAGCCCACATAATGTGCCGCTGTTTCCTCGTCCTCCTCACATCTAGTGCACCATGCATCGTCCACTATTTGCAGAAGAGCTTGGTGACTTCTCAGGCGTCCGTGGGCTGTAATCACTTCTGTGAGTTTTTTCAGTCTGACTCTATTTAGTTTCAGACAGTATTTTGCGACTTCAGGTCGTAGGTTTGGCAGAAAGAGCTTTGTCTGTCTGCATGTTGGTAGGTTGAGCCATCGTCTTCGATGTTCTTCCCTGAGTGTCTCATTGATCTTTTTTGAGATAAGATTTATGTTCGTTGGCAGAAAAGGCTCAGGACCAACCGGTGTGATCTCTGCTCCCTTCTTAGCCAGTTTGTCTGCCTCTTCATTACCTATAATGTCCACATGTGCTGGGACCCAGGTAACTGAGACCCTGTTTCTCTGGCTCAGCTTTTTGAGGCTGTTCTGGGCACACTCTACAATTGAAGTTTTCACATTGTGGGAGCCCAGGGCCTTGATAGCGGCCTGACTGTCTGAACAGATTTCTATCTGTTTGTTTTGTATTCTTCTGTCTTGTAAGAGGTCCGCGGCTTTGGCTATGGCGTGGACTTCAGCTTGAAAGATGGTTGTTTTTGTACCCAGAGGTATCGATATTTGAGCCTCATGTGGTCCAGGGCGTATATATATTCCCGCCCCAGCCCCGACGCTCATCACTGATCCGTCTGTGTACACTATGATATCAGCGGGCCTGTGAGAAAGGTGACCGAACTTAGTCCAATCATTCCTATCAGTCAAACTCGTTGTGAAATTTTTTCCAAAGAAGAGCCTTGGGATTATGTAGTCGTTGGGCAGATCAAGGAGTGAGTCCACTTTTAAACTCTTTAAAAGTTTGAGGTGTCCCTCAGTCCAGCCGCCGTCTTTCACAATCCCGGTTCTCCTTAGGCGTGCCATCGTCTCTGCGGCATGTTGCTTCACTGATAAGTCCAGTGGCAGCATGTCCATGATCACGTTGAGTGCTTCCGTGGGAGTGGTTCGCACCGCTCCAGTAGCACTCACTAGTGCTAGTCGCTGCACCGAGCCTAGCTGACTTTTTGTAGTATCTAGGTCTGACCGTTTCCACCACACTATGCTTCCATAGTGTATGACCGGTCTTATGCAGGCTTTGTATAGCCATATCACATTTCGAGGTGAGAGTCCCCAGGTTTTACCCATGGAGCCTCTACATGCCCAGAAAATGTTTTTGGCTTTTCTTGTTTTTTCATCAACATGCTCTTTCCAGGTGAGTTTCGTGTCTAGGGTTACGCCCAGGTACTTGACTTTTTTTGAGAGTTGGAGCTCCACGCCATCTAAAGTAGGTAGCGTGTATGCATCCCACACTCTCTTCCTGGTGAACATGGTGAGTTCTGTCTTGGCTGGGTTTACCGCCAGCCCGTTTCTTCTACACCATTGGTGCGTGATTTTAAGTCCTTCTTTCATCCTGTCACACACTGTGCCGGCAAACTTGCCTTTGCATAATATGACCAGGTCATCGGCATAGCCGATGGCAAGAAAGCCTTGTTGGTTAAGTTCTGTCACTAATGAGTTCATTTGTAAACACCACAGGAGAGGGGAAAGTACGCCTCCTTGTGGGCACCCTTTTGTTGGGGCTACTGTTATACTGGTGTCCCCCAGTGACGCTGTTATTTTTCGTTCAGCGAGGAGAGCGGTCAGCCAGCCCGTTATCGTGCCGCTTATCCCATGTCTCTCTGCTGCAGATGTCATTCCACCAAATGGGGAGTTGTCAAAGGCACCTTCTATGTCTAGGAAAGCTCCCAAAGAGAAGAGTCCGTCGTTAAGGCCCCGCTCGATCCCGTGAACGAGCTCATGCAGAGCCGTCTCCGTAGACTTTCCCTTTCTATAGGCATGCTGTCCCGGATGCAAGGGCCTCTCTATTAGTGCTGTGTTTTTCACGTGGACGTCCACCAGTCGTTCCAGTGTTTTCAGCACGAAAGATGTGAGGCTTATGGGTCGATAGCTTTTCGCTATCTGGTAAGTGGTTCTCCCAATCTTTGGTATGAATTAGAGATGGGTAGTTCGTGAACGAACGGGTCAAATTGAACTAGTCATCAAAATGATCAACTGAACTAGTTCGTTCATTTGAAAAAGACTAGTTCCTTTTTCTTTGCACTATTCTTTTTCACACTAGTTCGTTCGTTCATGAATTGATCTGTGTCCAAGAATGATGTGATGCATTAATGAATGAACTGATCTTCGATGGAACGAGACATGATGGATGATCGATTAGCTCAGTTGTTCTCTGGATTCGATGGGTCGATCGATTGGGAAATGAGCCCACAAGCTGATAATCGTTTTCTTTTCTTTGCTTTGAGACATATTCGTCTCGGAACACGCGGCTGTTTTTGCTAATTCCACACTAATCTTGGAACTTAGTTCGTTACGAATTAGTTGGGATATTTTGTTTAAATTTTAAAGTGAATTTTGTGATAAATTTTTTCGGTAAGTAATAATACAGAGATTTTTAAATGCTTGAGGAGGAAAGGTTTAAGCGTAAGTTTTCTTACATCTCAGTGATTCAACTCAATTCGGAATAGCACGCATGGATTCAGAATTGCATGGCTAAAGTATTCGTTTTAAGAGCCTACAATTACCAATGCCTCGGATTTAATTCATGCTATCATTCTGCACCGGGATAGTAGAAAATAATAGATGTATAGATCTGTTTATAAATCCTTCGTGGTAATAATATTTAGTGTTAAATTGTTTCTCCAGTATTGATGTATCAAATAGAATTTGTTTCCACTGTCTAATGTACCATTCAAAGTTGAGTATAAGCATTTTGGATGTTTAGATTTTATTTACTTTTTCGAAATTAACATTTTATACGTTTTACCAATAATATCTTGTTTAGATATGGAAAAAAACGCAGTTCAATGTGGGATCATTTCTCCATCGACAAAACAACACAAAAAGCCAAGTGTCGATATTGTAAAAGCTGTATTAGCATAATAGGGGGAAGTATTGGGAATTTGACTCGACACATAAAAGCAAAGCATCCAGGCGTTCCCATAAAGAGGATTCTTAGTGGAACGACAGCTGAACTACCGATTCGAGCTGCACCCAATCTCCTAAATACATCTTCGTCTGTGGCTTTAACACAATGTGCAATTGAAACAAGAGCTTGTAATGATGATATGATAACTTTTCAATCTAATACTACTGATAAACTTAGTCCGGGGATGTTGAATCTGCAAAAGCAGTCATCTATATCATCATATATAGAGATTGTCAAGCCGGTTCCGTTAAGAAAAAGGAAAATAATTGACGAGCAGCTTGCAAAGATGATTTGCAAGGAATACCATCCATTTGTCTTGGTTGAAGATGTTGAGTTTCGAAAATTTGTAAATCTGCTCAATCCTGGATACGAGATACCATCGCGTAAAACCATTTCTAACGCACTCATTCCCAGTTTGTACCAAGAAACAAGATCTCGACTGCAAGAAGAACTGAATTCGGTGACTTCTATTTGCCTCACCGCCGATGGGTGGACCTCTACAAATAATAAAAGCTTTATGGCTCTCACATCTCATTATTTTCTGCACAGCCCAGATTTGAGTATACATTCTTCTCTTCTGAGCTGTTCAGAATTTACGGAAAGGCATACAGCAGAAAATATTTCCAAATGGTTGCTAGAAACTTCTAACGAGTGGGGTATTCAAAATAAAATTACCGCAGTTGTTACTGACAATGCAGCGAACATGATTGCTGCAGTTCGTCTTTGTAAATGGCGCCATATACCATGTTTCGCTCATTGTTTGAATCTTGTTGTTCAAAAGGGATTATTGGAAGCAAAATGTGTTATTTTTAAAGTAAAAGCTGTGGTTCAATATTTTAAACAAAGTGCTCATGCCAGCAGGAAACTCGAAGAAATTCAAAAACAAATGGGTCTGCCTCAACTAAAACTAAAGCAAGATGTTGTAACTAGGTGGAACTCAACTTATGAGATGTTGCAAAGATTTAATCGCAATAAATACTGCGTTCTTTCCACACTAGCTGTTTTAGGCAATGATTCAGACTTATTAAAGTTTTCCAATCAAGATTGGTTAGTAATTAAATGCTGTGTTGAATTACTCGAGCCATTTGTAGAAGTAACAAAAGAGATAAGCGTTGAAAAATGGTTAAGTATCTCCAAACTCCCTATTTTGAGTAGAATCATTTCCTCAAAAATAAATACGCTGGAGCTAGTATCTATCCCATCAGAGGTTGCTAATATGAAAAGAGTTCTGCTGGATGAAATGAGGGCCAGACTTGGCATTATTAATTTAGAACAACACCCAATCGTCGGTCAAGCAGTTTTTTTGGACCCTAGGTTCAAGAGGCAGGGATTTTCAAGCGAAGCTCAATTTAATGTAGCTATGAACTCTGTTAAATCAGAACTTCAAATACAAGCTCCTGCATCATGCACTCAAGCATCGGAAAATTCAGCTGATTGCTTCCACTCATCATCTTTGTGGGCTGAGTTTGACGAATCCGTTCGGCGGGTATGCAATTTGAAACAAATTGTTGTACTTATTCACTTAAATTTGTGTTTTTAGCTAACAAGAGAGTGTCATCCAGACGCAACTAGCAGTTTTGAGATTGAGAAGTATATTTCTGAGCCGCTACTTCCTCGAAAAATGGATCCTCTTATTTGGTGGAACGATAGAAAAGCAATTTATCCTCAATTGTACAATTTGACCCTTCGCAGACTCTATGCGCCTGCTACTTCAGTACCATGTGAAAGAGTATTTTCGAAAGCTGGGTACATTTTAAATGAAAGAAGAACAAGAATTACATCCTCTAAATTAGAAATGGTAGTTTTTCTAAACCATAACTTGTAGATATAAGTCAATTTTATGTTTGTAATTTTTGTGAATTTCATTAATTTTTCTGTAAATAATAATATATTTAGATGTATAAAATTTTCTTATTTTTAGTTTATTATTAAAATAGTATTCAAACACGATTTCAAAAATAAAGCCAAAAGCAGAATTTTTATTAATAACAAAATAAACAAATAATAATACGCAAATATAATCTTAATTTATTATTTGAGTTTCCACGGATTACAGGATAACATGACCTAGTGAACTAGTTCATTGAACTAGTTCACTGCAGTGACTGACAAACGAACGATTAGTTCATTGGCATGAACTGTTGTGCCCATCTCTAGATGAATACCACCTTTACCCTCCTCCATAATTCTGGTATATATTTTAGGGCCAAACTGGCCCTGTATATATTGCACAGATGGTTGGTGATGGAAGCCATTCCCTCCTTCAGCAGGATGGGATAAATTCCATCCTCGCCAGGTGCTTTGTAGCTGTCGAAAGTTCCAATTGCCCATTGGAGCCTCTCTACAGTCACCACCTCGGCGGCTTGATTCCAATCCGTTTGAGACGGTACGTTCGGATGAACGGTGTTTCCTCCGGAGGGAGTTATGCTACCGGGGAAGTGCGTTTTAAGCAAGAGGTTTAACGTCTCTTCACTTGTGGTGGTGAACTTCCCGTTTTCGTCCTTAAGGAGCCCGGGGTTATTGCTCGGTCCCCTTGTGAGGATCTTCTTAACTCTGGCGGTCTCCCGGCATGAATTTATTTCTTCACAGAATTTCTTCCATGAGTTCCTTTTCGCCTCCGCAAGAGCCTTGTGATAGTCTCTTTTGGATTGCTTGTACGCCTCCCAGGTGATTTCACTTCGAGCTTTACAGGCCCGGTTGAACGCCTTATTAGCGTTTTTCTTAAGCCTGGCTAGTCTTGGTGTCCACCATGGGGTGTTTCCCAGTGTAGTCCTTTTTAGTGGGCAGTGGGCCTCAAAAGAGGCCCTCAATACCTCGACTAAGTTCCTGACAGCTTCTTCGAGCTGCTCAGGTTCTCGGATTTTCTCTGGTTGCTGTAATTTGCATTGCACGTCTTGTCTAAAGGCCGCCCAATTTGTGTTCCTGGGGATTCTCAACCATTTTGGCCCACCTATTGGATTAGCATCGATGTTGAAAGTGATGTACCTGTGATCAGATAGCGTCACTTCTTTCGAAACTTTCCAGTCTTTAACCCAGTGAGTGACTGCGTCAGAGACAATTGTTATGTCTATGACTGCCTGCCTCCTGGATGTGACGAAAGTTGGTTCCGCCAAGCCCGGAACTGGCTAAGAACTCTAGTAGGCTTTCGCCTCTCGAGTTGGTGTCCGAGCTCCCCCAGCAATCGTGGTGAGCGTTTGCATCACAACCTAAGATCAGATTTAGGTTGTGTTTTTTAACATATTCCATCAGCCTTGTGAGGCTTGCTGACGGAATTCGATCTTCGTAGGGGAGATAGGCCGATCCCAGAAGAGCTTCTCGTCTACTCCCCATCACCGTTGTACTTACTCGTACTACGGTTAAGTCTCGGTCGCAGAATTCCTGTACCAAGAGCCCGTTAAGAGTCCTTGGGAGCCAAACACAGGTTCTGGGTTTTTCACAATCCGCTGTTAAGAGATCCATTTGAGAGTTGGTCGCTATACCGCGGATTCGTCCTCCTGCCACCCATGGTTCTTGTATTAGAAATATGGGTAGAGCAGGTGCAAAACCGGAGACATTGCTGCCTCCGGGGGGTTTGTTGCAGCTTTCGTTACAGCGTCTAGCTATTAGAGAGCTAGCCGCCTTACTATGCTGCATGTTGATTTGTGTGACCTGAAGACCCATCATGTTTCCATGCTACATCCCCAGGTCAACCCCAAGACAACACAACACAATACAGAACAAGTATAACACTCACGCTGACAAGGAACCGCTACTTGGGAGCCTGTGGTCCTGGTTCCTTGGGCCCTTTGGAAAAGCTCACGCTAATCCTATTGAGCTCCAAGTAGAGCCATCCTCCCTTTCCCGATATGTACTCCCTGTCCTTGTCCGGGATTCCAACAACCATGAGGAGTCCCTTTCGGGAGTCCTTCATGGGCACCTGTGCGTACAGGGCCCAGTCGGCTGTTTTTATCTCCGGCTGAACAATGGAGAGCCTTCGGAGAACAGTCTCCGCGATTTGGTCTGGGCCCGGGACGAAGAAAGTGGCCCTGTGGAGCACTGGAAGCCTAGATGCTTCCACTAGGGAAAATCTAGCGCCCTCCCATGCTCCCCTTAGCCTGTCTCCCTCCACCAAGGCTTTCAACCAGGCCGTTGTATTTGCATCTGCAGGGACGATCCTCAGTTGATTTCTAAGGGTCCCCACCGAGTCAAATTTCAACGGCGTGCCTCTGTCTATCTCCTCTGCGACGGCTTTGGAGATACGGCCCTTGAGCAGCTCTAGTTGTTCACCAGAGTAGCCCCGAGCCATGCCTTCCGCTGCCAGTACGAAGCCCAGATTGCTCCGAGCCACGCTCGCAAAGGATTTCTTTTGAGGGGTCTTCAGTTTGTCCCCTTCCCTCGGTCGTTTAACCTTAGGATTGGCGGACATCCTGGATACCTCTTCCTCACCGGAGCGTTGTCTTTTTTTCGAGCCTCTAGCATTGCTTGGGCCCGATTCCGGCGACTTTGGTCGAGGAGCTGCAGGGGTCACGGAGGGAGTTGGGTTCAAAGAGGTCCCGGCCTGAGTGTCAGTCCCTGAGGGAACCTCTCGCCTCTGCTGAGCCCTTTTTTTCGCTCTCCCCTTTTTCTCCGCGCCACTCCTGTTCCTCTTTTTCAAGTAATTCCCCGTCGCTGCTAAGCCCTCCGTTGCCGGTGAACTCGCAGCTGAGGGCCCGCCAAGGGTGAGCTCCTCCGGGTATGGAGTTTTTTCTGGTTCTCCGAGTACCAGGTTTTCCATGGAACCACTGAGTAATTCCACGTGCGTCGATTTTTTGCCCTCCCCAGAATCCGAGGGGCAGACTGCTGGTGTAGCAGTGAGGGATTTAGGTGCCGAAGGCACCAGACCCTCCTGGGGTAATTTGACGTTTAAACTCGACATGTCATCAGTTTGGATTCGTTTCGTCTGGACTCGCCCAAGCCAGATTTTACTCCAGCCTAGGTGAGTCACGCAAGCCCCCTTACCACGTCAAGGCGAATCCGTCAAGGAGGCACTTAATCACTACTTGACATAATTTTTTCCAATCAATAAATTAAAGAAATGTTCTTTTTAGGTTCAATTAATACACTTTCAAAGCGTACTTAAAAATTTAGTTTATTGAATCATTATTATTATTTTGCACAAAATGGCGGCATTCTCCTAGCCATATAAAAAAAAGCATATTAAACGATGCCAATGATCCTGAAGCGAGAAATAATCTGAAACAAAAAAAATTAGAAAAGGGTGTATTTGAAAAGCTAGTAGCTATCGTTTGAACCAAAATTATCAAGTTATATACAATAATAACAAAATGGCGGACAATTAAAAATAGTTTTTCGAAATTCGAGTTTTTTTTTGTGATTTTTGGATTAAAAAAAAGAAGAGAAAATATTTTGAACCGCCCGTGATTCACACGATAACTATGCATGCGTTCAATAAATGGTAAAAATTTCAGAAGGATCGGTTCTGTAGATTGTTAGAAATCATTGGCATGAAAAAAGGGGTTTTGAGAAAAATGCATTTAAAGTTTTGAGAGAGATGATTTTCCTTCAAAATTTAAAACGTTACTAGTATTCAAAATATCGGTTAGGCAAGGTTATAAGGCCAGCATTCCCTTTTTGAATTCAATATTACATTTAATATATTTGTTTTCATGCATCACTCAAACATTTTTTGTATATATAGAGCTAAACACTATACAGAGGGGCGGAGCCTTAGAGAACCGCGTGTATATGCGAGTATACACAGGGCGCGCGCATTAAATTGAGCATAACTGTAATGATAACGCCTGAATCTTTTTAAAATTTGTGTACGCGACACAAATGAACCAGCAGATGTTTTGTCGCAGATTGCATATGAAGTAACATGATTAATTAGAGCATATTTTATAGTATTATTAGTGATATGGTGAATGATCGTGAAAATAGCCGTTGAACTACAATTTATTGCAACGGATACATGTTTGAATGTACAATAAAAGTACACATTAGCGTTTCCACTATGTTGATCTGAGAATTAGACTTTTACCATGACGATTTGCTTGGGCCGAGGTTTGTCTGTTGTTATTGGATACCATCGAAAGTCGATGCAAATCTAAGAATAATTCGTCTCCATGAATTGGTTGGTTGTAGTGGCAGCCGCTTTTTGTCCAAAGGTGGCTCACTTAGGCCACGAGAGGCCCATTGTGAAACCACAGAATATAGGGGCGGCACTAGAACCAGCGGGATGACGAGAACCATCCAGACTCTCGAATAAAGCCGGCTATGCAGCCAATGTCTAAATCGGCTACTTCCGTGCGGTTGTCCAGGAAGGGCGAGCCGAAGATTTGAATGCGCTTCCTGGACAGTGCTGGACATTCGCACAGAAAGTGTTTGATGGTTTCTTCCTCTTCCTCTGATCTGCAACTTCGGCAGAAATCATTGAAAGGGACACCCAATCTTTCTGCATGTCTGCCAATGCGACAGTGTCCCGTCAGTACGGAAACGACGGAACTCATGGTTCGCGGCTTATATTGAGAAGCCGCTTGGTGCGTTTGGAGCACAGTGCGTGCCAAGTTTGCCTGGTTGTGCTGCAGCTTTCTTCGAGCAGCCAGGCCCTATTCGTAGCCCCCACGTAGTGCTGCTTAAATCCTAGCTTTATGGAAGCTAGAGGTTGGCCGACTTCGGGAGTAAGTGTATATTCCTGAAGCTCGGTGCCAGCTCTCGCTAGGGCATCTGCTTCGCAGTTTCCAGGTATATCACAATGCCCCGGTACCCAGCAAAGAATCACTTTACAGTGAAGCGACATCGCGTTCAGTTGTGAGCGGCATTCCATAGCAATTTTAGATGAGGTATGCACGCTGGATAATGATTGGATAGCAGCTTGACTGTCAGAAAAGATGTTTAAATTTCTTATGAAAATTTTCTGACTTCTCAGCCAGTCAACTGCCTTATAAATCGCAATGACCTCTGCCTGAAAGACGCTGCAGTGGTCTGGTAATCGAAAGGATAGTTTCAGGCCTAGCTGTTCTGAGAACACGCCACAGCCAACTCTTCCCTCCATTTTTGATCCATCAGTGTAGATGTCGACCGATTCCTGTATCCCATCTCTTTTTGTGGTCCAGTCCTCCCTACTCGGGATGACTGACCAGAAACCATGGTAGAAACAGGGAATCGGAGATGCAAGGTCCACTTTCCCTGACGTTGGCCCATCTCTCCGTAGTATTGTGGAGTCACCAATGTTCTCTTCATGCCAGAGTCGCAGAGCTTTCAATCGGACAGCAGTGCACTTGGCCTGTTGTCTCGTAAGTAGCTCTGTCGGAAGCCAATTTAATAGTATAAATAATGCTTTTGTCGTGGTAGTCCGTAGTCTTCATGGAAATGAGAGTAAATTTTAGTTAAAACGCTGATTTGACGTATTCTGAACTGATGGTTTTGTGTTTTAAGTTTCCCGGTTGCAAGTCATGCACATAAAACGAACCTATTAGAGATTTTAGTTCTAACGCTGCTAGTTGTACCTGTACAAATCTTTATAATGCAAAATACATACTTTAATTTTTGCTAAATGCTCTACACTTGTTACGAAAACTTTTTTGTGTACAAAACCCATTATGGGATTTTACTAAACAGTATCCTTCATTTTTAGGTTCCATGAAAATCGTCAAACTCAGAAAATGTTATTGTGTGAGTACGGAATAGGATTTAACATTTCGGAATCCTCGAAATGTGATAAACACATTGAAGCATCCACACACGCAGCTACATCGAAAGAACGTCAAACAAAATCAGTAATTTTCAGTAGATCGAAGCTCAATGAATGCCCGAAGTCGTTTGTACGTTTGCAGAGACTGGAGAAAAATTTGAATGAAAATGTTTGTCAGACGAACAAGTCTGGGAATCGTGGTCAAAAGCTCTTGAAGCAAACGGATGCGTCGCATTTCAATCCTCAATTGGAAACATGTGACATATCGAGCAAGGCTCTTGCAAACGACCAACTGCTGCAAAAGCCTTCGAGTTCTGGCTCTTTTAAGTGCGAACAATGTGACAAAATGTTTTCGGCCAAGAGCAACTTGAGGAAGCATACAATCATACATGCGAATCATAAGTTGCTTCCATGTGACAAATGTGAGAAAACATTCCGATATGCACGGAAGCTGAGAGCGCACCAGCAATGCCATTTGGATCCTGATGCGTTTAAGTGCGAGCAATGTGGCAAAGTGTATTCTTCTCAGGATGTATTAAGGCGGCATAAAGTCGCACATTCGAATGCTGCGTTGCGTACATGCGACAAATGTGGAAAAATATTCTCACCAGAAGTGGCATTTAAATCCTAAATGCAAACAATGTGAAAAATCGTTTCCATATGTTTATAGGCTTACAGAGCACCAGAAGTGGCATTCAAATCCTGACGCATTTAAGTGCGAGCAATGTGGCAAAGGGTGTTCGTCTAAGCAAGAATTAACGCAACATAAGATCACACATTCCAATCCAGAGTCGCTTATGTGTGAACAATGTGGAAAAGCATTTGCATATATGTGGAAGCTAAGAGTGCATCAAATATTGCATTTGAATCCTGACGCGTTTAAGTGCGAACAATGCAACAAAAAGTGTTCGTCTAAGGGTGAATTAAGGCGGCATAGAATCACACATTTAAATCTTGAGTTGTTTACATGTACAAATTGTGGAAAAACATTTTCGGATGAGTTCAGGTTGAGAGAGCACCAGAAGCGGCATTTGAACCCTGACGCGTTTAAGTGCGAACAATGTGGCAAAAAGTGTTCGTCTAAGAGCGCATTGGGGGCACATAAAATCATACATTCGAATCCTGAGTTGTTTACATGTGAACAATGTGGAAAAATATTTTCTAATGAGTATTGGCTCAGAGAGCACCAGAAGTGGCATTTAAAGCCTGACGCGTTTAAGTGCGAGGATTGTGACAAAATCTGTTCGTCTAAGAAAGTATTAAGGCGTCATAAACTCACACATTCGAATCCCAAGTTGCCTGGAACTGATAAATGAGGAGAATCATTTATAATTGCACTTTCGATGAATGAACACCAAAGGTGGTATTTAAATCCGGTCGCGTTTAAGTAGCAATGTAATTGCTAAAAGCCATATTGATTCAAATAAAATTGTAGGAGATTAATTCAAAGCAAATAACGTTTCATCAAAGTGGACTGTATCAATTTTTATTTCTTTACATAAAGAAGTTAGCATGATTTCGTTACGGTACTAATTCACTGTTTTATTTTTTTGTACACGCGTATCACTACATTTTGCACTTGCTGCTTGCTAAGCTCGAGACGAAAGAAAGGCTGGGCCGAGGAAAAACGTAAGAACGACCCGCTTCCACAGTTTTGCACACGGCACGGGCTTGAGCGGAGCAAGCATGGAGTATAGCATAATGAGTGGAATCTCGAACAAAAATGTATTGAATATTCTATTCTATGTTTCGAGAAAAAAATCGGTTAGATGTAAACTAATTTTTACATGAATAAAAAAATAAATCATAATATTTTTTTAAAAAACAACGTCATGCTCCTGTTTCCTCTAATAAATCAGGACGTGAGAGAAGTTAAGTATTTTTGACGCATTTTTGAAAGCTCAGGAGTAAAGTTACGACAATCATATAAGAATTTAAAATGATCCGCTGTTCCTGGAATGATTAGCTGGTCAACATATTGTTTTGATGCATTAAAGATTGTTAGGTTCGCCGCTCACTTCGGCCGGTCGAAAAAAAAGTAATCTTGAATAATTGTCATCCGAGGCAAAAATTACTCAAGGCTTGGACGAACTTCCCCATGGAACAATAGATATCTACTATTACTGGTCATATTTGAATAAATGCATCTACTTGAGTTAGGCACGTAGAGTAAAGAAAATTTAAATGTATTGTTACGACTATATTTTTCGCAACGCCACTTCACGCAATAACACAATTTTTAATCCACTGAGCTTATTTATTTCCTGCTAAAACCTAACTAAATCCTAACTATATACACTTAAATCTACTTACGATTTGTTCCTTATCCTACTTCCTCCGCTTGTTGTCCGCCATCCTTTTAAATTTCGCCCCACTCCTATCGGCCGAATTCTTCCTTCGTTGTCCTGGTCGATGTCGTGGGGGTTGGTTTGGTTGGAGTCGCTCGTCTTCGAACTTCTCACTCGAACCACAAGATCGACGTAAAGCAAAAACGCAGCTTCGCACCAAACACCGACGTCCAAAAACCAACGCAGCTCCGCACAAGCGGTCGACGTAAAAAAGCCCCGTCAGCTGCTCCCACAATCCTATTTATGCAAAAGCCCAATTCCGTTTTTCCGTGTCGGTGGTCAATGCCCACTCAGCTGGGCAGTTGACCCCATCGCAGCTTTCAAAAGCTTGGGGAACTGGTTTGGTCAGCGTCAGACGTTGTGTCGCGATGCGGAGGAAATGCTGTGACTGCTGCCTGTCTGGTGAAATACTCGTGGCAGTCGTTAACCATGGTGAAATGCAAGTACCAATGGTTTTAGGTATCACTGGCGCATAGGAGACTCCATTGGGCGCATCGTAAACCGGGTGGAGCCTGAATTTGGATTCGTTGCGCGATTGGGTGATCGTTGACTGTGGCGCATTTTGCTGTTGATCACTCTCCATAAAAACTACTTCTACTACTTAGCTATCTAATCTAATATCCTTACATACCTACATCTCCTCTACATTTATATAATTCAACTTCTACTCCTTACCATATAATTCGTTAGTAACAATATAATTCATTCATAGGCTTGATCGTGTGAAGTGGCGAACGTAACATTATCAATTCTTTAAAGACAGCATTTACCCGCACGGTGGTTTGGGGTCTTCAAGAACAGGGCAGACCCCCATTTTGCCCTTCTGGGTTGTGGGTCGACCACGTTGCGTGGCGAACGTAACAGTATTTTGACTTGTAAATAATATTGTAGACTTCCATTGATAAGAGACGGAATTAAGTGGGGTAAGATAGCGTCCCCTTGAACACTGTTGTTGAAGACATTGCAGTATAAGCAGAGAAAAATTTGTTACGCGCACTTACAGCCCGAAACCTCGAATGGCTGCGGAAAAGACAACCTTGACCGGTGCTTGCTCTCGGAGAGGAGCCGAGGTGTTTGAAGTTTGGCCACCACCAACTTTGTGTGCCAATAGGTTGACGGCGGCACCGAACCCGAATTGAAAAATATTTCGACGCAGGAATTATACGCCGAAATAAATGTCCCCGGGAAACTTCAATGAGCTCGTCACCAAACGCTACAAATCTAATAGGCAAATTGCTCAACACAAATCGTCACAAGAAAAAGAAATCCCACTTGGACTTTACAATTGTTATTTTGATCGAAAAAATATAAGCAACTTACACTGATGTCCACAACGATTTTTTCAGAAATTAATTAAATTAAAATGACTATCTTCTGTTTGAGTATAAAGAAATGATTCGCTCAAATCATCGTAAGCAAGACGTTCTTTAATGAAACAATCGCGAGCAACAAATTTTGGCTAGCAGGTACCCTGTTTGGCTTCTATATTGAAGTCATTTAGTTCCCGTGTTTTCTGGTTGAAGTGGGAATAAATATGACGGCTGTTAAAGTTTCTTTGCCTCCAAATTGCAGTGATCCATTGATATGTGTTGTTGAAAACGATTCCATTTGTTTACTACGTGCTCCTTAGCATTCGCTTTCGGTGTTTGTTTGAGTTACTGGACGCAAAAATCAGTTAGGAATTTTAAAAACAACTATATTATTCCGTATACTGCAAATTTTCATTATTATATCGCATACAATCGTGTCAAAGACTACGAGCCTTCTTCTCCAGTACGAGTCACAGTTAGTTTTTTATACCTAATCTACAACTATTTGTGTACTCCTAAGTTTTTATACCTACTTTCTATATTTTAATTGTATCCTACTTGTTGAGATTATCGAAGGGACAGAGGGACGATAGGTTTGAAGAGAAAGATAACTTTGAATATATATGAGAACGCTTTATTTGTTTTACATAAAGGAACTTCTTATTGCACACGTCTCGTGGGCAAAAGTCACGGACCAACTAACTAAAAATTACCGGTGACGCAAGTAGTGCGCTCCGGCGCCTTAATACTGGGTTTCACTCACGCATGCGCGGTGAGCCTATCGACGTACGATAACTTTACTTCTCAACACTCCCGCCGTTTGAGTGCGTCGAGGACCTTATGCCTAAACCGTTACATAGATGCTGAAACGGTCTCTTTGGAAGTGGTTTGGTAAATATATCAGCTAGCTGCTGATCCGTAGGAACATATTCTACCGATATTTCCCCACTCTCCACAGTTTTGCGAAAATAGTGAAGCTTAATGTCTATATGCTTGGTTCGCTTGTGGAACTCCGGATTTTTGATTAATCGGATTGCACTTTGATTGTCTACTCGCAGAACTCGCGCAGTTACCGGTAGACACCCGAGATCGTTTAACAATTTTCTCAGCAAAATGGCCTCTTTCGCAGCCGCTGCCGCCGCGCCGTACTCAGCCTCCGTTGTGCTGAGTGTGACTAGCTTTTGTCGTAGGGACGACCATGTCACAACCCCGTTCGATAGACAGCATACCCCGTGGTAGATCTACGCGTCTCCACGTCACTTGCGAAATCCGAGTCTGAAAACCCCTGTAATTCCGAGTTACTCCCGCCGCTTTTGTACATTATCCCGACTTTCGTTATTCCGACCAAGTACCGGTAGATTGGTTTCACCGCTTGCCAGTGGCTCTCGTGGTGATTGCTAAGAAATTTACTAACTGAATTCACCGAATATGCGATATCCGGCCGCGTCACAACCGCAAGAAACATTAACGAGCCCACTGCTTCTTGAAACGGTACCGTACTTGAGTTTTCATCGTCGCGATCGTTTGGAACTAGTCGCGTATGTGGATCGGCAGGCACAATTGCCGCTTTTGCATCGATCATCTTAAATTTATTAAGAATTTTCTTCACATACGCTTCTTGATGCATGAACACGGTTTTCTTTACTCGATTTCGTTCTATTTGTACCCGACAAATAACTTTCCATCTTCGATCGTAATTTTGAACGCGTTTCCCAATGATTTGATTACCGACTCTGAGGGCTTTACTTGGTTTTGCTGCGATGAGTCCGTCATCTACAAAAAGCGCTAAAAATACATCTACACTGTCTACCCGTCCTTGAAAGATACACTTGTCGGCTTCCGTTTCGCGAAACTGATATTTCTCTAAGAACTCACGAAACTTTTCGTTCCAGCACCTGGGTGCTTGCTTCAAGCCGTACAAGGACTTGTTCAGTTTACACACGAAACCACGTTTTTCTTCTTTCTTGACGTTGAATCCTTCCGGAATTTCCATGTAGATCTCTTCCTTCAGCTCGCCGTGAAGAAAGGCTGGTCTCACATCAAACTGTGTGAGCTCCAAGTCCTGTTCAGCCACCATGGCCAATAGAACTCTCAGCGAGTCGTATCTAACGACTGGCGGGAAGGTCTCCGTGTAGTCGAGTCCCTCTTTTTGTTGAAATCCTCGTGCACACAGTCTCGATTTGTACCGGTATACGTCACCTGACGTGTCTCGTATAACCTTGAACACCCATTTCGAATCTAGGGGCTTTCGATTCGTTTTCTTTGGTACAATTGATCAAGTCTCGTTCTGCTCGTGCGCGTCGAACTCTTCCTGAATCGCCTCGGCCCAATTTTCTGCCTCGGCACTGTTCATCGCCTCCTGAAATATGTTTGGCGTATTATATTCAGCGAAGTCGACCGCATATCTTATCGGTCGTCGAATTGTTGCACGATCCCGCAGTTGTCTGTCATTGTCTGGTTGATTTTGATCTTCTTCTCGAGGATCTTCTGGTTATTCGTTTCTTTCAGGTTCTTTCTGAGCTTCCTGGCAATCTTCCTCCTGTTGCTGCTCGACGGGTTCTGCCACATCTTCGTTTTCGTCCGCTGAAAGAATGTGTTCGAATTCTTTTCCTTTTTCTGCCCCACGTTGCGACTTCTCGTTGAATGTGACGTCTCTCGATGCAGATATTTTCTTGTTCTGTGAATTGTAAAAACGGTAATTCATCGAGTCGTTCTGATACCCAACTAAGATCAACTTTGTAGCCTTTGGATCTAACTTCTTGCGAAATTGTTTGTCGATATGCATGTACGCATCCGATGCGAACACTCGAAAATGGGACACATCTGGTGTTTTTCCAAACCAGATCTCGTATGACGTTTTCTCCGAGTTCTGGCTACCTGGTAGCCAGAACTCGGTTGAGCACGATCACTGCTGTACCGACTGCTTCCGCCTATAGCGACAGAGGAAGTTTCTTTGCCGTTATCATCGTGCGCGCAATCTCGATGATCGTTCTGTTGTCGCGCTCGGCTTTCCCGTTCTGCTGAGGAGTGTAAGGTGCCGTGTTTACCAGCTCGATACTACGAGCCTCGAGATATTGCTTCATTTCACGGTTGCAATACTCTCGTCCATTGTCCGTACGTAGCACCTTCATCGGCTTGCCGAATTTGTTGTCGATCAACCTTTCGTATTTCTTGAAAATATCGAAAACATCAGACTTGTGTTTCATGAAGTAAACATACCGAAATCCTGATGCGTCATCCTTGAAGGTTATGCAGAATCTTGCATCACCGATGGACTCTGTTGAGAATGGTCCGCATACGTCCGAATGTATGTATTCTCCCGGTTTTGTGTTCCTTTTTGCCTCGTTCTTTTTGAACGGTAGCCTGTGTGCTTTTCCGAAAGTACACGATTCACAGAAGAAATTGTCAATGTCCGCTAATTTCACACCTCGAATTAGCCCTTTTGCGTCATTTCGCGCAAAACTTTGTTGTTTACGTGTCCCATTTGTTCGTGCCAGACACGCAAGTTGACAGTTGACACATTTGCTTCTCTTGCAACACTTGGTTTTCTCACTTTAAAGAGCATTCGGTAAATCTGATTGTCTTGTTGCACACCGACACCGAAAACTTCACCGTCACGGTTAATTGTTACTAGTTTTCCTCTAAACAAAACATCGAAACCTTTTTCAGTGCACACGCCGACTGAAAACATGTTGTTTCGAATCTTTGGAACGTAGAGCACGTTTTCGATTCGAGATTCACACCATTTTCCGTTCACAAGTCTATCGATGAGCACAGTGCCACTACCGGTAACGTCGCACACGTCATTGTCCCCGAGCAATATCGAATCGCCACTGCTTGGTTCGAACTCACTGTACCAGTCCCGTCGGTAAGTGATATGCCTGGACGCACCACTGTCGGTAATCCAGACATCGCTTGTGTCGACTGCCATGAGTCGTTCTATGACCTCGCTACTCGGCACTGTCTCCGATTTCACTTGTTTTTGTTCACTTGTCGAAGCGACGAACGCACACTCGCGAGGGTTTTCACCGGCATTGTTCTTGTCCCTTTTCTTTTTCCGGCAATCGCGAGCTAGATGCCCGTTCCTTTTACAATAGAAACACTCGACACTCGTATTTCTACTTTCGCGGTTTTACTCACTGTTATTGTTTTGATTCGCGGCGAACCTTTTTTTCTTGTTCCCGTCAAGACTAACAGCGGCTAACGCTCGAGTGACGTCATCGTCACCTTCAAGTCTTTTTTCTTCCTTCAATAAACGTTCTAGTAGATTATCAAGGGTTTGACTTTCTTCGGATACACTGTCCCATGCTGTCTAGAGAGCGTTATACTTTACCGGTAGGCTGCCAAGTACCTTCGCCATTATGGCCGTGTCCGAAACCGCTTCTCCCAGATCCTTCAGTTGAGACGCCATGTTTTGTACCCAGGAAACAACCGACTCATTTGGATCCATGCGATGTCCGTGGAACTTCTGTGGCAAGAGCATCTCGACGCTGATTTTTGCTCGTGAATTCTCACCAATTTGTCCCACATTTGCTTCGCTGTCGTCGAGCTGAGAATCCTCTATCGACGAGGAAACTATGCACATGACCGTCGCGTTGTCTTTCACCCACTTTTTGCCATCAGCCGAGTTTGCGTCTGCCGGCGTCACTCGCGCACCCGTAACGACGTCTTGTAGCGCGTTCGCGATAAGCATCGAGTTCATTCGAAATTTCCACGCTTCAAAATTCGTGCAATCAAACTTCTTGACGTTCTTTATCAGAGTTGATTCCGCAATTTTCGTTCGATTGTTTTCCCGTACGCGTTTACCGGTACACTACAATGGCGACTACGTGTCGCCCACCAAGGGAAAAAAATCGAGATAACCGTTTTCTCTCTATCATAATCGGTTGTT